>CM061049.1:23006514-24206514 GCA_030762985.1 Adelphocoris suturalis
CCCCCCCCCCCCAAATGGCGAAATTCGTGACCCATTATCTCGGCACTCGTTGGGCCGATTTCGATGATCTTTTTTTTAACTGATAGATCTTGTAAAGATCTAAAGATCTGCGGAATCAGATTGAAAAAATATTAATTTGCCGCATTACAATATCGAAGCCTACTTCGGAAATATTGGTGGTATTTGAGGTAACTTCGGTTATCTTTCTCGTAATTACAATAACTTATTTTGATAAACTATTCCCGCAGATTTATGCAGTAGGTTGAGAGATAACTTTCTAAAGAAAGAAAACTGAATTCGGTTCAGTAGATCCCAAGATAGAGGGTCTGATGCGCAAAAATATGCTACTTTTCAGGAGAGCCATAAAACGAAAAAGTAACGATATTCGCGCTTCTGTGACTTTTGGTGAACTAATATAACTTGAATATGTGTGAATGAGTTAGTAACCTCAATGACTTCACTTCGCACAGTCAGAGCATAATACCAACGAACCAACCAACCAGATTGATAGAATGTTCTGTTATTCTATGTTGTTTACGTTTCCACTCGTCCGTGCATCTTTCCGCGATCGGTTTGTCCGCAATTCGTTTAGTCCGTATAGTTTTAGTGTTATACGCAATGACGAAAAGTAAAAGAATATTCATGAAGATCAACCATATCGCGAATTTCTCCAAGAAGTTGCGTGAAGATGATTCTGCGTCCGAAATTTGCCACTTACCATCCAGCTCAAGTCTTTCACCCAGCTCTCATCCTTTGGCTTCCTATGATCTTTTCGTTCCTGGAACTTGTTTCTCTGAAACCCCTCTTTTTTCTAGTACTTCATCCGGCGACTCAAGCTGGTTATCTTCCTCCAAGAAGAAATTAGGATTTGGATTAGGATTAGGATTTTTAAGTACCAGTATTTTGGATATTATCGACTTCCCCTAGCTGTTTGAATTTGACAGCAGCGGACTATGAGGCGGGCAACTTCTAAGTTAATTTGTGAGACATTTGAATTTTGTAGATATTATATGCAATATATTATCTTGTTCAGGAATGAATCTAGTTTTATTTAAGTCAACAAAATAAAAAGGGTTGAAAAATTTTTGTTGGGGTACCAAGTGCCCTTAATTCAAATTCACTACTTTCTTTATAAGGTAGGTCTTACTGCTAATTGAACTTCTTTTAAGATCGTCCGAATAATTTAAAATAAATACAGAACTGAGGAGATTATACTGCCCACCTAACATGGTGGACTTTTTTTCTGAATACACAAGATAGTGAGTGGGTATAAAGTCGGGAAGCTCCTAAGAAAAACACACAATCGGTTCCCATTAATATGACGCCGGTGCACCGCAAACCCCCAAATAAAAGGGTGAAAGCTTCCCGGAGAAGAAGCCTATGTCCTTTCGACATACTCGCACAAGGCGGATCGCCCACCCGCTTCGCCCGGGCTAATTTTCGCCTTTGCGGTGCCCACATTTGCCGCCTTCACGTGGGCAAAGTAGTTCAGGACCGCTGGCTTCTTCGGCCGTCGCTTCCTTTTTTCCCGAAAGCCTTTTGAGATGCCCGATTTTCCTCGCGCTCTCTCTGACTTAACAAAAACGCGTTTCATTATCGGGAAGGAGAATCAGCATACGCACATTTGGCTTTCGCGTTGCGGAGTTGGAGGAGGCGAGACGGTTTTCGAGGTACCTTGGCGGGAGAGGAGAACGAGAAATCAGAGGGATATTCGCTTGTTTATTCGAGATCTTGAATAAACAAACAAAATACACAAACATAAAAAAATGGCCATTTAATTTTACTACAAGTGTTAAATCGAAATTGTATCGTTGGCAACTGCTGCGCTTGCACATACATAAGTAAATTTTATGTGGAACAGAATGTTAGAAGAATTAGTAGTTAAAAACCATTCGAAATAGAAAACGCTTCCATAGGAGTCTGCAACACATTGGGACATTCTATGTCTTTACTTCCCACCACCACCACCAGCCCCCATTTCAACAAATAATTTAAACGAATTATGTTCAAAACAATTTTATTGTATTTTCATTACAATTGTAACAGTTTCAATGATATCAATAAAATCTTGTAACAAAGCAATTATGTCTACCCACGGCTTCATTTTGGCGTTTTCTCGAAGTGATTTCTGACGTTGAAACTAATAACAACAAAACAATTGGCATTGTTTACTACATCCATTAATAACATTAATGAATATAGAATGGCGACATTAATAGCAAGAGCAAGTACGAAAGAAATGCGTGACAAATCGACCAACGGACGGTGAATGATTTTTGTTCGTTGAAAACTTAACAAGTTTCATTTCCCCAGAAACGGCTTGGTTGTACATTAAAATTATTGGAAATCAACTGTAACGCTTTTCTATAACGCATTGCGTATACCCATGTGCCAAAGTAAAGACATAAAATTTAACGTCATCTTCAGATATTTTGCTTCATTAGCGTAAGGGATGACTTTGCCATTGACGTAAGCGGACAAGCAGCTGATTTGAAGATTCGTGAAATCAGTATGTACCGACATTGCTTCATTCATTTTTATTCCCCATTTGTATGTCCATTTTTGGATTTGGGAAATAGATCGGTTGAGCTTATGAATAGACGCGTCAATATTGACCCCAAAAGTGGCGGTTGCATTTCCACTGGTTTCAGGTAGGTCAATGGTGTGGAGTAGGTACAGTAGTGGGCAGAGCACGCTACCCTGCGGTACATCAGCACCACATAGTTTAGGTTTGGATTAATGTGATAGTAGCGGTATGTAAAGGTACGAGTCCAACAGCTCGGCGTATTGCGATGGTAGAGCTTTTTCAGCTTGTACTTAAGGCCTTCATGCCATACTTTATCAAACGCTTGGGTGAAAAGATAATTAATTACAAGACTTCTGCGATAACAGAAATAATATACCTTTATGTAATAATTTGCAGTATTACTTATGAAACATTAATTTGTGTCGTTTCGTAAACTAAAATAAATATTAACTTAAATATTAACGTATAACTAAAATATTCGAGAGAAAACCTGTCCCTCCAATCTGTTTACACGGATATCCCGCAGAGCGGAGAGGAGCCTTAACCACAACACACAAAAAAAGGAAAGAAAAACCGGTGAAAAATGAAAGTTCCCGAAGAAAGCTATTAAACGGGAAGAAAAAAGTCATTCTTACTGGGGAGCAAACGAGTATTGGCGAGCCCCCTAGTTTCGTAAAATTGTTAGGAAAACGAGCTGAGAACGAGCGGTAAACAGTGGTAGGTATAGGTTTTTGTCGTCTATTGCGTGGATTTCCCTGACGTCAACCGATTTTCCACACCTCATCGACGTCCGCCCTAAGTTGTTTTCTGTATGCAGCTTGCTGATTATTTTCGGTGCGATGGTTTTATGACAATAATTTAAAAAAATACTAGCTAGTTAAGGAATGTTACTTGTATTTTGGCGACCCCCCCCCCCCCCCCCCCAGTTTTGATTGTTAGGAAAATGATCTGGGAATGAGCGTGACTCGCGTGATTCTTATCATTTTCCATTACGAATTTAATCTACTTTTGGAACGTATGTGAAGATTTTCAAATTTCATGATGGTTTAAAATTTCATCATAATGTTTTAACTACTCTCGTCCGATTTTCGCAATTCTTCTTTTTTTTTGTTCACCTATGAATTCAGTCTGTTTTTGAAATGCATATCATAATTTTCAAATTTCATTACGGAAGGGGTAAATGGAGGTGGTGATAGCAATAAACCGTGATCGTGATATTTTTACTATTCTTGTCAGATCATTGCGATTCATTTGTTGTTCAATTATGAACTTGGTGTAGTTTTATAAAATATGTCATGAGCTTCAAATTTCATGATGGAAGGGGGTGAACAGAGGGGGTAATGCGAATAATAGTGATATTTTACTACATTCATCTGAGTTCCGTCTGTTTTTTTATCTGTTCAATCCTTTTCCAAATTTGGAAGTTTCAAATTTACAGTCTGTGGGTGGAAGGGGGTGGGGGTTGATTCCGAGGAATCATGATATATATGTAACAGTGAAGGACCATCATGCTCACCATCATACTGAAACAATTTTTACCGATGAATGCAATCGAGCAATCCATTGCTTGACGAAATTCTTCCCAATGTACTTACAGGAAATAATCTCTATCTCTATTATTTATAAGAATGAAACTCCTTCTGTTTGTCTGTATTTCTGTCCATACTATGCAGAGCCGAACGGCTGAGTGGCGGGAGTCTACGAGTGGGGGGATCTTCTTGGGATTTTCCGAAAGGGTGTATAAGCGATTTTAACACATATACAGTCAAACCGAGCGAGCTCAGCGAGCAACATCCCCTAATGAACGTTTTCGTGGTTCCATGTAGTTTTATAAGATTTAATTTGTTTGTAAGAATTTCCAACAGAAAAAAACGTCTGCCAAATAGGGTGGGCAGTATAACTTCCTCACGCGAGCGAAGCGAGCAACATCTCCATACAGACGTCAAACCTACCCTTAGTGACCTACCGTTTCCAATGATTCTGCAAGTCCCACTCAACAGTAAAACACCATCGCATCCATACAGCCACGCCTTCCGAGCGAAGCGAGCAACTTAATGCGGGGGGGGGGGGAGTCCGGAGCGGCTAGTTCTTCAATAATACCCCAAACTCTCTCTTGTCAATCATAAGATTTGACACAAGATAGACTGATAGCATTCAAAAACTCACGGAAAATCACAAGATCTATAAAGTAATAGGCAGTTGATAAGAACAGACGAGATCGCAAATTTCAAGTTGGAGACTTGGTTTACGTGGAAACGGGGAATCACCCATACAGAAACAAAGTAGACTCTGAACAGGACTGTTCAGAGTATTAGGCAGAGTATCATCTACTATTTATGAAATCAGTTACAGTCGACGTAGATCTTAGGGTTATTTTGTGCATTGTAGCTAACTGTTGCCGTTCCGGTGGGATGTAAAAGTGAAGGTTCTACTCCATTTTTGATTATTTTTTTGTTATTTAATTTTCGTGACAACGGTGTGTTGACAACGGTTGTTAACATGTATGTAAAGTTCAATTCGTTCAATTTGTTCGTATTAGTAATTTGCGCGTCGAATTTATAGAAGAAACGACTATAAAACGTTCCAGTCATGCAGCATGCTCGTATTAGCAAATTTTCGTAAATTATCGTAATATGTTGATGTATTGAAAATTCATGACTTTGAGTAAAAAGAAATTGTTAACTACCGATTTGATAGTGAAAAACTCGTTCTAAATAATATTCTAAAAATCATGAAATATTTTGGATTTTCAGTTGTTTTTTTTTTTCAGCTGTTTTTGTCCATATTTCAGCAAACATTAATGGAATTTAAGTACATTTTTTAACATAAATTTCTGCATAAATTTTTCAATGTTCCAGTTCATCGTTAATAAACTTTTCTGTATGTACTGTAGTTCTATATTGTATGGATATTAGGAATTTAGATGTATAGAATATATCCTAATTTGCAAACTAAGGCTAAAATTCATGTTTTCACGTGCGCAGACCCATCAATCCATCGTGCATCAATCCGATTGATATTATTTTCAAAGACAGATTTATTATTATTATTATTTTTTTTTTTGTATATATATTTTTAATATTTTTATATTATTATAAAAATATTTTTATATTTAATTTTCTGAAGGCCAATTTCAGAAGGGAAACGATGGAAACGAATTATCCAGGAAAGGTCTGTGACTAGCTCTAAAGGTAGTATCCTACGTTGAAATAATAAACCTTTGTGACATGATTTACAGCATCCCTCGTTCCACTTTCACCAACATTTGTATGCCCATGTTTTCAGAAGATACGACATCCCAATCAATATTCAGGTTTCAGCATACTCGTGTGGGTGTCGTTCGATTCACGCGCAGGCGGCTTTACACGGGCTCAAATGCGAAAATCAGTCGCTGTCTCCACACAAAATGCAACGCTCCGGCACTTTTTCTATTGATTTTTACGTACAACCAATGCGTTACTAGCGAAATGTAACTCCCTTAGTTTTCATAGCAGGAAAATCGTTCGCCACTTTTTGGAATGCTCTAATTTTATCATAACATCTCATGATCCCTAAGCCATTGTTGGGTCAAAGAAAGCTGATTTATTACGCTAAGTTATAAACTAATATCAATAAGTAACCATAATGAACTAATAATGCGAAAAGAAGGCACTATATGGTAGGTACTATTGAGTAGTAGGTACTTGTAAGCAGTAGATACTAGACGATGAATATGTCTTTTAGCTGGGGGTCAAGGAATTTTTCGCGACACTTTTTTTCTCCACGGGTCAACGCGACACTATTTTCTCTCTCTCTCTCTTTCTATATATACATGTGTGTGTCGTGTGCTCGTAAATCCTTGAAACACGCATACAATTTTCGACTGATTTTGATGACATTTTAGAGAATTTGCAACTTAGACTGTACGCTGTAAATGGTTTCTTTTCATATTCATAACTCACCGCTAACCCGTTCAGTTGCTATGAAGGGAATATCAACAAACCCTTACGTAAAAGTTGGCATTGCCATTACATCATGTTCGGATTTTTTCTCGTTCAGTGACATCCTGACATTTCGGATGCGAGTCGACCATCGACTATGACGACATCTTTGTAAGACAAGTTGCGAGACACCCGAGGAACAAAAGAATGCAAAGATCCTGTCCAAGAGACAACATTGTCTCCTTCACTTCTTCACTCTACGTTGAAATTGGTTCAGGAGTTGAGTCATTCGCCCAATTTACGGTTCAGCTGGTCGTCTGAGTGACGGAGTTTTTGTTCTGGGCGGCAGTGAGTGATGTTTGGGCATGCAAAGTTAAAGTAATTCCTGTAAACAATGGAAATATTGCGAAAGATAGAGACATATGAGAATCCGTTTTGAGACACGCTTTTAGAAATCAGTTTCATTGTTAACAAATCAATACGCGTAAATACAACTCTGTGCATGCACAAACGTAATTTCCATTAAGCATCATTTTCTCACTGCCTAGTCGTCCAATCTCACAACAATTTGGAGGATGATTGAGAGAAGACGATTCAACAATCGCTTATTAATATATTTCAACGCAATAATCGCTGCTGCGCATGCGTGGACGTAATCAATCCTTATTACAAGCTTAATTTTCAGTTTTTATCTGCTTTTTATGACATTTTCAGGAAGTGAGCGGGTTTGACTATAGGTGGTATCCTTTCAGTTTCATTGTTCTCAAATTAATACTTCACTCTACGCAGGAGTTGACTAAATTCACTCAAGCATCATTATGTAACACACTTGTCCTCCGATCTCTCTAAAATTTGGCGGATAATTGGGGGAATACGATTTGATCAATCCTTATAGATTTTAATACGATTGTATCATTATTAGCTGCTGAGAATGCGCGGATGTTGTATCCTTTTAACGAGCTTACTTTTAACAGTTTTCAGCTGATTTTAATTACATTTTCAGGGATTGTGCGGTTAAGCTGTAGCTGGTCCCCCTTCAGTTTCATCGGATCCTAAATCAGTACTTCACTCAACGCATGCGTAAGCGTTAATTCCATCAAGCATCATTTTCTCTCACATCCTAATCGTCCAATCTAACGAAAATTTGGAGGAAAATGGAGCTAAGATGATTCAACATTCAACAATCTAGAATTCAATATTTCAACAAAATAGTAGCAGCTGCGTATGCGCCAATGTAATCCTTATTACATGCTTAATTTTCGCAGTTTTCATCTGGTTTTAATGAAGTTTTCAGAAAATATGCGGGTTAGGCACTATACGGTTTTTTATCAGTTTATTTGTTCCCAATTCAATACACCAATCTACGCATGCGCAAACTTAAATCTCAACAAGCTTCATTTTCTTACGCTCTACTAGTCTTCCGATCCATCCAAAATTCGGTGGATAGTTTAGGGAAATAAAATTTGATCATTACATATCAATTTCAATACGATTGTCTCATTATAAGCTGCTGAGCATGCGCGAATATGAGCTCCTTGCAATAAGCTTAATTTCTACAGTTTTCATCACATTTTGAGGAAATTTTTAAGGGATCCCGGTTAGGCTGTAAATGGTCCCCTATCAATTTCATTGCACAAAAATTGATACTTTACTCGTCGTCCGAACGGACTTAAATTTGGAGGAAATTGAAAGAATTGGATTTAATCATAGTATCGAGCAAGACAATAGTATCGATCGCAGATGCTGCGCATACGCGAATGTGAAATCCTTGTAAAAATCTTATTTTCCACTGTTTTCATCTGATTTTGATGTCATTTTCAGGTAATGTGTGTAATTATCAGGTGTCATTTTTCCAGGTTTCATTGTTCCCAAATCTATACTTACTCTGCGCGCGCGAGCAAATGTAAAATAACGATGAATCCTAATATTACCAGGATCCTTGGGATGTGCCTGTTATAAATGAACTTTAGCAACATGTTTCTATAATGAAGTCGTTGAAAAACGGCATCGTCGGATCCACCGTCTGTTGAATTGACTTGCATCCACAGCTTTTGTCGATGCGAATTTCCTCGCGTATTTCGCCACGTAGGTAAACCTCGCGAAAAAAAAACCTTTTGAGGTAAAAGAGGCGATTCGACACGTGCAAGCAGTCATTGGGACCCAGCGATTGCTCAGCTGGTCGAGCCAGACGCCGAGCGTGTCTTCCCGCGTCAAAATGCGTCATGGCCGACTCCGATTGTCAACGAGGGACCTTCGATATTATAAAGGTTAATATTTCGAAGAAGAAAAAAAAAGAGAGGAAAATACAACTTCTCAAAGAACTATAAAATACCAGTTGTAGAACAACTGCAGCATAGATCAGGAGAATGTATTCAGTTGTCAATATACGCACTCAAATATTTGGGAAATATGTGAATCGCTGCATTGTAGTTTGTCCTTTTGAAGTTTTCAAGGTCGTATAAAATACTTTTTAATTGTATTTTAGTCGTCTAACAGGAGTTCCATGTACGATTTCAGTACCGTTGATCGATCAGGAAGCAATTAGTATCCAAGGTCTCTCAGCAGATCAGATGGCCTCCATATCCATACCGAAAAATTGTTTATAAAGTTTATATTATAAATAAATAAATTATAAATAGTTTATATTTGAGGATAGGATGATTAGAAAATAAATTATGCCTGGAGGCACTCAGCTGATCAGGCGATCTGTTTCAAATTTCAGCACCGTAGGTCGAGTAAGAATGAAATTAGCCTCAAAGTCCCTCAGTTCAGGTTCTCCATGATGTGTATTTGATTTCTTGGTATCCCAAAGAAGCCCCAATCTAAGTTCAAGCACCCTACTTCAAGTAGGAAAGAAATCAGCCTTTGGGATCTCTAAGCTGAACAATGTCTACGAAGAACTTTAGATCAGAAATCAGCTCTAAAACCGATTCTTGGGCTGTGACCGTCACCAAATGTACACCCTGTATATGAAGTGTTGAAATTCAGGAATCGTTTTGAATTGGTCAAAACCGATTTCCATGAAGGTAATTTTGGATACTATTATTTTCCAACATTTTGATTCTCGCCAATTCCTCGACAATTCCTTGATTCTCACCAATATTTTTGTGTGTCTTCTCAATGAACTGGGACCCCAATACAAGGGGTAGGTCCAGAATTTCCTTTGCCCAAGGACTCAATATTGTATAACTTTCCTCTGACATTTTGGGTTGTTAAGAATGAATATAAACACAGTTTAAATGATGAACTAGTGCTTACAGCCAGTTCAAACAATCTGAGTTAATTTCCCGTCAACTTAACCAAATGGTAACGGGAGATCGGCGATTAAGAGCAGCGTTAAGGAATTATCAAGCCCAACCAAGCAATCATCAAAGCAATCACCCCCGTGGCCGGTTATGATTTGGTCAAGTTAATGACGAAACGTTTCATTTTGTCCATCAATCATGGAACATGTGTCCATGGACAGAAAAGTGGTTCCCCAGAGCTTGAAATCGTAACCTATAAAACTTCAACAGAAGTTTCTTATCAAAATCTTATCGCGAGTAGGAGTTGATTTTTTTTTTAAGTTGAAACATTGAAATGTAAAAGATTTACATTATTTTTTAACATACCTCTAAGTGAGAGAGAGAGAGAGAGAGAGAGAGAGAGAGAGAGAGAGAGAGAGAGAGAGAGAGAGAGAGAGAGAGAGAGAGAGAGAGAGAGAGAGAGAGAGAGAGAGAGAGAGAGAGAGAGAGAGAGAGAGAGAGAGAGAGAGAGAGAGAGTGTTACTCTCAGTCTCTCTCTTTTTTTAAACCACTAGGTGCCAACGAGTGAAGATCTTTTTAAATGAGGAACCGGGAATGAGGAATATCTTTCTACTCTTTTGGTGGCCTAAACAGTAGGTATTCCGGTACTGGAGGATATCATACCTACATTCGAAGAAATTCATAAGCAAGAGGATACTAGTTGATGGAGGGTTATGACAGAAAACCTTGGAAATGGAAATCTCATCAGATACCTAAGAACTAAATACATACAAATCTCTACTTCTCAATAGGGAACCAATGAATCCGGTTATCAAACTTGGTTAGGCACCTAACAAGGTAGGGAGTTACTAATCAATGCTGGATAATTGAAAGCACTTTGACAACATCGGTTTTCATCTAGCTCTTGAGAATATTTCTTTTCCTTATTACTGGAGGTCTTTATCACTTGAAAAACATTCAAAATGAGCAAACAAAAACAAGTTGTAGAGCCGCCCAAAAGAGCTTAGTGATCTCCGATTCTTGTCTACTTTTTCAACTAACGTTGAAAACTGCTGGCGTTTCATGCTTCTTTGACATTAATGTGAAACGGTCTTGTGTACGGAAAATTTAAAATGTTGTGCCATATTGAAAACATTGCCAACAAACTCGTCAATGGGGTGGAAGATTATGTGAATGAACATTCTTCGTCTCTAGTGAATGTTGAACTCAAACGTTTAAAATCATTAAATATTATTATATTTTTGGTAATTAAAATTTGGAAATTGAAGGCTCTGTACATTGATAACTTGATGATTATCATCCGTTAACCGCGAGGTTCGGGTAATTTGTTAATCAGCTTTGGTAATCAGATCGTTAAGTTTTGACGAAAGAGTTCACCAGCGATGGGTGTTGGCGAAAGAAAAATCGTTGTAAAGTCTGATTAAGCTCAAACATAATGCCGCGTTAACGTTAATGCTCTGTTAACTCAATCGGTGAAATTGGCCCTGAGTAGATTAACTTTGTGTTACACGAACTCACTCTTGATAAAACTGTGAAGTCACTGCTTTCATCCCAACAATACGACACGATCGCGGAAGTAAACACAACATTACCCAAACTAGAATCAGCAACAACAACAACGAAAAAAGTGTAGAATAAAAAAGTTAAAAATGGCCTGAATCTCGAAGGGACGATAATTAAACGGGAGCCTCTTTTGTGGTGAGCAGGTTAGTCTGAAAAGACGAATGGAGGTCAGCTTCGCGTATTCCCCCGCTGGAAAGTCCGGAAGTGGCTCAGTAGGAGTAACGCCAAAGCCAACCTGGTCAGTTTTGTCTGAAGGATAACCTCCTCGTCCCCTTCCCACAGTCTTATGCAACGCAACGGGGGTGCGCGGAGTTGGCGTGTGCTCAAGAAAAGTGAAAGTCCGGAGGTTGTTTTTTTATAATGTTCAAGGTCGCTTTCTTTCTGGAACCGTGTTACACAATAAGCGGCGTTTTTTTAAAAGCGATCTTTATAATCATCCGGTCCAGCTGGTATACCAGGGCTCGTTGGATCCATTCTGTACCTTACTGCTGGTTAATGAGTGACAAGAAGGGAATGATACCTTTTAGCAAATCTTCGGTTGTGCAGCATGATCATATGAGCGAATTTTCGTAGATTACAGTATTATATTATGTTACATTGTTTTGAGATTTGAGCACTTTCAGGGTAAAAAATTGTTAACCACCGACTATGTGGCACATAAACTCATGCTAAATAATATTCTACAATTCAAAACAGATATTTGATTTTTTGCAATTTTTCTATTTCTAATCGATTTTTTAGCAAATATTAATGCAATTCAAGTACATTTTTCTGCATATTTTTTGCATACATTTCAGCGCATTTCATTACATGAATCAGTGTATGGTAAAGAACTCCGACAGTGCTCTAAATTCCCCTTTTCCTCCCCGTGCTCTGAATCCCCCATTTCCTCCCAGTGGATGAATTGGGCTACAGAGGGCATTGGAGCCTTGGACTTTATAAATTTTCACTGTTTCACAGTGTTTCTATTCAGGTGGTCCAAGTTTACCACTTCGGCAGTGGTTTTTAGGAAAAATTTATTAAAACATTCTTACCAAGTAGTACGTCTCTTATACTTGTTAGATAGTTCCAATAGGTAGTTCCTAAGTTTCACGAATTTATAACCTCCATTTTATTCAATTACCTAGCTAAGCAGCCTTCCGACTGCTCATTAGAGTATGCTTTTCTACAAAATAGAGGAATTTACTGTTAATACAGTTACCATTAGAAGAGCTGTTTTGGTGTTCATCACACCTACCAAAGACATTCTTAACAGGATCGATATTTTCACATGATGACTGCCAGTTCTACTAAAAAGGGACCGCTAATTCAAGGAAGTTGGCGCTTCTCTCTATTTGGATACCCTCAAAGATAACTCAGACGAAGGGACCTTTCAGAAACTTACCTTAACTCGTTCTGAAGTTCAAACAGATTTCAGATGATTCTCCGATTCAATGAAGCCTCCGATCCACATCCGACTTTCCACACGCCTCCCGCACCATCTTTATTTAACTTCGTCAGCGGACAAAAACCGACGCGACGTGACTGAGATGAGTCGTTATGCAAGATGTTGAGGCTGGTAGGCAGGGAGATAGGTAAGGTACCCACATAACACAACCCCGAGCGTTCACCTTCTTCGCTTTGGATTCCTCCCAGAGAGCGGTCGCGCTTTTAACCTTTTAACTTGGCGGTTCCGTTTCCAGACGAGAAAGGACCAGACAGAAAGTGCACGATCTTCTTCTTGTTCAAAATTGACTCATCTGATAACAACAGGATTGCAAATCTCTTCTAGAACTTACGCACTGAGATTCTTTGTTCAGACTAAGTCGCGCGAGCTGCGTCTGGGATTCATTTTAGTCCAAGAGCCAAGGCCGAAAATAGGTAGTGATTTCGGGAGAAAGTTAGAGATCAGATTTTGAAAATATAGTATAGTGTCAGTATAGTATAGTATAGTATAGTCGAGCATTTGATCAACTCAATGACTGTAGAACAAGTCAATGAGTTTGAGTCTTTTTTTCAGTACGCTTTGAAAATTTTACTATGTTTTCAATACATAGTGCCCTACCCCGAAGAAGAATTCTATACGACATTACTTAACAGAACAACCTATGATATGCATTGAGGAGTACACATGATAAACATTTGAAGCGAGACGTCTCAGTGGAAAAAGGTTTGTTGAAAGCTTTGAGTGAACACAATCCAAATGTGCATTCCAACGCATAGTCACTCTCATATTTTTTGCTGGTCGATATCTAAATCTGGCTCGGAAGAAATTGAAAATTAGTACGGGAGACCGTGCCTCTTCACTGCATTTCTTATTAGTCCCGGGGCCGAGGCCGAAAATAGGTAGCAATTTCAAGAGAAGGTTAGAGATCAAATTTTGAAAACATAGTCCGTTCCGAGTGAGAAAATAGAGAGTTCCTGGTTACCTAGGTGTCTTAATACGGTGTACGTGAATCTAGGGACAACCAAAATTTTGCTAACAACGCTGGCTATTACTACGGTGTTTCGTGTGTCTTCACACGTCGTCTCTTATCAATTTTGTAACCTGAAGCTGATTCCGAGATTCCGACATCTTGTCTTTCTCCGACTCTGTTTTCCATCATCCAGATCTCACATTCCGTAATTTATTATCATGTGGTTTATTGTTCTGTTTTCGATTCGTAGTGTTCTTTGCTAAGTGAACCTTTGTTATCGGATAAGCAATTTTTTTTAAATCTCTCTCACAAAATTTTTTGGTTGCGTTTTAAGATACATGGATTTCAAAAATCGAATCAGTCCGTTGTCCGCCCTTCCGCCGTTTTATTTGTGCAATGAAAATCAGCGTGAAGTATTAGACTTCGTAAGCTTATATATCACGCTAGTTGATTGAGCAAAGACGAGCTCGACGTGTTCCAGGTTTACCTTGAAGACACATCGTTCGATCGTTCGAGTAAGTTCTAGCTCAACTACGTTAGTAGGAATATTGGTGTATGTAGATATAAAGGTCGGTATCAATATACAGATAATATGCATTTTGCGTAGAAACTCACTAAAATAATACATGTTCGTATCTTAAAAGTTTAATGTTTGTATCATAAAAAAGGTAGATATGAATAGAATGAAATTATATTATCCGTTTTTCGGCAAACCTTTATCCTCCGTTTTGTTGACTAGTTGTTTTTTGGCACTCGATAAATGGTCTGCTTCGAGTGAAAATAGGATGTATATAAATAAATTGAGTATATTTTAATATAATTATATATTTAATTTATGTCAGTTGTTTCCAGATCAGCTGATCATGGCTCACGGGCACCGTGTAAACTAAAAACGTGGTAACCAGGAACTCTCTAATACCGTCTGCCGTCTCGAAATTGGTGGAATACAAAATGGTGGCCTCATAAAGGTGGCTTAATTTGCGCATTTTAAAGTTTTTTCTCTAATAATTTCTAAGCTGTACATCCTACAGAAATGTTTATACGTAGAAAAGATGTAGAGCATAAAAACCCAAACCGATATGACCCAAAAACAATGAATTATCTCCCGGAGTAAGGGATTTAAGGACAATCAAAAATCATGCTAATTTTAGCCTTTTGCCCTTCAAAATCACCTAGCAGCTTTAATATTGGTCTGATCTCAGGCTGCCAAAGCTCATTCCACTCAACACTGAATACTTTCAAAAGTTCATGTTGAGCATATTTTAGCTGAGAAATTTCTCTGTTGACTTACAACCGAACTCATGAATTTTATGTCATTTTACACATGAATTTCGCAAAAACGGACTTTTACTTTGTACGTCAATGGGAAACAGTCTCAACCTAAAAATGCTCTCCGATTCTTTCCTGCAATTTTCGACGATTTTTCATAGTTCTCGTGAAAACTTCCCACTTTCATGGAAATCGTCGACAAGTGGGTGGTAGGTCACGAAAACATTGAAAAATCGCCGAAAATCAAGGGAAAGAGTTAGAGAGCTGGCGGTGGTCTCAATCAATGTTCTCCTCTACAACTTTCCTCCCGTACAAAAAAAAAAAAAAAAAAAAAAAAAAAAAAACGGACGGTATACCTACGGTTCTACAGTCAGATCATTCAATAATGATTAATTTTACACATTATTAGTTCATTATGGTTACTTAGCAATATTAGTTTATAACTGAGCGTAATAAATCAGCTTTCCTTGACACTACAGAGGCTTAGGGATAAAATGAGAGCATTCCAAAAAGTGGCTAACGATTTTCCTGCTATGAAAACTAAGGGAGTTACACTTCCCTAGTAACGCATTGGTTGTACGTGAAAATCAATAGAAAACCCCACCGTGACGTGACGCTCGTGACGTGACGAAAACAAATGGAAACGTCCTGTTAATCATTATTAAATGATAACAAGTTTCAGACCTTCACACGGTTTTTGCGCATCTTTGATTGTGCAAGAACCTTACTTTGTCAATCTTTCCAAGGGCTTCTAGTACGAGTAGACCTGAGTAAACAAGCAGATACGTTTCGATACTCACCTAAAGCCTTTATAGTATTGAAATGGCGTATTCTGGCTGTTTAAGAAATCGTTACTTCAAAAAAAAAAAAAAAGAGTCAAGTTGGGTGTGGCACATAGCTTCCTCGTTTCCCTATCAACTTCTTCCAACTATTATCCAAATTTAGAGAGCGAAAAGATGGAATTTACGTTTGCACATGCGCAAAATGAAGTATTGATTTGGCAACGATGAAACTAATAGGGTACCATCTACAACCTAACCCGCGCATTCTCTGACTATTTCATCGAAATCGGATGAAAGCAGTGGAAATTAAGGTCGTTACAAGGATTTCACATAGGCGCAGTAGCTATTAATGATACAATTATGTTAAAATTGATATGGAATGACCAAATCGTTATCCTCCAACTATCATTCAAATTTGAGCAAGATCGGGAATGAAGTATGGATTTCGGAACAATGAAACTGATAAGGGACCATCTGCACTCTAAGCCCGCACATCACCTAAAAATGTCATCCAGATCAGATGAAAACTGTGGAAAATAAGCATGTTATAAGGATTTCATATTGGCGCATGCGGAGTAGCTATTAATGATAGGTACAGTCAAGTTAAAATTGATATAAGATGATCAAATTGTGGATTTGAAGACACACGACAGACAGACATAGACACACACACACAGATACGGAACCAAAGTTGTTCAGAATCGTCTAAAACGTAAAATGCGAGTGGAAATTTTGATTTTGGTGACCAAAAAAATATTTTTTTTTTCCGAAAGTGATAAAAATGCTTCTGCTACCTTTAGGTAGACTCGGAAGCGAAAATACCGCGGAAAATAGCGTCTGGTTACACCATTCATTGACTAAACAGGAGTATAAAAACCTTCAAAACAGCGTCCAAATCGATACTCTTATTTTAGGGGTATTTCCACTCTTCCCCCACTGTGCGGCGTACGGCGGACGGACGGATTTTTTATTGTATTTTATTCGATTTTGGATTTTACGAATCTTGAAACGTAAACCAACAAATTTTATGAGGGGGATTAAAAAAAATTAAAAAATTAACGTTTTTCTTGGTCGATCACATAGGTTCACTACTGAAAATAATAAACCAATATTGAGCATAAATATTGGGTTACTGTAATACTATACCGGCCGGGATAACACTTTGGTGTCTTTAACTAATTTTTACGAAGCGATAATTCATTACATCAAGGAAGCGGCTCACATACTCGGATCCGAATCGGAATGTGAAAAATCCACAAGGAAGTTACGGGAACGGGAGAAATCTTGTCAGGAAGTTGCTATCACTTCAAGAACGGAACAAGAATGTTTTACCTGCTCAAGTCATTTGTAGCGATCCGATGTGAACCGTTTTTACGCTCACGGACGAAGAAAATAGCTTAGTTAGAAATAATGGCTCGGCATTTTTCTTACTACTTATTCTCTACGTAGGTACGTCCGATTTATGATACGCAATATCTTCCTTTAGTTATGAAGGTAGGAAGATAAAAGGTAGGTATTTTATCCTTTCGAACTCTTAGCGATTACTGAATATCTCAGTAAGCTCAGAATTTATATGAAGAAGATAATGGGGAGCTCATGTGGGAGCATGAGATTAGCTAACTACTAACTGATTCACTTAGGACCAAATATTGCTTCCGAGTCTACCTGTAGGTAGTGGAAACATTGTTTTCAGTTTCGGGAGAAGACAATTTTTTTTCTGAAATATCTATATTTCCACTCGCATTTTAGCGAATTTTCGTAGAAAATAAACTATTGCAATGGCTCGAAAATTTTAAAATCAAAATTTTTGAAAAATTACTACATTGAAATCCGTTTTGACGCATTCTGAAACTAATCCTAGAGTTTAACGCTTTTTCATATAGATACTTATAATATATATATACATATATGTATGAACGGGATGATCAGTTGGGAATCGCGTAAACAACGTACAGAGGCATTATCTAGTTGATAAAGTGAGTACTTTTCATGAGCAAATACAAGCAAATAATAATCAAATTTATGTAAATTTTTCAGCATAATTTTGTGCGAAAATTTTTTAATGTCATAGTTTTTTGTTCATAATGTCGTTTTGACTGAAACTCTGCTAAAAACTATAAACGATTTTTGGTCGTTTTTAGCCATTTTTAGTAATTTTTTGAGTACATTTTTTGAAATTTGACCAATTTAATGTGCTCCAAATTGTTGACCAACGAACTCATGCTTTTATTTGGAATGCTTGATTTTTTGGCGCAAGAACGGAATTTCTATCTCAATTCTAAGGAGAGTTATCGTCTGGAATGGCACACATATATATATACATATGAAAAAGCGCAAACTTCAGGAATCGTTCCAGAATGCCTCAAAACGGATTCCAGTGAAGAAATTTTTCAAAATGTTGATTTTTAAAAATTTCTGAGCTATTGAAATACCTTCATTTTCTACAAAAATTAGCTAAAATCACTAAAAAATGACTGAAAACGGCTAAAAATCGTTAAATTCATACTTTTTGGCTGACAGTTGTTCAAATTAAGTTATACTAACTATAAAATAGAACATTCAAAAATGTATGTACAAACTTATGCTTAAAAATTTACTTGAATTTCATCAAAATTTTCCAAAAAATCGATAAAACTGCGAAAAATCTAAACATTCAAAACCTCTGTTTGAATAGATCATTATTTAGAATACGTTTTTTGGCATAAAATCAATAGTTAACAATTTCCTTGCACCCAAAAAACACAAATTTCGAAACAATTTAACATTATACAATACGATAATTTACGAAAATTCGCTCATAAGATCATGCTGCAGGACTGGAACTTTCGTTTTAAAATCAACGAAACGACAACAAAACTTTCGTTCCCTGTCTGTCTATCTGTCCGTGTTTCCGCAAATCCTTGTAACAAGCTGAATTTCCACATTTCCATCGGATGTTGATGACATCTTCAGATGATGTGCGGGTTAGGGTGTAGGTGGTCCTCTATCAGTTTCATTATTCCCGAAGAACTACTTTGCTCTGCGCATGCGCAAACGTAATTTCAATTAACCATAATTTTCTTACGCGCTAGTTGTCCGATCTCGCTCAAATTCAGAGGATAATTAGGAGAAAAAGATATGATCATTCCATATCAATTTTAACACAATTGTATCATTAGTAGCTGCAACGCATATTAAATCCAGGTTCAATTTAAACATTTTTCATTTGAGCTCAATGAAATTTTCAGGGAATGCGCAGTTTAGGTGTAGATGGGCCCCTTTCAGTTTCATTTTTCTTAAATCAATTCCCTTAAGCATTATATCTGGTGGTACTTTGGCCAATTCTTTTCCACATATTCAGAAAAGATAGCATTTAGCCAGACAATAGTTTTCTTTATTATAGAGTTTCCCTATATGCAATAACTGGGAGCGTGTTAACTTTTTGGTACACGGGCGTATATTGTTGAGATAAATTTGTTATCTCTTCTCAATACCATCAATCATATGTAGATAATGAATGATTTATATTATTAAAACCATACTTTATATGTGAGGATGTCTGGATACTCTAACAACCTTTATAATTCGTGGTGTAGTATATAAATTGTATCTTGGATTATATATATCGGGGATAATATCAGCAGAATGTTAACGCAGTGAGAATACCTATGTACCTTTTTATCAATATATTTTTCCGATGCGGAACAACGTCTTTTTTACAACAAAACAGAATAATAGACAAAAAATTGTTTCTAACCAAAACATTAGCTTCACATATAACAACATATGAAAATAATAATTAACACTGATGTGAGTGTCTCGATCCAAGACTCCCCTTCACGAACATATCGTGTGTAATCCCAAGAGTGCACGTATTATGAGAGTTCTTGGGTCCAGCCAGTCGTTTGGTTGGAATGTCCGCGGGCCTTTCTTCCGTCTTCGTGTACTCTACTTCCACGTCACCACATTCCATTGCTTCACGGATGAAATGTGGCTTCATGGAAATGTTCTTGAATTTGGAGATGAAGACAGAATTTTTCGCCAGATTTTGAGCCGCCTGGTTATCATTATAAATTTTGATTTTCTTTTGCGAGACATGCAAAAATCGCTTCCTTCGCTGCTTCGGTAAGCGACATGTTCTCACTTTCTTAACTCGATAAGGCCACTGTAAGTTGTTTACGCGATTCCCAACTGATCATCCCGTTGGCGAACCAAAAACAGTAGCTGGTGTATGATCTGCGGTCCACAGTGCGTCTGTATAACCAACCATCGCTTTCTTACCTGTTTTCTTGAATGTTAGTGCCATATTTTTGGTATGCTGTACATAACGGAGCACACGTTTTGCAGCTTGCCAGAGTGATTCACCGTAACAGCTGTTGAACTGGCTCAAGTAGCTGACACAGATGCTAAGGCCAGGTCTGGTTCCCACTGCCAACTACATCAGAGATTCCACGAGGCTCTGGTATGGCACGTCGACCTTTTCTTCAGGGGTTGCCTTTTCCAGTTTCAATCCGGGTTCAAAAGGGGTGCTTATTCCTTTGCAATCCTCCTTCGTGAATCGTTTCAGTATGTCTTCTGAGAACTTCTTCTGGTTGGCTGTGATGATTTTCCCTTTTCGAATTGAATTCAATTTCTAGGCAATCTTGCAAATTTCCTAGGTCGCGCATTTCGAAAGATACTTTTAGCTGGTCTTTGATAACAATGAGGCTCTTTTCACTTGATGTCGAATCATCAGATCATCTATATATACTGCCATAATCACTCCCCCCCCCCCCCCCCCCCCCCCCCCCCCCCCTTGCGAGGATATGTAGACACATGGATCTGCTAATGTTATCCCCTATGTATAAAATCCACTAGGTTATGGGCCCAGCACGCTTCTACTGCTATTAATCTATCTATTTCTTTTGCTATTAATCATTTCTGTTTCATTGTTTTCAGGGTGTCTTGTGTGCGGTTCAGCTCTGACTTACGACTACTACCATGGATACGACGATTCGTGGGGATCAGGTAAGATTGTGTCCACCTCAAAAATTGGCAACTTGGCAACATTTAAGTTTTTTTCCAATTTTCGTATCTAAGTAGATACCTATGTTGAGAAGCAATCAAACAGCAAACTAATTTTTTGCTTAGCATAGCTTAGTAATTTGATTTTTAGTAGATATTGGATAACAGACATCTGAATCTTTTGCAAAGATTAGTTGAAAACAAATGATGAAATCGCGTTTTCTTCTCCTACGGAATAACACATTAGGTACTTTACTAAAGGCAAAAAGAAGCAAACGACTTTAACCTATGTATTCCATGGTTCCAGATCTGAGTTACTAGGACTTTATAGTAATAAGCATCAAAAAATGTACTTACCAACATGTTTTTAAACAAATATCATAACAATGAACACTTTCCTAAACATTATCGATCCATGGAAATGAGAGTATTGAACATTCTACGTTCCATCATATACCCTATGCATTACTTAACAACATGTTTTTAAACAAGTGTCATAACAATGAACACTTTCCTAAACAATTTCGATTCAGGAAAGTGATAGTTCATCATATACCCTGTATATACATGTATATCATTTCTACAGAATATCATTAATATGTATATCA
This sequence comes from Adelphocoris suturalis, assembly GCA_030762985.1. Lineage (NCBI taxonomy): Eukaryota > Metazoa > Arthropoda > Insecta > Hemiptera > Miridae > Adelphocoris > Adelphocoris suturalis. The sequence goes on from CM061049.1 coordinate 23,027,808, forward strand.
TTCACATATTAACATTAATATGTATATCATTCTGTATGTATGTCATTCTACGTTCCATCATATACCCTGTGCATTACTTACCAATATGTTTTTTAACAAATGTCATAACAATGAACGCTTTCCTAAACAATTTCGATTCAGGAAGGTGACAGTCTTGGACAGACTACCTCTTATCATAACAACCCAGTGTTCTAGCTTTCCACAGGAATAATTCTCCACCAATACGCGAAACAACAGTAGTACACTAACATAGAGTAGAGTTGCCGGCAGCTGAGAAAGCTCAGAGCTATGAGCTCAAATACCTCTATGAGCTTTTTGAGCTCATAGCTCTGAGCTCAAATACCTCTATGAGCTTTTTGAACTCATCCGGCTGGTGTACAACTGTCTGAAAAACGTTGACCCTGGCTTCGTTGGCACTAGGTGAACGCAAACGTCTAGCAAACGTTCAGTCAATGTTTTCATGTGGTATAGTATGTAATTTTCGACCATTCTCGTGCAAAATAGGTAGTATACCTCTGTGCCTTCTCGGCTGCCAGTAAGTACCTCTACTTAGTTTCAGATATTACCGCCAGGTGTCAGCTCTTACGACTGCAAAATGGCCACAAATTTCATATTTTTTCACTTCAACATTAAAGACCACTAAACTCATGGATTTAATTTATATTCAATACATGAATGATAAAAAATATAAATCAATGAATTACAGAGTGATATAGGACGAGGAAACACCAAAATCTCAGTGTAAATACACTTGACCTCATCTTGTAAATCTGATGACTACCTATGGAGGTGGTTAACAGTTTTCCAGAGTGGAGAACGATAACTGCCTTACAGAACACACGGAGAAGTTTTCCACGGCAAAACATGGCGGACATTCTCTAGTTAGAGGCTTATAGATCACGTGGAGAAGTTCTTCCAGGCAATGATGGTGGAGCAACTCCATTGTGGAAAAGTTTTCATAAAGAAAGAAAATTACAGAACACCCCCTTAGGTTTGTAGTACATGGTTAATTCCGAATTATGTTTGTCTTGGTTGGTGGAACCGGTTGGTGGTAGGTACCTCCCGTTAAATACAAACAGGATAGTGTTTAATGATGTTGAGCCCTGCCGCACAACCAGACGATACCGCCCACTGCCCCTCCAATATCCTCATGATTGTCGAGTTTTTTGTGTGGACCACGTCCATAGGCCGACGCATCTTTTCAACTTACCGCAGCCCTATCTAAATGGACGCACTTCTCTCACTCGTCACAACCCCATCAGCCGGATCTCGAGCACTACAAATGTTGATGGTTTGGTCTTGCATTCCTTTTCTTCCCCTCTGGAAAGCTAGAGAAAGGGCGATGGTCAGGGTTCAATACCGTGGACCCTCAGTTTATCGGTTACCTACGTGACAGGGTCACGTCATTTCCAACTGGGGCTCAAAAGAAGTCAGAATGAGAGCCTATCGGATGAAAGGAACTTCATCGAGAAACGATTTGCAATTTAGTTTGATCACACCACACAATACACGTGTCGACAAAATTACCAAGATGGAGCTAGGCTTTTTATTCTGGAGAGTTTTCACACAAAAAACGCTGTAAATTATTTCACAAAGGTTTATTATTTTTTCAATTGAGTATGATCGTAGTTTTAGTTGGCTTGCGTACGTAATAAGGCCCGTCCAGGCTCCTCGGCGCGTCCTATTTCGAGTTGCCACAACCTATACTTCTATAATTATTTACGCATGTTTATATTTCTCGATTTGAGCTCCTATCTATTCAAATAGTTATTGCCTTAATAATATCATTATCTAAGTACGTACGAAAAGTCGAGAGGATAGGTTATTAAATATGCGTAGGAAAAGCATTGGTATTAACACACAAATATGACCTAGAAAAAACATATATTCATGCCTCGAAGGAACGCCGAACCCACCACAAGGTGCCGCGGCGCCTCCTCTCACTCCACCCCCCGCTCACCCCCCCCCCCCTCACCACCCACCGTGACCCCCTGCCAAGCGTGCCAGGCGTGCGTTCGTGCGTAAGTCTAACACTAAAAGCCTTGAAAAAGACACTTTTTCGGCCGTTTTTGGCCCATAGCATCTATGCGAGTAAAGCGATCGGGATGGTTAAACGTTAGGACCAACTAGACCCCAAATGGAGTCTATGTGCGAAAGAACGGGTTTTTCAAGTCAATTCTTAGGCATTTTATGGCCCGGACGGCGGACGGCGAACGGCGGACGGACATTTCAAATTTGGATTCCACGCACCTTGAAACGTAAAGTCACAAAGTTTGAGGGGGGGTTATAAAAATTTGTTGCTACACGATCACATAGGCTCATTATTGGAAATAATAAACCAAAATGAGCTATTTACATGGCTTCGAAATTTTAAAAGTGAGTTTGAAGGGTCGGGGACCCCAGGCAAATCTGTTTCATACATCAACCAGCACAATCCTAGATTTTAACGTTTTATGTAGGTATAAATCTATAGGGTGTATTTCCAGACGTTATCTCCCTTTAAAAACGGCGTAAAAATTCGATCTAACGCAGAAAAATTCGTCTTTGCAAAAGACAGGTCAAGTTCGTTGGCCATCCTGATCGCTCCAGAACTTCAGGCTCAAATTTACAATTTAATTGCCCAAAAATGCTTAAAAAATAGGTTTTTTGACAAAAGGACATGTGGAGTGTCACAGTCAAAGTATTTTTCAGTGCTGAGTCGATTGCGACCATTCACAGACCTCTAAGATTCATAATAAGCGAGAAAAATCGGTTTATAGGTGGAAAATGACCATAATTGTTCAAATTGTCGGGTTCGGCTGCGTGTTCTACAATTTTCTTTGCTATCCCGTCACTCGGCTGTCCCCTTAGTTTTATTCAGGACATGGTTGGCCTCAATGATCAAAATTTAAGTGCCTAATTTAATGTTTTCCACAACTTTTCTTTGAAAATTCGCTCTATTAGTCATGCTGCATGAGTGAGGTCCTTTTTATTTGTTATTATTATTAAACGGTATTCAGATATCTCTTTTAAAATGAAGTAAGTATAGCAAAAATGAAATGTAACAAACAGAAAGAAAAGATTACTATGATTGGGTAAGTGAAATACACGAAATATCTATATTATTAAAACCATAAGTAAGTATGTCTGTCTATACATTGATTGAATAGAATCATGAAATTTTGAGTTTTCTTTTCCGTTTCATGCTATTTGTAAAAGATTGGTACCATTTTCTCAATTTTTCTCTGTCTGTCTGTCCGTAGGTTTGTGCGCTTTTCACGGTTACAGCGGTGATTAGAGAACTGATATGAGTTGGACTGGGGGGAAATGTCTGTATCAGTCCGACCTAAATTATAGGCTAGGTATTTGAAGTTTTTTAAATTTGAACCAGAGGGGGTGTTTTAGGGAAGGGGTGAAATGGGGTATCTTTGTCATCACTGAACAACCCAGGGGTCTGAGTGGGGGAATATGTTTGGATTACTCTTACTTGAACCACAAGCTACTTAAAATTTTCCAAATCCGACCCATAGGGGATGTTTTGAGAGAGGAGGGGGGGGGGGGGGTGAAATGGGATATCATGGACATCAGTAAATAAACTGGAGACGTGATTGTTGAAATATTTTCGGGTTACTCCAAATTGAACCACAGACTAGGTAATTGAAATTTCCATTCCCGACCATCAAGGTTTTTGTGTGTGTGTGTGTTGGGGGGGGGGGGGGGGGGGTGAAATGGGATTATCTTGAACATCACTAAATAAACTGGAGCTGATTGGTAAGAAATGTTTGAAATATTCTTTCTTGAATCGCAGACTACTTCAAGTTTTCCAATCTAACCCATGGGGGGGGGGGGGGGTGTTTTGGGGGAAGGGGGGGATATAGGGTATCATTGACATCACTGAATAAACTGAGGACCTGATTGCTAAATATGTTTGAATTACACTAACTCAAATCACAGGCTACTTGAAAATTTTCAAATCAGACCCAAAGGGGGTGTTTTCTTACTGGTGGTAGGTGGGATGTGGGGGGAGGATGAAATGAATCTTGGACATCACTGAATAAACTAAGGACCTGATTGATTAAATATGTTTCGAATACTCTAACTTGAATCACAAACTACTTGAAATTTTCAACTCTGAACCATAACGGGTATTTTGAGGGAGGGGTGGGGGTGGGATGGGGGTATCTTGAACATCACTGAATAAACTGAGAATCTGATATGTTTGGATAACACTAAAAACCATAGCCTACTTAGAAATTTTCACTTCCGATCCATCTCATCGTAGGAGAGTCTAGATAGTGTAAAATTTCTAAGAATTGAATCTATTCCAATTTAAAAATATAAATTGAGTATGCGGGTAACGCTCATTGATGCAAGTCGGCTTCAAGGACATTGTCCTTTCAGAGTGTACACAGGAACATACCCATAAAACCTAAAAATAAGTTTTTCAACTGAAAATCTTTATAGTGTATATGACAACAGTACAAAAGAATATTCTACGAAAAAGGTTCCGCAGCCATTGACGTCCCACAGACTGAATACATCGTAATACAGTTGACTGATTCTATAAAAATTCAATGTGAGCTGTGGTTGGTGTTAGAACCCACAAGAATATATTTTACATTCGTGATTCCAGAAATGATATTTTTGCCTATACAATTGTAAGAAGAACGATTTTTATTGTCATTTTGAAAGGAGATTTCAATTTTGTTGGTTCATCATTACCTATTTCATTTATTTATTTTTTGCTGTGGTAGGATGCTAGGAAAATACCACGAAATATTTGTGAATTTCAACGGAGTAAAGTGTATCAGACTTTAACATGAATAAAGTTATGATGGTTTGGTATAAGAATACTATTGGTCACTTGATTTCTCTGAGCATTTCAGCGGAAACTATGATTTTCCTGGTACATACGCCGTATTGATGTGTGGGTGGTAATAAGCGATCGGATTTGAAGGGTGGTAATCTAGGGTTAATGCAACGGATCGAGCAAATGACTGAAAACGTCTCGTTAGTGCAACAAACCACCTTTAAAAGGGGAAGCTGGCTCTCTCGAAACTGTCTCAGCTCTGAGGAAACGAGCGTGACAGACCCGACAACCAGACGTTGCAACGTGAAGGTTGAGAAATTTATCGGAGAGCTCCGCACTGGCCCCTCGTAAGAAATCCGGCGTATTCAAAGCCTCTGAGAAATCCGATTTCTGAATTTACGAACCGCTGATTCCAACCTTCCCTCTCAGGTCGTTTACATTTTATGGAACAGGATCGAGGCTGGACGTTTAAATCGTTTGATTATACTGCGCGGAAAGTAGAAGTTCATGACGTGCGGCCAGTTTTAAATTAAAATACAGTGGAACCTGGATAATTCGAACTTCTTTGATTCGAATATTTCTCTTGGTCCCTGGCATTTTGCATTTAAACAATGCTAAAAAATCATGGATAATTAGAATTTTATTTTGGATATTTCGAATTTTCGGCATGCTAATTAAGGTATAAATTTTTAGCTGCGACTAGAAATAATTGTAAATTTATCGGGAAATACGTTTTAGTAACGATATTTGGCAAAAGGTTTGCGTTAGGCCAAATGCATGCAAGTCATTGCCATCTCACAGTCTGATAACTGAGATGGTTCGGGAGACGAGATCACTGGATCATCAGCAGAAGAAGTACCGGTGCCGAGTGCAGCTGACGCCATGAATCACGTACAAGAACTTAGACGTTTTTTTGAAAGCTAAATTAATGTAAGTGAGTTATACTTCAACTCTTTGAATACGTTGGAATCTTTTATAATGGCCGAGAGACTTAATTCAAGGAAACAGGCAAAAATATCATCCTTTTTTGAAAAATAATAGATTGTTTTTTATGGTAGCAGTTAAATACAGTACCTTTCCAGGTGTGCTTATATTTATTGTTCAGTATTCTGTTGGTCATCACAGTATTCAATGTTACTGTATGTACTTTACTTCTTACTGTAGTTTGTTAAAATATAATTTATCATAATTTAATAAAAACTTCTTTAATTCGAATTTTTGGTTAATTCGAAGTTTTTGACTGGTCCTTTGAGGTTCGAATTATACAAGTTTCACTGTACTTAGAAATGAGAGATTTCCTGGTTACCACGGTGTCTTAATACGGTGTGCGTGAATCTCGAGAGAACCAACATTGTGCTATCACGCAGGCTGTTACTACAGTGGAAACTCGGTGTTTCACGCGTCTTCACACGTCGTCTCTTATCAAATTTGGTAATCTGACGCTGATTCCGAGATTCCAACATCCGACATCTTGTATCTCCGACTCTGTTTTTCTTCATCCTGATCTCACATTTCATCATCTATCATCGTGTGGTTTATTGTTCTGTTTTCAATTCGTAGTGATCTTTGCAAAGTGAACATTTGTAATCGGTCAAGAAATTTGTTTAAACCTCCCTCCCAAAATTTGTTGGTGGCGTTTTAAGATACCTACATAGATTTTAAAAAACGAATCAGTCCGTCGTCCGTCCTTCCGCCGTTTTTAGCTAATTTGCTTAGAAAATAAAGCTATTGCAATGGCTCCAAAAATGTTAAAATAAAAATTTTCAAAAATGTTCTTCATCGAAATCTGTTTTGAGGCATTCTGAAATGATGCCTGGATTCTAACGCTTTTTTTTATACATATATGTATATATATATATGTGTCATTCCAGACGATAAATCTCGATAGAATTGAGATAAAAACTTCGTTCTTTCGCCAAAAAATCAAGCATTTCAAAAGAAAGGATGAGTTCGTTGGACAACACTTTTTGAGCACATTAAATTCGTCAAATTTCAAAAAATGTACTAAAAAATCACAAAAATGACAAAAAAAGGCTAAACATCGGTGTTTTTATTTTTATTAGCAGAATATTACTCAAATAAAGTTTATCAACTATGAAGTTGGTAATTTAAAAATTAAAGCTCAAACCTATGCTCAAAATTGTAATTAAATTTCATTAAAATGTGCTACGAAATCGATAAAAATGTAAAAATGGTAAAAACCCAAAATCTCTTTTTGAATCGCAGAATATTATTTAGAACGAGTTTTTTGCCATAAAATTGGTAGTTAACAATTTATTTATTTCCCCTCAGTGACCTTAATTTTCAAAACAATGTAACATAATATAGTACGATAATTTACGAAAATTCGCTCATACGATCATGCTGCATGACTGGAACTTTTTTATTTTTATTTTATTTTATTTTGGTGTGCAATGTAACGGATCAAACAGTGCACGTGAACCACGATCAGCCGATCTGGTAACAACCGACAGCTGACGAATTACTACAATCGCGCTACTTGAGTTGGAGACCGCTTGATTGACAACTAGGGATGGGATTCGTTACAAAAGTATCGATAAAGGGTATCGATACTTTATCGGGATGCAAGTATCGATATACGCTTGAGCAAAGTAACGATATATTGATGATGTATTAGACTTCGTAGGCTTATATATCTCGCGAGTTGATTGAGCAGAGGAGCTCGACGATGTGTTCCAGGTTTACCTTGAAAGACACTTCCGTCAGGAACACTGGCGATCGTTCAAGTAAGTTCTAGCTCGACTATGTTAGTAGTAATATTGGTATATGTAGATACAGAGGTCGGTATAAATATACATATCTTATGCATTTTGTGTAGAAACTCAGTAAAATAATACATGTTGGTATCTTAAAAGTTTAATGTTTGTATCATGAAAAAGTAGATATGATTGAAATGAAAAGATGTTATCCGTTTTTCGGCAACCCTTTATCCTTCGTTTTGTTGACTAAGTTGTTTTTGGGCACTCGATGATAGGACTGCTTCTAGTGAAAATGAGATGGATATAAATTTAGTATATTTTAATGTAATTATATATTTAACTTATATTTTAAATAATATAATTAATATATTTAGTATAAATTTTAATGTAAATATGAACTGAACACGCTTATCACTGAAACCTTTCTAGGGTTATTAAATTTACGGGCATAGTGTTGAAGACGTGGTAACAAGGACGTACTATGACTCGATATTGCGTTGTCAATAGGGATGGGTATCGATACTCAATATTTCAAAATATCGTTACTTTGCTCAAGCAATATTTGGTATATCGATACTTGCATCCCGATACAGTATCGATACCCTTTATCGATACTTTTGTAACGATACCCATCCCTAGTTGTCAATCAAGCGGTCTCCAACTCAAGTAGCGCGATTGTAGTAATTCGTCAGCTGTCGGTTGTTACCAGATCGGCTGATCGTGGTTCACGTGCACCGTTTGATACGTTACCGCAGTAACCAGGAACTCTCTATTGAAACAGTAACCGTGACCGTATAAAGTAAACCGTAGACATTGATCTGTTGTCACTTATACAGGGTTTACCCTACCTTTCGGTTCAGCTCTTGGTAAATACAAAATTGCTAATAAAGTGTTGAAGTGTCATTTAAATTAATTAATTTCTCCGTGGTGCTTCGAATCACATAACGGAAAATAAACTTTTTTAATTTCAACAGTTTATTTAAATGATTTGAATTCATCATCTTGAAGTAGGTGCTGATTCAATTACGTCATCAGCAGCTTGAAAATCGTAATCTGGAAATTATCTTGGATTTTCAGCTGTTCTCCAGAGTTGAGGAATGCAAGCACGGCAATGGCCACTGTGGAAATTCCATTCGAAGATGATTTCCAACTTTTCTGATTGAAATGTGACACGATGAAATGTAGGCTTCAGTCGTGATTTCGTGAAACGAAAGTGCAGCGACGCTGAATATCTCAAGTCCAGGAGCTGGCGGACTTTCATCCACCCACAGCACGCAGAAGCGGGACGCTATGAGCAAATTATAACCTACAGAGTTGGTCTCTGCCCACCTTCTTCCAGACCCAGATTTCGAGATGAACAAATCGAAATGAAAGTCTTAGCTAAAGCCCACGTGAAAATACTACGAATTTGCATACTGTTAGATTTGCAACTACAGAATGTTGGTTTATAATTTTCACGGTTTCTCGAGCTACTTTGTAACCTGTGCGAATCATGAAGCGAATCATGTTAAGCTCTGATCTGTTAAACTTCCTTAGTACCTTGCACAAGTCGGGTAGAAGAAGGTATAGATACTTGAGAGGAAGACAACAACACTGCTAATTAATCCACTAAGGTTTATTATTAACATGTTTCATGTTTTACCGCTGGGTTTTGTGTTGAAAATTAGGCGAAATTCAGCGCGAGCCGACATGTTTTCTATTGATTTGCACGTAGGTACAACCGATGCGGCGCTAGGGAAGTGTAACTCCCTTAGTTTTCAAAGCAGGAAAATCGTTCGCCACTTTTTGGAATGCTCTCATTTTATTACAACATAATATCATCATCCTCAAGCCGCTATAGTGTCAAGGAAAGCCGATTTATTACGTTATAAACTAACATTGCTAAGAAACCACAATGTACTAATAATGCGAAGAGAACGAACTACATGGTTTGTAGTATTGAGTAGGTAGGTACTTGTAAGCAGTATCTAATAAGTTGATTGGCTCCTAAAGCTGATTTCTGTGGTATTTAATCTCTGAAGCTGAACTTTTAATCGGGGCCTGTATGAGAACTTCAACGTGAGGAACCACCATAATCTGCTGATTGAGCTCCCAAGCTAATTTCTATGCTGTTTAATCTATGCAGCTGAATTTTGAAATAAAGCTTCTTTGAAATGGGTAGAATTTAATTTCATAGTGCGGGACCAATCTAATTTGAAGAGGTTCCTGATTGACAAAGTCTTGAGCTTTGTCTCAGTGCGCGTTGTGACAGTTCTCGAACTCATCAGAACTGAAGGGCGTTCCGGAACTTGTGGAACCGCGTTCTGCACTGCGAACGATTTCAGAACTTGGAAGTGGAATTTTCCAAGTTCTTGTTTTGTTACAAACAACAACTTTCCTGTGTTGTTGTCTGTAACAAACTTTTCGTTGTCGAACCCTAGTACAATTTTGTCGAAAAAATTCGAGTTTCGTGGATGTAAACGAGATCCAACTACAACTTCAATCTCGTCCTCATCGTCTTCAAACGTTTTTTTCATCGTGAAATCAAAACCTTTCCATTTCCCCAAGTTCTTTTCAAAATCTTTTCAAAATCAATAATCCATCTCGAACGAGGCTTTCCCTTTATGCTTTGATGCTTTGTCACGCGCACAACCTCCCCTCTCCCTCTAAACAATGGGAGCCTTCAGCTTTCGATTTGAAATCAATGAAACGATCCCATATCCGGAATCGTACACATCCGATCGTAAAGTCCTTAGCGACAAAAACTCCTGTATGTCCTTCATTCCCTTTCAATTCCTTTGATTTCCACCAGCCCTCTCAACACAAAGAGGCAGGCGAGTTTTATAGAACCATTTGGTTTTCTCCGCAATTTTTACGACCTCGCTATTTGCGTTAAGCCCTGTTTAGGACTCTTAAACTCTGAACCAATCAATTTATTATGCTACATGAGATGCGTACACGACTTTTTTTTCTTTAAACGAACGTATTTAAGTTGGAAAATCGGTGGAATATCGATGTAGATTGATTTCTCTTCATTGCTACGATGCAAAAAATGTTCGCTTTCATCTGTTGTTACTTCAGGAAGCGAAGAGTCCACTCTTTTCTTACTTAAATAAAACAATTTGAGGGTATGAGCAGAGTAGCAGCGAAATTATGAATTACAGATTACGAATTTGAGGTGAAAAAACAAGATTTTATACTCAATCATTATTAATAGAAAGTTAAATTGGATGACGCGGTATTGAGAAAAAAATATACAAATTATTACACAAAGGCTTATTATTTCTGCTTTAGATTGCCCTTCTAGGCTATTAAACATAATCTGCGACACATTGGTGATATTTTTTCAATTGATCTTCCGGTTTTTATTAACTTACCTCACTTCAAAATCATTTGTTGGGATGGTAAAAATCTAACCCCCCCCCCCCCCTTCAAAACCCTCCAAAAATGAGAATGGTCTAAAACGTAAAATTTTGGTTCGTAAATTCATTCATTCGTAAATCTTGATTTTGGGGACTAAAAACTTTTTTCCTCCCGAAAGTTAAAGTTCACCAACGTGTCTCCCCAGGAACTGGGGGCTCCTTCAGGGAGATGAATATTAAAATCGAAATACCAAATTTAAATTTGAAAATTCTTTATTGTTTTCTTTTTGTATGAAAATCATACTTTGAAATATCATTTCATGAAAATCCAATTCTATTGTTTTCTATCTTTATGTAGGTAAGAATGGAACAAAGTTTGCCACTGATGTTGGTTAGAAATTTAGAGTTCCTCAATCATGTAAGAGTAAATTTTGCTCAATTTTTGAGTATCTTTTCGGAAGTTAACTGAATTTGGATTTTTTATTTGGATATTTAAAATTCTTGAAAGAAATTATCTAGTACCTCATTTCAGTCCAGATTCGAATAGTCTACATGCTTGTTCAATCTGAATGTAGATTGTGAATTTATATAAGTGAGTAAATTCTGATTTAAACTTTAGAGGACCACGACGAGCTGAGTTGTTCGTAGTTCTACTGCATGTTTTCGTTCTGTTTAACATTTCACAGACGCTCCTCTCCCACTATGGCTCACCCCGGCCCTCTTCAGTGATCGCCGCATTCTGAACAAGGCAGACAGGAGGCTAGAATAGATGGCTGGCATGATAGAAATCCTCATCGACATCCTCCGTCTAGGCTTCCGCGTTCTGGCACGGGTTCAAGGGTGTCGGTAAAATCTCTTGTATAGCATTCGCACTTTGAATTAAACCTTTCGCGAATTGAATTAAACTTTCCGTGAATTGAATTAGACTTTCCTCAAAATGAGTTAAACTTTTCGCAAATTGAATTAAACTTTCTATGAATTGACCTTAGGCGTATCTGTTGTTTTAATCAAGGCAAAATGTAAAACTTCGACAAAATTTATTTATCGTAATAAATCATGCAAGTGAAGCACAAAAAGTTTAGATTTAAACGTAATCCAACACCTCATGAAGTTAATCTGAAGGTAAATTATTTATTTATTAATAACCAAACTGAGCTCGCAACTTCTATCTATAGCTGACATTTTTTACAATTTATAGTCATTATTAAGAAGACTTCTAAGAGCAGCAGAAACATATCCCGGAATCTGCACAAAAATGCTGAGCCGTGCTATGGGAAGAACTTTGGTACCTACCTAGCAACAGGGAGGGATCAGTGTTCCTTTCTTAATGTTATTGATCTTTTCACGTATGTGGGTTTGAATTAAACCCACAATTGAATTAATTCGCGGAAAGGTTAATTCAATTTGCGAAAGGTTTAATTCAAAGTGCGAATGCTATATACCGCTTGGTAAAACCCAGAACTACCATGGCTCTGCTGGCGATATCGTATATACGACTTGAAAAACACCGACATATTGCTAATAACGCGCAAGTGCAAGTGCACAATATTGCTAATAACATGAGCGACTGGGCAAAAAAGTTGTGGTGAATATAACATAACACCTTTAAATCTAACTTATCTGCGTTCACCCGCAAACGTAAACAAGCATTCTCCCGAGGAAATGATTGGATCTATTCTTTCAAAACACACACAAATACAGGCTCAGCCGAAATAGAGACTCATTTCACTCGTCAATAAGTCGCTTTGATTGAGCAGCACGAAAATGGAAAATGTAAAGCATGACACGATGGCAATTGTCTTATTGCCGAGCAGTTAAACACCCGCCACCAGTGATTAAATGCTGCAAATTATTACACAGAGGTTAATTATTTCTGTGTTGTTTAGCTTTTCTATGCTGAACACCTGTCTATATTATTAAACGAATCATTAGGTTGTTATCTAACGTGTCTACAGAGGTGTAAACGTCTACCGAAGGGAAATTAATAAAAGTACGAATAAACTTTCTTTAGACGAGCTGATAATGCTGGATTGCTATCTAGCGGTCATTGATGAAACTTAGTTAGATCCTCCAAAAGGCTGGATCCGTTTGAGTTGTCGGTCTCATCTTTTCGCTTCGGCAAAGTTGCTGCTTATTTGGTATATAAAGAAACGCTTGCATACGAGTCTGCAACACATTGGGACATTTTATGTCTTTAGTTGCAGACTCGTATGCAAGCTCCAAGAGCCACTCATCTGATCCGGACCCTTGGCATCGTCAAGTAAATGTCCCAAAGAGGCTATATACGAAATTACAGCTTCCTATAGTGTAAAGTATGAAAATTACCAATTAAAATGATTTAACCACCGCTTCACAAATCAAAACGTTCTCGCAATACTCGGATCACCTGCTATGAATCACATCATCGAAACACCAGCTCAATGAAATCATCAGAAATTAACAAGCGGTTGCAAACATGTTCACAATATCAATTATTGAAAATGATCACCTGTGTGTAAACAATTATTCATATAGCCATGCTCATAACTCAGCTTGTTGGCCACGCACTTCGCAGTAGTTAACATAATATGGTTAGATAAATCGAGAGCTTTAGAACGAATGGTCAACGAATTTTGTGGGATGAAAAACGACGAAGTACCATTTCCCTAGCAACGACTCGGTTGTAAGCGGAAATCATCAGAATATTTGGTAACAAATTTGGTAACGGTTTTCGAGTTATGTGCCAGAGCAAAGACATAAAATGTCAAAATCATTGGTCGCTGCTTCATTATACCTCGTAGTGAGAGAACAGAAAATCGTACGGCTTTCCGAATGATTTCATTCCATTTGTTGGGAAAATATATGTAAATGACAATAATAAAAAAAAACATCACTGTTACCCTGAAATTTGTCGAGCTCGATTTTTCAATATTTCAACCCTTAATTACTACCCTTTAGGATTGATCAGAATTGATGCTGCTGTTTCTGGCACATCCCCGGCTGATGTATGATTTTTTTTAGCCAAATTTCATGAACTTTGAACAAGTAGTTCGGGAGAAAAGCTCTGAACGGCGTACAGCAAACGGTGTACGGAGTAAGACGTAAGGCGGACGGACGGATTACTTCGTTTAATTCAATTTTTAGACTCAATGCATATTGAACGTAAACCATCAAATATGGGGGGGGGGGGGGGGGGGGTCAAAATTTTTTTTCTTGGTCGATTACAGAGGTTCATTATTGAAAATAATAAACCAAAATGTTATCTGTATAATTAGCGCAATTCGTGTATCTGTACTAATGATAACTATTATGTAAATCAATTCTATTCTCTCCGGAATGGTAAATCGAAGTACCTACCCGTAACAAGGAAATAATATAATTCATCCTTTGATGATTCTCATAATCCTCTCGAGTGCTCAGTTCATTTACTAGACGAAAACCAACTTTCCAGTTCATGTCTTCATCGATAAGTTCTCGCGAAAACCACGCGAGCGCATTAGGTTACACAATTTTCACAGTCCGTGACTCTAGCGATCTCCCGCTTCCTGATCCTGATAGGAAAAATCGTTCTAAAACTCATTTCCTGCGGAGGGACATTAAGCGTCAAAAGACTTCATTAAAGCTAAGAAGATCTTTGAGTAACGACGAGAAGAAGGAGCTCCCAACTCGTAAAATTAACTCGCTACTTACTAAAAAACGAACGGCAAACATTACAAACGTTACAACCGTAACTGAAGGCAACGTCTTTGACCGGTTGCATGTGAATGGGGGCTGATTGCCAAAGTGCAGTCAGCTGAGTTTTACGAGCTGTGCGTGACTATCTGTAGTCGTTATTCATGGGGCTGTCACTGAGCCGTTTTTAAAAGCCCCCGATTTAGCGTTTCTTCTTGTGAAATTTCTTCTTCGAATAGTTTTAGAAAGTTCACCAATAGCCACCAGCTAATTCTTATGTCGTAAACAATGTGGGCAAGTATGAAAATGATGAGGATCGAGCAGTCTGCGCTTTATTTTAAGGACTTGCGTATCAAATCTTCCAAGTACCTAATTCGAGAATCAGTGTAATCGACAATTAGGAGCTATCACGAATTCGGGTGCGTTTATCAATCTCCAACTAAAGGCCCATCAGCTAAAGAGTTAGGGGTGGACCCTTCCAGGAGTACCTAGCGATTCAAGGATCGCATTCGCAGTGGAATAGGAATGGATCGGTACCAACTCACATTTTTACCAATCCACAAGGAAGGGAAAAAAATCACCTTGATCGCACTGATGGTTTGGATCTGCCTACTGAGTAAAGTAGGGTCCATAGAAACTCATCGAAAATCTGAACTCGAGACTTTTTAATGAGTTCCCTCATGGAGTGGGACACTAGTCGAAACTGAATAGATGGGAAAAAATTCAAAAATATGAAATCAAACATTAGGAACGTTAGAAAGATAAAAATTATTTTCGATAAGTTTTTTGTTACCTGTAGAAACTGATCGAAAACTGGTAAGGCGAAAGCCATCGAAAAGATAATCATCGAACTATACCTTCGAAGGGCCTCTACTACCTGTATCGTACCGGTACCTGCGCCACTAAGGCCTCACAACTCAAAATACACTGCCAAGGACATGGCAGAGAAGCTTCCTCGTGGCTTTCTTAGTATGTCAGCATTAAATGTTCAGAAATGACCGGTTTACCATTATCTTGAAGATATAGTGCTGGGCAACCAAAAATTAATACCTGGCTAACATCTAGGGACCATCTAGGGTTAAATCCACACTATTGCGAAAATTGCATTGAAATCCGATCAAAATTGTGAAAAATATGGCTGCGGAAAGAAAATATAGAAAGACAAACGCTCGCGCATGCGCACAGCGTACCGATGATTTAATCATGATGAATGTTGTAAGGCGGGGCTTACACCTGACGGACGCGGGCCCGGCCCGCGCCTTTCAGCGGGTCCGCATTTCTGGAGAACCCGAAGGAATAAGGGTATCGACTTACATCTGAGCGAGAGCGGGGCGATCCCGCGACGGGGAAAATTTCGCCCGCAGCATGTTGCGGGAGCTCGGTGCCCGCAACCGACGGGGCGGGCCCGCCGGGATTGTTGAACACATAGAAATGAATCCCTAGTCCTACACCTGCCGCCGACGGGGACGGGCGTTTTTCGGTTATTCCAAACTGAGATTGATTAACTGTTTCGATGGACGCAATTTCAGCAACAGTTCATCAAAGGACTTCACCGACATTCTGAAATAAAAAAAAAAAAATTTCTCCTCGTGGTTCCGAATTTCAGTAAAAAATTTATTGAATTTCTTTTCTGCGTCCCTCTCAACATTGAAAGGATGGACCCAAAAACGTCTAGAGGTCGAATTCTGATCCAATAGGTCTTCAGCCTCAGCAGCACATATGAGATGTTGCTGATTTCTTCTCCACAGAAGGATAGCGAGGTCCATTGCACAACAGAAAAATCACAACTACGTAGAAGCATCGAGAGCCCAGGAGAACAAAGTTGATGAAAAATGGAGGTATGCAGAGTGGGAGCGACAAGGCGGGGCTTACACCTGACGGGAACGGGAAAACACCGTCCTGACGGACGGGGAAACACCGTCGCAGTGTTCGCGTTACACTTGCGCGGGCCCGTCGCTCCCACTCTGCATACCTCCATTTTTCAAACAACAAAATTCAAACAAATAACCGAAAAACGCCCGTCCCCGTCGGCGGCAGGTGTAGGACTAGAGAATCATTTCTACGTGTCGGCCACTCCCGGCGGGCCCGCCCCGTCGGACGGGCACCGATCTCCCGCAACATTCTGCGGGCGAAATTTTCCCCGTCGCGGGGATCGCCCCGCTCTCGCTCAGATGTAAGTCGATACACTTATTTCTTCGTGTTCTCCCAAAATGCGGGCCCGCTGAAAGGCGCGGGCCAGGCCTGCGTCCGTCAGGTGTAAGGCGGGGCTTAGGGACCTCAAGGAACCTTCTATCACAAGAAAATTCCGTTCACGCATGTGCAGAGCGTACCGCTGTTTCAATCATGATAAAACTAATAGGGGGCCATCTAAGGCTAAACCCACACTATTCCTGGAAATTTTATTGAAATCCAATCGAAGTTATGGAAGTTATGGCTGTGGCAAGGAAATATAGAGAGACAAGCGCTCGAGCATGCGCATAGCGGACTGCTGATTTAATCATGATAAATGTCGTAAGGGAGCTCAAGGAACCTTCCCCACATCGTCCATGAAAATCTGACCAAAATCTCTTCAACATTGACGGACTTATAAGTGTAACAAGAAAATCAAGTTCGCGCATGCCCAGAGCGTACCGCTAAATCAATCATGATGAAACTGATGTGGGATCATCTAGGACTAAACCCACACTATTACTGAAAATTTCATTAAAATCCAACCGAAATTGTGGAAGTTATGGCAGTTAAAAGGAAATGTGGACAGACAGACGGATGGACGGACGGACGGACAGACACGAAAACAAATTTGTTCAGAAGGCCATGAAACGCAAAATTTTTCAATAATCCATACATTCATGCTTGGTAAACGAGGAAGCTATGTGCCACATCCAATTTGGCAAACTTTTTTTTTTCTGCAATTGGTAATACTGGTAGCAGCGTCCTCGTTTCTTGAACCTCCATATCAAGTTGACTACGTTAAAACTCTTTCCGATCAAGATTGCTGTTAATAAGGCGTTCTTTTATATCAACTTTTTATGATCTATCTTTGCGAATAGAAAATGTTCAGCTCAACCCACCAAAGTGGTTTCGGTATCGGTGAATTCGTTATCGGAAGTCCTTTACGTCTAAAACCCACCACGATGATAATAAACCTATAAAACGTGATAAATTACCTGCTCGCTGGATTTTGGGTAGCATTCGATGGGTCGATGCGTATTATCCACTCACGACTCCGATCCGACTCCATTCATAAGTAATAGAATCAAGTGTCGGCATCATGAAAGGTTCTTTTCCAGACCTGGATAGCCTTCGGCCCCTGACGCCCCTGACAAGCCGATCAAGCGAAGAGATGAAGCGAGTCGTTGAGTGCATCCTGCCGCACTTTCCTGGGCTTAGCGCCGACCTCAGTATTGGAAACACCCAGTTTTGAAACTTCGAAAGATCAAAGTGTCGAAAAAAACTCAGAAACTATAAATCCCCTCGTGTTGTTAGAACCACTCAACAGATTAACAGTTTTCAGTTCTTCTACAATTTCAAGTTATCCGGAGAAAGCGGAGTGGGTTCAATATTTCTATAAAACTGTGATTCCGATAAGACCGACTTAAACAGCTCTTAGAACAGAGTAGTATTAATAGTAACTACTTTTGAGGTAATGCCGTCTAATAAGTGGGACAAGGAGGTTCATTTAGGTCAGGACAAGAAATAACGTCTGCCAGTTAGGGCGGGCTGAAAAGCTCCTACACTTTGTACGCAATAGTAAGATTACTGTGGGTAAGAATAACTTTTTATTTATTCATTTATTGGCATCAAAATAATACATTATAAACTACATATTATAATAATAAAATAAACAAAACGCTTCAGTTATTCACTTCCAAAATTATACTGAAATTGTCGACAGTACGACTTATAGGTAAATAGGAATGAAACAACTGACGCCCACCAGAAAATAAGTTCCAAAGAACTTGTGCTATCTGGTGGAGTCACAAATTCAAGCATATTCGTCATATATTAAGACCAAATAAGAAAAACTCTCGAAAACATAATTATTGAAAGAAAAAAAAGAAAAGCACTAAATTCAAAATTAATTACCATGAAAAACAAAAATTCACTGGAAAGAAGGCTAACTAAACTTATATGTACAATTTTATCACCTTCTTAAAACTTGACAAACTATGAAAGTATGAATTAATGTTATTATCAAACAAAAATTTTAAAACATGAACATACGCACTTTTCTTGTAGAACTCTGTATGAGCTCTTGGCAAAACTATTCCCGAATTAGAATAGTTTCTTATACATAATTAGAAATGTAGAAACATGTTCCTCACAGATTCTAGTATTATATACATGAACGCAAGAATGAAATAAGAATATTTGTTTAATAGATTTAACATCAAAATTAGAGATGAGTCGATACCAAAATTTATCGATTCCCGATACCGATACCGAGACCTTAAAAATCGATTCCCGATTCTCGATACCGATACCATCGGCGCATAATACCTAACTTACCTGTAGGTGAAAAACAAAAATTCCTCTTGAACTAGTAATATATTCAAATTTAAGTATGAAGTATTCAAATTAAAGTAGATGAAGTCATTAGTCTAATTAGCTAATATATTTTCCATCTCTATTTATTGTTATTAGGAGTTCTTGTTCCAATGAAGCTTTAATGCTGTAGTTACTTATTAAAATTAAATAAATTTAATTAAAAGATTAATTCTTATTACAAATTCTAAATTTCAGATTTATATTTTCATTCAAGGCTTTAGTTAATTTGATTTGTGCAAATACAAAATTTGATATGTTTTTGTTATCTATCAAGTATCAATTAATAGGCAACTTAAGCAATTAAGCAGACTGACTTGGTTTTTTAGTTTTTCGTCGGTAACTGTAAGGTATTTCCAAAGACTGGCTCTAGGCTTTTATACTTGGAAAACATAGCTTTGTCTAATGCTTCTGTTGTCACAAACAAAATAACACAAGCCTACTTGTAAACAAAGTTATGATTGTAAGTTGTGTTTTGGACAATTCATGTTTCGCAACTGCTAACTTCACACAACGGTTGCACGGTACAACCATCTTCGTTGTTGGATGGTTGCAATGATACCGTAGGGTAATAAAACGCCCATCACCGGGCGGTATCGGTATCGGCTTTAGGCGATCGATTCTCGATACCGATACCAATGCCTAATAATCGGTGGTATCGAGAATCGGTATCGGGAATCGACTCATCCCTAATCAAAATATTTGAAGAGTTTACCAGATGGGTACCTTGAAGTTTTACCTAGAATAACTTTAATTAACTGATTTTGCATATATTGCACTTTACTAACGTACGATTTACAAGCTCCACCCCATAATATAATACCATATCATAATCATGCCATAATTATATGCCGTAGGTCGTCTAAGGGCATTCTTTAGGCCCCTTTATAAGGAATTGAAATCCAATCTTTTGTAGATTTAATAGAATTGAGTTCCGTTAAACAAATACTCAAAGAACAAAATTATTGCCTTTCTAATCGGGAAGACGAGAAAAGTTGAACATCATGATTTATCAGTATTACCCCCTGGATTCACCCCCTCTCTTGGCGAAATATGAAAATCATGTCATACTTTCTAAAACTATATCGAATTCATAATGGAACAAAATAATAATGACGAAAATCGGTAGATATTTGTAGCTTGAGCAGCGCTTGAAAAAATCGTTAATTAACCACTCCATCCCCCCCACCTTGACAGCAAGTCCGAAATTTCCGAAGTTGATTGCACAACTAGACTGAAATTGAAATCGAGCAAAATGACAACTTCGAAAATCGGTTGAGAATTGTAGCCTGGGTAGCATCAACAAAATTTATCGAAAAACACGTTTTCTCGGCTTATCCCCTCCATTTTCCCTCTTCTATCTTACAATTCCAAATTTCCGAGGTTTTTTGCACAGCTAGGCAAAAATTGGGATCGAAAAAAAATAGAAACCTCGAAAATCAGTTGAGAATTGTGGCCAGGGCAGTGTCTACAAAATTTGTATCACGCACGCACGCGCACAAACAGCTACACATACACACTAATGGAACAAAATAAGAATCACACACACACACACACACACACACACACACACACAGACATACACATTTGGCTTTTTCACGGATTTGGTCTGAAAGCGGTTATTTCTTTTCGCGTGCTTGCGTTGTCCCCTATAACCCGTGGATCAATTCCAATAGGTCGTCCCTCTACTGACGAAGCCTAGCTTCAGAGAGACGTCCTTAAAAGGACGCTAGTGACGACTCCACCGAAGGATGAATGTCGATTCTAGAAGGGGATTTGGAGAGAACAGGACATCTATTTTGTAAACCATTGCAGGTTCCCATCTGAACCTCTGTTTTTTTTCAACCCACAGACAACTGCGGGCGGCTTTTGTAGTAAATATATACAATCATGTTGAAATTTATAAGTGATGATCAAATCCTTGTCAAATCAAATCTTTTGTAACCTGCTTATAACGAAACTTAGGTGTGTGCGTTATATTTACTATTTATTTCAATACTTTCATTGTAATTTAGTTGTTTAAAAACACTCGCTATCATTAGAAATGTGTTTCGACCCTTATGTGCATCGCAAACTTCTGCCAAGTTTGGTGTGGCGCATGCGTCGTAGCTATAAATGATTCAATCATGTTGAAATTTATATGGGATGATCAAATTGTCATCCCTGAACTATCATCCAAATTGGAGCGAGATCGGACTGTAGGGCGTGAGAAAAGGAAGCTTGGTAGAATTTCCGTTTGCGCAGGCTCAGAGTGAAGTATTGAGCTGGGAACAATGAAACAGATAGAAGACCGTGTACACGCTAGCCTGCACATTCACTGAAAATTTCATCCGAATCTAATGAAAACTGTAGAAAATAAGTTTGTTACAAGGATTTCTCATTGGCGCATGCGCAGTAGCTATTAATGATACATTCATGTAGAAATTGATAAGTGATGATCAAATCTTCATCCCCCAACTATTATATTCCCCAAATATATCCTTCCCCCGCATGAGAGCGAGATCAGACGACTAGGGCGCGAGATAATTAAGCTTGGTAGATTTTACGTTTGGGCATGCGCAGAATGAAGTATTGAGTTGGGAACATTGAAACTGATATGGGATCGTCTACACACTAGCTCGCACATTTCCTGAGAATTTCATCCGAATTGGGTGAAAACTGTGGAGAATAAGCTTTTGCAAGGATTTGCGGACGCACGACAGACACCACCCACACACAGACAGACAGAGAGACACGGAACCAAAGTTGTTCAGAATGGTCTAAAACGTAAAACGAGAGAGGAAATTTTGATTTTGGAGACCAAAAAATGTTTTCCTCCCGAAAGTGAAAACAATGCTTCCGCTACCTATAGGTAGACTCGGAAGCAAAAGTACGCCAGCAATTATGTGGAGCCTTACCGGAGAATGATAGTCGATTCTCGAAGATGATCTGGAGAGAACAGGACATCTATTTTGTAAAACATTGCAGGTTAGCATAGCATCTGAACCTCAGTTTTTTTTTTTTTTTTTTTTTTTTTTTTTTTTTTCAACCCACAGACGGTATAGAAGTCCTAATTTCAGCGATTACGTCTGCAGCCTGAGATCCTGTTCTATATAAGTGCCTACGTGCTTTACACCCGGACCTAGTCACAGATCCCCCAACACCTTGATTACAGTTGAAAATGTCGAAACCTGGGACTACCAGCCTTGTGTAACCTGCTTATAACCTTCGGCTCCGAAAGCCGTCCTGGGCTTCCCCGGAGTTAGTCAGCTGTCACCCCCTTCGGAGGAAAAAAAGAGATGCTCAGCTCAAGGAGGACCTGAAGAACTCAAGGTCTTCTCAGTTGACCCCGTTGTATTGTCTCTTCATATTTAATCATTGCGGGCGGCCTTATGCAACGGATGTCGTCGACGTTACCGACCGAGAGATCCCGAGAAGAGCGATGGGTCAAGGTGACCGACCGAAATAGGAAATCAACGAGCACTATAAATTCGATGTTAACCTGAAAGTGAAATTAATCTTGCAGCCAGGGGTATCATAATAGAAGGGAGGAGGGGGAGATTGGGTTAGGTTGGGATTCTATTGTATAACCCGTAGGAAAGTACTACAAGGAGTTCCTAAAATACGTATATTAAAAACTAAAATATCTACCTCCGTCTTAGGAATTAGTCGGGATGCGGAACAGGGGGAAAAAATGTGAATTTATCCTGAAGATGTCCTCAGCAAGAGGACGAAACGTCGAATAAAAAATACGAAATAAATTCACATTTTTTCCCCTGGGCCGCATCCCGACTAATTCCTAAGACACAAGTACTTACGGCCGACTAAACTACTAACATAAAATATCTACCTTAATGAACTATAGAGAAGTGTGTTTTATGTTACACTATGCTATAACAAAAAAGTGACTAGAGCTTAAGAGTATTACTAAGATAATATTAACAGAATGAACTGACAGCAACTCATTTCCCAACGTGAGCTAATGCAGCTCATATGGGAATATTAACTTTTCCTACCTATTTGATGATGAACAAGAAGTGTTTGTTTTTTGGAAACTTTCTTGTTTACATAGTTAGTAACCACACCTTTGTACCTTGATGGAAATAAATATAATTAAAAAAACGCTGCAAATCATTACACAAAGGTTTATTATTTATGTATTAGACAGCCCTTCTACGTAGATCTCTGGTTCATAATTATTAAACTCCGCTTATAGTATATTTAGTATCGGAACTCGGAGCTTCGGACCTCACAAATGGGTTCAATCCATTACAGCAGCGGAATCTCACAATTTTACGCTTTTTAATATAGTTGATAAACAAAACAATTTATTACCAAGTCATCTTTCCAACACATAAAAGTGTTACCTATACTGTATATTGATATCATCTAATTGGTCAAATTTCAAAAAATGTGCTGACAAAAT
This sequence comes from Adelphocoris suturalis, assembly GCA_030762985.1. Taxonomy (NCBI): domain Eukaryota; kingdom Metazoa; phylum Arthropoda; class Insecta; order Hemiptera; family Miridae; genus Adelphocoris; species Adelphocoris suturalis. The sequence continues at coordinate 23,051,259 of CM061049.1, forward strand.
CACTGAAAATGGCTAAGAATTGTTAAATTGATATTTTTTAGCATACGATTGGTCAAATAAAGTTTATCAACTATGAAATAGAACATTCAAAAATTTATGTACAAAATTATGCTAAAAACTTGAACTTCATTAAATTTTGTTTTAAAAAATCTATAAAATTGCAAAAAATAGCCTAAAATCCAAAATCTCTTTTTGAATAGAAGAGTATCATTTAGAATACTTTTTTTCCATAAAATTAATAGCTAACATTTTCTTTTCACTCATAAATCTCCAATTTCTATACAACTTGAAATATACACAAAAAAAAGACACTTTTTCACCTATTTTTGACTCATAGCACCCATGAGAGTGGAGCGATCGAGCTGGCGAGAAGTTAGGACCAACTAGACCCCAAGTGGAGTCTATGTGCGAAAGAACAGATTTTTTAAGTCAATTCTAAGGCCTTTTATGGCCCGGACGGCGAACGGCGAACGGCGGACGGCGGACGGACATTTCAAATTTGGATTCTACGCACCTTGAAACGTAAAATGACAAAGCTTGAGGGGGGGTTATAAAAATTTTATAAAAAAGTTATAAAAATACGATCACATAAGCTTATTATTGGAAATAATAAACCAAAATAGCACATGATATATTTCATATTCATCCTTCATTTCTGCCTCAACCAACAATGTTAGACTTTTACGTATGATGTATCAAATAATTACTTATATAGGTCTACATAATTTACGTATAATAAATGAGCACTGCATAGTTAACATAGATCACAATCAATAATGCCTACACTCCACTGCCAAATTTCAATAATAATCCCGAGTCATTGCCAAAATTTCCAAGGCGGTGTTGATGTTCGTTCTATCTCTTGTAGATTTTCATCTTCTTCTTGGCCTGTTTTCTGGAAACGTTGGTTGATTAATCTCCACTTCTGACCCAGTAGATGCAAAAGCAAAATCCTCTAACGTACTTCATCCATTGTGAATGATAAGTTTTTTTTACATCAACCAGTAGTTTATCTCCAACCATGACGGCATGCTTCCCGTCTTTTCTAGCTTGAAACAACTTGGGCAAGAGATGCTATCTAAATTCCCGTGTTCGCATGTCGTTGAACTCGGAGGTATTAAATTGGGATCCCTTGAACTTGTAAATGTTCTGGCGTAATTTAGATTTAGAGAAATTATTATCAAAATGAATGTGAGCTGGTCTACTTCTAGAAGGTGGGATGGTGCCTAAACGTCTTACACCTATAACTTCATAATCCTCAAGAACGCAATTTAATTCCGTTCTAAAATTTTGTCCATCACCTTCCTCTTGAGAATATTCATGTTTTCTTTCCCTTCTAGAACGTTATGAAGAATAAGATCGTTTCTGTTGTCCTTGTGCCGGTTCTGGTTCGTATTATTTTTTTCAGATAATGCTAGATTTTCTTTAATACTGTCAATTCTGTTATTAAATATTTTTTTTTTTTTTTATGAGCAAGATAGTTTCTTGGTAATTTTTTGCAACAGAGCATGATGTACCAGTGTATTCAAAACATTTGTATGTTCCTTCAAAATGCAGTCGCAGTTTTGAAGTTTGGTTGTTATTACGTCAAGGCATAGAATCACCTGATGTAACTGGGAGGTCGACATTCTCGTAGTTGCAATAATTATTTGACGCGACACCGGTCGGCTCTTCGAGTGCTGCTGACTAAAGAATACGGTATTCGGTCGAGTCCTTTCCCTTCGGTAAACAGCAAATCACCAACCAAACTCCCAAAAATGACCTTTTTCTAGAAATCCTAAAAAGTACTTTCCCTTCGGTAAACAGCAAATCACCAACCAAACTCGCAAAAATGACCTTTTCCTAGAAATCTACTCGTTCGAAATTTATGAAAATTGTTATTGCTGAGAGTTAATCAAAGAGAAACCACAAAAAACAAAAACTGAAACGAAATTCACAATACAATCCTGCTACGTCAATACGTAATACGGAGCTCGCAAAAAACACATGCGCTCGGCTGGGCTACCTAACTGGAACTCCACCGGCTTCGAAGAACTTGGAAAAATGTGGGATAAGACAATGAAACCCTTAATTTGAAGAGATCTATTCGGAAGTCGAATCCTCATCAAATCCTGATTTTCCCGACTGTAGGTGCTAGGTACATATTTACAAAATACTTCAGTTATTTTCATTTTGTGCATGAAATTGTTTTTGACATTTTATGTCTTTGCTCTGGCACATAACTTGAAAACCGTTACCAAATTTGTTACCAAATATTCTGATGATTTCCGCTTACAACCAAGTCGTTGCTAGGGAAATGGTACTTCGTCGTTTTTCATCCCACAAATTCCGTTGACCATTCGTTCGGAAGCTCTCGATTTATCCAACCATATTATGTTAACTACTGCGAAGTGCGTGGCCAACAAGCTGAGTTATGAGCATGGTTATATGAATAATTGTGTACACTCAGGTGATCATTCTCAATAATTGATATTGTGAACATGATTGCCACCGCTTGTTATTTTCTGATGATTTCATTGAGCTGGTGTTTCGATGATTTGATTCATAGCAGGTGATCCAAATATTGCGAGAACGGTTTGATTTGTGAAGCGGTGGTTAAATAATTTTAATTGGTAATTTCTATACTTTACACTATAGGAAGCTGTAATTTCGTATGTAGCCTCTTTAGGACATTTACTTGACCATGCCCAGGGTCCGGATCAGATGAGTGGCTCTTAGAGCTAATTTCTATGCTTTACACTCTAGGAAGCTGTGATTTCGTATGTAGCCTCTTTAGGACATTTACTTGACGATGCCCGGGGTCCGGATCAGCTGAGTGGCTCTTAAAGCTAATTTCTATGCTTTACACTCTAGGAAGCTGTAATTTCGTATGTAGCCTCTTTAGGACATTTACTTGACGATGCCCGGGGTCCGGATCAGCTGAGTGCTCTTAGAGCTTGCATACGAGTCTGCAACTAAAGACATAAAATGTCCCAATGTGTTGCAGACTCGTATGCAAGCGTTTCTTTATACACTAAATAAGAAAAAACTTTGCCGAAGCGAATAGATGAGACCGACAACTCAAACGGATCCAGCCAAAATGACATTTTTTTTAAATAGTTCAAAATTTCCCAACTTTCCTCAGAATTTCCCAATAATCGAATAACGGATTAAGATAGAAGATTATGCTTGACGGCGTTTTACTCTATTTTCGGTCTAATCATCCAAAAACGAATTTTTCACACTCTTCCAAATCAACCTTGTAGTTGACTGGAGAACATCCAGTAATTTGAAACATATGGAAAATAGTTTAAAGGCTTTGATGAGTGCCTATGTCCATTGCTCCAATTACAATGCGAAAAAGATCTTGTTGGGAATCTTGACATAGTAGATGTGTGGTGATGTGTACAAGAGTCGAATGAAATGATAGGTTTTTTTTCTGATCAGCTGAGAGGCCTAAATTCTCTCCTTTTCACTTTGGGATATTGAAAATTGACAGGAAAACAGCCAACATGATCCGTTTTATTTTATTTTAATAATTAATTAATTTGGTAATAAATTTTTTTTGTCGAATCACGAATCCTTACTGGAACATTAAGAGACGAATGAAATTATGGGCCCTTTTCCGATCTTTGACTAACATGTCCTCATGCTTCATATATTTTCTTGTATCTTCACTTGCACTTCTTCAATATATCCTTGAATCCTTGGAACGTGTAAAATGACATTTTCAATGTAGGAACCTAATGCCGATCCGCGAAAATTCCTAGGTTCAATGATTGTATGTAGATGATAGTTGAGGGATGACGATATTATAATCCCATATCAATTTGAACATGATTGTATCTTCAATAGCTGCAGCGCGTGCGCCAATGTGAAATCTGACCCTAATTTTAACAGTTTTTTCATCCGATTTTTATGAAATTGTCAGAGAATGCGCGGGTTAGGTTGGAGATTCCCTATCAGTTTCAGTGTTGCCAAATCAACACTTCACTCTGCGCATGGGCAAACGTAAATTCCATTATGTTCCATTTTTTCACACCCTAGTCGTTCGATTTCGATTAGATTTGGATGATAGTTGGGAAAAGACGATTTGAATATCCATATCAATTTCAACATCATTAATAAAATTCAACATTCAAGTATCGCCAATGTGAAATCTTTAACGACCCTAATTTCTACGATTTTCATCCGAATTTGATGAAATTGTCCGAGAATGCAAGGGTTAGGTTGTAGATGGTTCCCTATCAGTTTAATTTCTGCCAAATCAATATTTCGCTTTGCTCATGCGCAAACGAAAATTCTATTATTCTCGATTATTTCACACCCTAGTTGTTTGATTTGGCTTAAATTTGGATGATAGTTGTGAGAAGACGAATTGAATACCCCATATCAATATCAACATAATTGTATCGTTAATAGCTACTGCGCATGCGCCAATGTGAAATCTTTAACGGCCCTAATTTCCTCAGTTTTTGTCCGATTTTGATGAAATTGTCAGGGAATGATGGTTGTTGGGGGGAGGGGGGGAGGGGGTTAGGTTTTAGATGGACCCTTGCCAGTCTCATTGTAGCCAAATCAATACTTCACTCTGCGCAGTAAATTCCAATATGCTCAATTTTTTCACACCCTAGTCATACGGTTAAATTTGGATGATAGTTGGGAAAAACGATTTGAATACTCCCTATCAATTTTAACATGATTGTATCATTTTATTAACAACTTCATGGTGCAGCGTTTGTTTGGTTAGGCTGATTGGTTGGGCGGTAGTAGGATTTCGCTTCCACACGACTCACCGTGGGTTTACTACTGCAAGCTTCTCAACTTAACCTTAACTCTTTACCCCGACTCTTTCAAGCGAGGCCGAGTCGTGACGTTCATATTACCTACACCTTCACCTCCCGCCGGTATTTTTTTGGGAAACCTTTCCTATCACCTTCCCCACATCGGAGCCACATATAATTCCGATCATTCTTACAAGGCAGAAAATGTGTTTCCGAAGCCACTCCGGTAAATCGCGCGCCGTTGTGTTTATACGTTCTGAAAGTAGACATCCAGGCGTCTTGTATAAAAATTACCATCAGAGAAAGTGAGAGCTGTGAAATATCAAACGTCTCTTCATTCTTTGCCCTCATACGCGGTTTTTTTATTTTCTTTTAATGGCTCGTACGAAATAAGAAACTTGTCTGAAAAGAAAGCGTCGCCTTATTTTTTCGGGAGATTGATCGTTTATGGGACTTTTAAGATGGAACTGCTTCTTCGTGGCTGATAATGTTGACTTGATGACCTTATTAAGCATGTTTTCGTAAAAAAAAATAAAAATAAATATATATATATATAAAATAATTAAATAAAAAATTTAAAAAAAAAATATATATAGTCCAGTCATGCAAGATGCTCGAATGAGTGAATTTTCGTACATCCCTATATTATGTTAAATTCTTTTGAAAATTTGAGCATTTTGAGTAGGAAGAAATTGTCAACTATCAATTTTATGGCGAAATATTCGTTCTAAATAGTATCCTGTGATTCAAAAAAGATTTTGGATTTTTAGGGTTTTTATTGTTGCAGTTTCGTCTACTTTGTAGCAAATATGGAAGAAACATAAATACATTTGATATTCTTCGAAAGAAACTCGCCAACTCAACCAATCCTATCCTCACCCCCCCCCCCCCTCTCACCCTCTCAACTTCTTTTGACTCTGACTCTGTTTAAAATATCAATTTAACGTATTTTAGCCGTTATTACCCATTTTTAATAATTGTTTAGCACATTTTTTGAAATGTGGCCAGGTTAACGTGCTAAATAAGAATTCATCCTTTCGTTTGGGAAGCTTGATTTTTTGGCGCAAGAACGGAATTTTTATCTCAATCCTTGAGTCATTGTCTGAAAGGATATATATATATATATATATATATATATATATATATATAATTATATAATATCTATCTGGTTCTATTGAACTATATGTATATTAATGGATGAAAGAAAATTTCACAAATAAGGTGACTTACGGGAAACTGACGAATATGTCCGGTTTCTGAGTCCGGTTTTTCCCCCCATCTCATCTGGCAACCCTGCATGTAGCCGTAATTAAAATGGATAGTTTAATTCTCGGGGCTTTAAGTGGAATCTGCAGGCTCCAACAGTCAACCTTTCGCGACTGGAGAAAACGGAAAATCCGTGACATCAGAGCTCGATTATCTGAGGCGCTGGGACTGACGAGGGCAGTTGAAGAGCTGAGGTGAAAACTTTGGTATCGATTCGATTCGGAACTAAACGCCCGCGAGAGTGAAGGTGAGTAATTGGCTAATTCGAATGGTAAGTCAACGGAAACTGGCGTCCCCGTCTGAATTCCTGAACCTGCCCAAACATTTTGGTTTACTGAAAACTGGTGTGAGGGTGGAAGGTACACGGCTTCTTCCTTCTATGTGTTTATTCACAACTAGTTTCCCCTGTCGCTAGACCTCATCAGGTGCTACAATATTAATAATAATTTAATTAATTAAGTAATAATAAATGAAATTATTTCATTTATTGTTTATTTGATTACGTTTCGTCCTCTTACTGAGGACATCTTCAGATCGCTACACGGACAAAACAGGCATTTTATGTTAAACAGAAAAACACAACAAAAATAATAAATAAAAACTAATTTAAACAAAAAACTTACTGGTGTGACCAGGAAAAAATTCAAACCATCCGAATAACGGAATTTGTCAGATAAAAAATAGAGGTTCACCTAAAGGCGGCTCCACACGCAACGGTAAGTCCGGAGGCCGGCCTCGAGGCGCCCGGCCTCAAGGCGAACCTAGATATAGGGGGGTCTCCACGCACTACGGTTAATCCGAAGGCTTACCTTGAGGCGAGTCTCCAGCCCACTACTGTCAAATTTAGTTGTGGAGTTGTTCGTGAAATGGCGCCATCAGATGACGACGATGCTCTTGCTGTTGTTGGTTTGTTGTTAGCTATTAAGAATAGTGAAAATAAAGTGAGGCGAAAATTGTGGACTTTTTTTTTTTTTTTTTTTTTGTGTTTAAGCCACTGAGGCCGTAATGGCCTATTGTAGCTGGAGAAGGAGGCCGTACCTCCTCCCCATCCCAGACACTAGGTCTGCCCGATACCAACAGCCCTGCCAAACCAAGCACTATCTGCCTGGTTCCGGCACTCCTACCAGCCCTCAGGCACTGTCTGGGCCCGAGTGCTTCACCCTCGGTAAGTTACTGAGTCGCAGCCCCAGTCTGGCTTGGCGCCATATCGCCAATGCCAGTCACAGCTGGGAAGTCAATCCTTCCCCACCACGTTTAGGCAAAAGCGAGGAGAGTCTTAATCTCCCCCATCTTAATGTCTTGGGGATCGATGGAGGTCCTGCCCCAATTCAAGAAGCGATTTCTTGCCAACATAGGGCAATGGCAGACCACATGACTCGCCGTCTCGTCCTCTGCCCCACAGAAGCGACAGAGAGTGGAGTCTGATTTGCCCATTTTATGGAGATGGTATCTAAGTGGGCAGTGCCCAGTTAAGAGCCCCACAACCATACGTATCTCCCTTCTCCCCAGGCTGAGCAGCTCCTTAGCTCTCTTCCTAGAAAAGTGAATAAATTGTTTCGCCTGCCTCAGGCCCTTGACCTGAAGCCAGTGGGCAGTCCTCTTCTTACTCTCCCATTTGGTGAGCTCTCCGAGGAGAAAACTCTCCGTAGTGGCCAGAAAAGGTTCTGGGCCCACAGGGAGAGAAGCCGCTCCCTTCCTAGCAAGAGCGTCAGCTTGTTCATTCCCCTCCACCCCCTGGTGCCCTGGGCACCACAGCAAGGTAACCTTATTGTTCCTGGCAAGGGTCTTGAGGTTAGTCAGGCATTCCCACACCAGCTTCGACGAAATAGTGAAAGAAGCTAGTGCCTTCAAGGCTGCTTGACTATCTGATAAGATGTAGATTTTTGCTCCATTCACTTGACGACTCACCAGTCTGTCAGCGCAGGAGCTTATGGCATATATTTCTGCCTGGAAAATGGTGGCGACTGTTCCTAGGGATTCTGAAATCTTCGTTCGTGGGCCGAAGATACCCGATCCAGCCCCACCATTCATGACCGAGCCATCTGTATAGAACACTATAGCCCCACGTTCGAATTGGGGCCTCCCTTCTGTCCAAATTGATCTATCATGAATGTAGACCTTGAAGGGGAGATCAAAGTTCCGTGTGTCCGCCATGTAATCGGAAACACTGAGCGCTGACTCATCCACTGCAACCTCCTTCAAGATGGCATGGTGAGTACGCCCAGATTCCCGCTTTAAAAAGCCATTCCTCCACAGCCTCACTCCCTGCAGGAAGGCAACCCTCCTCACATGGATGTGCAGGGGAGGAAGGTCCAGAAGGACCTCCAGTGCAGCTGTAGGACTCGTGTGCATGGAGCCTGTAACCCCAATGCACGCCATCCTTTGCAGCCTTGCTAGCTGACTCACAGCAGTTGCCTGGCTGACCTTTGTCCACCAGACAAGGGCCCCGTAGGTCAGCATTGGTCTGACCACTGTGGTATATAACCACATGGTCATCTTTGGGCTCAAGCCCCATGTCTTCCCTAACATGCGTCGGCCCGACGCCATAACAAAGATGGCCCTGTCCACGGCCCTCTTAATGTGAGGCGTCCAGGTTAACTTCTGATCAAAGGTGACTCCCAGGTATCTGGCCCTGGTGCAGAAGGGAAGTTGCCTGCCTCCCAGACAGACCACCTGCATGTCAACCTTTCGTCTTCTGGTGAACGGAAGAAGGGTCACTTTATCAGGGTTCACATATAGCCCCTCCTCCGTGCACCATTGCTGTACGACATCCAACGCCATCTGCATACGTTCACGGACTGTCTCCTCGAACTTGCCCCTGACGATGACCACAATGTCGTCAGCATATCCTACCACCTCAAAGCCCTTGTCTTTGAGTTTTTGTAGGAGGCTATCTACCACGAGTAGCCATAATAGAGGGGAGAGCACGCCGCCCTGCGGACATCCCCTACTTGGAGTGGCGCTGACGATTGCTCCCCCCAGCTCCGAGGATACAACCCTGCCCTTCAGCATGGTGTGTATCCATTTGATGATCTGCGGATCGACATCTCGATCCTCTGCTGCCTTAATGATGGAGTCATATGACGTATTGTCAAATGCTCCACCTATATCCATAAAGCAGCAGAGAGCTACTTCTTTGGCCTCCAGACTCCTGTCAATCAACACTGTTAATTCATTCAGAGCAGTCTCAGTGGATTTCCCCCTCTGATACGCGTGTTGTGCCGCCTGGAGTGGTATCTGGGTTAATTGCTCTTCCCTGATCACAAGGTTCACAATCTTCTCCATGGTTTTCAATAGGAAGGACATGAGACTGATGGGGCGGTAGTCTTTTGCATGGCCCTGTCGGCCTGCTTTCGGAATAAAGACCACCCTGACCTTCCTCCACATCCTAGGAATGTGGTTCAGTGTATAACTGGCCCTAAAAATCTTAACCAGCACCGGCACGAGAGCCCCCCCCTCCATGTTGTAGCATGGCTGGGATGATCCCATCCGGGCCCGGAGATTTATAGGGCTTAAATGTGCCAAGTGCCCATTTAACTCTATGGGGTTTAAATATCCTGCCAGAAGCTGCATACAAGGCTTTCCTTTCACGGCAGAAGTCATCAGTATGCTGATGTGGAAAGCTTTCACTGTGTATGCGTGCAGACCCAGGAAAATGCACCCGTAGGAGCTCCTCCAGGGTCTCTTCCGAGCTTCCGGTATACCCCCCATCTGCCTTTTGTATGGTGTCCAGCTCAGCTGGTCTGTCCTTGGCAAGGATCCTCTGCACTTTGGACAGCACGGACAACTCCGTAATGTCCTGACAGAAGTTCCTCCAGGACAGTTTCCCGGCCTTTCTAAGGGCACAGCTGTAGGAGCTGGCCATAGCTTTATAGGCCTGCCATCTCCCATCCCGTTTTGCCCTGTTGAAAAGCCTTCTCGCTTCTCTGCGAAGGAAACCCAGGTCCCTGTTCCACCATGGAACAGACCTGTTCGTTTTGACAGTCTTGACTGGGCAGCTTAGCTCGTAGCTTCGCTGAATGGCTGCCCAAACGAGTTCATTAACTCGGTCAAGATCTCTTGTTGTCTGGATGTTAGTGTCCAGGTCCTCCAGCTCATCAGCTAGAAGAGTGTTGAACAGAGTCCAGTTAGTATTCTTAGGACTCCGATATGTCTCAGTGAAGCAGGTCGGATGCTCCAGCCGGAAGCCAATAATTCGATGGTCCGACAATGAAGCCTCTTCCGACACATGCCACCCTGTGACCCTATTTGCATAGAAACTACTCGCCACAGTGATATCCAAAACCTCACTCCTTGCCCGAGTAACAAAAGTAGGCTCATTGACCCTATTCAAGACCGCGAGATTTTCCGCCACCAGAAACTGGACAATGGACTCACCTCTTTTGTTGATGTCGTCGCATCCCCACAGCGGATGATGACCATTGGCGTCACACCCAATGATGAGATGCAGCCGTTGTCTCTGGCAGTGCGTCACTAGCTGCCGCACCATCACCGGAGGGGGCTCGTCCTCATCCCCTGGAAAGTAGGCTGAGGCAACCACACATCTTCCTCCGTTGCTGTCCTCAAGCAGTATAGTCGTGAGGTCTCTGGAACAGAACTCAGGCATGGCCAGAAACTTGACTTGGCTAGTTACTAGAATGGCCGATCTTGGCCTATCCTTGCCACGGTGGAAAATTACCTTTCTGTTCTGTGCAGATAGTCCCATCACATTGCCCTCAGTGGCCCACGGCTCCTGGATAAGGGCAATGTGGTGGTCTTCCGATGTGAACTTGTGGCTCAGGACCGCCGACGCGCCCCTTGCCCTGTGCAAGTTCACTTGAAGAAATTTTAAATGTGTATTATTCTTTTTTTTTTTTTTTTTTTTTTTTTTTTTTTTTTTTTTTTTTTTTTTTTTTTTTTTTTTTTTTTTTTTTTAATCAAGAGTGGTGGGAGGCACTACTTTTTCTTTTGCCTCCCCCACTGCCTCTTGGGCGTAAATGGGGGGCGTTCCCCCTTCCCCCTACGGCCCGACGCCAGTGGAGGGCGGAACCCCTTATTGCCGGAGCCCCGTCCCCCCCCCCCCCCTCCCGTCGTCCTTCAGGGAAATTTTGAGGCCCTGCCGGCCTCCGCACTCCTCCTGAAGTGCCAGGACCCCCTCTCCCTCCGGCTGCACCGGCGCCCGTCGGCACCGTCCCAACCGGATCCGGTAGGAGGCGAAATGGGCCCGACTGCCCCGGTGGAGGGCCCTGCGCCCCCACCTTGGACGCAGGTTCCCCTTCTCCTCCCCTAGCGGGCGTCCCAGACTCTTGTGCTGGTGTGTCCCGAGCAGACCCACCCAGCACCGCCTGGGGCACAGCTTCCGCCGGAGGCACTGCTGCCTCCGTCTCAGGAAGCCCTCCCCGGGAAGCCACTGCCTGTGCCGCAGACCCCGGAGGCGCCCTCTTGACCCTAATCGTCCCATGCCCCAAGCGGACATGGACACCAGGGTTCTCCTCCAGAGTCTTCGCGGACTCCTCGTCCACAATCAGATTTAACAGGACGTTAGGTCCTGTGTCCGTCCGACTGAGGATCGTCCAGCTCCCTGGTCTTAGGCCCCTGTTCTGCCTTTCCAGCAGCTGGAAGATGCCCTCATTAGTCTCCTCTGCGCAACCCGGGAGGAAGGCCGTGGCAGTCCTTGGCCTGGGAAGTTCCCTGCCCTCTGCCACATAAAGCCTCGCACCCTCCCACGGCACGCAAGAGACAACGAGTTCTCTCAGCCAGGCCACCGTGTCATCGTCCGCACAAATCAAACTCAACCAACCCCTTCGGTAGCTGGCTGAGAGAAAGGCGGGTTTTGGCCCGTCGAGCGGCAGTCCCCTGATCCCTTGGATAATGCAGTCCTGGATCAGGTTCATCTGCTCGCTCGTCAGTAGGAAGCTGGGGAATTCACGATGGAGAATCCCCACCCTCCTACCGGTCAGGGCTTGGGAAAAGGATTTCCCTGCCCCCTGCCCGACTGCTGTACCACCCGTCGAGGACGAATTCTCCGGGGGCTGGTCCACCTTACGCCTCTTCACTTCCTCCGGAGTCGTGCCCCCAGAGGAACGAGGGCGCTTGTTATTGTCAGGCTCGCGCGGCTCGGAATTTGCCACCGCAAGCCTGGCAGCCGCTGGTGCCATCCCCCTGCAACCAAGCGGTTGAATCTTTTCCTCTGGCCTGTGGTGAACCTAATTCTACCCTCAAGCCCAGAGGATTGATCCTGAGAAGGGGTTTCTTGGCTTACGCCCATCCCCTCCCCCAGAGGCCTATTGCCTCTGTCAGGCACCGACTCAGAGGGCACTTGCTGCACTATTCGTCGGGCCTCCTCTATCCCAATTCCTTGGGATAGAAGTTTTTTGAGGTGCTTCTTCTGCCTGCTGTTCAGGGCCACCCAGCCCGCAGGACGAACAGCACCAGCAGATGGCACCTGCTCCTTGTGTGAGGCACTAGCTGAGCCCGCCTCCGACAAGACTCCCACCCCTGCCTCTTTCTGCCCCTGCATCTCATGCGAGACTAGTGCAGGGGCAGACGGCTGGGCGGACATGTCGGAAGGCTCTTGGCATGCAGCACCTGCCTCCACCTCCATATCCTCTATGTTCATACTGACGGCTCTAAAGTCGTCAGTGATGCTCAATGGGGAGGCCCTTGCGGCCTCGCCACCGGTTTGCGAGTCTTGCGACTCTTCCTGGTGAGAGAGGGGTGAGCTCCGCAACAGCTCATCCTCGGACTCCAGGCTGGGGAATGTAATTTTTAATATTTCTTTATCATCCATTAAGGTTTGATAAACGCCGGAAAAACAGTCACCCCCCGCAGAGCCGGGTTACGGGGGGAAGGCTACTACTACTGGGGGTCGCCTGGTACCCAGAGCCTGCATACTAACGACCAGACTTCCCTCTGGCCACGCATCCCTCGGCGTACGCTACGTTCCACCTTGGATTGGGGGTTGTCGTTTGGTCAAGAGAAGGGCTAGGGGCTTTTACGCCCACCCTCCTCCAGTCCGGGGGGCACCGCGCGGAGGCGACAACCATCACCCCCCAAATGGTGGACTAAAAACTGGTTGAAAAAAAGAAAAGTGTTTTCTCATGTAAATTTATTAAAGGAACTAAGATTTAGCCCGAAAGATTGGCATAACTATTTGCGGATGGATGAGGACACATACCTTCGGCTTCTATCATTGGTGACGCCGATCATTCAGAAAAAGGATACCATAATGAGGACCGCAATTTAGGCCGTATCACACTAGCATTTTTTTCGCGTTTTTTCTGCGTTTTTAACGCAAAAACGTGAAGGAGAAGAAGTACGTTTTTCCAAGGTCAGCTTTTTCGACCATTGCGCATCCTGGCGGAGCGTTTTTAAACTCACTTGGGAAAATTAGAACACGTTCTAATTTTTACCTTGACGCAAGAAAAATGCTAAACATAACCCTTGGGGAGGTTACAATTCAATGAAAAACCCCTAGGAGCCCTAACCTGACAGATTTCATAAAAACGCATTCCGCCAGAATGCGCTGTTTTTGCAGGTATTCCTCTTCAACATTCACTACTGAACTTGAAAAAACGCAGTTTGCCTTCTTCAAGTTTCAGCGTTTTTAACGCAGAAAAAATGCGAAAATAATGCAAGTGTGATACGGCCTTTTCACCTCATGAAAGATTGAGTGCCACATTACGATTTCTGGCTACAGGAAGGTGCTACGAAGATTTGAAATTTTCTACTGCAATATCACCCCAGGCTCTCAGTTTGATTATACCAGAAACGTGTAAAGCTATTTACAAAGTTCTTTGTAAACTAGTAAAAGTTGAGACTTGAGATTCACACCACACCTGTCTAGCTGTCTCCTGAACAACACACTGTCTCGAGGCCTACCCTGCTCCCCCTCCACACGTTGCGATCGGCCTTGAGACGCGACGGCCCGGAGGCAAACCCAACTAGATTTTGTTTCTGATTTTCCACCCTCCACGCGTCTGAGTCGCGGGCATGCCTCCACAGAATTCATCATACCTACACACGTTGGGATTTACCTCGAGGCCGGGCGCCTCGAGGCCGGCCTCCGGACATACCGTTGCGTGTGGAGCCGCCTTAAGGAAAACAAACCAAACATAAAAAGTAAAAATATAGATAAAATGTTAAAATATTATTAATGGATAACAATAATAAAATATAAAACAATAATAACAAGGTAAAACAACAACAAAACGTAATCAAATAAACAATAAATGAAGTAATTTCATTTATTACTAGCCGCTCCGGCTCGCTACGCTCGCCTCCACGTCCAGCCGGGGGGCAAGCCCCCCGGACCCCCCATTAAATTGCTCGCTTCGCTCGCAAAGAGTGGCATGTAGGGAATGTTGCTCGCTTCACTCGCAAAGAGTGGCATGTAGGGAATGTTGCTCGCTTCGCTCGCAAAGAGTGGCATGTAGGGAATGTTGCTCGCTTCGCTCGCAAAGTGTGGCATGTAAGGGATGTTGCTCGCTTCGCTCGCAAACGGCACATCCCTAAGGGTGTGTAGTATTAAAATTTGCTGTCCTTATAAATTATATTTAAAATAAGAACATTTAGGTTCATTAACCAAGAACAGAATAATATATTTCATCCATAACATATGATTAATGAAACATCTAGGTATGGAGAAATATCAACAAGTGGAGTCACAACTTGCCAACCTTGATACGCCCCTTCAAGTTGATGATTCTCTCTTCAATCCCAATGCATCCATGCACCATTCATGTTTGTTCCTCGGCACCGGTTTAGTGAGAAAATCAGCTGGCATTTCTTCCGTTTGCAAGTATTTAACCTCCAATTGCTCCTTCTGTATTGCATCACGGATAAAATTTTGCCGTATGTCAATATGCTTCACGTACAGACACTTTGGTTGAATACGCTATTTCACCATAATTCGCGTAGTAGTTACTCAAATCACTAGCAATGTTCCGATTGTTTTGGTTTCGAAACAACATTATAAATTTTTCTCGGTCGCCCCTTTAAACCAGTTCTCAAAATTTTCGGTCTTCCAGGTCCCCGAGTAATCGTGTTTTCTTCAGGTCGAACATCTTCATCGGAGTCGTTTTCTTCTATCCAATCTTCGTCGTCCCTTTCCATTTGTTCAGTGCTTCCACTGCTTTCTGTGGGAAACTGATCCGTTTGATTTTGATTTTGTTTGCTTTCTGAATCGTTAGCTCTGTTGAAGTTTATCATTACTTGATGCGGTTCCCAAGATATCACTTCTCTTCTATTCTCGTTTGGAAACAGTGAATCTATGTTTTCAGAACCTCGTTGAATTTTTGAATTTTCTTGTTCGTTTAATATTTTTATGTCACGTGTTATCACAACTTTTCTCTCAGAAGGCACCCAAACTCTGTATGCTTTAGATGTATTAGAGTACCCCAGAAAAACGCATTCCTTTGATCTGGGTTCTAGTTTTCCTTTCGGATTTTTATTCAGCATGTATGCTTTTGAACCGAATGTCCGAAAGTAAGTCACAACTGGGGCTCGTCCTAACCACAGTTGGAACGGTGTTTTTCCATTGATAGCTGCAGATGGACACCTATTCCTTATGTGCACTGCAGTAGCGACATGCCTCCGCCCAAAATTGTGATGGCAAATTAGCCTCAATCAAAGAACATCTCACCATATCTAGAATGGTTCTGTGCATGCGCTCAGCAACTCCATTCTGTTGTGGTGTTCTGGGTACTGTTAGTCTTCGAGTTATTCCTTCATTTTTCAAGTATTCTTCGAATTCTTTACTGATATATTCACCCCCATTATCAGATTGTAAACATTTTATTTTTACACCTTTTTGTTTTTCAACGTATTTTTGAAATTCTTTGAAAGTGTTTAGGGCTTCTGACTTTTTCTTTAAAAATCGCACTTCGCACCACCTTGTGGTATCGTCCACAAAGATCATATAATATGATGCTCCTCCATGCGATTTCGTTCTAACAGGCCCCCATATATCAGAATGAATTATTTCGAGAATTTTGCTTTTTCTTTCCGATTTGTTAGGGAATGGGGTTTGACTCATCTTCCCTTGAAGACAAATTTCGCATGGTGGTAGAGTTTCGGATTCATTTATATCCATTCCTAAAACACTTTTCGTTCTGTAGATTTTCTTCAGATCTTTCACATTTAAGTGTCCGAATCTCCTATGCCACATTTTCAAATTTGTATTGCTATTTTCGCTAATAGCGTGCGAACTTGGCTTCCCCTCTTCAACATAATATAAGCCGTTTTTGCGTTGAGCACTAAACAATACTCTTTCTTGGTCAGTCAAGACCACAGCTTTGTCTTTTGTGAAAACAACTTTGTAGCCATTGTCGGTGATTTTTGGCACTGACAATAAGTTGCTTCTCAGATCAGGCACGTATAACGTGTTGTTGAGAGTCACAATTTTGTCCTTATTCCCATCGATCGAAAGAACAACTGCCCCTTTTCCATCAACTTTAGTTGTTGAAGTATTTGCAAGGTTCAGTTTCGTATTTTTCATTGGAAACATGGATTTGAATTTTGAATTGTCCCCACACATATGCGACGAACATCCGCTATCAAGACACCAATCTGTGCTTGAATTTTGATCATTGGCCAACAGGGCAACATGATAAGATGCATCATCAGGTTCTGTTATGTTGTTTACATTAGCATTTTTCTTGTTGGGACAATCTGGAGCTTTATGCCCAAATCGTTTACAGCAGTAACATTTGATAAGCTTTTGTTTTGGTTTAATTTTCGATTTTTGCTTATTTTTCACGTAAAGCGCATTCGAATCGTCTCCTAAGCCTTTGTTCTTTCGTGCATCGTGTTCTTCAATTATTTTGGTTCTTAATGCATCAGGTTTAGGTAGATCGTCTCTAGATTCGATAGCTACGCGAAAGTTTTCGTACTCCTCAGGTAAACTGTAAAGTAACATTATAGTTAACAAGTCCTCATTTATTTTAATGTCCATATCCAACAATTTATCCACGGTATCAAAGAATCCAGCAACATGGTCCCTAATGTCATCTCCAATCTGCATTTTGTGGAGCATCAGGCGTTTTAATAAAGTTGCTTTCCGTGCAGGACCTTTGGATTGGAAAACTGATTTTAGTTTAGTCCACACTTCATGCGAAGTTTCACAACCTTTAATAAGTTTTAACTCTGAAGCACTTATTGTTAAAATTAGTTCAGATTTTGCTTTTAAGTCTCTCTTTTTCCACTCTGCACTTCCAGCATCATCCGTTGGTTTTTCCAGCGTCCCAGTAACGTAATCCCATACGTCGTTCCGGATCATCAGTGCCTCTACGTGAACTGCCCATGTGTCATAATTGTTCCTGCCGAGTTGGTCAATGCGAATCGATGATGATGTTGACATCTCGAACAAAATTTTGCCTACTCGTTTCACAAAAACTAATTCACAACAACATAAGTTCACTTAGATGTACCTAGCAGAGCCTAGCAGATATCAAGCGAGTCTGGCGCTCATAACCTATTAAAATTTGCTGTCCTTATAAATTATATTTAAAATAAGAACATTTAGGTTCATTAACCAAGAACAGAATAATATATTTCATCCATAACATATGATTAATGAAACATCTAGGTATGGAGAAATATCAACAAGTGGAGTCACAACTTGCCAACCTTGATATGTAGGGCATGTTGCTCGCTTCGCTCGCAAACAAAAGCCCTGGCACCCCCATCATGTTGCTCGCTTCGCTCGCAAGGTGTGTTTGTACACATGCGATGTATTACAATTGAAACATGTAGAGGATGTTGCTCGCTTCGCTCGCAAACGGTAGGTCCCTAAGGGTAGGGAATTTCTTACAAACAAATTAAATCTTATAAAACTACGTGGAACCACAAAAAAGTTTATTTGGGGATGTTGCTCGCTTCGCTCGCAAGGTATACCTGTGTAGGAAAAAACCGGTATTTATTACGTTGAAATGAGTCATCGACTCCCTTCAAGACTTAACTGCGTAGGCTAAGTGCGTCGAACCATTGTGAAACGGGCGCCCGGGTCGATTAATTTCTCATATTAAACGGTTCCCCTCGCTTCCGCTCGTGATTTGACCGACTGCCCGTCACTTTTTTCGATATCCGATTTCGGATTCAGATTCGGCGGACCCAGAGCTGTATTTCGCCCGCGAAAACCGTTCCGAAAAACGTACCTTTATGGGGTATATTTTAATCGGAAAAAACCAAGTTTTTCGGCGGACTTTTTGAGAAAACGGGTCCGTACTCTCGCATTTTTTTTACGCATTTCCCGATACTTTTTTCGCGATTCGATTGCGCCGTCGTCTTCCTCGTAGGAAAACCTACGAAACCCGTATTTTTCCGGAATTGTCAACGGCCGTTTAGAGGGGTAGGGGAAGCGGGGAAGTCCAAAAAGCGCACATTAACCGGAACTTCGACCCCCCTCCCGCCCTACGGCCCATGGTTCGGGTGGGATTAAACAATTTTAAATTCGCTCGCTCCCACTTTTGGAAAATCCCAAGAAGATCCCCCCACTCGTAGATCCGGCCCACTCAGCCGTTTGGCCGTGCATAGCATGGACAGACAGACAGACAGACAGACGGAGTTTCATTCTTATAAATAACTAGCCGCTCCGGCTCGCTACGCTCGCCTCCACGTCCAGCCGGGGGGCAAGCCCCCCGGACCCCCCATTAAGTTGCTCGCTTCGCTCGCAACGTGTGGCATGTAGGGAATATTGCTCGCTTCGCTCGCAAAGTCTGGCATGTAGGATATGTTGCTCGCTTCGCTCGCAAAGTCTGGCATGTAGAAAATGTTGCTCGCTTCGCTCGCAAAGTATGGCATTTAGGCTATGTTGCTCGGTTCGCTCGCAAACGGTAGATCTCTAAGGGTAGGTTTAACTTCTGTAGGGGATGCTGCTCGCTTCGCTCGCAAACGGTAGATCTCTAAGGGTAGGCTTAACTTCTGTAGGGGATGCTGCTTGCTTCACTCGCTTGAGGAAGTTATACTGCCCACCCAACTTGGCAGACGTTTTTTTCAGTTGGGAATTATTACAAACAAATTAAATCTTATAAAACTACGTGGAACCACGAAAAGTTTATTCGGGGATGTTGCTCGCTTCGCTCGCAAGGTATACCTGTATATGTGTAGGACAAAGTCCGTATTTATTATTTGAAATGGCTCTCGCTTCGCTCGCAAGGTAGGTACCTATGTAGGCATACCTGCTCGCCTCGCAATGTTGTGACATCGAACCCTTCACGTCAATTCTTGAGCCTTCTCTCGTCCACGGCACAATTTTAATCGCTTTGCTCGCTTCCGCTCGCAATTTGACCGAGTTCTCGTCACTTTTTTCGATATCCGATTTCGGATTCAGATTCGGCGGGATCAAACCTTTATTTCGCCCGCGAAAACCGTTCCGAAAAACGTACCTTTACGGGGTATATTTTAATAGGAAAAAACGTAGTTTTTCGTCGGACTTTTCGAGAAAACGGGTCCGTACTCTCGCATTTTTTTTACGCATTTCCCGATACTTTTTTCGCAATCCGATCACGCTGTCGTCTTCCTCGTTCAAAAACCTACGAAATCGGTATTTTTCCGGAATTTTCAACGGCCGTTTGGAGGGGTAGGGGAAGCGGGGAAGTCCAAAAAGCGCACATTAATTCTTACTTCGACCCCCCTCCCGCCCTACGGCCCATGGTTCGGGTGGGATTAGAAAATTTTAAATTCGCTTATACACCCTATCGGAAAATCCCAAGAAGATCCCCCCACTCGTAGATCCGGCCCACTCAGCCGTTTGGCCGTGCATAGACACGACAAACGGACGGAGTTTCATTCTTATTAATAGTATAGATAGAGATTACCTGGGCCGCATCCCGACTAATTACGACAAAACAATAAGTACTTACGGCCGACCAAACTACCATCATATTATCAATATAGTTTTTTAATAATGGTAGATACAGAGGTTGTTATGAGCTAATTGTTAACTATAAGGTACCTACATGCACTTACTATAGGGGAGGACAGATCCATACGACGTGTATTTTGTCAGGTTTATTTCCAGAAGTTATAATT
Organism: Adelphocoris suturalis; assembly: GCA_030762985.1. Taxonomy (NCBI): domain Eukaryota; kingdom Metazoa; phylum Arthropoda; class Insecta; order Hemiptera; family Miridae; genus Adelphocoris; species Adelphocoris suturalis. The sequence goes on from CM061049.1 coordinate 23,071,298, forward strand.
TCAGTCACTTGTATTTCGTCCAATTGCTTGAGAAGGGTCTAGAATTATGATCTGGTAGTTTAGATAGATAGTTGTGTGCTAGCCAATTATCTTAGTATTAATCCTTGTTATCTTAGTATTATCTTAGTATCTTAATTATCTTAGTGTTTATCTAAACTACCTGATCATAATTCTAGAACCTTCTCAAGCCATTGGACGAAATATAAGTGACTGAAATTATAACTTCTGGAACAAAACCTGACAAAATACACGTCGTATGGATCTGTCCTCCCCTATAGTAAGTGCCTGTACCTTATAGTTAACAATTAGCACATAACAACCGCTGTATCTACCGTTATTAAAAAACTATATTGTTAATATTGTAGCACCTGATGTGGCCTAGCGACAGGCGAAACTAGTTGTGAATAATCACATAAAAGGAAGAAGCCGTGTACCTTCCACCCTCACATCAGTATTCAGTACGAAGTAATGGCTAACTGCACGAATACATATTTTGGTTTAGTCTCAATGATGAACCTTTTTGTAACTGACCAAAAAAAGTCCCTGTAAAAGCGTGTTCCACGCTTAAAAATAACCGAACCATTAATTACAAGGCTGGTAGCCCAATGAAAGAAAATTAACATTAAACGAAATAAGTTAACTGATGTCGAGAATTTATCGGTACATGAATATTGTGACAGTTCCCGTCAGAATCCAAGAGAATACGCTGCGCTTCCTCGCTTCGGCGCCAGGCGTCATTCTCACGTTGTTGAATTGCTGTGGTTGGCGATAGATGAGGATCCGAGAACCGGAAAATCATCTACTCCGAACATAGCACATATGCTATTAGTGCGAGTTGTATCTCTTATGGAACTGTCACACCCCTTTCTCTCCTTGAGTGCGAGATTTAGGCCCCCATTGCGCCCTGGGGCGGCCTAAGTTCATTACATGGCAGTGAGAGCGTGGTTAGGATTATGTACGGCTGACGCCAAGTAATCCGATCCAATATTTTTGGGGCGTTAATGTTTCGGAAGAAACATGGCCCGGATATTCCAGAAGGAATACCCATTATACTCCCTTGGATACATAAATACTTTTATTGGTTCTTGACAATTGATTTCTCAATTTTCCCCTTATATTATTTCTATTTAACACACTTCATTTCTTCCAAGGGCATTGTTCCCAAACCCAGGGCATCGTTCCCTTTTCATAAGTCCACATAGTGGGCACCTTCCACTGTAAGTCTCCAAAGTTGAGCAAGTTATTTCCCCAGGGCATAGTTCCCATTTTCATGTCCCCTAAGTGGGCAGCTCCTCACTGTAAGTCTCCTGGTTGAGCAAGTTATATTATTCCGATTGTTCCATTCTTTAGTTGGGGGTTAATTACCTAATGGATACTTCATATGAAGATTCATTGACAATCCATCCTGTTTTAATTTCTCTTTTTTATCCTCAATCGCCAATGCAGCTATTTATTAGTGAGCATCAGTTCTCAACCAGTAAACTAATCCACCTGGTTTACATACTTGCTCTTCAATCAAGTATGTTTTTTAAGGGGAGGAGTGTGACAGTTCCCGTCAGAATTCAAGAGAATGCGCTGCGCGTCCGTAGCTTCGTTCGTTACAATATTTCTTATTTTCCCCCCTGCAAAATATGTGTTTTGTGTCTCAAGTTAAACATTTTCCAATTAAACTAGCCTAATCAGAAAGGACCCAATATTTCAATCGTCTCTTAGTGTCAGAGGGAGTCTCCTTATCTAGTTTCTACTTTCTAGGATGAGCAGGAGAGAATTTAGCTTAGTCAACTAATTAGGAATGAGTTAATCATTTCAATCGTCTCCTAATGTCCCATAGAGTATCCCTATCATATCACAACTTTCTAGGATGAACAGGAGACAATTTAGTTCACTCAGCTGATTAGGAAATACCCAATAATTTCAATCGCCTCATAGTATCCCAGAGAGTCTCCCTATCCAATTTCAACATCCTAGGATGAACACAAGAAAATTTAGCTCACTCAGCTGATCAAGAGAGATCCAATAGTTTCATTTTGGTTTATTATTTCCAATAATAAGCCTATGTGATCGTATAGCAAAAAATTTTTATAACCCCCCCTCAAACTTTGTCACTTTACGTTTCAAGGTGCGTAGAATCCAAATTTGAAATTTCCGTCCGCCGTCCGCCGTTCGCCGTCCGCCGTCCGGGCCATAAAAGGCCTAAAAATTGACTTAAAAAACCCGTTCTTTCGCACATAGACTCCATTTGGGGTCAAGTTGGTCCTAACGTTTAACCATCCCGATCGCTTTACTCGCATAGATGCTATGGGCCAAAAACGGGCGAAAAGTGTCTTTTTCGAGGCTTTGAGTGTTAGACTGACGTGTTAAAACTCCAACCTGCTCAACCACAACTGCGCAAGCTAATATTCCACGGTTAGGATAACAATGGGCAGTAGGACTTCGCAACAGAACACTTTAGGACCAGATCATGCACGACCACAACTGCACGACCTAATAATTATTATTCTCATGCGTTAGAACAAAATTCACTCATCTCAAAATGCACAACTTTCAAATGAATGTTGATGGAAAAATATGAGTGATATGATAGTGTGAGCGTAATAGGGCGGTGAACCTCCGGTTGTGAGGTAACGAGACCTAGGGAGTACCTCCAGGGTGGCGTGGAAAACTTCCTACACTTGTATTGCTTTCAAATTTCATGTTCCTTCGAGGCATGAATATTCGTTTTTTTTTCTAGGTCATATTTGTGTGTTAATACCAATGCTTTGCCTACGCATATTTAATAACAAATCCTCTCGACTTTTCGTACGTACTTAGATAATGATATTATTAAGGCAATGATTATTTGGATAGGAGCTCAAATCGAGAAATATAAACATACGTATATAATTATAGAAGTATAGGTTGTGGCAAATCGAAATAGGGCACGCCGAGGAGTCTGAACGGGCCTTATGACGAAGGCAAGCCAACTAAAACTACGATCATACTCAATTGAAAAAATAATAAACCTTTGTGAAATAATTTGCAGCGTTTTTATCTTAGTGTCCCAGAGAGTATCCCTATCACATCTCAACTTCCTGGGATGAACAGTACAGAATTTAGCTCACACAGCTGATTAGGAATGAACCTATCATTTAGATCGTCTCTTCAATTCCCAGGGAGTCTCCCTCTCATATTTCAACTTCCTAGGATGAACACAAGAGAATTTAGCTCACTAATAAAGAGAATGCAAACAGGCGTGCAATTCGGGGGCTTCTCAATAACATTTCAAATGATTTCTGATTTCATTCTTGCAGTATAATAACCGAATTTGTTTATGGGTATTGCGTTACAATTCTTGATCTGAAAATTGGGTTGAATTTAATAAACACATCACCCCCAGCGCATAGACATGTCAAAAGGCTGCTAATTCTTACACAGAGGTCCATAATTTCTGCATTAGGTGGCCCTTCAACTCAGATGACGGGTCTTCAGATAAGTTATACCTATCAAACTGAGTCGGGACAAACAAAAATACTATCTACCAGTACCTATAGTTCTCTTATTTATGAAAATCATGGAGATAGTCCTACACGACCAACAAGGAGTACTTTGAAGGGAATTCTATAATTGTAAATTTTCAGTTTGGTTTCCATAAAACTTCTGCCAAGTTGAATGGGCAGCATAATTTCTACACACATTGTAACATGAGCGTATAGAATTAGTTGAAGAACGATGTTAGAGTCGAAATGATTAATACATCGACATTAATTTCTTATGTTTGCGCATGCGCACAGACTTATATTACTCCAACGGCAATGAAATTTATAGGGGACCGTCTCGCTATAAACCGCATAATCCTTGGAAATGAGCGAAAATCATCAGAAAACCAACCGTAACGCTTTTTTTAACGCTTTTTGTTAACGCTTTTTTCGTTCATGTGCCAAAGTAGGTAAAGACATAATCACTGTTCATGCTCCACGTTGGCACGCCAAATGTCAGAAACTGAGAACTAATTCACCCCTAAATTCAATGTTGTTAACTCTTGAAAGTAAAATAAAAAACGCTTGCAAACGAGTCTGCAACACATTGGGACATTTTATGTCTTTAGTTGCAGACTCGAATGTATTGCAGACAAGCGGTTACAATCATGTTCACAGTATCAATTACTGAGAATGATCACTTGTGAGTAAACAATTATTCATATAAACATGCTCATAACTCAGCTTGTTGGCCAAGCACTTCGCAGTAGTTAACATAATATGGTTGGATAAATCGAGAGCTCTAGAACGAATGGTCAACTAATTTTGTGGGATGAAAAACGACGAAGTACCATTTCCCTAGCAACGACTCGGTTGTAAGCGGAAATCATCAGAAAACCAACCGTAACGCTTTTTTTAACGCTTTTTTCGTTATGTGCCAAAGTAAAGACATAAAATGTCAATTTGATAAAAATCGGTCCACTAGTCTAGGAGTTTTGTCTGTGTCGATCAATTTTAGTTTTGCGCATGCGGTATAGTTATTATTTCACCAATCGCGATATAATTAATAGGGAATTTTCCAAATACATATCTACTCCCCAAGTTTGGAAGAAATCGGACCAATAGATGATCAGAAATCGACGTTCTAATAAATTAGCGTTTGCACATGCGCACAGACTACTATTTATGTGACGGCAATGAAAGTTATAGGATACCGTCTAAAAGCTAGGCCGCACAATCCCTGAAAATTCCATCAAAGTCGTTTCATTAGACTCGGAGTTTTGCCGCTGTCACTCGATATTAGTTTCGCGCATGCGCACTGGTTATTACTATTATATTATATATAGGTTATTACTACACCTACTGAATTTGAACGAAATTAAACCAACAGATGATGAGAAATCGACTCATGAAAAATTCACATTTGCGCATGTGCACAGGCTACTATTGATTCGACGGAATTGAAAATTATAGGGAGCCGTCTAGGAACAAACCCGCACAATTCGTGAACATTTTATCGAAATCGGACTGAAACTTTGTATAGTTTTGGGCGTGACAAAGACTTACCACAGAAAGACATACAGACAGACAGACTCGGAACCAAAATTGATCAGCAATCAATGGAACGCAAAAAACAAGTGAAAATTTTGATTTTGGAGGATAATTATTTTTTTTCGGCTTTAATTACGAACTCAAAGCTTCCCCACCTTCGGTAGTGAGGAAGCAACATTAAAATTAGGTTGCTTGGAAAGTAAAAGGATATAAAAGTTACAGAAGTATCTTCACCACAATATCTGCATGGCATGTTGGACTAGCTGATAAATCGCGGTTTGCTCTCGAGTGCGTTGGTCGAGCGGAATCGACAGCTGTGGGAAGCAGGGCGGCCGGTCTGATGGTAATGACTGGCCTGATGTCATAATGATGGTAATGCGTGACCTTGGAAGGTGAGTCACCGGGTCCACGCTGCAGAGATAGTGAAAGCCTTCGTCCCATCTCTTCCTCGTGGCGGTTGGAGCCGGATGTGAAAGCCTCGTGATCACCCACTCAAACGCCTTGTTGGTAAACAGACGCCAGGGACGGCCGGTTGTTATGCAACTTTGGGATGACTTTAGCGCTCGATGATTGGTGGCTGTCACTGGGTCAGGAGACGTAATGTAGGCCTAACCCACCTACGGACTCGTTGCTTTGTACCACTAAAAATCTAATATTGGGATTGGTTTAGCGATATGTAAATTTAGATGTGGTGGACTGTATTTTAAAGGAAAGCTGGGAGAACCCAGGAAATGGGACTTACCGGTAGATGGTTGATGATCCAACGCTCTGAAGTGTGGATGCCGCACAGCTAATAAATTGATAGGAAAGATCAGAGGAATGGTATGGGAAATTAGAAAGGATTCCTAACGCGGCTACAATAAAAGACGCGGAAAATCTGGATTAAATTGGACGGCCATTCGGAGGGGTCCGAGCGAAGCTATAACAATAACGGGAAAAACCACGCATCGCGTTACGCCAAACCAGGGATCTTCAAGGCTTTGACATAACGGCTTTGGCATAATGTGCAGCAGGGTGCCCGCTATTTTGAGAAAGGTGGTGACCTCCACCTGAAATTTGGTTTATAATGTAAAAAAATGACCCCTGATTTTTTTCAGGTTTTTTTGCATAACAAAAACCTGCTCCGGTAGCTCAATTTTGGATTTTGAAATACGCTTTTTTTTGCCAATATCGGACTTTTGAATATAACTTTTACAAACTTCTTCGTAAAATCGTGAAACTTCGTATACTTACGTTTTTGGGGTCGCTGAACTCGAATATGCAGTCAAAACAAGTTGATAGCAACAACTTTTGATAGTTTGGAATCTCAAAATCATGTAAAAAAATGAGTTTTTCAAAATTCATAGTAAAATTATGAAAATTCGTATTCTTGTTTTTTGAGTCGCTGAACTCGAATTTGCTGTAAAAAAAAAGAAAAAAAAAATTCTAACAAAAATACGTAGGAAAAACGTTGGAGTTTAATTAAAAAAAAAAAGGGTTTTCTTATGAAGCTTATTATAGTTAGGTAGTTCTACTAACATAGACTATTAATGTAAGTATTCCAATTTATATTGACTTGCGACATTTTTTTCTTTTAAAAATGTTCATGGGACAGCTAGGAGGGCAACACATCCGATTTTTAAGAAAATCAGAGACGGTCACCTAATAGTGCGCAATTACCAAAGATGGGGTATCACCAATCACCTACTGCAAAACGGAATTTAGTGAAAAATGTTGTCTATTTCCACGAAAAAATAAAGAGTCACAATGTTAAATCGATTTCGACGGTTAGGCCATCATCAGTAACAAACGATAACTGAACACACATTAGAAAGGACACAGCTTGTATAGTCACAGGTGAAGGGAGATTGAATCCCATTGGTGGAGAGAAAGGAAAGAGGGCTGGAGGTACAACCAATTAAGTGCAAGCAAAGTGATGGGGGATTATAGCTAATCAGATGAAGTGAAAGGAGAGGAAGAATTACTGGTTTCAACAGTTTGAAGGGATAATTCCAAGCTTTATAGAAATCGACTTATCAGAGGTGAGATATATTGAAGGATATCCTCATTTAAACATTTACTAGATCTGTCACTTTTGATAATTTCCAATTTTTCAAGTACAATCTGCATACCTCCCTTTGGACAAAAATGAAGAAATTTTACAAACTGTCTATCAGTCAAATCAAAATTGTAAGTATGATTCCTTAAGATGTTTTGCAAACGTAGACCTGCCCTTATTTTTTCTGAAATCCTCCTGATGCTCTTCTATTCTTTCCCTGAATTTCCTACCTGTTTGACCGCAATATTCGTAGCCGCAAGAAAATTTTAGTTTATAAACCCCACTTTTATCTTGTACATTGATTTTGTCTTTAACGGAACCTAGTAATGCTCTAAGACTATTTCTAATTTTAAACCCCACTTTGTAACCCCTCGATGATATAATTTTACTGATTATATCAGAAATTTTCCCATAATAAGGTTTACTTATCCATAGTTTTTCTTGTCAAGTTACATCTTCCCTAACCAGATTATTTCTACTCTTTTTCCTAAGAACCTTATCCCATATGGTATCAACGAGATATCCTCCGTAGCCATTACTAGCTGCTAAGATTTTGATACTGGATTTTTCGTTTGATAAATTTCGTTCACTCATTGGAATAGATAGTGCTCGGTTGATCATACTACGGAAAGCTGCATACTTATGGACTAAAGGGTGATTTGAAGTACTATGGATCGTTATATCGCTACATGTATCTTTTCTATAAATTGAAAAATCATGCTTCTCGTTTACCAAAGAGATGGACAGATCATGAAAATGTAGTTTATTTCCGCCTAATTCGAGGGTGATTTTGATAAAGGAATCTAATTGATTTTTTCATGACATCGCGAGTGATTTAGTTTGCACCTACTGCATCTAAAAGGCTCAAGAAGAATGCGTTCAACTCTGCGATAGGTAACGAGGTGAGAGAGAGATGAAGTGAATTAAATATATATATTTTTTTAATCACATATTAAAACAACAACAACCTAAACATACCGAACAGTTAACTATTCATTATAGCTCGTCTATTGCAATAACTTAAAAAAAAAAGGCTGGAAAATGTTTACTTATATCGATTTGTAAAATTTTGCAATATATTTGAGAAATGCTCATTTCAATTTGAAAATCTTGAGGGCTTGAGCTTTTTTCTTAGGTTTCACAGTAGTATTGTGTAGCAGTTTCTTACGCAGTCACTGACCCGTGATTCATTCATATGTTCAGGGATTATTAGTCGTGTTACTAGTCATCACCGTCAGTTCATATTGTATGTGAGTACTTAGGTAACTACCTGTTACTGAGATGTCGCTGTGGGGAATCTGACGAACAATCGAACCTCATTAACAAAACTCGTGTCGCTCTGTAAATAGCTTTCGGGGTTGGGCAGGAGTTTGGCCTGAATGCGAGGATTGCTCACAGCTCGCAGGGTCGGCATCGAATACTAAATGGATTTCTCGTGTTAGCTTTGATGTAACTCGTCGGTCTGACAAACTACTTCCGCAGGTGAAGTTCATATTCCGGTGTAACAGAAAACGTTCCAGCAGCGTGATCGCATGAACGAATTTTCGTAAATTATTTTACTATTCTCTACTGTTTTACTATACTATTACTCAAGGGGGTTAAGCTCAACCAAAAATGTGGTTCAATGCCGCCAAACGCACCTCTCTATCTCAATCCGTTCCAGAGATATGTCGTTTTTAAAGTTTTATCGAAAAGAAAACACGTTTTTAGTCAGAAAAACCCCAATTTCTCCTTTTTACCCCCCTTTATCTTATTTTCAGAATTAACGTTAAATTTTACATAAGACCTTTGTTCTTGAAAAGTACCATATAAAAACCCTAATGGCTATTCAAAAGTTTACCGTTTCTGAAAAAGTGATGCTGCAAACCGGGATCTCACAAAAGTTGGAAAACTTAATCAGCTTTTTAACAGTATGCTCAAAATTAAGATTACCTTCCAATTTTATGGAGAAATTCAAGTTGCAGTGTGAAAACCCGTTAGAAGGAGGTAGTACACATAGGTAGTAAAATTCTCATATAACTATCATAATGTTCATTTTCTAATTTTGAAATTCAGAAAATCTGAAATAGATAAAAAGTATCATGGAGTAAATTGAAATGTTAAACTTCCACTAAAGAAATGGTAACTTTTGTATTTGAATCAAGTTAAACTGAACTTAAAAAACAAAAAATTTAAGTTGCTGGAACTGACCCCCCCCCCCCCTTATTTAAACGCACTGTCGTCATCTGTTTAAATGGTACCTACCGCTAACGTAACTCAGCCAGATGGAAGGACATCCTCCAAGCCCTGAGGAACTTTTGTGTATCTGCATATCTGTACCGCGTTCTTCAGGACTACTTGACGAACCAGTAGCTATTGTTTGAGAAGGGCAGAAAAGGAAAAGATTAACCTCATGAGCAGCGCAGGGGCCAGTCCTGGGTGTAGACCTTTGGAATTTCAATCATGATGGGATCCTGCGTATCGAGATGTCCAGTGGTGTCTTCCTGGTAGGATACGCAGATGATCTGGATGCAGTAATTGTTGCACACACAGAAGAACAACTCCAATGTAAACTGAACTAGATGATGCGTTGTGTGATAGAGTGGATGGAGTCACGGTCCCTGTCTCTGGATATACAGAAGATGGAGATTGTACTGCTGAAGACCAGGGGCCTATTTCATATAGCAACAAGTGACAAGCTGATTCTATGTTCAAGTTGTAAAAAATGAGTGTGCAAGCGTTTCATAAAGGTACAAGAAAGTGTAGACTTGTAATGCACAGTGAAAATAACAAGTGTACAGGCGAATTCGGACAAGTTACAAGTGTTTCCCCATAATTTTAAACAAGTCACTGTTTTACAGTTGTAACAAATGGCCGATTTTTAACCTACGTTCATTCACCTGAAATTTGTTATTTCCCAGCATTGTGAGTTGACGATTTTTCGGTGTTTAACATGTGGGAATCATCTTCTGCTGAAGAATATAGACAAGAAGCATTCAGCGTAGAAGACACGAAAGTTTTTTCCGCCACGAATAAACGCTCATTTTGTGGGTATTTGTGAGTTTAACGAGAGATTTAGGATGTCTTCCGAGACCCATGAAAGATTTAAATGGTGCTTGCCCCTGTGCAATTTTTCCTGATCGGGTATTGAGGATCTCCCCACCATTCAAGAACAAAGTGAAGTGTGAACATCATCTCGAAGTTACAAATGACATTCCTAACCCAGCAGCATTAAGACTTTATGAACTGATTAATTATTTTCGCTGAATGAAGGAGAAAAATCCGATTATGCCAGCCATCAAATCAAATACACATTTCTCCACTTTTCAGTTTATAATATATCCGTCTTCCAATCATTACACCTTGCCATGTACGATAAACATCCTATCGTGTATTTAACACCATTTTTATATTATGATTCGCTGACAAAACTTCAATTCGGCATCCCGCTTGACGTTGTTCATTTAGTTTGTCCCCACACGCCATTTTGCTTCCGAGACTGCAAGGGAGCGGAAGCTTTGTTTTCACTTATGAAATGAAAAAAATTTTTTTGCTCCAAAATCAAAATTTCCACTCGCATTTTGCGTTTCAGAGCCTTCTGAACAAATTTGGTTCCGTGTCTGTCTGTCTGTCCGTCCACATTTCCTTGTAACAGCCATAACTTCCACAATTTTGATCCGATTTTAACCAAATTTTCAGGGATCGTGCGGGTTAAGCTCTAGATGGTCCCCTATCAACTTCATCATGATCGAATCAACGGTAGCTTCTGCGCAGGCGCTAATGTGAATTCCTTGTGACGGTCATAACTCGGTCAATCTTGAACGGATTTCGGTCAGATGTTTTAGGGATGATGTGGGTAAGGTCCCTTGAGGTCCCATAAGACAATCATCATAATGGCATTAGTGGTACGCTCTGCGCATGCGTGAACGAAATATTCTTGTTATAGTCCTTGCAACAGCCTTAATTTCCACAATTTTGATGCGATTTTCTTCAAATTTTTAGGGATTGTGCGGGTATAGCTCTACATGGTCAGAGCCGATCAGTTCCGTCATGTTCGAATCAACGGTAGCCTCTGCGCAGGCGCAAACAAAATTTTCTTGTTTCGGTCAGAACTCAAGCAATTGTGAACGGATTTCGGTCAGATTTTCAGGGATGATGCGGGCAAGGTCTCTTGAGGTCCCGTATCAGATTCTTCACGATCATTAGCAGCGGTACGCTAGGCGCATGAGCGAAAGTGATGTTTTTGTTACGGTCACAGCTTAGTTAATTTTATCGGATTTTGTTCAAATTTTCAGAGATGATCCCGGTAGAGTCCCTTGAGGTGCCATACGAATCGTACGGTACTACCAGTGATTGTGCCCATCATGCCGGGAATTTATTTGCAGGGAATATTCCCGGCCGGGAATTAATTTTTTAATTTTTTCTCCTCCTTTTTAAATATTTGCTATTCCATATATGGAATACCGAAATTCATGTGCAGCGAAATACATGCATGTTCATTGAAGGACTGTCATGGGGTTCACGTTCGAACGAAGTGAACTCCATTAGTTCCGGACTCCATTAGTTCCCTGCTGCCAGAACCGGTCGTTTCTAGTTTTCTGGAATTTAATGGTGACGTACTGTGAAGGTCACGAGGAAGCTCATGTGCCATTTCCTTGGCAGTGTATTTATATTATGATTCGCTGACAAAACTTCAATTTCGGCATCCTGCTTGACGTTGTTCATTTCGTTTGTCCCCACTCGCCATTTTTCTTTTCTGATACACTTGTAAACTTAGCTTCTACAAGTGTAACTTTTCTACACTTGTACTCTTTGTTTTGGTGAAATACATGTTCTAGTTTACCGTGCATTGCAAGTACCTGTACTTCTTAACTTGTACACTTGTAACTTGCTGTTACAATTAGCTTTAATTTGAAATCAGAAAATTTGAATGATCAGGGATCAATACAACTAAGGAAATATCATTTCTGAGCAGAATTTCTATGTGCAGAAATTGTTAAACAATTTTTTTTCTATAATATGCATTTTATTCAGAAAAAATTTATTACAGATTTGTACAAAAATGCTACAATTCCCAATAAGAAGAATCTTGTGCAGGGAATTGGAGCGTCTGTTCAATATTCAGCATATATACTTCTATTGTTCTCTATTCTCCATTGGTTTACATAAATAATAGAAAATTCAGAATTTAAGGAGTAAATAATATTTGAAATAACATAAATTAGACAAAATGAAACAGTTAAGACATATAGTCAGTGTTAAGACAATGGAGTGATTGTAATTGCTGATGATGTAAATATTATTTTACAGATGATGGGGCTCGGGAGAGGGGAGCAGGCGCCTGGTCCAGAGTGGCCGTTCGATCCGCTCAAGGGAAGGAGGCGAGCGACGCGCCGCTGGGGCCGATGACGCACCGGTCGCGCCAGAACCGCGTCTCCCCCGTCTTCCAGGACGGGATGGACGGCGGGCGGTGGCGCGGGGACTGGGAGGACGCCGCCGCCCCCGACTGGAGCCCGCCCCCGGCACCGCCTCCGGGGGCTGAGGACGGCGAAGGGCGTCACATCTCCAAGGATACTCTCAAGACCATCTCCGAGACGCTCGGTGCCATCAACACCGTCGGCCGCTACCTCGTCAACTACACGAGGAGCGAGCCGACTGTCGCGCCTCTACCGGCAAGTATTTTTAAATTTCGTTTTTTTTTCATTTTGGCGCATTTTTGTAGAAAATTAAGCCATTAAAATGGATGAAAAAGTTGTAAATTCAAATTTCCCAACGTTTTCTTTGTGGAAATCCGTTTTTCGACATTCTGAAATGACTCCTGGGGCCTATTTCATAAAACAACAATTACAATTACATTACAGTTACAATTGTACAACTTAACAGGTACAGGCACTTGTAATGCACGGTAAACTAGAACAAGTGTTTCACCAAAACAAAGAGAACAAGTGTAGAAAAGTTACACTTGTAAGAAGCTAAGTTTACAAGTGTAGCAGGGGACAAACGAAATGAACAACGTCAAGCGGGATGCCGAAATTGAAGTTTTTTCAGCGAATCATAAAATTTTAATTTTACACATGTTTAATATTTATTTTTTTAAGTACACAATAGGATGTTTATCGTACATGACAAGGTGTAATGATTGGAAGACAGACAAATTTTAAACTGAAAAGTGGAGAAAATGTGTATTTGATTTTATGGCTGGCATAATCGGATTTTTCTCCTTCATTCAGCGAAAATAATCAATCAGTTCATCAAGTCTTGATGCTGCTGGGTTAGGAATGTCACCTGTAACGTCGAGATGATCTTCACACTTCAAAAAAGTGCTAAAAAAAAATCACTAAAAATAGCAAGAAACTGCTAAAAATGGTTAAATTTCTCTTTTTTAGCGGAATATTGCTCAAATAAAGTTTATTACCTAACTATAAAATAGAACATTCAAAAATTTATGTACAAAATGATGCTGAAAAATGTACTTAAATTTCATTAAAATGTGCCAAAAAATTGATAAAAACTTCAACAAAGTTAAAAAACCAAGATCTTTTTTTCAATAGCAGATTATTATTTAAAACGAGTTGTTAGCTATAAAATTGGTAGTTAATAATTTATTTTCACTCAAAATCCTCGATTTCCAAAACAATGTAACATAATATAGTACGATAAATGGTTTACGAAAATTCGCTTATACGGTCATGCTGCATGTCTGGACCTTTTTTTGCTTGCTTTCACTACTCAAATTTTGTAATACGATGGACGTTTTAATTGGGAGCGAGCAAAAGTGGAAGGTCCGTTCATAGAAAGGTTACAAAAATGTAATCGTTCTTGATACTCAACACAGAACAAAGTGACCTGAGAATCAGGAGTTTTGATAGAGGATAGAGAAGTTATTAAGTAAGTTGCCACAAAAAATTATTTCTTTACCTGAATCAGTAGATTCTGGTAGTGGTAATGAACCACCCCCCCCCCCCCCCTTGAATTCCATGTGTTTCCCGTTCCAATGAATTAGATTCTCAGAATGTATGGTTGTCCCTTTCTCCATTATGCACAGCATCAACATCGCTGATGTCTCTAGTATAAATTATTTTGGCAATTTCACCTAACAAATGGTTGAGTAGCCACAAACAGACAATTACGACTTCGAATAAAACGAGGATTCGCACGTCTGTCAGGGCAGAAGCGATGCTTTGAGAAATGCATTGATGAATATATCAATATTCTAACAATATTTATATCAATATAATAATTATTTTTTCTAATCGTACAATTACAATCGTTGAGGAGAGATGCGTAAGATGTGATGCTGATGCATTGACGTTACAGCGAAATTGCATCCCCAAAAAATTAGGGGATACGTTCTAGACGACACGATTTTTCCTATTTGCGGCGATTCTCTATTACTGATTGCTACCTTTAGGTAGACTCGGAAGCAATAAATGCTAACTCATTACTCCCGCTCCCACTTGCTTTTTCTCTGTATGCCCTCATTTGCATTATACCAACATTGTAATTCGAGTGTGCGCTGTTGGACCATACAGCGTCTTATCCGCAATAAAGTTATGCACAAAGTTTTATTTATTTATTATTGTTATTACTAATATTATGCGGATAAATTGATTTGGGGCAGTCAATATTCGAGGGGTTGGGTGGGGGCAGGGGTGTGGTTCGAAACCGAGCTCTGCTGACATGTGACAACGAGAGGTAAAGGTAATTGAGGACAGGCGATTGACCTACTACACCATGAGGATAGCCTGAAGATTGAATACTCTCCAGAATATGCCAACGAGTAGCATAACCAAGAATCGGTAAGGAGGGACTACTGACATCCATCACAAACTCTAGAAATCATTTCAGAATGTCTTAAAACAGAGCGGTTTGGATCTAAGGACCTATACAAAACGACAACCAATGTAATTGTAGGGTAATAATTCTTTTGTAATTTTTATGATTTTATACTTCGCTTGTTCTTTTAAATAAAATAGGTAGGTAAATAATATTTATGGTATCGGATTTTTTGCTGTGTTAGTGCAGGAGCGGACAGACGACCAGGACCTCCCCAGCGCCATTTACACGATCTCCAAGAACGTCCTCGGACGAAACGTCACGGACATGGTAGCTCCTCTTGTGAGAGGCATCCCTATAGGTACGCATCCTTAGCTACATTTATAACTTTCAACATTTAACCTACAGCTTGTTCTTCCAGGTCTACTTATTGGTTTTTTTTTTTTTTTTTTTTTTTAAATAATGAACCGCGCCTTCATACCATTAAAAATTTCAGCAACTCAGGTCGATTAGGAAAAAATTTAGCCTCAGAGGTCCCTTAGCCGATCAGTGTGCTCCCCTACCTTAAAACTATAATCTCGTGTCCCAAAAGCGTTCCCCTTCAAATTTCAACACCTCAAGTCGATTAGGAAAGAAATAAGCCTCAGAGGTCCATTAGCTGATCAGTGCGCCTCGCTATCTTGTAACTATATTCACGTGTCCCAAAAGCGCTCCCTTTCAAATTTCAACACCTCAAGTCGATTAGGAAAGAAATAAGCCTCAGAGGTCCATTAGCTGATCAGTGCACCTCCCTATATTGTAACTATATTCACATGTCTCAAAAGCGCTCCCTTTCAAATGTCAACTCCTCAAGTCGATTAGGAAAGAAATTAGCCTCAGAGGTCTCTTAGCCGATCAGTGAGCTCCTCTACCTTGTAACTATTATCACGTGTCCCAAAAGCTGTCTCTTTCACATTTCAACACCTCAAGTCGATTAGGAAAGAAATTAGCCTCATAGGTCCATTAATACCTGATCAGTGCCCCTCCCCAACCTGTAACTATATTCAAGTATCCCAAAAGCGCTCCCTTTCAAATTTCAACACCTTGTAACGGCCCAAAAATATTTGATACCTCGGCAGGAGTTCGAACTCGCGTCGTTACAACCACGGGAAATTTTCTGTAGTTGCAACCCTCCAACGATCTGAGCTATGAGGTGATCAAACCTCTTCGACTGTGAGAGTTATTTTCCTAGAACATTACAACCTCAAGTCGATTGGGAAAGAAATAAGCCTCAGAGGTCCCTTAGCTGATCAGTGCGCCTCCCTATCTTGTAACTATATTCACGTGTCCCAAAAGCGCTCCATTTTATTCAGCACTTCAGATCGTTCAGAAAAGAAGTCAGCCTCAGAGGTATATTAGCTGACCAGTGCGCCTCCCTATCTTGTAACTACATTTACGTGTCCCAGAAGTGCTAACTTTCAAATTCCAATACCTCAAGTCGATTAGGAAAGAAATAAGCCTCAGAGGTCCCTTAGTAGACCAGTGTGCCCCCCCTACCTTGCAACTATATTCACGTGCCCCAAAAGCATTTCCCTTCAAATTTCAGCTTCTCAGGTCTATTAGGAAAGAAGTCAGCCTCAGAGATCCCTTACCTGATCATTGGGCCTCCATACCTTGTAGTTGTGTTCACGGTTCTAGAAGTGCTCAACCTCAAATATCAGCACGGCTGCTCGATTTGGAAATAAATCAGCATCAGAGGTCTGTCAGCAGCTAATCTGTGCACCTCCATACCTCGTAACTGTATTGTCGTGTCCTAGAACCGCTCCATTTTTTAACCTTTCAGCACCTCAAGTCGATTATGAAAGACATCAGCCTCAGAGATCCCTTAGCTAATTAGTGGGCCTCCCAACCTTGTAACTGTATTCAAGTGTCCTAAGAGCGCTCCATTTGAAATTTCAACACCTCAGGTCGATTCGGAAAAAAAACCAGCCTCTGAGGTCTGTCAGCTGATCAGTTTGCCTCCCTAACATTTCACTGTGTTGTCTTGTCCCAGAAGCAATCAATTTCAACTTTCAGCATCGCAGGTCGATTAGGAAAGTAATCATCCTCAGAGGTTCCTCAGCCTATCAGTGCGTCTCAGTTCCTTGTAACCGTTTTATAGGTGCCCTAAAGAGGCTCAATTTGAAATTTCAGCAGCATATGCCAATCAAGACTTAGGACGCAAAAAAAGTCAATTTAGGTTGATAGGATATTGGTGTAGCAAAGCGTAATAATGTTTTCAAATCATATTCTTGTTTAAAATTTGCAACTACTTTTTCTGCTCCTCTGCTACAGGCAAGGTGACGAAACCAGGAGGAGGTGGTAACTCCTGCAAAACCCCTCAAGGTATCGATGGGACCTGCGAAGACCTGAGCAACTGCCCTCAGCTTCTCCTGGATTTGGCGTCACTCCGGCAGAGCATCTGTTTTAAGAGCCTCTTCGTTCCTGGAGTTTGCTGCCCTCTCGGAACTGGCTCCACTCAGTAAGTTAATGTTTACTAACCAAATGTCCCAGTCTCAAACACATATGAGTACCACGGAAAAATGTAGATATTAGATAGATAGTGGATTGATTTAGGGGTGGACGCACGTTGGGCAAGCTGTTTCATCTTGGTTATTTCCAAGTGTGAAGCATACAGCTCTTCTAGGATAGGACTTTCAACTTTCTTTGGAATAATTGCGCGATCCATTTTGAATAGCAAACCATTTGAAATAGTGATTCGACTTTTTCTGAGACTGGTCATCAGACTTTGGGGTTTGTTGTCTTTTTCGTTTCTTCAGTCATGGCCGAATATGATAGTTTAGGAAGTGTTGCAGCATACAACACATTGAGCTCTTCATTCATCGATGTGTCTCGTGACTTGAGAGTTTGTGTAGGTGCGGCACGAGAGAGGCAATCAACATTGTTGGTATCTTTACCCTTTTTGCAATTTACGGCAGAGTCTAGTCCACTTGAAAAATATGGTGAAGGTGAAAAATACGAGACAGAGGCTCATTATCAGTGATAAGTGTGAAGTGTCTTCATAGACATAATTTCATTATTGAAAATAGTAAACAAAAATCAAATGCTGGTCCATTAATTTCGAGACAACCCTTATATTATTTTCAATACTGGAATTGGTGTTTTATTTATGTCGACAAAACTGTTCTTTTGTCCAGGGCTTTGACAACAACGACGAGGCCACCCCCGATCTACATTTCGACGACGACCCGCTACCCGACGGTGATACGTCCAGTGACCACAAGGCCTTCCTACCAGAGACCGCCGGTTCCGGATGAAGATCTCTACTCCCCGTCAACCGCTAATGGCAAGTTACCTGTAATAGAAACTAACTCATCAATATATCTCGTGTTATTTGTGGTAACGACTTCCCTGTGTACGTTCACAACAACTTGGAGAGCTTTAAGAAAGTTCATGTGGTCGATCTGAAAGAAAGATCAACTAAGTTGACACTGAAAGAAGCGGCTCCATGTGGACTTTCTAGATGCTGCATGAAATTCAATTGAGTCTGCTATACAGGTTGTGGTGAAATGAAATTGTTTAATTGTATAACCAGCGTTACAAGGTTGGTGCACAGTGTTTATAAAATAATAATCACACTATTAAAGATATAATTCCCATGAAATAGTAATATCCAAACTATGCGGACAATGAATAATCAGCTAGTGTAAGAAACCTTCGTTCAAATTGAAAACTCTTATTCGTATACAATTATTGTTAACAAAGCAAAACGCTTTTTTATATGTGGCCACATCTTGAAGAAGCAACAAAGAAGAGAGTTCATAGTAGGGCGATTCATTTGTTAGAAAAAAAGAAAAACGGTCGCCACGAAAGGCTGGGCATACACAAAGAATATGAAAGATAGTACCAGACTGAGAAAGGTTACATAAAGGACAATCCACAAGGTTATCGAATTTTGCAGTAAACCTGTGTATACTTACTTAATTTAGCAAAAAGGTTCCCTGATAGCCGAACTTGAACAAGAAGTCTTTTAGTGTGAATACCAAGTCACAATTCAGATAGGTCACATGTGTCCCCAGAGGGGCAATGTATTTTGTAAATAGGGCTAAAAGACGATGACGTCACTCGTCTCTTATCGGAAATGATTGGAAACGTTGTAAGAATATATTTCTATTAAAATTGTTTGGGTCTTGAGCAGACCATGACGGACTCTCCCCATATTAAGAAAGTAAGGCATCCATTTCAGAATCCCAGTTGTACTGTTGGTCCGACCGAACAGCGTGGAGAGCAAGGAGAAGGGAGAAACAGAGCCTGGGTAGCCTGGAGTCCTCCATACTACAGGGTGTAGTGAAAACATGTCTGCCAAACTGCAGGAATCAATTCTACAACTAATTCGCAACAAATTTTGTCCCTTAACCATTTTTTTTTTTTTTTTTTTCAACCCGCAATTTTCAATTTGTTCTCGATTTAGACCTTACGCCACTAAATTGGTTATAATTCTCTTTATTTCCTATGTAAATTCAAATTTGAGGATACCGTTGGAAAGAGCATTAAATTTACTATCGGCTTGATGCCTTAACTAATTTTAGAATTAAAGTTTGAGAAGTTAAAGATCCCAATGTAAAGCTAATTTTAATTAATTTGGGAAACCTCGAGTTCTTTCAATCGGAGATCGAACTATGAGAATCATAGCTGGTTCCATGGCTGGTGCCAAAGATACAGTTGAATGCTGTGCTCTGTGTAAAATTTAAACGCAATAGTAGATTGGTTAATCGTGCCACCGATTGTGGTACACAAGCCTATGAAGCTTGCGTGATAGAATGGAATGAAAAAAACGTCTGCTAAGTTGGGTGAGGCACATAGCTTCCACGTTTACCTACCATCTTCTTCCAACTACCATCCAAATTTAAGCGAACTCGAACGAAAGAGAGTGAAAACATGGAACATGATGGAATTTACGTTTGCGCATGCTCAGAATGAAAATATTGATTTGGCAACAATGAAACGGATAGGGGACCATCTACAACCTAACCCACGCATTCTCCGACAATTTCATCGAAATCGGAAGAAAACAGTGGAAATTAAGGTCGTTACAAGGATTTTACATAGGCGCCTGCGCAGTAGCTATTGATGCTACAATCATGTTGTAATTGATATGGGATGATCAAATTGTCATCCCCCAACTATCATCCAAATTTGAGCGAGATCAGACAACTAGAGCGTGAAAAAATACGTAGAAAACAATGGAATTTTGGTTTGCGCATGCGCAGAGTGGAGTATTGATTTCGCAACAATGAAACTGATAGGGGACTGTCTACCCCCTAGCCCGCACATTCCCTAAAGATTTCACCCATATCGGATAAAAACTGGAAAATTAGCTTGTTACAATGATTTCATATTGGCGCATGCGCAGTAGTTATTAATCATACAATCATGTTGAAATTGATATAAGATCATCAAATTGTCATCCCCCAACTATCATCCAAATTTGAGCTTGATCGAACGAGTAGGGCGTGAGAAAATGATGCTTCGTAGAATTTACGTTTGCGCATGCGCAGTGTGAGGTATTGAATCAAGAACAATGAAACTGATAGGGGACCGTCTACCTACTAGCCCGCACATTCCCCGAAAATTTCATCCAAATCGGATGAAACTGTGGAAAATAAGTTTGTTACAAGGTTGTACGGACACACCCACACAGATACACGCAGACAGACAGATACGGAACCAAAGTTGTTCAGAATGGTCTAAAACGTAAAAAACGAGTGGACATTTTGATTTTGGAAAGTAAAAACGACGCTTCCGCTACCTTCAGGTACAATTAGAAGCGAAATGGCACAAAAACAAACCAGTCATGCAGCATGACCCCATGAGCGAATTTTTGAAGATGTTTCATGCAAATATTACCGATTTTTACAACTAGCGAACGGCATTATTTCGATTTTTGACTGATTTTTCAACTTTGAAATTTTTGAAAAATTGATACATATTCTTAAAGGAAATTTTACGCTGATTCCAAATATACCACATGTTAGTATGCTGAAAAAATTATTTCGCACAACAAATCGCAAAAAACAGGCTATTTTTAAATTTTTGACTACATTTTTGAAAATTTCAACCCGAAGATGTAATTCGATCATAAAAAACGGAAGTTAGTGAAAAACGTTGCCTATTTCCACGAAAATAAAGAGTTACAATGTTAAATCGATTTCGACGGTTAGGCCATCATCAGTAACAAACAATAACTGTTATTGTTTGTTACTGATGATGGCCTAACCGTCGAAATCGATTTAACATTGTAACTCTTTATTTTCGTGGAAATAGACAACGTTTTTCACTAACTTCCGTTTTGAAATGGGTTTCCACAATTTCGTCGCGAGTGATTTAGTTCGTAATCCGATCATGCTGGCCAACGAACTTGAACTTTTGTTATGTGTCCTTGACATTTTAAAATTTGTTTGAAGTTTCTAGCACAATTCTACGGACAGTTATCGTCTGGAATGACACATACATATATACACACATACATACATACATTAAAAAAATGCGTTAAACTTCAGAATATGATTCAGAATAGCCTGAAACGGATTTCTGCATAAAATTTTTTCAAAAATTCACATTCTACAAATTTTAAGGCGAGAGCAATACCTTAATTTTCTTCAAAAATTCGCTAAAAGCCTCGAAGAAAAATTACATTGTTTAATAGTAAATAATACCATCAATGTTGATAGTGACTGTGATCTTGTCGACCTGTCCTCGAAGAATGACCAACAGAACGAAGGTGATCAGAATATCTTGTTAATAACTCGGCCTTTGGAGAGCGGCGCATTGGTTAGGCAACCGCGGCGCCCTTAGGAACTGCGGTATTGCCAACGTTAGGCGCTAAGAAAAGAGGCCGATGTTCTAATTTCACCTAACAATAATTCACAGGCATTTGATCGTATCACAGGCAAATCATCGGATGGTGTGCAAGCCTGTTTCTAGAGATCCTCAAAAACTGTACTCAAAGCTCTCAGAACAACCACGGCATTTTCATTTCTGGCCCTCATTTCTGAGTGAACAGCTATCCATACAGAAATTAGCATACAACTAGCAACTGTCCATAGATAGATGCGAGGAACAGGTATACTCAGCGAATATATGGGAGTGGAGAAGCACATGTTGGAGTCACGGGAGAAATCTCTAGCTGCCTTCAAGAAGGTGTGCTATCAACAAGATTGTATGGGGGATAGGCTAGTGTGAACTAGTTGTGGTTTATAGGGGTCTGTTGCTTGGTTTCCCCCTTTATGGTGTGCAGGCTTGGACGCACCTTTTTAGTGCTGAGGGTTGGATGAGACTGGATAGCTTTCTGACTCAGGTATTGTTGAAGGTGAATCAAGACTACAGCAAATTCCCGGTGAGATGTAGTGGAAGGATGGGCTGTGTTGCGGATTGGGAAGGATGTTGAGTACTACACTGCAGGCCTGGTGCTGGCGGGTGAGGGAGATCCTACACTCTCGCAGGCTCTCCTAGTGGAGAGATGAAAGACCTCATTATTAGGAGCTTAGCAGCAAGACTGGGATAGGGAGGTAACATGTAGACTAACCCATAATTTCTTCCCTGGTGTGTGAGAACTTTTACAGATGGAGTGGGTTGAACCTGCCTATGAGTTGACCCAATTTATAATTGGGCATGTAGAGTTTGCTGCCAAGTTGCATAGTCATGCTACCATGCTCGTGTGACAGGACAGAGCTGGCAGACGATGTGATTTTGGATCGACAAGATGTTGAGAACCTGCAGTTGGTCTGATAGTCCAGGAGCCAAGGTTGAAAATATGTAGTAGTTACAGGAGAAGGTTTGAGATTAGATTTTGGAAATTTAGTCCCTTCGAGGTGAATAACTCTTATTCTGCCATCTAGAAATTGTTGGAATACAAAATTAACATGGCTTAATTTGCCCATTTTAAAGATTTTCTCTAAGAATTCTTAAACCATACATCCTATAGAAATTTGTATA
Organism: Adelphocoris suturalis; assembly: GCA_030762985.1. Classification (NCBI taxonomy): domain Eukaryota; kingdom Metazoa; phylum Arthropoda; class Insecta; order Hemiptera; family Miridae; genus Adelphocoris; species Adelphocoris suturalis. The sequence continues at coordinate 23,094,071 of CM061049.1, forward strand.
CGTAGCAAATATATGTAGAGCATAAAAACTAAAGCGATTCGATCCAAGACTGGAGACTTTCGTGCAATCTAATCCCCTTTAGGTTGGTGTGCGTTTTTTTCAACAACCGAGCAGATTACAAGAACTCCCTTTAGAACCCTTTGAGAAGATCCGCGATGACCGAGGCAGCTGGACGAAAAGCCCCAACCTGAAATGGTTTATTACTTAAATAGAGCTATCCTTGTACAGAAATAATAAACCTTTGTGTAATAATTTTCAGCGTTTAATGGTTCATGATGTTAGAAAACCTAGTTGAATATTTGATGTAAGCGAACTCTGAAGCCCTCTTCCTTTATTGTTTCAGAATGCGGAGTGCCAGAAGTGGCCAAATTCCGTGTGGTTGGAGGGGAGGAGTCATTGCCAGGGCGGTGGCCTTGGATGGCAGCGATTTTCCTCCACGGACCCCGAAGGACAGAATTCTGGTGTGGGGGCTCCCTCATCTCCGAGAAGCACGTCCTCACGGCTGCCCATTGCACTAAAGACACTCGGCAAAGGCCGTCAGTTTCTTTCCATTGTCATTTATTTCCTAATTAGAGTAATTTGGAATAGTAGAGATTTCTTGCAGCCACCACAACATGAGAGTTGAGATTCTGAATAGAAGTTTGCCGGGTACAGCAACATAGACCCGTCCCCTTTGACTGGTCAAGCTGGATTCCCATGGAGCGGAACGAGCACGGAAAGTGGAAGGACGGAAGGGCAGAAAAACCAGTGGAGGGGCGGTGGAGTCGGGAAGAGTGTTCACATGAAGCAGTCTCCTGGTGCGACTGTTTTTTTTTTTTTGTCCTTCCTACTGAAAGCCTCTCTGACCTGACACCTCTACTTGCGGTTATCAACATTTCTATCCTGTGTGCCTGCGCGGAGCTCGATGGAATGTAGAAATGGTATGACAATTTCTACTTCCGATCGCTGTCCACCCCATCCGACAACATGTCAGCCACCCTCCTCAACTTTTGTACCAACAGCAAATCATATTGCGTTCCGTCCTTCCGTTGTTCCACTTTCAGCTGGATTCACATGGCGTGGAACGAGCACGGATAGCGGAAGGACCAAAGGACAGACAATCCAGCGGAGGGGAGGTGGAGTCGGGAAGAGCGTTCACATGAGGCGGTCTCCATGGTGAACAAAATCATAACCTTCCTACTGAAAGCCTCTCAGATCTTAAACCTCTACTTGCGGTTATCAACATTCCTGTCTACTGCGCTTGTGTGGAGCTCAATGGAATGCGGAAACGGTATGAAAATTTCTACTGCCGACTGCTGTACGCCCCTTCCGATAATATGTCGGCCACCCTTCTCAAATGTTGTCTTGACTTAAATCCTGTTAACTCCTTTGGGAGCATAGGGCAGAAACAAGATCATTCCAGTCGGATCTGTTTGGCGCGATTCTCCTAACCTCGTTCCAGGTTTTTCCTACTCGGTGGAGCTCCTTATCAGCTGATCTTCTCCAGGTCTCCCTCGGTCTTCCTCTTCTTCTGCCTTCGCCCTAGGGATTCCATTGGAGAGCAGTTTTCTCTATGGCGCTGTCAGGCTTCCTCAGAGTATGGCCGATCCACTTCCACTTCCTTTTCTTTATTTCCTGATCGATCGGAAGTTGCTCGGTTGTCCTCCACAAATCTGCATTTGAGATTGTGTTGGGCCACCATATCCCCAGGATTCTTCGGAGGCAGCGGTTCACAAATGTCTGCAGATGGCGGGTGATAGTTTCAGACACCTTCCACGCCTCACATCCATACAGAAGTACAGACTTGACGTTGGTGTTGAAGAGCCTTAGCTTTGTTCTCTGGGACAGATTCCTATTCTTCCATAATGGATAGAGCTGGACAAAGCCCCTGTTTGCTTTGCGTATTCTGCTCTTCACATCCTCCACCGCCCCACCGTCCCTTGTGACTAGGCTTCCAAGATAAACAAATGAATCCACTTGCTCCACGGGTTGCTCCCTCAGAACTCTTGGGAGCAACTTGCTCTTGGCATCGCATGTTTATCCGCATCTCCTTTGTATTTTCCAGGTTTATTTTTAGGCCTACTCAGCTTGCGATGCAGCTCAAGGCATTAAGCTTATCCTGGGCGTCGGTAAACCATTGAGAGAGGAGACATAGATCATCTGCGAAGTCAAGATCTTCGAGCCGTTCTCACAAATTCCACTGGATTCCACGCCTTCTCCCTTCGAGTGATCCTCTCATGATGCTGTCCAGGACCACAATAAAAAGGGTTGGCGATAGCACACAGCCCTGTTTCACGCCAGTTTTGATCTTTATAGGGTTGGACAGCTGACCTTCATGGATTGCTTGGCATTCGAAACCATCATATGAGCTCCGTGTGAGATTAACCATTTTTGAGGGAACACCATATTTCTCCAGGATTCTCCACATTCCTTCAGCCAATCAGACTGCGTTCCGTCCTTCCGTTTTTCCACTTCCCACGCTCGTTCTACTCCATGTGAATCCAGCTTTCCACGCTCGTTCCGCTTCATGTGTATCCAGCTTCAGGCATTCTGTGGCGAGAACCTTACGCGTTAGTCGTTGCAATGAAAAGTTTCTCATGCGATTAGCAAAGTTGGGCAACGTCGAGCGTGGTGGGTACTTGGATGGGTGACCGCCCAGGTAAGGGTCAGATGTCCAAGTAATTTTCACGCTTCTGTACGGCGAACCCCTCTCCACTCAAGGGGGCCAGGCAATGAGTAGCTTTAAGCGAAATCATCAGAAAGAATTTTGATTCTCCATTTGGAGGACAGCTGATAGACGTCCGGACGCCCGAGGCAGTCGGACGAAAAGCCCCAAACCTGGAATAGTTGTTTACCTTACTTTTTTTTACACTCTGTGGCGAGTTGTAATCCAACTGGGCCTATGAGTCAAAGAGTAACGTTAACGTGAGGATTGCTTCAAAATTACCTCTCTTTTTACGTGATACATATCATTTATTTTATACACTCCGTTCTTGATACAGTGATACACTTTGTGTTTTATTAATTTTGTCTAGTGAAAATGGAAGGATTGAATCATTATGTGGTGAATTTGTATTTGGCGGGTGTGATTAGTGGTCAGGAAATAGATTCGGTCCTGAAAGGATATGTGAGCATCATAAGATTGAGGTATAGATTTTTCCATCTCAGAAATATGAAAGAACACAAGGTATACCTACCTTGCATTTAGATTTTGCTGAGAGGACATACCCCGATTAATTACTTTGCTGGAAATTCACGATATTGTCAAAATACCAGATTGTGGATACCAAATACCTGCTCTCATAGCTTTCTGCATAATGTTGAGGCGATTTCCGTGCCACTACAGATTGTTGGACTTGGAGCCAACGTTTGGGTATTTGACATCAACTCTTGGGATCGTCACAACCCATTTGGCATCCCTTTGATTTTTGGGGTTGTTCTTATTTTTTGTTTCACAACTGATTCAAAAACAGATACAATTTTTATCATCAACATTAAAAACAGAATGGAGATCATTGGTGTGCGATTACCTTGAGTGCAGGTTATCTCTCTTTTCGGAAGTCTGATTGAACCTGCAATAGTTTACAACGCGGTCATCTGTATTCGATGCGTCTGCTGGTTGGTCACGTTACGAAATTCACGTGCATGAGCAGTTACTCATTTCTATTCTTACCGAACTCTACTCATATCTAGACTCATGAGTAAGATGGCTGTAAGAACTCTCTAGAACCAACTTATTAGGCTACATCAGATTTATGCATAGGATTAGGAATTATTGATGAGGCCAGACCAAAAGAGAAGATGAGCGTTCAACGAAAATTAGTTAAAATACTACTAGTTGTGAGGAGTTAAGCCAAGTTGGGTTGGATTGGTGTACCTTGGTATAAGGATCGCGTACTCTAGCTGGTCCAAGTGTCGAGGCGTCAGTGTGCATATGTTCTGAGAAAGGAGCCAGCGCTCACATGCAGGATCATCATGGCATTCTAAGTAAAGGAATATAACAAATTGCATATTGTACCTACTATACCTACTGTGGCCTGTCACAGCCTAAAAGCCGTTTGGAAAGTCTAGCAGCAAATAGAACACCAAAGCGTTCTGGAATATTCTGGAGAGAATTATTTTCAGGGATGAATGCAGCTAATCTCTCTCTTTCAAACTGTCATAATGCTTGGAATTAATGGTAACAAGGTGTGTGAACAAAAAGGTTGAAATAAATCAGAAATCATCCCAGATTGTTTCCCTAGAGACAAGTGAAGAAAGCTAAAGGTGGTATTCAGATTTCATAAACCAACTAGGGCGCGCCAAGGGTAATGGACGATTCAAAGCTTCTAAAATCTAACCTTTGATGTTGGAACCCAGCCCAGAAATGTTTAGCCTACAAATAGTTTGCTGCTCAAGAACTAGCTAAATTTTATCATGTTCACTGGTTGGGAGGCTTTCTGGCAAAACGAGAAACATATATAAAATGACAGGCTCCATCGTAATTAGCTGAGTGAGCTAAATTATCTTTTGTTGACCCTAGAAAGTTGAAATGTGATAGGAAAAGAGACAGCTGAAATGATGGATTCCATATTGATCAGATATTGAGAGCTACCAGATGGCTAAAGTATTTATGTTCCATACATTTGAATTTCATCCTGTAACAACCCCGTTTTATGGGTCGTGACAGGACATGAGCCTTTTCAGGCAAAGATGTAAGTCGTTGATCCTCTCGACTGGATTGATCCTCCCACAATTGAATTGAATTGAACCCCGTTATTTCATGGAAAATGATTGGGTTGCTGAGAATTAATGGAAACTTATTAGAGATAAATCAAACACTGTAGCACTGTTTATAGATAGGTATGGTAAAGTTTATTAGAAACCCCTAGCATGGATGCTACTCCGGGTTCTTTTGATATGAGATATCAGACTCGAAAAATTCCAGCCACATCTCATCAAGGTAGTAGTCTGGGAGCCCGGCCAAAAAAGGTTGATCGGTTGATTTATACTGACTATAGAATTTAATAGTTAGTAGTTGTAGATAGAATTTCATATAACTTGACAGTTGGAAGAAGATGACTTGATTACCTCATATCAATTTCAACACGATTGTATCAATAATAGTTTCTGCGCATGCGCCAATGAAAAATACTAGTAATGACCTTCATTTCCACAGTTTTCATCCGATTTTGATGTAATTTTCAGCGAATGCGGTGTTTAGGTTGTAGGTGATCCCGTGCCTATTCCATTGTTTTCAACTCATCAGTTCATTCTGCGCTTGTACAAACGTAAATTACATTGAGTGTCATTTTTTCGTTTCTTAAGTGATCAACTATGACAATTCACGCTACTTTTGCTTCCGAGTCTACCTAAGCGTAAGCATTGTTTTCACTTTCGGAAGAAACAAAATATTTTGTCCCCAACATCAAAATTTCCACTCACCTGTTACGTTTTAGACACTTGGACCATTCTGTTCAACTTTGGTTCCGTGTGTGTGTGTGTGTGTGAGCGCGCGCGCTCGTGTGTGTGTGTGTGTGTGTCTGTCTGTCGTGTCTGTGTGTCCTGTGTCCTCAAATCCTTGTAACAAGCTTAATTTCCACAGTTGTCATCCGATTTGGACGAAATTTTCAAGGAATGTGCGGGCTAGGGAGTAGACGGTACCCTTTCAGTTTCATCGTTCTTGGATTTGAATGATAGTTGAGGGATAACGGTTTGATTATCCCATATCAAATTTCAACATGATTGTATCATTAATAGCTACTGCGCATGCCCCTATGTTAAATCCTTGTAACGACCCTAATTTTCACTGTTTTCATCTGATTTCGATGAAATTGAGGTTGCAGATGGTCCCCTATCAGTTTACTTTACTGCCCGTACTTTTAAAATAAATAAATACCCATCGAACAGCTGTTCTCATCTAAACAGGTTCTTGGGTTGTTGACAGTTTCAGCGCCAGACAGTTCACCGTGCGGTTGGGCGACATCGACCTGAAGAGAGACGACGAGCCGTCGGCCCCGCAAACCTACCATGTCGCCGAAGTCAGAGCTCATCCCAAGTTCTCCCGCGTTGGGTTCTACAACGATATCGCCGTTATGGTGCTCGAGAGGAAGGCCAGGAAATCGAGGTGCATTCTACAGTATTTATAGGCAAACCCCCCTGTCTTTCTGACGTGACCAACGGACTAGATGGGACTAAACGCTTGCGGTTTTGGTACTGTTTGTAACACTTTTCAGTTTTACCTGCTTTTATGAACGTTGCCGAACAGTCGGTGAGATCCAACTACATTTACTTGAGGAACCACTCTATTTATAGATTGCTACAATCGTATAATTTGCACTTCATAGAAGGAACTATACCTAGTTCAATAGAAAACTTACTAATATAACTACTGCAAACATACTACTACAAACATAGGTACTATCACAGGTACATAGTATAATCCAAACAACTTCTAACCTCAAATCAGAACTTTTTTAGTCGACAGACTACGGTAAGCGGAATTGAAGTATAAAGGTGACACAAAAGTTGCGTTACGAATTTATTCTAGGCTCTACTGTACATAAATGTGAGGTGTAAAAAGTATAAATATGTCCCAAAAATGCGTTACAAAATTTTACAATAAGCGAGGTTGAAAGCGTAAAGGTGTCACGAAAGTTGCATTACGAATGTATTCTAGGTTCTACTGTACATAAATATGAGGTGTAAAAAGTATAAAATTTATAGAAACGCATTTTTGGGGCATATTTAATATCTCCCAAAAATGCGTTTCGATTTTTCTGTCGACTTCCCACGTCTCTCTATCCAGGTCTTGGAATCAGTTTTTTAGTTTGTTACGACGCAAACTGTGCAAAATAGCAACATAAATATATTTTAATTGCGGATAAAGTGCTAATACATTCACCGCTTAAGCTGACAATAATTAAAATCATCAAATGACAGGTGGAGGCTGAAGAGGGGAAGGGGGGCACCAAAACAAAAGCTCATCACAAGAGATCGCACTTTCAACCTAAAAATAAAAAAGTACTTAAGTACTAAAAAAAAAGTAACAAAAAACTTCTCAGTCAGTCTAATAAAGCAAATTTTCAAAGAAGAGTTGTGGATAACATTAAATTAGGCACTTAAATTCCGATCATTGAGGCCAATCATGTCCTGAATAAAACTGAGAGGACAGCTGTGTGACGAGATCGCAAAGACAATTTTAGAACACGCAGCCGAACTCCAAAATTCGGTCAATTATGGGCTTTCTTCACCTAAAAATCTATTTTTCTCACTTATGAATCTTGGAGATCTGGGAGTGGTTGCAATCAACTCAACACTGAAAAATAATTCGACTATGACACCCCACGTGCAATTTTGTAAAAACAGATTTTTATAATTTTTTGGGCCATTAAATTGTAATTTTGAGCCTGAAATTCTGTAGCGATCGGTCTCGCCAACGAATTTGACCTGTATTTTGCTAGGACAGGTTTTTCTGCGTTGGAACGAATTTTTTTCACCGTTCTAAAAGCGAGTTATCGTCTGGAAATACACCCTATAGATATATATTTGGCTATTACATCAGGCAAGCTATAGTATTATTTATCAAGCTAACATATTATACCGGCTACGGTATTACAAATCCGGCCATTAGGTCTCTAAAACTATGGTGGTCTAAGACTCTAGGAAAATGGTAATGTGGTCCTCATAAGTTCCATGTTAACCTAGTTAAGAGTCAAGTAGGTCTTTGATAGTTCAAAGGTTCCACTAACAGTTACGTTCTAATTATTCACTCGCTTCATTCACTTAGCACGAGTTCAATTACAAGAAAGATTGCTTGACTCATTTAGTAGGTTTATTTTCCGTTTGCACGCAACCTCATGAGGAAAGAGGTGTGTGGTACGTTTGCTCTTGTTTTGTACCTCGACACCTCTAGAATGTGAAGATCTGGTAGGCCAGGAATCAATCTCTCTCCTGGTCAGCTGGTAGGGGACGTAGATTCGTTCTACCAGAGACAGGCTCAGACTATCAATGTTTGCCTTGTTCACCCTAAATAATGTCACTGCACCATTCTCAAGGACAGGCAGAGCTGAAATGTCCAATTAGGACCTTCCACATAGCTACAACCTCCATTTTTCCAAACACTGAACATACTATAGATGCCTCCCTTATACTTGTGCTACTGAATGCTTGCAACATTTTACAGTTTTCCCCAGCATCCAACAACCTTCTTGTACGAACAGTAAGACTCGCCTATAAGTTCTCATTCTGATGATCATTTCATGAATTCTGGAATTAAGTCCCTGGACGAATCCTTAACATCCATAATGCATGATGCCTTCATAAGATTTCTGCACATAACGGACACTTAGTGATCGCACAACCAGCTTTTGACATTTCTCTTTCGTAGGTACGTGATTTTAATTGATTCTGCGTTTGAATTCTTTTAGGTACGTCAAACCTTTATGCCTCCCTCCGCCATTCATGAAGGATGAGCAGTTCCTCGGCCGGAGCCCCACTGTTGTTGGCTGGGGTACTACGTACTACGGTAAGATGAGGGCAAATGGTACTATAACAATACTGTACAACAATTTGATACTAATACTATGGAAATCCTGAAATTGGTAAAAATTTGTGGAGAAAGTGTTCAATAAAGCAGAAGTTGAGGAAATATGGTAGATCGATTACTTGTCACAAGTGTCTACCATAGTCACGGTGGCTACGTAGATGTTTACCAAGAGTGGCTCCACTTTGGTCGTGGAAAATGTTGGATCATATAAGAAATTGAACGTTCAGTAAAAAAGGTAGTTTGGACCCTTCAGTTCCAAGCTGAAGGAAACAATTAAACTAGTAATGGACCAAAATTTTGAATACCCTAATATAGGAATTTGTTAGTAATCATCATGTGGCAGCTGGATTATTACAGAATATAACCATAGTTGGAAAACACAAGTACGTATTTTATTTAACGTTATTAACATTCTTGTGACACACCAGAATTCTGGATGGCTTTTAAAGGAAGGTTGTACTGAAAAAGAATAGAAAAAAGAGGGACAGCTTTTAAAATTATAAAAAACATGAACAAGATGTAGCCTATTAATTTTTTTCTGATTGGCGGATCTGCAATTTTTGAGGGGTCCATAATTTATAGTGACCCAAAAGGTCTCTCTATAAAATCTCAACTTCCTAGGGTGAACAAGAAAGAATTTACCTTATTTAGCTGATCAGAAATGAGCCAATCATTTCAATAATCTCTTGATAACCCAAAGAGTCTCCCATTCAAATCTCAACTTCCAAGGGCGAACAAGAGAGAATTCACCTCATTTAGCTGATAAGGAAAGATACCATAATTTCAATCGTCTCTTAATTACCCAAAGAGTCTCCCTATCAAATTATAACTTCCTATAGGGGGACCAGGAGAGAATATGGCTCACTCAACATCGGGAAAGAGCCCATAGTTTCAATCGTCTCTAAATGACGAGTTTGATCGTCGCTTTTGAGTCTGATTAGCTGCTTAATCTAAATTCTATCCTGTTCGCCAAAGTTGAAATTTGATAGGGAGCCTCTCTGGGATGTCTGACTAGTGGAATTACGGGCTTCATCCTGAACAGCTGTATTGGCTAAATTCTTCCCTGCCACCCCAACGAAAGTGAAATTTGATAAGGAGCCTTTCTAAGCCTTGAATGGACGAATGAAATCACAGGCTTCATCCTGATCATCTGATCAAGCAAAATTCTACCCTGTTCTGCTAAAGAAGTCGAAATTTGTTAGGGAGCCTCTCTGAGACATCAAGAGACGAATGAAGTTAATAGCTTCATTCTGATCCACTGATGGCCCAAGGTTGGGTCAGGATGTTCGGCAAAAAATCACATTTTACCGAAAAATTGATAAATCGTCATCCCTCTGAGATTCTGAAAATTTTCGGGGATATTTAGAAAACCAAAACGTCAGAGCATTGATATACCTCAAAAAACATGGACAAAATTAAGAGGCTTGATTCAAATCAAGCTTTGATAAAAAACTGCCCTAGGTGCAAGTCCTTTCTCTACTTCTTAAAACCTAAATAAATAGCCCTAGTAACTTGAAGTTTTAAAATAAGAACGTTTCACTGCAATGAAATCAAATCCATTTGGCTTTGTGAAGCACTTCCAAAGAGTACAGTTTTTCTGCCCAGGGGGGGGGGGGGGGGGGAGAGAGAGATTATGGCTATATAAATATCATGTAAATTAAAAAATGTAATTTGAATTTGTACAGGAGGGAAAGAGAGCACAGTACAGAGACAAGTGGACTTGCCAGTGTGGAGGAACGAGGAGTGTGACAAAACCTACTTCCAGCCCATCAACGAGAATTTCATCTGCGCTGGACTCAAAGAGGGGGGAAAAGATGCTTGCCAGGTAATGTAACTACGCAATCACATTATTCGTAATTGCTTAAGGGAAACGGGGATTAGTAGTATTTTGACTCCGCAGAGCCTATTTGACTTCTGGACTTATTTGTATTATTTTATTTTTGGGGTTTTTTATCCGCTCTAGGGGCTAAACAGTGGTCATCACTGTACTCCTTATAGCAATCAAGAAAAAGCAGATGTCTTTGCAAATCATCTGGCTGATATTTTCACAACAAACCCTGGAGTGCCTGACGAAGAACCTCTTGAAGTGGTCCAGCCGTCGGAACCAGATATTTCCATTCCATTTGTCACTTTCAAAGAAGTACAAAGAACAATTCAGAAGGAGATTAACCCAAAAAAAGCACCGGGATATGACTTGATCAATGGTTTAATCCTGAAATATCTTCCCCGAAAGACCATAGTCAAGTTAACAAAAATCATAAATAGTGCCATTAAATTTCGTTACGTCCCTCAGTTATGGAAAATAGCAGAAGTAATCATGATTCCCAAGCCAGGCAAACCGGCAAATGAGTTAAAGTCCTACAGGCCTATTTCACTCCTACCTTTGCTTTCAAAACTATTTGAAAAACTCCTTCATAAGAGACTACTAGTAGTTGTAGAGGAACGAAAACTTATTCCAAAGCACCAATTTGGCTTCAGAAAACAGCATTCCGCCATAGACCAAGTCCACAGAATTACAAGTCTCATTGAAAAAGCATTCGAAGAGAAAAAGTGTGCTCTGCAGCCTTTCTGGATGTTTCACGGCGTTTGATAAAGTGTGGCATGAAGGGCTTATTCACAAACTTCGCAAAATTCTACCAGCATGCTATGCAGCAATTCTGGATTCTTACCTGACCGACCGATACTTCCGAATCAAACAAGACGACGCTTTCTCGAAGCCTTTGAAGATTCATGCTGGAGTGCCACAAGGCAGTGTACTAGGCCCACTACTGTACCTGCTTTACACTCGCGATCTACCAGAAACTGAGGAAAATACAACTGCCACGTTTGCAGATGACACCGCAATTTTGGCGACAGGAGAAACCAACATCGAATCAGTTACAAAATTAAACCACTCCATCCTCCGCATCCATGAATGGACAAAAAGATGGAGAATTAGATTGAATGAAGCGAAGTCTGTACATGTTGATTTCACAAATAAAAGGATCAACTACGTGCCAGCCTTCCTTGACGACAAGGCGATTCCTCATGCCAATGAAGCTAAATATCTTGGGATGACACACTGGTGGAAATCACATGTTAGAAAGAAAAAGTCTGAACTAATCAAATTCAGGAAAATGTACTGGCTTATGGGAAGACACTCAAAACTGTCTATCCACAATAAGCTCTTATTGTACAACCAAGTCCTCAAACCTGTCTGTACATATGGTGCGCAACTGTGGGGGTGCGCTGCACAAAGTAACTGCAACATTATTCAGCGCTTTCAGAATAATGTTGTGCGTACCTGCGTTGATGCATACAGATACTTCAGAAACGACGATTACACTATGAGTTGAAAGTTGAATCTGTCAATGAGGTTATCCGCAAGCAAGCCGTCAATCACCTTTTGAGGCTCAGAGATCATGTTAACGAGGATGTCGTTCAGCTCCTTGACACCGAAGATCTACTTAGAAGACTTAAAAGAACTAAACCGCATGAACTAAGTGAAATAAAATGATTAGATCTTAAGAAAATGTATAATAATTTATCACATGAATATTGCTTATAAGTTGTTATTACTTGGTGCAATAAAACTTGTCAAAAAAAAAAAAAAAAAAAAACTGTACTCCTATATTTTGTTCCCCCCCCCCCCCCCTCCGATTTGCCAGTGGAGTCCATGATGGCGCTCCTTTTTAGTCAAGGATGGCAACATGGCTCCCTTCAGAATTGTATCACTTGCAGTGTCGCTTAGACAACTTGTTCAATGCCGCTAATGACCCTTCTGGTTCAGGTGTGTCATGGTCAAGAAGCTTTGATTTTAATCGTCTGTCCTGCGACCTCTCAGAGAGATATCGAGACAGGACAAGGGGGGATTCGTCATCTGACCATTCTCAGGGCAATCAGGACTTTCCTTTAGTGTCCACCTTTGTTTGTGTCGACCTGACCACGTGTCACATCATTCCGGACGTTTATCATAATTTTCCTCGTGACGTCTACCCCCCGATACTTTTGGAGTGCTGGAGAAGATTTTAATAATTTTTGCCGAGGTGGGATCTTTCCGTTACTTTTGATTCCTAGTGTCGGGAAGGACTGCATCCCCCTTTTATCTATTATTTTTCAGAAGGAAACTACCTACCTGTATTTTCCCCCTTTTTTGTTAGGTAGGATCCCTAACAATAACATTTGGAATAAACTACCCAAAAGGAATTTTCACGGGTTTTTAATTCACTATTACCCAAACCTTATTTGTAGAGCACCTTACAGGTGCGGCTTAAACCACTAAATAAAAAAAGCTGAGATTCTAAAAAACAAACCCGGACAGAGAAACTCGTAAACGAGTTCCACTATCCGCTTTACAAGCAGATACCATGTTACATGGATATGTCTTTGATTGGGGATTTCATAACGGTTGTCCTCGAGTTGTCCTCGACTGTTATCAAGAGGATGAAAATGTTTCCTATGGAGTGGAGTAAATGATGCTATTGCTTTACGTTAAGAATATTGTAACCGGCTTATTAAAATTGTTTATAGTCCAATCAACTTAGTTTTGGAATGTAGCCAGGTAGGTAAGGAGGGGGAAATTGGTAGCTTGAGATGTGAACATTTATCACATAAATCAAGCGCTTTCCAATGAGTGGCGAACGATTTTTGTGCGACGAAAACTGCGGAAGTTCCATTCCCCTAGCAACGGCTGGGTTGTACGTGAAAAACACTGAAATTGTGACACAAATTTTGCGTGACGGAAATTTTTGGTTGACCCATTGATTTGTATTTTCTTTGAGGATTATAATTTCATTGATAAAAAGGTTCATTCATTTTCCACTTTTTAATTTTATGGATAACAAGGTGTCTTTCATTTTCAACAGGGAGACTCAGGTGGACCGCTGATGCTCAAAGATGGCGGCCGGTGGATGCAAATCGGGATCGTCTCCTTCGGGAACAAATGCGGCGAGCCGGGTTACCCCGGAGTCTACACCAGAGTCACCAAGTACACCGACTGGATCAACAGCAACATGGTTTAACCCTGGAAGACCTTCATTAACCGCTGTATCGTCGTTGTCGATCATGGACCGATAATCGGGAATTTCTAGTTACAATGTAAATCACGGACCAATATCTGGAATAGAAAATGAAAAGAAGTGGTGTTTTTCAGTGGGATCACTGATCAAACATTATCAGTGACGTATTGGTAGGTGGTAATCTCCTCATCCAGTTGGATGTATGGGTTGAGGGTGGAATGTAATTTGAAGTTTTTCAGAGTAATGATTCATGATGATGATGATGTGTTGATTGTCAACTTCGCCAATGTAAGGCTTCTTCAGGACATCAGGCAATAGGTACATGTAGAGCAGAACATCAGCACATGGGCTAGAAAATATAGTCTTTTTTAGCCTATGTGCTGATATATACTAAAAATGACAAATTATTGTTCTTACAATAGTGTATTTTTATAAGCTGACTAACATAGGTGAGCACCTCCGTGACTCTACATGTACCTAGTACCTGATGTCCTGAAGAGACCTTACATGGGCGAAACCGGTTGACCATTGAATGAATTATTACTCTGGAAGACTCCAAGTCAACTTCCACTCACAACCCATACATCCAATCATCAGTAACAAAAGGGAACTGAAATATGGACAACAGATGTAGGGCGTGAGGGTGTAAATTATATTCCTTGTTATGGAATTAATAGGCAACGTGTTTGGCAGCCTTATTTCCCAGATTTGTTTATTGCAACGTTTCGAACCATCTTCAGGAAAACCCTAAAACAGCAACCCCTCCACCTATAAGTGATTAAAATTATCTTAAATGAAACATGAGAGGGAAATTTAATTATTATTCAACAATTAAGATGTTGATGTTATTACCCTGAAGATGGGCCAAGTTAAGGTTCGAAATGTTGCAATAAACCAATCGGTAAAATGAAGCTATTTCACTAAACCCTGGCTGGATTCTGGGAATAAATGGCTAGGTAAATCATGTGAAGAGTACCTTCGTCAGGCCTCTGAATGAAGTTTCTGAAGTTTGTCGGATGAACTGGTTTCGAGTGTCTAAATGCTTTGTCCTTGTATGATAAACTAGATTTTTGATGAGGTGTTATGCTCCCTGGTTGTCATTGACAATTCAAACGGTGTTGCACTCTCATCAGCGAGTCCTCTCAGCATACTTCTGAGTATATGCAGCATGAGCAGTATAGTATGTGCAGCATACTACCTTTCCAGCATCAGACAGTCCGCTGCTTCCTCTCGGCCCCTGTAACTGTCGCACCACTCTTGATGAACACTGAAGGATCACCTACCTATCAAGGCTAAAATTCCCCCAGTCATAGTCACTACAGCGCAAGCATGCTAGGCCCCTAACCTCTTGTGAGTATAACTTTGAGGGCGATTAACTCAACATTAACTTTAAGAGGAGTTAATCCTGACTCCGGGGTTATACCTTAAAAACAGCAAAAGGGACTCCTCAAAAACAAAACAACGTATCTTAAGATTTTTGGGCCAAATTCGAATTTGATGTTGGTAGTAAAACAACAAATGATAAATTGAGTTTGAAATCTGAATGTAGTTAACCTCAGTATTCGGCTGCAATGGTAGATACTCGTCCGTTGCGATAGGATTTAGCTTTTGTAAAGCACCATTTTGTCATCATTGGTGAATAAACTTCCCTACTTTCGAGTTAGATGTGACTAGAATGGGTCGTATGCTAAGCAATTTTGTTACTGCAGGTCAATCACAGGCATGAATCAGCAGCTGAACTCCCACAGGTGTCGAAAATGATGTTGCTATAGTATTGATTTCTGTGACCATTCAGTGAGTAAGTACCTTAAGCATTTCTTTTCATTTTCTCTCCAACTCGTTGGTCCGTGATCGTTACTGAAATGGATTCCCACTTCCTCGTGATGTGATGGTTGGATGACGGCATTACGCGGATCTTATTGTGGTCTCATGTTTCGGACTGATTCACGATTGTTACCTATAACAAGGTATTCTTACTTTCGCAGTTCGTCCGTGGATTCTGCGTACTCGCAGTCACTTCGTTGCCGGCAACGTAAAATTAACTTTGCCTCCGAAGTCAGTACACTGCGAGTAAGAGAGTTATCAGCCGAACGCGTATATAAATTCACTTATTGGATTAAGGATTAAATCTAAACGCATATTACTGATCAAAGATCATACAGATACAACCTATCGGCAGTAAACCAATGAAAATCGCAGCAATTGGCAAGCATCTAAACTGAAACATTTGTCCATCTCTCAAGAAGGCAGTGTGCCACTTTTGAAATATACATATACTCATCTTAAATTTCAAGGAACAAAATTTGACTTGATCTGACAACGGAGAAGGACACTTTTTTCACCTTGCGAATTAATTAAAAACGTAAATGGCGCAGTTCTTCCGTTAACTTCGTAGAGAATAACTTTGTAACACATTGTGCCTTACTAATATTGCACACTCCAATTTCTCCAAGAAATAACGCGAACACCTTCAAATACAACTCTCATTCTCAGTTTTTCAAATTACTTCAAAATGTGTTGACTCTGCATATTTTTTCAAATGTGAACAATATGCAAAATCCATACAGACTTTGGCTTTAGTGAATTTTCATAGAAAACTGGTCAGAGTTGGGAAAAAATTGGGCACGAAAGCGGATTTTCGCCAAACTTAAATGTGACATACGACGTGAAACTATTTTTTCACGCTGAATTCATAAGGTCGTTTATTTTGAATATTTAAGTCAATATAAAACTCAAAACTAAAACAAAAAGCTTTCATTTCCTGGGATTTTGAGCAACGGTTTTGAACGCGTTTTGTGCACTAAATCTAATATTTGTCTAAATAATAATTCAGTATGAAAACCAATCTTAGGATTTGTAATAATTTGCTGTAGTTTTCGGCGATTTTTTAAATTGTTATTTTATTCATTTTTTAAAGCAGATTTTCTTGAAATTTACACAATTTGAAAAATCGAATTTGGTGTGAATTGGGCTATTGCTCGTGGTTAAAATAGATGCACATTCGTCAGTTTTAAAGGATTTCAAAAACTTGAAGACCCGCCCAAGTGTATAATATATATACAAGGTGGAACCGGATAAGTGACGAAAATTTTTTTGTGGGAGCCTGTATAAAAAAGTATTAAAATGCTGCCAACCGCATATTTTTATCTCAATCCGTACTAGAGATATGATTTTTCAAAGGGTTTTTTTTTTCCCCCAAGAAAACCGTGTTTTTTCCTTTTAAACTCAGACTTTTCCACTTAACCTGGATTAACGGAATTAACGATAAATTTCCCATAAAAATAGTATAACTAGGTTCTAAAAAAAGTACCATCACATCAGCTTAAACATAGACGATTTTGAAAAAACAAAATTTCTGAAAATCCTAAAAACTTTACAACTTTTCCACAAAAAATCCTGGGAACTGGCAAATTTCAAAAAAACTGCTTCATCTAATAGTATTTCCAACGGTATAGTCAATTTTACTTTTACTTTGTTATTTAGAAGAAAAATTTGTGTTTTAATGTTGAAAAATGTGGGTTTTTCAATGAAATCTATGTTTTTCTTGAAATGTGGCTCTCTGTGAACCTACGAGTATTTTGCCGGTTTCTACGTATTATTCCAAGTTATTATTCGAATGGTAACATTTGCAGATCTCTCCTACTCCGTTATAACTGAGTTTTACATTAAACTCATAAATTTTTAGTTTGTTTTTTAGGCTTAAATGTTTGTGTGTTATGGGGTAAAACTATTTATTTAAAGTGCAAAACTCGATTATAACATAATTAGAGAGATCTGCAAGCGTTACTTTTTGATTCAGCGTGAAAAAATTCGTAGAAACCGACCCGATACTCGTAGGGCATAGAGGGTCATTTTTCGAGAAAACCATCGATTTGTTTCAAAAACCTACATTTTTAAACATTACAACGCAATTTTTCCCTCTAAATAACAAAGTAAAAGTAAAATTGACTATACCGTTGAAAGATTATTAGATGAAGCAGTTTTCATGCAATTTGACAGTTTCCAGGATTTTTTATTTATTTTTATTTATTTTTTTCAGAAGAGTTATAGTTTTATAGATTTTCAAAAATTTTATTTTTTCAAAATCGTCCATGTTTGAGCTGATGTGAAGGTCTTTGGATGGTACTATCTTAGAACCCAATTACACTATTTTTATATGAAATTTAACGTTGATTACGAAAATGAGATTAAAAGTTAAAATTAAATGAAGTAAAGCGGGAAAATTTGAGTTCAAAAGGAAAAAAACACGGTTTTTCTGGAGAAAACTTTAAAAAATCATATTTTGAGTACGGATCGAGATAAATATATACGGTTGACATTTTTTATGCAGACCTCCCAAAAAATTGTACGTCACTTATCCGGTTAGACCCTATGTAGGTATAGATATATCCCCCCCCCCCCCCCAATCCAGGAAAAATTGTGGTGTGTAATGTCAGAGAAATACTTTGTAGGTACTTATCACTGCCAGTCCTTTGCTGAAATCTCGAGTTTTCTTCGCACATGCATTTACTATGACGACGTAACAAGCTTGAGATTTGACACACAAGATCAATTCACAATCAAAATCCTCCCAAACAGATGGTAAGTGTTGTGTAGATAGGTCATTTATATTTTTATAGACTATTCACTTTTGTTATGGGAATTAATTTTCACTTATACCTACCAACCAACTATTTTAGAAACCTACCTACAAAATATATACGCTGCTATACGTACGTGTGCTTTTAGCCTAGCTCCCTTCCGTTCCACTTTTTTTCGAATCTTTACTCTTCAGACGCGTAGCTTAAATCTCAGAGAAAATAATTAATGTAAATTAATCTTCTTGTTCATGCGAAAATATGGTTTAATCGTTTTTATCAATATAGCAGGTGATATTTATATTCTAGGCGTAAAAAATTTGATCAATATCAACATATTATATATACATTTGTAGTTACCATAATTTTGAGAAAAATAAATCACTGACTCATACTGCTTTCGTTAAATTAGTTCTACAACTTTGCATTTCGTTTAATGTCTTTGAACTTGATAATTAATCAAGAATAAGCATTATAAGCATGAATGCTCACTTAATATTTTCGTTTTAATCATTTCGTAATTTCATTTCCATCGTCTCTATAATATATTATTTATACTGCTGCCAATGAATTTAGTATATAAGTTATTTTTGAGGAGAATTGAACAAACATGAGTTGTGTATGAACTCTTGAAGCATTATTGTACTGTGATGAAATAGCGTTGATTAATTGTTTAATTAGTTTAGTAGTCCTAGTTAACCTTTACAGATGTCCGACCTAGCTCAGTGTTTGGATGTATTTATGTACCTATTTATTTTTTGTAAGTTAGCCTTTTATTTTTATAACTTTTGTAAATAATCGAGTTAGACGTCCAACCAGTCTAATGTGAAATGATGTGTACAAATGTATTATAGAGTCTCATAAAATAAATTTTGTTTTTTTCTTCTAATTATCAGGTGTTATGTGTTTATACCTATCACCATCCAATTCTTTTTTTTATTGTTGGTAAATTAGAGTTTATTTTTGCTTGACATTCGATAGTTAGAATAACTAAGCCGAATAAATTGTGTAGGATAGTAGTAGTAAATTGTGGAAGGAAGAATCTTTTAACAGCAACTTCCACTCTCTCCAGTTCACAGTGGAGGATGAAAATGAATGAAGAATTTCATTTTTGGACGTTGAAATTATAAAAAACGAAGGAAATGGTAAAATCACCATAAACCACAACTTCAAAAAACATAATCCGGTCGATTACTCAATTTCTCGACGTAAGCTCATATCCTGTACAAGAAAAATGTCGTGAAAAATATTTTACATCGATGGCTCACGCATTCTGACTCCGAATTCCAAAAAGAAAACGCGAAAAAGTTGAAAGAGATCCTGTCGGCTAATGGCTGCCCCATCGAAATGGTAGACCAAGCTATGCATACCTAGTACACATCAAAGAAACACACAGAACAGTATCTATACCTCAACTCAACAAAAACAAGCAGTCCACTATTATCCCACGTCTTAGGTACGTGAAAGGGGTAGCAGAACAAGTGAAAAAGATTTTTGAACTTTTTAAACATGTAAAAATTGAATTTTGAACAAACTCGTACGAAAAAAAGTCCAGTCATGCAGCATGACCCCATGAGCGAATTTTCGAAGAAATCTTCGACATTTCATGCATATATTACCGATTTATACAACTAGCGAACGGCATTATTTCGGTTTTTGACTGATTTTTCAACTTTGAAATTTTCGAAAACTTGATACATACTCTTATAGGAAATTTTACGCTGATTCCGAATATATCACATGTTAGAATGCTGAAAAAATTATTTCGCACAACAAATTGCAAAAAACAGGCTATTTTGAAATTTTTGACTACATTTTTGAAAATTTCAACCCGAAGATGTAATCCGGTCATGCTGGCCAACGAACTTGAACTTTCGTTTTGTGTCCTTAACATTTTAAAATTTGTTTGAAGTATCTAGCATAATTCTACGGACAGTTATCGTCTGGAATGACACATACATACATACATACAAAAATGCGTTAAACTTCAGAATATGATTCAGAATATCCTAAAACGGATTTCTGCTTAAAATTTTTTCAAAAATTCACATTCTACAAATTTTGAGGCGAGAGCAATAGATTCGGCTTCAATTAAAATGGATATCAATTTGGTTGCCGGTTCATGATCGGTAAACTGGAATGAGTGGACACCTCTTCCGAACACTATTTTTCCTCGTTTCCTCGACACTCAATAATTAGTTTTTGCAGATGATTTTTCATCTGAGTCGTTCAGCTGAGTCGCTGTACAAAGAGAGGTTTTACTAGCGCAAGTAAACCAGAAGCTAACCGCTGGAGTCGTACTGTACGAATAGGAGATCGTTATACGATTGAATGAATCGATTTAAAAGTCACACTAACGTGACTACACACTCCAAATCTTCGTAAATGAGCCCGAGTCATTTACGTGTAATGTATTCTTTTTCTTTCATAATGGATGAAGTATTAAATCAGCTACAACTTTATCTACCTGTATGGTTTAATTTTTTGACTAGAAATAGATGTGATAGAAGAAGGAAGGGAACTTGGAAGGGTAGTTGTCAACCAACATCGAAATTTTCCTTGGGTCAGGAAAATCTCTTTACGGAACTTCAACATGATCAACGATCAAGTAAGTACCTATATTATAAATATGTACCTACCTGTACCTATTACCTACGTATGTTCGATATTTTACACTTTTTTCCCTTGGACAATTACGTTTTATTAATGAAAATAATGAACCATTTTTAAAGATATTGATACCATCTGCTAATACGCGACAAAGGGCAAAGACAGCAGTTTCTGTCTGTGTCTATCTTTTCTGTTAAGTGGCACAATCCTTAGGTACCTATTTCATCAAAATCGATCTATCAGTATCTGAGCTTCGTCTATGACAACACCAATTTCAGGTTTGAAATGTTTAATGGTTACTTATTTCAACAAAATTAGTAGTATGCCTTCTTGAGACGTGTACCCAAATACCCTCGAACAAAATCGAACTGATGGTAGATCGTGAAGGTTTAGAATCCATTAAAAGGTTTCAGCATAATTAAGTGACGATGAATCCTACATGCCAATCACGTTTTTTGAAAATCACGAACATTACAACGTCCATGTCATGCCACCTTGAAATAGGAACAAAAAATATTGATTATAGCATTATAGGTCATGGAAGGTTACATGCGTATTTGGAGCTGTATTCAGCTTCCCTTGAGCTCCAAATAGATTTTTTCTATTTATGCAACGAATGGACCGATAACTGTTTTGCGCGTATGAGCAATGCTCCATTTCTATTCGTAGTTCCTCCCACTCGACTACGACTCAGCGTTGCAAAAACTCCCTATTATTAGTGAGTTATTGTTCTTTCCGCAATTTTCTAACCGTGTACGCGAAAAGACTGAAATATCTACTGGGCATGCGCGATTTTCCGCGTCAACGCGTAGAACTAAGAGTGTACGGGGAAAAATGCTCCCGTTGGAATCCCGTACTACGCGTAGTCATCATAACCTGATGCAAAGGTGACCACAGCTTTAAGAGTATTTGTTCTCCCACTGACTGCCGTCACATAACTTTTCCCATTTAAAGTTGAATTAATGAATGAATGAAATGTTTTATTGTATAAATCCGAAGATAATACAAGAGTTGATGTAGTTTCATTAGATAGGAATATGTATACAAACTTAATTCGAATGGTAGGATATATAAATACAACTGTACCCTATATATAAGTATTCTCAAAAAATAAATTGTAACATCCAGTTAAAAAGAGGATTGCCATTTTCGAGCCGTCAGAAAAGGAAACCTTCATTTACAATAATTGATCATTGCCTGATGGCTGTATATAGAAAAGAATACAGCTTCTTCCAGTCGTGTTCCAGTTTCACGTCAAACCAGTATTGGGCCTGTCCATCGTTAAGGGATTTTTCATTAAGCCACCGTTCTCTTTCTGCTTCAAAAACTGTGCATTGCTGAAAGAAATGGCGAAAGCTATCTGTTGCTCCTGGTATGTTGCAAATATCGCACGGACGCTCGCTGTCAAAAGTAACACGCACCTTTCCGAATGATAAAGATGATTTTTTAAACCATTAAACTCTGATCCTTGATATCAACTCATTTAAAGTTAAACCTATGACAAATATAACTGTTCTATTAAATCGAATTTCGTTGATTACGTGAACAAAGTACCTACATCGTCCAAACGCCAACTATCCTGTTCAGCTACTTGGGAGTGAATGAAGTTGTCGATACTTATCCGATTTTAAAGCAGATACCTACCCCACCTGCTTTTATAGGCATCTTCATGTACATTTCGTACAACAAAGTTCTATCTGCCAACAAAGATTCAGTCAACGATTAAATACGAGTCGTATTTTAAATAATACGATTTTATACGAAAGCTGTTGTCAATTGATTAGGTTGGTACTTAGTTGAATTTGAGCTAGTTACCCACTCAGATCATGGAAGTGACGATTTGATAAAGCGGGGAAGGCACTCAAAACGAACTATTCCATGAAACCTGGTTAAGTAAACTTGATGTAGATAGATGAAAAATTGAATGATGAGACAAAATATACAAAAAATGGCGAAATTAGGGCGCTTCCGGACGGTTACCCATCCACACTAACCAAGCCCGTCGTTGCTTAACTTCGGTGATTAGACGGGAACCGATGTATTCAACGAGATATGGGCAATGGTGAATACAATTTTTTTTTTTAGGTAATAGGTCTGTGTATTTGAACATCGATGTATGTGAAGACAGCTGATGAAGCAGAGTAAATGTAAAACGAATTCAATCCTCTGCCATTCGATCTCGAATTCAAGAGAATCGTTGAAATTGAAATACTCAAGAGAGTTTAGCGTGACGATAGCGTTTGGTTATTCGTGTACATACGTGTAGAAATACAGTTGCTGCAGTTGCTTGCCCTAGACGCTGCTGTACGCGTTAACGGGGGGAAATCGTATGGGAAGAACAAAAACTCTCTATTATATCAAATCCACTGGGGAGCGGTAAAACCAATAACACGATCAGAGTAAACGATCGCAAAATTACTTGAAAAATTTCCTTGAGCGTCCCCTCTTTATGTTTTGTCCTTCGACTGAATAGCTAAATCGCTCCAACTCGTGATAATAAGTTCAATTCGTCCGCACGAAATGTTCCTGTTGCTAAGCGATGTAGCTCTGGCTCTTCTTATTGTTCTTCGGTCCCTCACATCACAACCAGTTCCTGAACTACGTGAGGCGATCGCTAGTTAGGCAGTTCGCGCACGGGGCGTTGTGCAGGCGAGGCGTGGGGGAGACGATTCAGGGCCGGTTTATCAATCACATTAATCCAATGAATGAGGGGGACTAATCTCAGGGATAGGGTTATCCTCCAGATAACACAATAGGGGGTGTTTATGCATCACTGGTTAAACGTATTTGGCGTTTTAATTTATCTGGTCCCTGGACGGCGAGATAACAATTATAACTGGAGGTTAATGAGAAATCTTGAGTTCATGAACAACGTGAACCGATTGCTTGTTACACTTCCAACGCCCCAAGGGTCGCGATTTGATTTCATGAAATGCCGTCTAATCTTCAGATGTATTGAACTGCTTTTAGCAAGTTTTCGAAGATAATCAAGGTATTGCTATTGCTACGCAATTCATGAAATCAAATTGAGTCAACATTTTCTTCACGGAAATTGTTATTGAGGCATTCTAAAACCTTTTCTTTCTGTTCTAGCTTCTACTGTAGCTTCTGCTATAGCTCTAGTTCAAGCTCTTTATCTTGTTTTAGCTTCTGCTATAGCTTCTCCTCTAGCCCCTCCTCTAGCCATTACTCTTATCCTTCGGCTGAACAGCTAAACCGCTTCCAACTCGTGATAATAAGATTAATTCGTCCACACTTTATGTTCCTATTGCTAAGCGATGTAGCTCTGGCTCGTCTTATTGTTCTTAAGTCCCGCACATCACAACCAGTTCGTGAACTACGTGAGACGATCGCTTGTTACACCCCCAACGCCCCTAGATTTCAAGAAATGCCGTCAAATCTTCAGATGTCCGACCTTCTTTAAGCGATTTTTTAGAAAAGATTATTATGGTATTGCGATTGCTGCACGATTCGTAAAATTGAATTGTGTTAAAATTTTCATAACGGAAATTCTATGCATCTTGACACGTAAACCAACAATTTTTCATGGAGGTTAAAAATATATATATTGCATTGCAGTGCCTGTAAAATGTTTTTGCTCTTTACTCTAGTTGCAGGATCGCTAATGCTTAAAGGACAAAATACGGTAGTCCGACAAGGTCGGCATTAGGTAAGTCAGTACCGATTACATACGAGAACACACAAAAGTGGAACAAAGCGAGGATTTCCATTCAAGACTCCGTTCTCCTAACGAGTAATATTCTTGTGAAACAGATAGATTTGAATGATTAAAAAAATTGTTCATTTCATGATGTAAATGAACCTTATAAAAGCTTCTGAGGCGCTCATTGGCATGTCCATTGTTCTTTCCTGAAATTAGCATCTTAGCATTGACTGCAATGAGGAAAATTCGAACCTCGGCGACGTTTTTCTAATCTCTCTTGGTGGAATTTGTATCCTTTTGTTCCCGTCCCTTTACCGTCAAATTTCCAGCTATAAAAGATATGAAATTATGGGAACCTACCTGCAATAATGTATTTATTTAACGGGAAGCCCAATTAACATTAACATAATAAATAAATCGTACAACCATTGCCTTTGAATCTGTGTACCTATATGATTTTCTCCTTGTTTCTTCTTATTATAGTAATATAGAGAATCTTGGTGCATTCTAGCACAAGTGTATCCCCCTTGTCACAAATCTTATGCGAGAAGATTCCTAACTTTAACTCCACATAAAGGAGAAACTTCTTTAATTTCTTATTAAATTTCAATGGATTATAATAATTTATTCTTCGGTTTTTTCGTTCCTCATTTCAAATACAACCAGTGTAACAGTGTAGTCATGCTAAGGGGTTTGATACAATAAAAATTCCTTCACTTCTGAGATCTTGCTCGAGTAAAGGTTCAAAATTTAAGAGATCTATTTTATTCCAATTAATTATCATTCTTACATGTTCCTAAATTTTAATAGTTCATTATTCCAAATGAAATACAAACCTGAGTGTATCATTACGAAGAGTGACCAGGGAGAATTCGCTAAAAGCGTTCAACTCTAGGATTCGTTTTAGAATGCCTTAAAACGGATTTCAAAGAAGAAATTTTTCGAAAATTTGTATTTGAGAATTTTTTGAGCTATTGCAAAAATTTGCTTATATGGAAATTTTTATTTAGAAAACGCGAGTTAGGAATCATAGCGCCACTGTGGCGCATGATAAACCAAATCCAGTTTCACCATAGAAAGGGAGTTACCTTATAAAGTTGTTAGTTGTCTTCAAAAATAGAAAAAATTAATGGCTGGTCCAAAAAATGAAGCACTGCTTGTACATCACAGCGATTCTCCATAGATGCCGACGCCGCTTGCGGAAACTCACGCCGCTTATAGGGAATAGATCACCACTATCACTTAACTCCAAGCAGTTGATCTGCCTAACATTAATAAGGCACATTCGGAAGTGAGTTTGCCAAGTCTGGGGAGGTGCATCTAACCCGCAGGATACAAGCCTTCCAAAACCAAGTGCTGAGGTAAATAACTGACGCGCCATGGTACATCAGTAAGGCCAAACTCCATTGAGATACCGCACTGCCAACATAGAAGACCAGCAAGCTTCATATACCCGATTCCACCTTGCATACAAGAAGCAATCCCTCCAGTCCGACAAAGGAGAAGATTAAAAAGAATCCGACACACCGATCTTCTTTGTGCACCTCCAAACGTTGCCCCTATTTGGTTAGTGACCTCACAACATTCAACTTTCAACATTGAATTCAACCTCAATTGTTTTTGCCTGACATCATCAATTTAATCAATGTTTAGTACATTAAACGGTACAGCTCTATACATAAATACAATACTGTAAGGGAGAATGTCACTGGACTTCACCTCCCCTTCATGTTACATGTTGTTATATTACCTAAAATTACCAAAACTATGATGTATTTTGTACAACAAAGTTATACTGTAATCTAACAAAAAAATTTAGATATAAAACAGAATCACCTCTCCTACCCACGGTATTACGTCAAACTGACGTCATTCCAGTCGCTCCAGACTAATGGCCGTACAGCGCCTTATAAAATACGAAGCGGAGGAGCGGGCTCGTGTAATTATCACAAACTGCCTTCCTTTACATCAACCCTCATCCTCGAAAATAGGAAACCCGCCTTATAATAACCTGAACAAAATGAATACTGAGATAGAAGAAGCCATCCATTTTCGATCGTATTCCCATTTACGTCATGAAATAGCAGAAGAAATGAGACGGCAAACGCCTCGAGAAAAACTCTCCTACTGTCGGCCTTTGGCGGTGATTTCGGTTTATTTTTTCCAACGTGGGCTGACCTCATTAATTCAACCGGCCCTAAGTCTGCAGAAAGAGCTACGAATTATCTCAATTATCTGCATTCACGGATGGAGATGATGTTTTCATTGTCTTAGACCTCGTCCTCAAGAGGCCTTCGTCGTACGTTGCAGTTTTCCTATCAAATTCCAACATCTCAAGGTGAATAGGAGAGAATTTAGCAATGTTGTGTCCTTGGATGAAAGTAAGATCTCCAAATACACAAATTTTACTTCGTTTATTTTCCGACATTTGCACACAACTTGAGGTAGGTCAGTACACGAAAATCGACGGGAGAGGGGGTCAAGCCCCGATCACCAGATCATACACTGCCAACTCTCAAACTAGCCCGCTATCAAATCATCCTCCCAGGTTGAACAAGAGAAAATTTAGGTCTCTCAGCTAGTAATAAAGAAGCCCGTCACTTAGTCTATCGATCTCTTCATGTCTCAGAGCGGCGCTCTTTCAAAAGTCAACTTCCTATGGTGAACAGGAGAGAATTCAGCTTTCTGATTTTGCTTGTTTTATCATGGATCTAGATCCCCCCCCCCCCCCCCAGAGGTGCAATGGGGGCCTAAATCCTCGATAAAAAGGTAGAGGAGGTTGACAGTATCCCGTCAGAGAGATACCACTCCTACTAATAGCTTTTAATGAGCCATGTTCGGAGTAGATTGGTTTTCCAGGGATCTGGATCGCCCATCGGTAATGAGTACATGAATTGTATTTTATCAGCCAACCGTTTCTCATGAAATGCTACTTTGGGATCGTATTTTCGTTCTTAGATAATAGAAAGTTTTTGTAACTCTCGTATACGAAAATGGCCTTTCCGAAACCAGAAGAGGTTTTCGTTACGTGGTAACACTTTTCGGAACGGGTAGAGTCAGCTTTACTTACTCTTGCTCAGCTTTTCGGAATCGTAATTACGAGACGACAATTTGATCTTTCTCTATTATAACCCTAACTGCCTACCTTAGCAACTATCATGAGTTGCCATGGACACACACATACACACACACCCGTCAACATCACCTGACTTTTACCTGCCCCGTCTTTTCGTCTTTTGTTGGTAGTTTAACCTTTGTATTTCTTTCTTTTGTGTTTTTCCTCGCACCTCAACCAGAAGGGTCATTAGCGACATTTTTCTTGCTTTCGATGTTTTATCGACGATTTCAGCTTTTTCATTCTCAAGATTCCGTTTCAAGATTCATTTTACACGTTTTAAAGATTTGTGTTCTTCACGTCAGAATCTTTTTTGTATGATGTAGAGGTAAGTGGTCGTTGTTTCTTACTTCATGTTATATTTTGGAAATTGTCTGCTGTGAGTTTTGGGTAGTGATTCACTACGAGATCCACGTTAACGTCTCTATAAGAGTTCTATTTCTCTCGGGCTTTCGAAAACGCCTCGAGAAATCAATGCGAAAAGGTTAGCATTCATCGTGCTCACTCTAACAGCTTGTTTTCATGTATACGAGAAATACCAATACGAGAAATACTTAAACTCTCCAATAAAATCTCACAAAAAAGGGTTATATTGATAGGTTGTATCGCTAATTTCACTCCAGTGGATTCCTGGAGTCATCACATGGGATCGAATCGGGAGAATTGCGGATCGGATGTCGGCTTAGCCAATGGCTATGATAAATATTGGATGATGACACTTATATTTACTTCTCGGGAGTATTAGTAATGAGATTCAGCCGCCAGCAAAGGGGATTTTTCGCCAACCGGATCGCAACGGGGGTTCCCAGAAAGACAGCCGGAACCGAGTTCGCCCACGCAGGTCAGCCTGAGCTCTGAGCGTCTTGTTCGCATCCTTGATCCCTTATCTCCTTTCTCTCCTTGTCACCTTCAAACAGGCTTCTCATCACATCTTCCAACACTTAGTGCCTTCGCCATTGTATCATAAAAATCCCCCCAAAACCAAAAGATACAGAAGATACCAAGCCACAAAATGCATGATAGGTGTCATCCGATTGGGCCAAGACAATAGTCGGATCGCAGACTCCTAGTACAGTGCGTTCATTCTCTCACTGTTTTAGCGAATTTTCGTAGAAAATGAAGCTATTGCAATGGGTCGGAAATTTTTTAAATCAAAATTTTTGAAAAATTTCTCTATTGAAGAAAGTGGCTGTATTACGTGCGTCTGTGATCTTATTTTTCAAAAATTGTACATTTCCTCTTATTTGTGACACATCTAGCATGTGTCTTGCACAAGAAGAAGCTGCAGAATTGCGGAGCTTGGGTTTGGCGACGGAGCATCATTTCAGTTAGGCTTATGAGAAAAAAGTATTAATATTTGCTGTGATTGGAAATTATATTGAAATGAGAACATTTAGGTTCATTAACCAAGAACAGAATAATATTTTTCTTCCATTACATGTTATTAAAGAAACATCTAGGTATGGAGAAATATCAACAAGTGGAATCACAACTTGCCAACCTTGATAAAAAGAACCGAACGAAAGATCAAAGAGAAGAGATCAAAAGGACTGGAGAAGCATTTCAGCCAACTCAAGATTTCATAGACCAAGATTTCACCTGACGCACATTCGATAAAAATGAACTAAATAAAACTTTAAAAATGACAATAATAATAATATATTTCATTTATAATTTATATGGGGCTGTGAATCCTTTAATGTACTGTGGATAAATACAACGCTCTTTGCTCTTTTTTTTTTTTTTTTTTTTTTTCTT
This sequence comes from Adelphocoris suturalis, assembly GCA_030762985.1. Taxonomy (NCBI): domain Eukaryota; kingdom Metazoa; phylum Arthropoda; class Insecta; order Hemiptera; family Miridae; genus Adelphocoris; species Adelphocoris suturalis. The sequence continues at coordinate 23,123,298 of CM061049.1, forward strand.
TAACGCTTAGTTTTCTAGTACCTAATTTAATTTTGAGATATTTCCGGGTTTTCGACCTTTTGTCACTAAAACTCTCCATTAATTTACACTGTAAATTCAAGCCTTATGATACCGTTGTAAAGAAGATTAAATTTCCTTTTGGACAGAAAATCTTTTTTTTTAGAATTAAGGTTTTGACGAATGATACAGTCTCTCCCTGCGCGCTGTATTTTATTCATGCAGAAACCACAGAGTTGACGTTGTTGTGGATTTGATAAAATGCTCTATTATTGTGCTGGTCAATTATTAATTGGTCCCATATTGTAGCTTAAAGAGGTCACTGTGTTTTTAACTGCGGTTTTGAGGGTTAAGTTGAGCTGGAGGCGTGAAAGTTGGTTACTGGGAGTACAACTGCCACAAAAAACCTAAAAAAAAAAAAAAAATAATAGTAATGATAAAAGGAATGTTCTCAGACGATTTAAGTTCGAGAGGACAGTTTGACATCAGATATCTCTCAATATTCATCATATCTCTTCTTTTCTTGCATTAAAAATTATCGGCACCATCCTGTCACTGACTGAGAGCCCTATCTCGCGGATAATTTTGAAAACGAGGAATGGTATATCTCACTTCAGTCCGTCCTCTCATAGTTTGATCGTCTGAGAACAGTCTTTTTTAAATGTTTTTTGTGGCATTTGTAGTCCTAGCAACGAACTTTCACGCCTCCAGCTCAGCTCAACCCTCAAAACCTCAATAAAAAACAAAAAACCCAATGATTCCTTAATTTTGACCACAATTTTTGAAAAATCACTTACTTTTTTCACTGCATTTCGATGTTTTTTTTTTTTTTTTCCAAATTGTTCAGTATGAACTCAGCTTTTCAATGATCATACAATTTATGTAAACCCTTGAAAGAGAGTAATTGGGCGACCATTTGTTTGAAGACGCGAACATCGATTTTTTTACAAAATGTGTTCTTGGTTTTTCTCCAGAGTGGACCATTCTATTGAGCTGGGATTTTGTCGTAAACTCTTTATCTGGGTGTCTATGTAAAAGTGATAATTTGTCCCAGTGGGTAGGTATTGTGCGATTCGGCCACCACGAACCCAAAACTGAGTTTTTTCTACAGCGATCCTTTAATTTTTCACAGCAGTGTAATTCTTCCCGTCCATGTTAAAATAAGTGTAGGAGATATACTGCCCACCCCACGGGGCGGACGATTTCGTGGTTAATATTAGAACCTTTACTCATTGAAAACTCTTTGTGGCCGCAACCTTCACGCTATTCACTTCCTGAAGAATAAGACGGTAATGGGTGTTAAGTCCAGCGGACAAAGAAGCTCCCGCTAATGTCGAGCTATTTGTCACTGAGCGGTGCGAATGGGGAAAAGACCAGCCAGCATTAAGTTCAATGTCGACCGAGTTAAAGGGCGAGGGAACGGAAATATCACGATGACTAAAACATAAGTCAGTTGACCGCGTAAGTAGGTGCCTGCCTACTTCTTGATAGTATACGGGTGGGTAGGTATCTACCGAACATGAATAATCACACTCATTTTCTCCACGGACAGCAGTGAAAAGACACGCTGTGGGAGACACGGTGGAATTTGACGACAACAGATGAACAGACAAACAACGTCTGCCAAGTTGGGCGAGGCACATAGCTTCCTCGTTTACCAATCATCTTCTTCCAACTATCATCCAAATTTAAGCGAACTCGAACGACTAGAAAGTGAAAAGATGGAACATGATGGAATTTACGTTTGCGCCTGTGGCAACAATGAAACTGAGAGGAGACCATCTACAACCTAACCCGCGTATTCTCTGACAATTTCATCGAAATCGGATGAAAACAGTGGAAATTAAGGTCTTTACAAGGATTTCATATAGGCGTATGTGCAGTAGCTATTAATGATACAATCATGTTGAAATTGATATGGGATGATTGAATTGTCATCCCCAACTATCATCCAAATTTGAGTGAGATCGGACGACTAGGGCGTGAGAAAATTATGCTTGGTGAAATTTACGTTTGCGCATGCGCAGTGTGGAGTATTGATTTTGCAACATTGAAACTGATAGGGGACCATCTACAACCTAACCCGGGCATTCTCTGACAATTTCATCCAGATCGGATGAAAACTGAAGAAAATAAGCTTGTTACAAGGATTTCATACTGGCGCATGCACAGTAGTTAATAATGATAGAATCATGTAGAAATTGATATGGGATGATCAATTTCCACGAAAAAACAAAGAGTTACAGTGTTAAATCGATTTCGACGGTTAGGCCATCATCAGTAACAAACAATAACTGAACAAACATTAGAAAGGACACAGCTTATATAGTCACACGTTTCTTCCTCTTCTTTCACTTCATCTGATTAGCCCTTTCCTTTCTCTCGACTAATGGGATTCAATCTCCCGTCACCTGTGACTGTATAAGCTGTGTCCTTTCCAATGTGTGTTCAGTTATTGTTTGTTACTGATGGTGGCTTAACCGTCAAAATCGATTTAACATAGTAACTCTTCATTTTTTTCGTAGAAATAGACAACGTTTCCACTAACTTCCGTTTTGAAATGTGTTTCCACAACTTCGTCGCGAGTGATTCAGTTCGTAGTCGTTGCAGACACTACCTACACCGGTCCTTTCTACCCTCAGCTTGTGTGACAGCTCAGTTCCATAGACGTCCTCACACCTGCTCTTTGCTCTTTGATTGTCGGCTGCTGGAGCAGCATCGAGCGCCGTTCCTCAGAGATGTTGTGACTGGTGGAATGTGGCCACCTTCGTTCAATCGGAACCTGTTAGATGCCACAATCATGAAATCTCTCCAAAAACATATTTTGTTCATTTTGACAATTGAGAAATACTAAATGAAATTTAACTATCTTTTCAACGGCATCCTAAATTTTTTGTTCACTTCAAAATCAAGGTCTTCATAGCCATTTTAGTGACTTGAGGTTGAAAACACGAAAAGAGTCTTTAAAATTGAATAACTCGAAAACAAAGCGTTTATAAAAATCTCTTATAGGAACTTTTGATTGGAATCTAGTTGCAAAATACGTGGATGAAGTTACCCGGATATAACGTGAGGCACCCTGTATAATAATTAAGATTTTAAAGGTTGATTTTTTGGCTCTTTTGGCATAGCTAGCTGATGACCTATGCCAGGGATTTGCTCTTTTGACACTATTGGCCCTTTTTCTTGGGTTCCCCAGCCGTTGGAACCCGCTGTGGAATATTTTAACATTATTTAAAACATTTAAATGATCCATACATTCATGTAACGGATACGAGGAAGCCAAACATAAATATTGGTTGACGCTTTTTTTCAGGTTCCTGAGGACCATTTAACGAAATAACCCGTACAATTTCTCACCAAATCGAATAGGGACGAGAATGAAGTCCAAGGTTATTCCTTCTAATTTACCGTCGTGACTTCCACATTATGTTCTTAACATTTCTTAAGGCCCCTTTCATAATCAGATTAGGTTTGCAAATGCCGTCCGAGTCGATCACGTTTTGCGTCGAGATGTCATCCTCACCGCGCCCCTTGGCCATATCTGATGGGGAAGGCGAATTAAACGTGAGTCACCGGTAATCCCTAACTCCAGCACCTAATCCTCAAAAACACTGAATGGAATTCACATCCTGTTATTTCAGGGAATATGGCCGTCGATTTATCGACTATCAATGTTAACAAAAGATCCAGTCATGCAGCATGATCACATGAGCAAATTTTCGTGAAACATCGTGTATTACATACAATATGCATTGTTTAGAAATTTGGGTACTTTGCAAAGAAATTGTCAACTACCAATTTTATGCCCAGGCACGTAGCCAGAGGGGGGGTCTATGGGGTCCGGACCCCCCCCCCCCCCGAAATTTTTTGATGAATTAAAAAATTATTCATGGTTAGGGTAGTATCTATTATTTCACAAGCACGAACTACCAACAGAGAATATTCGTCAGATATGAAATTCTTCAGAAATTATTTTTATAATACTCATAGCTGCTAATAGCTCCAATACGTAGAGGTAAGATTCCTGAGATAAGAAGTTAGATATTTCGGTAATTTCATGTACCTATACGACCTTAAAGACAGATCAACGCCTCTACCACTATACCTGAACAACCCGTGTAAGCCTTGCCGTGTAGCAACTCTTCATACCTTTCAGCACTCCAAATTTTTATTATGGTGTTCAGAAGCCTTCTGACATCTTCCCATGAAGAGAATCCTTTCTCTCTCTGAAGGACAGTACTACAGAGGAAGAAAATTCTCTCCAAATCTCGTATTCCCTCGGCTAGCCCTTTCACTCCATCAGCAAGGAGTGACACGCCGACCGCTCCCTGAGGTAACTCGTACTGCTTTCCTTGCAGACGCATGGCTCTCTCCTACAGCATGTCCGATCTTAATGTGGTCCAGCCTCCTGGAGAATTTAACATCCCGTCCCCGAAGCCTCTTATGAAATAGTTCTGAATAGGATCAGCATTTGGCATTGATATTATACTTTGAGTACCACGGTTGGTATTCAGGTTCCCAATATTTGGATGTCTGGAGCGTATATGTAGAGTGAGTTCTCTTTTTGTAAAGCCTCTAGAACAATGGGACATTGGGTTGCATTGTCTCTTTGACTATTCACCAAGGTATCATCCATGTTACTGAGCTACATAATTACGTTGCTCCAGCGATATCACAACAATAACAATAATTAAGTTAACATTTTTGGAATGAGTGAATAAGACAGAATTTGGCACTTAACTTCGAAGTATGACTGGTAGTGTGAACCTGTCTGGTAAGTTTTCCATCGGTTTTTGGTTTAAAAAAAAAAAAAAAAAAGATCTAACGCTTCGAAAATCGATTTTCTTGCGGAGCGGAAATTCACACAACACATCACCATCCGTTCCGGGATTAGAAAATTCATAAATTTACTTCATGGGATCTTGCAGTCTAGGGGAAATTTATCTATCCTATGTGCGTCAAAGGGTTCTGTATTCCGCCCCACACTCCTTATAATATCCTACGGGGAGAATGTTCCCAGATGTCTTCCTAACTTTTACGTTACGGGATCCTGCAGTACCTTAGAAATTAAGATTGGAAAAATACCTTAGAAATAAGATGGGTAACGAACGCCTTTTTCATTTGACCATGATGTCAATTCATTATCCACTATCGTTCGCGGCTGATGACGTGCTGGATTTGATGTCTTTAAAAGCAAACAGAAAAGTCTTACTATAAACATTTTACGATCAACTAAATACCTACAAAGTGAACTTTTGTTGTTGTATAAAGATCAAGATTTATCATGATTGTGAAAAATTGTTTGAACTGTCACCTAAAATCCTTATTATGTACCTACCTATTAAATATTTTTGCCTTATTAAAGATAGTATTTCATCATGTTTGTAGAACATTTCTTCTCCTGTGACTTAAAATTCGTATTTTAAAATTTATTGAAATGGGAAGAGAGCCGATTGTCGAGGGGGGGGGGGATATGGACCCCCCCCCCCCCCCCCTAAGGCAAAATCCTGGCTACGTGCCTGTTTATGCCAACAACAAACAAAGTCTGTCAAGTTGGGTGAGGCTATAGCTTTCTCGTAAAGTACCATGCATGTATAAGTCCTACTGCCCATTGTTACCCTAACCGTGGAATATTAGCTTGTACAGTTGTGGTTGAGCAGGTTGGAGTTTTAACACGTCAGTCTAACACTCAAAGTCTCGAAAAATACACTTTTTCGCCCGTTTTTGGCCCATAGCATCTATGCGAGTAAAGCGATCGGGATGGTTAAACGTTAGGACCAACTAGACCCCAAATGGAGTCTATGTGCGAAAGAACGGGTTTTTTAAGTCAATTCTTAGGCCTTTTATAGCCCGGACGGCGAACGGCGGACGGACATTTCAAATTTGGATTCTACGCACCTTGAAACGGAAAGTGACAAAGTTTGAAAGTTTGAGGGGGGGGGGGGTTATAAAAATTGTGTGCTCTACGATCACATAGGCTCATTATTGGAAATAATAAACCAAAAATGATACTCGATGTGATTAACGTTTGCGCATGCGCAGAATGAACTACTGAGTAGAGTACAGTGAAATAAGTACGGGATCATCTACAACATAACCCGCGGATTCCCTGACAATTTCATCAAAATCGGACGAAAATTGTAAAAATTAAGGTCATTTTAAGGATTTCAGGATTTGGCGCATGCGCAGTAGCTATTGATGAGGGATAATTGAATCGTGATCCCTCAACTATCCTCCAAATTTGAGCGAGATCGGACGACTAGAGCGTGAGAAAATAATGCTAGGCATAGTTGACGTTAACGCAAGCGCAGAGTGAAGTGAGTGCAGTGTGAAGTCAGGAACGATGAAAGTGATAGGGAACCGTCTACACCCTAGCCAGCACATTCTCTGAAAATTTCATTCAAATCGGATGAAAACTGTGGCAAATAAGCTTGTTACAAGGATTTGCGTGATACACGAGAGACAAACACACACATACAGACAGGCGAAAGAGGCTGCCTCGAGGGAGGATCTTCCGGTACGATTTTCTCTCATTCCGAAATCAAGGGTGAAATTAGATCGTCCAGCTCAAGCAGTTGATGAGTGGGAGCGGATTTGGCAGATGACAGCGGATGGGTCCAGCACAAAGGAATTCTTTTCTACCAATTCAGAGCGGACCAAACTCCAATTGACTATTTCGTGGAGATTAACGCTCCTGTTGAGCGGTCATGGGAGAACAAGGGCTTACCAGTACCGATTTAATCTTGGGCGGAGCCCAATGTGTTTGTGTTCTGATGCCATTCAGGACTGGAACCACTTGCTGTATCAATGCCCATTACTCGAACAAGCAAGAGCTCGACTGGAACGAAAATGCGTTCTGCAGGGTGCTCCGTGGCCCACCCCATTCAGTGTTTTGGTGAAACAGTTTCAGGATGATTCGATGGTGTTTTTAATTCAATAGATTACGATAACTTAATGTGACATTATCAAACGCTGATATCCAACTTAAGAAGGCAATCACATGGTGTACTATAATTTTGTTTATAAGAAACTATAATTTACGTATTTGAATTGTATATAATCAAAATCATGCATTAAAACGCCTGTAATCGTTTATTCAGGCTTGAATAAACTCCCTCATACTAGCGTGAGGAAAAAAAAAAAACACACACACACACACGACACACACACACACACGGAACCAAAGTTGTTCAAAATGGTCTAAAACGTAAAATGTCAGTAAAAATTTTGATTTTGGAGACCAAAAATTTGTTTTCTCCCGAAAGTGAAAACAATGCTTCCGCTACCTGTAGGTAAGAAGACTCGGAAGCAATTCGTTCTAGAAACGAATTGTAAAGTCGGAACCTCTCTAGATCAGCTGAGTGAGCTTCGGAGCTATGAACTTTGCTATTCAACCGATAAAGCTGAAATTTGAAATGGAGGCTTTTTGGGGTGTCTAGAATCGAATCGTAAAGCCTAGAGCCCCCCAGATCAACTGAGTGGGATTCGGGGCTAATTTATTTACTATCCCATCTATGAAGCTGAAATTTGGAATGAGGTCCTCTTGGGACGTCTAGAAACGAATAATAAAGTCTAGAGCCTCCCAGGTCAGCTTTGTGAGCTCCGGAGCTAATTTCTTTACTATGAAAATGAAATGAAAACTCGGCGCTTTGCGCCTCGGCGGGGGGCTCCGCCCCCCTGCACCCCCGGTTTATTTCTTTTTCCATACTCTGTGTGAAATCATAGGAACACAGAATGTGTTTTTGCGATGATTCTATTTCCTTACCAACGGCTTGGTTGCACGTGAATAATAACAATATTTGGCAATAATAAAATAAATAATTGTTAGACATTTAATTTGGTCTAAAACCCTATAAATATTATATAAATAAATATGTAACTACAAGAAAAATACTATATAAATTGAGAGCTTTCCAACGAATGGTGAACGATTTCTGTGCGATTAAAATTGCGGAAGTTCCATTTCCCTACCAACGGCTCGGTTGTACGTGAAAATCATAAGAAAATTTACAAGCGGTTGCAATCATGTTGACAATATCAATTATTGAGAATGATCATCTGTGTGTAAACAATTGATTCAAATAACCATGCTCATAACTCAGGTTGATGGCCACGCACTTCGCAGTAGTTAACATAATATTGTTGGATAAATCAGGAGCTTTCCAACGAATGGTGAACGATTTCTGTGCGATTAAAATTGCGGAAGTTCCATTTCCCTACCAACGGCTTGGTTGTACGTGAAAATCATTATAAAAGGCGCATAACGGTTTTTTCTGTCGGTTTTTTGTGACGATTTTTTTCGGTAGGTCATCGCAAAAACACATTCTGTGTTAAAATGGTTTATTCCTTTCTATTACATAGGCGGGCAAAAAACCAATAAATACATCAAGGAATCATACCACACAAAGAGAATAACTCCGAGCTGTGTGGGGGAGTATACTTCCTAACTAATGAAAATTAACTTTTTAAATATTTGAACATTAAACAAAAGATATCAAAAAAATAAATAAAAAAGAAAGTTACACTTATATTTAGCGATAAATACTTATAAACATTGAATAAATTCGTTCCGGTCCTATTCCAATAAGCCATGTAAAAACTATTTTTTTAAACTTTTGTCGGGTATATAATAGTGGTGAGCGAATGGCAACTGTTGCATTGCAGAGAAGAATCGGGAGATTAAAATGAATATGATTATTTGATTTAAAAAGTCGGGAACGAGGAGCTGAATGGATGGCCAAGCTGTATTGACGTGTCTCAGCATGATATGCTTGCGAACTGTCGGAAAACTGAAACCAACCAGTATGCTTGTGATAGAACATCAGGGCTAATTTTGCATATAATTGTTTCAACGAAAAAACCTTAATGGTACTAAACAGATAGACTGAAGGGTAGCGTTTATTATGATGTGACATCACCTTGAGGATAGCCTTTTGCATTACGTAAAGAGATTCTAAATTACTTTTCCAGGTCCCTCCCCAAGCGATAATACCAAAACAAAGAATTGGCTGGACCAACGCCTTGTACAACATGATTAGAAATTGAAGTCTTAAAAATTTACGAATATTGTAAAATAAGTATAAGTATTTCCTCAACTTGGTAACCAGCATGTTGATATGAGGGTACCATGAAAGTTTTTCGTCTACCAACAACCCCAGAAACCTCAGGTCAGTGACAAGCTCCACAGACTGGCAGTCACATTGGGTCACATCAGAAACCCTACACACATGCAATTTCAGCTCGTCATTCGAGTTAATTGAGCCTTCAGATCCTCTGCCAGCTGACAATCTAGATGAACTTTGTTTTATTTATATTGAGAGAGAGTTGACGATTAGAGAGCCATTGGTATAAATTTTTTAAATCCTCACTTGCTTTCCTCAAGACATCAATTTTAGATTTGGCCTCACACAAAAGAGCGATGTCGTCCGCAAATGGATACAACTTACCACTTAGGGGGATCTGAGTAATGGCAATAATAAAAATCAAGAACAAAACAGGACCCAGCGTGCTCCCCTGCACCACTCCGTACTCAACTGGAATTTTCTGCACTGTCAATCCCCTCAACTCTGGTCACCTGCCGCCTCCTGTCCAAATAATGGTTAAACCAGGCAAACTCCGCACCCACTATTCCGAAATCCCTGAGAGTGGATAATAGCATGGAGCGATTGACCGAGTCGAAAGCCTTGGCTAGGTCCAAAGTTACCAATATACTATTCAACCGACGAAACTGAAATTTTGAACGGGGGCCCCTTGGAACATATCGAAACGAATCATAAAATATAGAGCCCCCCAGGTCGGCTGATGGGTGAGCTCCGGAGCTAATTCATTTACTATTCCATCTATGAAACTGATAGTCAAATGGAGGGCCCTTGGAACGTCTAGAAACGAATAATAAAGTCTAGAGCTCCCCAGGTCGGTTAAGTAAGCTCCGGAGCTAATTTCTTTGTTTTTCAACCTATGAAGCCAGAAAGAAGTTGAAATGGAGAACCATTGGGTCACCTAGAAACGAACCGTAAAGTCTGAAGCTTCCCAGATCAGCTGAAAAATTGTCATATACACGACCTTTTCTTTTACTTGTTAGGTAGGTAGGTATTTAGTTAACAGAATTGCCAAGCATTTTTCAGAAGCCAAATGCTAATCCGTTGAAACAGCTCGTAGTTTACATTAATTGACTCTGTGATTGTAGCCGCTGAGTAAACACAGTTTTATATCTCACTATCCGTCAAATCGCTGCGTTAACTAGTCACGATTAAACCGAGATTTATTCAGTTTGTTCGCGAAGGCGGCGGGGTGCGCTACCGTGCAAAAAGAGGATGTCCAGGATAAAAATATAAAACACCCAACGGCGAGTCGGTTCAACGCCGGTCGGCAATTACCGGAGGAGCAAGGTCGGGAGAAGTAATTTACTTCTCTTTCGCGGATAGACTACGCTCGGGGAAACGAGGATGAGGGAATCTCGAACCTTGGAGGCTTCGCGATCCGCATTTCATTTCAAACTACCATTTAACTCGTTTTCTAAAACCTTCAGTACTCGCATCAATTTACATACGCATGCGCAGTAGCTAATAATGATACAATCATATTTAAATTAATATGGAATCATCAAATTGACTTCTCCCAACTATCATCAAAATTTGAGAAGTGATCGAACGACTAGGGTATGAAAAAGTCCAGTCATGCAGCATGACCCCATGAGCGAATTTTTGAAGAAATCTTCGACATTTCAGTCGCTATTGATCGTGTAGAGAAATTTTAGTTTATGATTTTGATAGACAAATATGGAATGAAATTTTAAACAAGCACCTACTACCTACGTTTTAAACAGCATGGTTCTAGGATTGGTTATACAGGGATACTTCCATAAGAGTAGTTCAATCTGAATTTGGACAATGTTTCATGCAAATATTACCGATTTTTACAACTAGCGAACGGCATTATTTCGATTTTTGACTGATTTTTCAACTTTGAAAATTTTGAAAACTTGATACATATTCTTATAGGAAATTTTACGCTGATTCCGAATATACCACATGTTAGTATGCTGAAAAAATTATTTCGCACAACAAATCGCAAAAAACAGGCTATTTTGAAATTTTTGACTACATTTTTGAAAATTTCAACCCGAAGATGTAATCCGATCATGCTGGCCAACGAACTTGAACTTTCGTTTTGTGTCCTTAACATTTTAAAATTTGTTTGAAGTTTCTAGCACAATTCTTCGGACAGTTATCGTCTGGAATGACACATATATACATACATACATACATACATACATATATACATACATACATACATAAAAAAATGCGTTAAACTTCAGAATATGATTCAGAATAGCCTGAAACGGATTTCTGCATAAAATGTTTTCAAAAATTCACATTCTACAAATTTTGAGGCGAGAGCAATAGCTTAATTTTCTTCAAAAATTCGCTAAAAATAAAGCATCGTGGAATGTTAGTTTGCGCATGCGCAGGGTGATGTATTGATTTGGCAACAATAAAACGGATAGGGGACCATCTAATGCCTAACCCGCACAATCCCTGAATATTTCAACAAAATGTAAAACTGTGAAAATGATGCTTGTTACAAGGATTTTACATTTACGCATGCGCAGGAGCTACTAATGTTACGATCATTTTGAGATTGACATGGAATGCTCAAATTGTCTTTTCCTAACTATCCCCCGACTTTGAGCGAGATCGGACGACTAGGATGTGAGAAAATGATGCTTGGTAGAATTTACATTTGCGCAAGCGCAGAGTGAAGTATTGAGTTGGGAACCATGAAATTGTGTGTTATTTAATTTAATTATTTTCTCTTCGGTGTTCGTCTACTTCTATGCAGAAACATTTAGGTACCTACTGTATACTAGACTTAATTTGTACCAGTGCCGGATTAAGCCTTTCGAGGGCCCTAGGCCATTCAAATTTTTGATGCCCCCTTTTTTATTAATTGACAAAATTGATCATTATTTAAACATTTATAGACTTTCAACAACTCATTTATGTTATATAAAGGATCCAAACACAATATAACAAAGAAAATAAATTTTTTTTGTTAAATATGATTTATTGTTTGTTCATAAATAATTAACAACATGGTAACTTATAAAGTAATGTTTGGAGATTTTTTATGAAGATAACCACGACGTTTATCTTCAAAAAGTCTTTTTCTACATTTTCGATCACTAAACTCGTTGATGATGTCTTCAAAATCAATTTGCTGAAGAATATCTGACATCAGACTTAGCATGTCTAATCTTTCTTGACCCATAACCCTTCTTTGCTCGTTTTTAATGCGTTTCAATTTAGAAAAAGAGCACTCTGTTGAACAAGTTATAATCATAAGAGTTAAAAAAATATGAAGAGCAATTTCTACATTTGAAAAAACTGATGCAAGATTGTCTTCAATCAAACTTTCGTAGAGGTCAGAGTGAGTAAACTGAGTCTTGGATGGAAATTTCGATTTGATAAAAGTGTGAAACTGTCTCAGTTCAGGATAAAAATCTTCCAAATCGTTCCAGCTAAGCAACAGATGGTTTACTTTCGTTTTCGTGTAATGAATCGTTTTTGTTTACATAAACAAGCTCGAGCTTGCAAACGCTGTTTCAGTTTTTTAGCGCGTGATTTGAAATTCGAATCTTAAAAAGAAATAAACAATTAAAAATATGTATCTATACAAAATTTAAATATTTTATGTTTAAAAATATATTTGTATTTACGATGAAAATAGATTCAATGAATTGATTTGTATAAAAACGACATTTTAAACATAAAAACGTATTTTAATCGATAAAGTTTTAAAAAATATGAGAAAATTTGATTTAAATTGAAAAATAAATTGCAAAAAAAAAAATTATTTTAGATTTTCATGGGGCCCTTGTTTGTCGGGGGCCCTAGGCCTGGCCTAGTCTGGCCTATTGGGTAATCCAGCACTGATTTGTACAGTTTGGGCAAGTAAGCTTAGTGTGAGCGGCAATATATTGTTTTTTTTTTTTTTTTTCCTTTTCATGTACCTTTACTTTTAATTTGAATTGGTTACTCATGTTTATTAGTTACTAGCCTAGTTTTCTAGCTCGCTTCGCTCGCTCGGTATGGCTGTATAGATCTGCTGGTGTTTACTGTTGAGTGGGACATGTAGAATTATTGGAAACGGTGGATCTCTAACGGTGATTTGAAATGTTTAGGGGAAATTGCTCGCTTCGCACGCTCACTGTGGAAGGTATTAATGCGATGGGTAATAAATAGACCACCCCGAGTTTGTAGGAAAAACACTGTTGAAACCTGACGTGCGTAGTTCGGGTGGGGGTGGAAATTTTGAAAATTGCTTACAATCCCTTTCTATTGACAATCCCAAGGGCATGAAAAAAAAGATAAAATAAAGATGGAAATTTTGAAAATTGCTTGCAATCCCTTTCAATTGCAAGCCTAAGGGAACAAAAAAAATTTTATAAAACTTTGTGGAACCACGAAACGTTTAGTTTTGAAAACATTTCAATCCTTCAACTAATACTTTACGTCCACGTGTTACAATATACGAGGAGTTTATACTGCCCACCCAACTTGGCAGACTTTTTTTCTGTTGTAAATTACTTAAAAACAAATTAAATCTTATAAAATTATGTGGAACCACGAAAAGTTTATTATGTTTAATAAATATATGCCATGTTATTTGTACGTATTTGTTTTCCCCGTCTATTTGTCTAAATTGCTTACAATCCAATTCTATAGACAATTCCAAGGAAATGACAAAAAATAATAATAATAAAATAAAAATAATAATAATAATAAATCTTATAAAAGGGGCAAAATGAAAATTTGCTGCGTAATAATTTGCTGTATTTTCTATGTGAGGAAGTTATACTGCCCACCCATCTTGGTAGACGTTTTTTTCTGTTGGCTATCAAACAAGCCACTTTATGTGGAACACAAAAAGTTTAGTTTTAAGAACATTTCAGTACTAACGGAACTGTCGTATGTTAAACGTTTGTGCGTATTGGTTTTCCCCGTCTATTTTTCTACAGGTAGGCCATTATTTTATCTGCGGAGAAGGGCTGTCCTTTTCCCCGTCTTTCAAACGGGAGCCGAGATCAAAAAGTTCGAAATCAAAGATCAGATAACTACGTTTCGGCGTAATAAGGATGAGAGGTAGCTGGAAAATCAACGTTTTTGTTCACTACTTTCAGAAACTCACATGGGACCGATTTGGAACTCCAATGAACATTTAAAGAGCCAAGCAAAAACCGTGGACATTTACTGGCTCTAAGGCGGGGAAAAACATAGCGGGGAAGAACGATTTTTTTTTCCCCCTGTCATTTCCCGCATATTCTCTGATTTCTCCGGGAAGACAGCATCTTTCGGAAATTTTGACGGCACCACCGTGTTCTACGGGTCCAGAAACGTAACTTTGTCGCTTACATACGAAGTGCTCTCGATCAAATTTTAATTTGGCAGCAGATCGAGCGCTCGAGCGAAAAAACGGCGCATTAAAAGGGGCTCCTACCCCCTCCCGCCCTCCAGCCCATGGTTCGGGTGGGAGTAGAAAATTTTAAAATCGCTTATGCCCGCCTTTTTATTGTAGTAACAAATAGAATGCAGTACAATCGTCAATAAACTTACATCTAAGAAATACAAATACAAATATATATGTATAAACTAAAAAGTAATAATAATAAAATTTATACGGTTTTAGAGCTTAAATCGCTAAATTTTATTTCGAAAAACTCTTCAATAGAAAAATATGGCTTTCTTTTTAAACTAACAGTGATACATTTTTTGTACACTTTCAATGGCAGTTCCTTAATTACAGATGGTAAAAAATTATAAAGCTTTATGCACCAGTAGTTGACACTGTTTTGACTGGTTTTCACTCGATTGTAGCTAGTCGCAAGATTGGCATTTCCGCGACTAAAATGTGAATGAACATCAAAATTCTTGCCAAGCGATACATAGTGTTTCCTACATGCGTCCCTGTATCCTACTCCCCCAAGAATCCTACTTACTCTTCTCTGCAGTGAGAAGAATATGTTCATAAGTGGAAAATGGCCCCATACCAGTAAAGCGTAGGAGATAAGGCTATGGAAGCATCCATAACAGCAAGCCTTTAGAACCCCACTTGAAACGCTCAATTTGAGGGAACGGAGGGATAGCTTCGCATGGACAAACAGACAATAAACAAACAGAGTTTCATTCTTATAAAATAGTATAGATATAGAAATAAAATTTATTGAAAATAAATAAATAAATACAAATATTGACCCACGCCTCTAGACATATTACTGTCTAAAATAGTAGGTACCTATTTGCTGACTTCCGCACTAAGACTTGAATTGAACCACCTTCCGTAGAGGAAAAGAAATTGCAAACTGAAATGAAACAAAGAAGACATGCGAAATAGTTTCTACCCAGAAGGTGTTGAGATGCTAAGAAGGTGAACTGGAGGGGGCAGCAGGATCATCGTAGAGGTAGAAGGCAAAAGCCGGCTCGAGCCTCTCGGAGTTTTGCATCAGACGTCGCCAGCCGCGGACGCTCTGACTTGTACATAGTCAAAACTCCGCGAAAAATAACCCCAAAAATCCCCGACCTACCGTAACTTAACTTCATGATCCCGTCTTCAAGTTAAAATTCATCTTATCGAGTCGGAAATGACGCTCGCCACGAGCAATTCGTCGGGAGCGATGTGGTTCGTCCTTTTGTTGATCGTCAGCGGGTGCTGGGCTCAGCAGGCCTTCACGGAGCTCTTCCCTGAGCAAATTCAGCAGCAGAAGGTGCAGTTTAGGCAGCAGGAGCTTCAGTCTCAACTTCAACTTCTTCAACAGCAGGCTCAGGTTGGTATAACATTCGATTGGTGTTGACTGTTGGGTAAGGTCGGGGAAAGGGGCGTTTTAGCGAAGATTCGTATACAATGAAGCTATTGCAATGGTTTCGAAATCTTCAAATATATAGGCTGTACAATGTCAATCCAGACGAAAACTCTCCTTAGAACTGAGATTTAAAAAATCGAAAGACCTCGCACTCTACCCGAGAGACGTGGAAAGTCGACAGACAAATCGAAACTTCAACATTACAAAGTACGAGTACAATGATACCAAGCTGTCGCAATATCGCGGAGCTCATCATGCTTATCTCGTCGAATACATACGCAGCTTTTGTGACACCTTTGCAATTTTTACCTCGCTTATCGTAAAATTTTTCATCGCATTTTTGGGACTGATTTACACTTTTTACTCCTTAAATTTATGAACAGTAGAACCTAGAATACATTCGTAACACCACTTTCGTGAAACCTTTCTACATTTAACCTCGCTTATCGTAAAATTTTGTAACGCATTTTCGGAGAATATTAAACTTTTTACACCTCATATTTATGTACAGTAGAACCTAGAATAAATAACAAGACTTCATTCTGTCCTTGAATTGGTTTTTCTACAATTCTCCAACGTTTCTCCTCAGGAACTTGGGTTTCTTCAGGGAGAAAAAATTTAAAATATAAAATTCAAAATTAAAAAAAAAATAAATTCTTGCGTACTGTTATCTTTTTTTAAGATAAAAAAATCGAATTCTGAGTTATCAGTCAGAATCAAATTTAAATTTGTTAAAATTTATGTGGGTAACCGTATGTTTTACCTATTTCGCTGGAGACGGCAATCATAAATTTAGAGTCCCTCAATCAAATACGAGTAAAGTTTCCTTAAGTTTTGAGTGTCTTTTCGGAAGTTAATTGAATTTGAATTTTTAATCTTAAATATTTCTTGAAATCATCTTTTTCGCAAATTAGATTCTCTTCCTACAATTTTGAAATTTTTGAAGACCATAGTATGTCCTAAAGTTCTGCAATGGGCAACCAACGCGTTTTTCGTATCTTCTTGTCGTAGATCAGATTCATGTTTTGAAAAACGACGCCGAACGGACTGAGACGTTTCCCCCACATAAACTTTTTCCCCACCACTACCACAAGGAATTTGGTAGACCAAGTCTGAACGTTGTTCTTCTGGTGTGAAATCTTTTAGTTTGGAAAATATTGGTCTGTTCGTGTTAATTGTTCAAAATGCAATTTGCACGTGTTTAAATATTTTGACATTTATTCTGCCACCCCTTTCACGTAAGGCATTGAATAATATTGGACTGGTTGTTGTTGTTGAGTTGAAGGTATACTGTTTTGAGTGTTTCTTTGAAGTGTACTATGTATAGTTTGGTCTACCATTTTGATCGGGTAGCCATTAGCCGTCAGGATCACTTTTAACTTTTTTGTGATTTCTTTGTGAAATTTGGGGACAGAAAGCGTGAGCCATCTAGGTACAATATTTTTCACGACATTTTTCTTGTACCGGATTGTAGCGAATTCGAGAAATTTAGTAATCGTCCGGAGTATGTTTTTTTGAAGTAGTGGTTTATGGTGATTTTATCATCTTGTTTTCATTTTTTATAATTTCAATGTTCAAAGAAGAAATTCTTCCGTCATTTTCTTCCTCCACTGTGAACTGGAGAGTGGGGCAGTAGCTATTGAAACAAGTGAGGGCGTCTGGTATAATGAATGGATCAAGTAGAAAATTTGCTGCCATCAACATATTTATTCATTATTTGGATTTTGTCGCCAAATTTACTTTTAATTTGATAGAAAATTTCCTCCATAACGATATCGCTTGTAATAGGACTTAGTGGATTTCACATGGCTAATCCCATTGTTTGCAAATACACTTGATCCTTCCAAATGGAGAAAGAATTGACCATGCAATAATTTAATGCATCTAGGAACGCTTTTTTTTTCCTCTAAATTATTATGCTTCCGTTGGATGGCGTCCCATTTTTCAGCTACGATTCTCATAACCAAGCCAGGTAGTATTGATGTAAACACGAATAAATATCTAGGTCTCCTTTGAATTACATGTAACAATATTCGTAACGCAACTTTTTTTTACCCCTTTTTACTTCTAACGTCGCTTATCGTAGTCTGTAGGCTACAAAATCCGTTTTTTCGAAACAAAGCAAGAGTTCTTAAAGAATGGATGAGTTCGAAAAATTAATTGGTCAAATTTCAGTGCTGACAAAAAACTAACTTCCGCTACCTTTAGGTAGACTCGGAAACCAAATTCGTAGGAACCGACTCTAAACTCCTATTTTCATATAACGTAATTTTTAAGAAAACCCTCGATTTCAAATTAAAAAAACGATATTTTTCAGCATTAAATCATAGTTTCCTCCCCTAACTAGCAAAGTAAAAGTAAAATTGACTGCACCGTTGAAAAGGTGATATTTCGGCGCAGTTTTTGCCGCTCTGGAGCCTTGAAATAAAATAGGTTCTCATAGTTCAATTCCCAATTGAAAAAACTCAAGGTTTCCCAAATTAGGTAAAATTTGCTTTTCAGAGGGCTTATCCATGTCTCAAACCTTAGTTCTTGAGAAAGTTCGGGCATATACCCGATAGGAAATTTAATTTCACAGTATCCTCAGATTTGAATTTACACAGGAAAATAAGGGAATTATGATTGTTTTAGTGACAAAAGGTCAGAAACACGAAAAAATCCTAAAAATTAAATTTAAAAAAAAAATCTCTACGAGGAACTTTTGGTCAGAAATAAGCTCTAGAATCGACCCTTGAAGTTAAACCTTAGTAGATAGATAGATAGATAGATAGATAGATAGAAAACATGCTTTATTATGACAGATAACGAAAATGTTTACACCAGTTGATCAAGGAGCCATGCAATAATCGTGGTCACGTAGGACTGTCCGATGGGTTTGCCTATAATATAATAGTCAGTGTTCTGAACTCCCCCAGTGATCGCCCACCTACCGCATTTATGTCAATACCTTTTAGTCGTTGCATAGGACAAACATAATTATTCGCCATTATATCCATACCATATTCAAACTAATCAAATCAATAATTCAAACCATATTCACATATTGTTCCATATCTCAGGTGCCAAGCTACCTTACAATACTTTATCAAATTTGGATCTCCCGTTTTCAATAATGCCATATATTCTCCCCAATCCAATTCCGCCTTTCCTAAATATCTATTTCTAACTGCACATAATGCCCTGCACCTCCCAATGAAATGAAAACAGTCTTCAATTTCCCCGCTACTGCAAATTACACAGGCTTGGTTGTCAGAACTATAGGGTCTATACCTTAATGCCAAAAGGTCCCCTCTAATCTTAAAGAGCCATCCACAGAACTGAAAGTCCTTGAACTGACTAAGTGGTACTACATCACTTTCAAGTCTTAAAGCCAGATACTGAGGATGGTTCCGAGAACAGAGCGCTCTTTCTTGCAATTCAGCATATATTGCTCTGTCAATTATCTGTAAACTTCCCTCAATCAATGTTTTCCATTCGGGAAGATTTCCAAAATTCAAGAGCGGAATGCCATACTTTTCATATAAACTCATTTGCCAAATAAACATCAAGTTCGACACACTTCTTAGCCAAATAATTTGGGAGGCGATTACTCGGCATTTTCATTACCTTCAATATATAGCTGAAGTGCATTCGGAGCGTGTACAGGTACAGGGGTTTTAATTGAGTCTCAAGGTACAGGATATAGTTAGGCGTGCACCTAGGGAGAGAGGAAACCATCCTATTGAAGAAACGCAAAACGGACTCAACGTGGTCGCTTAGAACAAAGCCCCACACTTGTGAGGAGTAAGACAAAATTGAACGCACTACAGCGTCAAAAACCTTCATTTTCTCAGTAAATGGAATCTTGGGATGGGACAGAAATTGTTTCCACATACTGGTGATTGCCAGCTTTGCCATCGAACCTTAGTATTCGTTTGAAGAAGTCTCTAATCGAATTTCAGTGAAGGGAATTTTCGGTAATTTTGCATTTTAAAATTTTAGGCATTGCAATAGCTTAATTTTCTACAAAAATTCGCATATTCGTATATTATCAATAAATAAAAAAACCTTTCAAGGGCAGTTGGTATTTATTTTATTAAATATTAACCATTAAATTGTGACATTGAGCGCAAATTATTGCACCCAAATTCCAAGGGATTCATGTCACACATAACCACAGAACATCATGTTTGCCCGAAATACACAGTACCTAGGTATCTCTTCAGTCCATACCGTCAACTCATACAACTTTGTGCACCCCGTTCAACATTGTGCCAACCTCGTTTTTTGAACCTTATGCTCTCTAACGGTAACAAACTTGAAGTTATCAGTTGGAAAAAGTTTCCACAAGTCTTCCCTGAGGATTTCAGTGCCGGCAAGGTAGCTCTTTCTCTAGTCCACTAAAAGGGAACTGTTCAGTTTGTGCTGGGAGTCTCCTTTGGATGAGTATGCTGCGGATTTCTGAATAGTCTGGTAAGTTCATATTTTCATCCCTATACTGTCAGCTACCAATTACAGTATTTGGTGTTATCAGAAGTTTGTTTGTTTCTATGATATGACCAGATATATTAGAAACGGGAACTTAGGGGTACAACTTTGTGCCACCGTTTTTTTATTATTTCTGCAATAAAATTTAATGCTTTCTCGTTGTATTTTTACAGAAAATGGGTGCTCAGAATCGGAGAAAGGTGGCTGGACGAGTTGAAGATTTGTTGGGATATTTTTGTATGAATTGTTAAGTTTTATAATAAAAACGAACAGAAAGTTGCCTTGCATTGATTTTTATATTCACCTTGTTCAAAAAATCGAAAAAACACTAAAAATTACGAGGGCAAATTTTTTTTTGTATTCTTTTGCAAAGTCAACATGCTGATTAACAAGATTCAGACCGCCACAATGAGCCACATTAGGTTTTTCATTTCATTATAGGCTAAAAAAGATGGTGGCTCAAAGTTGCACCTTCCTGGGGTAATGAATGTGCCACGAATAAATAGTTCCCATTCTATTCGCTAAACAGATGGAATTTTTTCCTTAGCGACATTTGATCACTGAGATGTGTAAGTATCTTGGGTAAACATTTCAACGAGATACGACAACAAATAAAGTTCTGACGCTCAAAAAACCAAAAAAGTGGCACAAAGTTGTATGAGTTGACGGTATATACCTACATACATTCACCACTCCTATTCGCTTAGTTCCCGGCTTATCAATGTTTTCCAACAAGATTTTATTTTCAAAATTGTATCCAAGAAATGTTTTCAATTTTAAATGTGTAATTTTATGCAAAACGAATCAGCTGAGAGCGTGCACCAATAATAATATCGTATCAGAACTGCACAAGGACAATTCAATTTCACAATAAAACAGTTAAGTGAATTGCAAATAACCTTCCCCCCTTCCAAGTACCGGCTGAATTTTGAATCCACTCGATTTGGAGTGAAAAAAAAAATTGACGCTGCGGACAGGATTCGAACCTGTGCGGGCAAAGCCCATTGGATTTCGAGTCCAACTCCTTAACCACTCGGACACCGCAGCGCTTGAGCAAGGTCGCGAGATGTGTCAGTGACTCCTTGAACCTAGTAATTCGGTTCGTGTTGGATAAATCAACCTAAATCAACCTACCTACTAACTGTTAATGGTGTTTCAGCTTTCTGAACCGGCTTTTGTTATAGTTGGTGTTTTTAAAGGCAATGGTTAAGCTGTTATCAAGGTTTTTTAATTTTTTGCTTATGTTAGTGGAGAGTTGGCCATAATAATTTATTGATCTTAATTTTGAAATGCTAGTTGTAGGTTGAATGTTATTATTAGTTGAAGGTGAACTACTTTTCTGTTGTTAGTCAGTTCTTGACTGTAGGTTCTAGAGTTATTTATCTGGGAGTTACTGGCCGGATTGATTTTACTTGGGGTAGATTTGATGGTATTTTTTATAATTTTGCTTCCGAGACTGCAAGGCAGCGGAAGCTTTGTTTTCACTTTCGAAATGAAAAAAAAATTTTTGTTCCAAAATCAAAATTTCCACTCGCATTTTGCGTTTCAGAGCCTCCTGAACAAATTTGGTTCCGTGTCTGTCTGTCTGTCTGTCCGTCCACATTTCCTTGTAACAGCCATAACTTCCACAATTTTGATCCGATTTTAACCAAATTCTCAGGGATCGTGCGGGTTAAGCTCTAGATGGTCCCCTATCAACTTCATCATGATCGAATCAACGGTAGCTTCTGCGCAGGCGCTAACGTGAATTCCTTGTGACGGTCATAACTCGGTCAATGTTGAACGGATTTCGGTCAGATTTTCAGGGATGATGTGGGTAAGGTCCCTTGAGGTCCCATAAGACAATCATCATAATTGCATTAGCGGTACGCTCTGCGCATGCGTGAACGAAATATTCTTGTTACGGTCCTTGCAACAGCCGTAATTTCCACTATTTTGATGCGATTTTCTTTAAATTTTTAGGGATCGTGCGGATATAGCTCTAAATGGTCCCCTATCAGTTCCGTCATGATCGAATCAACGGTAGCCTCTGCGCAGGCGCAAACCAAATTTTCTTGTTTCGGTCATAACGCAGGCAATTGTGAACGGATTTCGGTCAGATTTTCAGGGATGATGCGGGCAAGGTTTCTTAAGGTCCAGTTTCACATTCTTCGCGATCATCAGCAGCGGTACGCTAGGCGCATGCGCGAAAGTGATGTTTTTGTTACGGTCACAGCTTAGTTAATTTTATCGGATTTTGTTCAAATTTTCAGAGATGATCCCGGTAGACGTACTGTGAAGGTCACGAGGAAGCTCATGTGCCATTTCCTTGGCAGTGTATTTTTAGTTGACAAATTTTGTTCATTTCTTGTAGTATGTCATCAACTTTTGTTTTATCAACACATAGAAATTGAGTCATCACGTATTTCTTGGAAAATAGACTTAAAAAGCAATGATAGGTAGGTACATCTGGCTTTCTATACCTACCACTACCTACTAACGTTTATGTTCCGTCATGATGTTTAAATCGCTAGTTTGTTTCTTTGGAGCCAGATATCAATATCGCTGAATCATAATAATATACCGTAAAATGGGGTAATAAGGGTCAGGGGGGTAACAAGGGTCAAAACTTCTACTCTGACGTAATTTTGAATTTGGGCGCCACAAGACAGATTTGGAAGAATGAAACTAACAGTATTTGATTCGTCAGTAATGGTAGACATGGATTCATGAAGTTTTTTTGTTTTTCAACATTGGTCACCCTGTTTTACCATCGACGTTAACGTTACTGTTGTTATCAATAATTTTTGAAGGTTGTAAAACTTTGTATCTCGTCCGTTTCCTGCTGTGATATGTAGTCAATTTTACCGTAGCTTCTAAGAACTTCTAAGGTGACAATCTCGAAGAAATATTAGTGTTTACTAGTAACGTGTTACCTAAATCATTTTTTATTGGGCTTGTGGACTGTGGTTCAACGGTTGCCGGGTAATAAGGGTCAAATTTTAGAGTTCCAAAAAAATGAAACCAAACCAATTCGCTGCTCTTTTCTTCGAAATTATAAAGGGTCAGACGACAAATATGTGTTTCCCACTGTGCCTGACATTGAAAATATTTCCTTTGATCAAATCGAGAAAGTTCTCAAAGTAGTTTTCGAAGTTAGGGGGCGATTTTCATTTGAAGCTTGAACTTCATCCCTTTTTTATTGTTTTTAAAATGTTGTAAGACATTTGATTTTATGATAATGTTGAAAATATGATTTTATTATACAGTAAAACAGGGATTTATCCCTAATTTTTTTATAATGCTTCAAGTCGAGATTTTTATTCATTTTTAAGCAATGTTCCTGTGATTTTCTTGATAAAATCAGGGTTGTAAACTTAAGTTCCTTGAAAATGTTAAAGTTTAAAAAGTTCAAGTGTTCAAAAGTCAAGTTAAAAAAATAGTGGTATCTTTTTTGTGATTTTTTAAGTAAACATGTGGGATTTTTACCCAATTGTATTCGTTAAAGCGTTATTTTTATGCGTTATCTAGGTTTTCTTCTGAAAACAAGTGTGTGACCCTTATTACCCCAACTCAAGGGTAATAAGGGTCACACTATAAAAAAATATATATATCCCCCACCATTCATGGGGGTCTAAAGTTAGGTTATGGATTCTTCTCTACAGCCCAAGACTCTGAGGGGGAAACAAAAAGAAATTTTTTAAATCATTGTTTATTGTTAGAAAATTTGAGGTAAAGTGTAAATTTGACCCTTATTACCCCATTTTACGGTATCCTTTTACATTTCAAGAAGCCGACTTTCATTAATTGAGTACCTACATAGCTTCGCACTAGATACCTACCAACTTACGCTATACCCTACGATTCTGACTGATCAAAAAAAAAAAAAACAGAAAGCTGTTTGTTGCAATATTATTACTTACAGGAAAGTTTGTGCTGATTTCCAATACTAGGGGTAAAGTGGGGGAATGGGATACCTCTAACTTCGTTATTCAATAGAATCTTCCAGAAAAGTCGTACAGGTCTAAAACTAGTCTCATATATATTGACACAAATTTAATGGATTTATGTGATTGGGTACATATCGAATTTACAGGTTAGCGAACCTAGTGATTACTATCACATGCGATTTGGATGAGATTTTCAGGGAATGTGCGGGCTAGGAGTTAAGCTGAAAACAGACTACGCTGACGTGACGTGGGATGACGCATGATCAGGCAGCGACAGACCACGTCAGACCATGTCAGACATGGGCCCACAGGTTCACACTTTGCTGACGTGACGTGAGGGTGGGGGACGTGATGCTGGGATATCGTGCTCAAAGGAGGGTGGAAGGTGTGGTCAGTTGATGTGTAATCTTCAGCAATACAAGAACTTCTCGACTTGCTTAACGAGGAAGAGGAAGAAATTGCTGGGATGGCAATTGCCTGTGCTGCAGCAGCAGCATCAAGGATATGGGTGCATCCCATCAACAGCACGCGGGGCCTGTACGGCGAATTTTCAACTTTGATGCCCGAAACGGTGGAGGACAAAGAGCGTTTCGTCATGTATTTCCGCATGACGAAAAATGAGTTCTATCATTTGTTGAAATTAGTTGGTCCGAAAATTGAGAAACGCTCGACTCAACTACGAGAGAGCATACCAGTGGAGATCAGACTGGCAGTTTGATTGAGGTGAGTGCAAACTATCAACTTAATTATCTAGACGACCTGACGCCGGCTGATGTCTTCACATGCCTGACGAAAATCCAAATCTATTGACTTTGACCTGATGCGTAGATGGCGTGTTAAGGCGTAGGATACGCTAGACGGCATCATCCCACGCATTACCACGTCACGTCAGAGCAATCTGTTGGTGATCGTCCGAATCCTTTGTTTTCATTTTGTACATCCCGCGTCATCCCACGTCACGTCAGCGTAGTCTGTTTTCAGCTTTAGGCGGTCCCCTATCAGTTTCATCGTTCCTGACTCAATACCTCAAGCATCATTTTCTCACGCCCTAGTCGTTTGATCTCGCTCAAATTTGGATGATAGTTGGGGAATGGCAGTTTGATAATCTTATATCAATTTCAACATGATTGTACCATTAATAACGGAATCCTTGTAACAAGCTTGTTTTCCACAGTTTTAATCCGATCTGGGTGAAATTTTTAGCGAATGTGCGGGCTAGGGTGAAGACGGTCCCCTATCAGTTTCATTGTTGCGAAAACGCATGGGCAAACGCAAATTCCATTATGCTCCATTTTTCCCGATCTCGCCGTCCGATCTCGTTCAAATTTGGATGATATTTGGGGGATGACAATTTAATCATCCCATAAAAATTTCAACTTGATTGTATAATAGCTACTGCGCATGGGCCAGTGTGAAATCCTTGTAACGACCTTAATTTCCACTGTTTTCATCCGATTTCGATGAAATTGTCAGACAATGCGCGGGTTAGGTTGTAGATGGTCACCTATCAGTTTCATTTTTGCCAAATTAATACATCATTCTGCGCATGCGCAAACGTAAATTCCATCGTGTTCTATCTAGTCACTCGAGGAAGTTATGTGCCACTCCATACTTGGGTAGACCTTTTTTTTTTCTTTTTTTTTTTAACACCACGCAACACATTCCTTTCAGGCTTTCAACTAACCGTAGAACGTAAAATAGTCAACTAATCCTTAGCTTTATAAATAACGCACAGAAGATTTAATTTAGATAGGTATAGGTATAGGTCTTCTTCTCTACAAACCCCGGCAACATAGGCCTGAACATGAATGTGTATTAGAATTGGAATTCACCTCCATGCAGAACTCAAATAGTATGCCCAGTGCATACAACCTTTGCACTTCCATAACAAGCGGTCTTTAGGGTTGTTTTTTCGACAAATATAACAGAAAAGAGTTTCATCACCAAGATTATCGTCCAGCTCATCATTGCTTCATGAGTCTTCATCACTGTAACTGTGGTCAGTGTCGCTGCTGTCATCAGATTCTATCTTCTTCCGTTTCTCCAAAATTTGTTTCACAACAGCTTTTGGTTTCATCACCATTCTCACAAGTTTTGAGCTATGTTCTTCTTCAATAACTTTTTTTATATTTTATATATATATATATATATATATATATATATATATATATATATATATATATATACTTTTTTAGTGAATTTCTCCACCTGGCATCTTTCTTTCTCAAGTTAAAATTTTAAATTGACCACAAAAGACATCCTTAAACGTATAACGACATAGTAGAGATACCAACCAGACAATGAGTGACAAACCACCAGATTTTCACATCTCCGCCTCTAATAGATTTGACGAAATACATCAACTTTAAGGTATCCTCTAAGATGCTGAAGAGACCCCAAACAAGCGAAGATTAAGCATCCAACAATTAAATACAAGCTCTGATCAGGCCAATAGAAGGCGAAAGCGCTCAGCAATAAACCATAAAATTTTTAGAAAACTTCAAAAAAATTTCTCAACCCTCAAAAACTTCTTAGGATGGAATTTTCTTCGAGTTGGAATATCGTCAACGTATACAAGGTAAAGGAGAAGGCCCAGTACCTAGCTGTGGAACTCCTGCTTGGATGCTCAGCGATCGAGATATAATCCCGTTGTATAAATTAATGATCTCGGGACTGGAAAAGCCGGGAGACCCCTTTCTTTCCCTCGTCCAGTGCTGAGGATACTAGTAATTTGATAGGTGCTCTTACAACTACTAATCAGTCATTTTACCTTAATCTTAACATCAGATCTACGACTTTCCAGGTTGCGACTGGGGTCAGGTCGAACGAGTTGGCCCAAGAGCAGAATGCGATTTTGGCGGAAATCATGCGGCTCCAAGCGGAGATGCAAAGGCTTCAGGCTGACATTCAACTCCGGCTGAGTGGGGGCCTCCCCAACACCCGACCGATTCAGCAGCAGCAGCAGCCACCGGCCACGACAGCAGCCCCTCAGCAGTTCCCTCCAGAACCACCACGTGAGTTGCGTGTATGCATTTCATTTCAAAGATTGTAAAAGTAAAGTTGGCCAAACCATTGTTATTGGCCATTTTTAGGTCGTCCCTCTAAAGCTAGGTAATTATTAGCAACTGATGTATTGAAGTTCTGGAGGCTTCATTTCAATGTTACTGCCTACCTACAAGGTGAATCAATTTTTATTCCGTTTATGAAAAGAAAACTATGTTTGCAAGTTTCCCTATTAGTCCAGGAGCCGAGGTCGAAAATAAGGTAGTAATTTATGAAGAAGGTTTGAGATTAGATTTTGAAAATACGAGTATAGTCCATTTCTAGCAATGGCCCGAAAATTTTAAAATCATAATTTTCGAAAATGTTAATCATTGAAATGCGTTTTGAGAGATTCTAAGACGAATCCTAGAGTTTAACGCTTTTTCATACATCCATGTGTGTGTGTGTCATTCCAAACGATAACTCTCCTTAGAGATTGAGATAAAAATACCGTTCTTGCGAAAAAACATCAAGCGTTCCGAACGAAAAGATGAGTTCGTTGGTCAGTACTTTTTGAGCATAATAAATTGGTCAAATTTCAACAATATACTGGAAAAATCACTAAAAATGGCTAAAAACTGGTAAAAATCTTTCAATTTATATTTTTTTGGCAGAATTTTAGTCAAAAATAAATTGTCAACGATTAACTAGGACATTTAAAAATTTTTGTTCAAAATAATGCTGAGAAAGTACTTACATTCCATTAATATTAGCTAAAAAAAAATCTATGAAAACTGCAAAAAAATCTAAAAATCCAAAATCTCTTTTGAATCGCCGAATTTAATTCAGTATGAGTTTGTTTTGCCATAAAATTGGTTCTTAACAATTTCTTTCTACTGAAATTGCTCCAATTTTGATACAATTCAACATATTAAAATACGATGGATAGTTAATGATAATTCGCTCATACGGTCATGCTGCATGACTGGAACTTTGGAGGGTCCTCTCATCTCCCCGTCTAGACTTTTGTCCTTCAAAATCATCTAGTGGCCTTAATATTGGCCTAATTCAGGTCTGCCAAACTTCACTCGGTTCAGGGTAAGGGTCAGGCGGGGCAAGTGCGTTTACGGTGCAAATGCGTCTCTTCGTTTTATTTCGCTATGAGGCCACTCTATTGTTGTAAGTTTCTTGGCAAATGATAGAACAGGTGTTTATGATCACCTGATAAAAATGTTAACCTGCTCATTGAACAAATAAGCGTAATTGGAAGCATTTCTCGCGAAGCCTTCGTCCTATATCAGAGTTTGATTCTGAGGGAGGTACAGTTTTTAATGGTTTTCTTGTCTAAAACCCTTCCTTTCCGGTTTATTCTACTGTTTATCTTATTTCAACTTTTTGTCTCTGTATGAACAGCGCTCTTGATAACTTCAAGGCTACAAAAAATTGCTGCAGTAAATTAATAAAACGTTACCTATTGCCCCTCTTTTTTTACGGTGGAACAAGTGCGTTCCATCAAGAACCACATGAAGTTACCAGTTAAAATAAGAAAATCAAGGTCTTGAAGCCTAGTTTGCACCCAGAACCTCTTCATTCAAGCCCCACGCACAATCGTACGCTTCTCCTATCTTATTCTGCAAAACTCTGGAGTCTTCAAATTCTCTCTCACACAAACCTCATTCCCCAACCGACAGCGAATCAGAGGACAGCCAACAAGTGGATGAGTTTATTGACCATTTTATCAACTCAGGAATTCATGTTGAGTTGCTAAAAATTATCTATTTTGCGGCGTTTTATTTTTCATTAACAATTCATTTTAAATTATACCTAAAATCTACCTACTTTGGTTCATTTTATTTTTATTATTTATCGGGTAGAAAGTTGAAAACGCACTTGCCCCAACAGGAGGCAAGTGCGTTATTTGAATGTTTCTAGGTTTATCCCCATTCTTAATGAATTATTAACTTCTATTCATTATATCCACACGTTTTTCGGCGTAGAAATGTTTGGGGAATGTAATAAAACTGTAGTCATTATATAACTTGTAGTTTGAGGGAAATGGTAACATAACGCAGTCATATTTATGAAAAAGTCCAGTCATGCAGCATGACCCCATGAGCGAATTTTTGAAGAAATCTTCGATTATTTCGATTTTTGACTGACTCTTCAACTTTGAAATTTCTGAAAACTTGATACATATTCTTATAGGACAGTTTACGCTGATTCCGAATATACCACATGTTGGTATGCTGAAAAAATTATTTCGCACAACAAATCGCAAAAAACAGGCTATTTTGAAATTTTTGACTACATTTTTGAAAATTTCAACCCGAAGATGTAATCCGATCATGCTGGCCAACGAACTTGAACTTTCGTTTTGTGTCCTTAACATTTTAAAATTTGTTTGAAGTTTCTAGCACAATTCTACGGACAGTTATTGTCTGGAATGACACATACATATATACATACATACATACATAAAAAAAATGCGTTAAACTTCAGAATATGATTCAGAATAGCCTGAAACGGATTTCTGCATACAATTTTTTCAAAAATTCATATTCTAAGAATTTTGAGGCGAGAGCAATAGCTTAATTTTCTTCAAAATTCGCTAAAACGGGTAAAAAGTTCCAAAGGTTTCAAAGTTCATATCGAGTATGTTTTCACTTTGATCTTTTCCCATTAAAGTACAAAATATAAGGCCGATATTACGAACTTCATGTGTAAAATGACATAAAATTCATGAGTTCGGCTGTAAGTCAATGGGGAAAGGTCTCAGCTAAAATATGCTCGATGAGAACATTGAAAGGTATTTGTTCTTGAGTGAAATGAGCTTTGGCAGATTGAAATCAGACCAATATTAACTCCACTAGTTGATTTTGGAGGGCAACAGAATTGATGGGGGTAGGAGTGAACTGACCCAAAATTCGCCCGGTTGTCAATTGTTTGTAATTCGCTTATTTTGAGAAATAATTCAGAGTTTTGGGGTCAAATGGTTTTTTTTCGTGCTCTACAATTTTGGCTACGTATAGAAATTTCTGTAGGATGTACGGTTAGTAAATGTAGTATGTAGAGTTATGAAAGAAAAACATTAAAATGGACAACTTAAGCCATCTCCATGAGGCCGCCATTTCTTATTCCACCAATTTCGAGATGGCAGACAAAGATTTTCTCCCTCAAAATGTACTAAATATTCAAAATCGAATCTCAAATTTTCTCCTGAAATTACCAACTACATATCACCGGCCTTGGCTTCTTAACTAATTATTATTGCTTATTTGTGAGTTTGGTGAGATACAGAAGTGCCGAGTCTGTTGTTATCAACCATTAATTAGTCGAATAGAGATAAATTAATAGTCATGTTGATTTCGTGCAAGGAGGATGATAATGAATGAGACATCCGGCTGAGGATGACGATGGTTGCGGAGGCGAAACGCGTGGGAAGTTTATTTGCTAATAAAAAGGGGCCCCTCCTAAATATGGGCTGTCTGTTTTTGATATGAGCGAAAACCCACGCGAATCAGCACAACCTGAGCATCGATGGTGAAATATTGGCGAGAAAAGTCTGGCGCGAGTCTTTACGTTATTTACAATAAATTTAATTAAATACGATTATTTTAGCGAATTTTCGTTGAAAATTAAGCTATTACAATGGCCCAACAATTTTAAAATCAAAATTTAAAAAATGTTCACAATTAAAATGCGTTTTGAGACATTCTAAGACGAATCCCAGAGTTTAACGATTTTTCATATGTATATATATACATACATATTCAAGGATACGCAAAGAAAATTAAGTTTGAACCAACAGGGAGCCGACGTCTGGAGGGGGCGAATGTTGGGCCGAAGTTCTACTTTGTTACTTATCTCGGCGCGTCTTGTTGCAATGGTTTATCGAAAGCTTAGCAATTGGAGACTAGCGTCTCGCTTGACTCATGCAATCCATCTTAATTTTGTAAACATGATTGCAATTAATATTGAGAATTTCTTGTTTGAATCGACGTATCTATGATCTAATCTAATGCTTTCTCTAGTAATTTTTTATCATTTACCTAATAATGATTAAAAGGACGTTTCCATTTGTTTTCGGAACGTCACGAGCGTCACGTCACGGTGGGGTTTTCTAATGATTTTCACGTACAACCAATAAGTTACTAGGGAAGTGTAACTCCCTTAGTTTTCATATCAGGAAAATCGTCAGCCACTTTTTGGAATGCTCTCATTTTATCACAGCATCTCATAATCCCTAAGCCTCTGTAGTGTCAAGGAAAGCTGATTTATTACGCTCCGTTATAAACTAATATTGCTAAGTAACCATAATGAACTAATAATGTGTAAAACTAATCATTATTAAATGATCTGACTGTAGAACCGTAAGTCTACCGTCCATTTTTTCTCTTATAAAAGAATGTTGGACGCAGGAATGATAATTTTTCTGGGTTTAAACTCCTTCATTGAGGAAGAGAAGTCGCTGGTGTAAGACTCTTGAGACACCTGTATAGGAGAGGGTATATCCAGTGAAATTATTATTAAATTCACTATTCTTACCAAAATCATTTACAAACAAGGCTTACGGATCAAATTTATTTCTAATATTTCATGTGTACACAACCCACAACATGAATTTTATCATCACTATTCTAAGGTTAACACGAGGAAGCTATTTTTTACTTCATTAACATTAATATAAACATCCCACCGGTTGAATAAGAGCAAATTTATTCCTAATATGTCATTATACAGTAGTTTTACCAATAACCTTATACCAATGTGAGAAATTGTTAATCGTCCAGCTCTGACAGATTTCCGAGAAAGTAGGCGGTGAGATGGCATTGTGGCGCACATTTTGACCTCGCTGCGACCCATCGTATGTTAAACAGGGAGAAGGTCACCTTCCATTGTCGGAGTCGTCAGTGAGGTAACCCTAGGGGATGACTAATAGGAATATCAACGGGAATGGAACGCTTCCGAGAACAGACGAGGAATAGGCCTTCGGGATTCAATTTAAATGGCCTGATGACTAAGGGGGCACATTTAGTTTATCTGGGGCGACCTCGAGGCGTTCCAGAGGTCACAAGAGCGATGGGAGTTGAAAGTAGCACAAATGAGTGGCTAATACGATAACACCATGGATCGCTTTGAGGAGTGGTGCACACAGAATAACTTATCCTTGAATGCTGGTAGATGCTCTGTATCCACATTTAGTCGTGTCCGCGACACACTAAACTTTAATTGTCATCTCAATGGTACATCTTTGCCACGAGTGAGTGTAGTCTGGGACCTGCGAGTTCTGCTTTTGATCCGGGTCCTAGCTTCTGTGACCATATTGACATGATCACAAGCTGGGCAATGAGATTTCTTGGCTTCCTGAAAAGACACACGAGAGACTTCACCAACGTTTCTGCCATTATAGTTCTATATGTATATATATATATATATATATATATATATATATATATATATATATATATATATATATATATATACTTTTATCACTCATTTTTCACTCATTTTGATTTTGAAATTTTCCGAGCCATTGCAATAGCTTCATTTCCCAAGAAAATTCGCTAGTCATCAAATTTCACGTAGAATTGAAATCTGTAATAAAAAAATGTGGTTTCCGATTTAAAATAACGAAGTTGATTCAATTGTACCCGTTTGCGCAAGTGCGCAATTTTGTCATTTTTGAGATCCCTACAAAAAAAACATTGATTGAAAAAAAAAAAATTTTTTTTTGACCTATTAATAACAATTTTAAAGGGGGGAGGGACGTTTTTGGGGGGCACCCTTTATATAGACGTAGATTTTCTTCTTTTTTGACTGAGTGACATTTAAAAAACTCCATTTCAGCATTGGCACCAGTCGAAAACAACCAAGTCAAGCAAACCAAAGTGGAAGAGGACTTCGTGCTGCCCTGCACAATGGCTAGTGGTGAAGAAGGACTTTGCAGGCCGCTGGTCAACTGTTTGGCCTTCTACACCGACCTTCCGGCTCTCAAGAAGGAACCCTGCCCACTAAGAAGGGAAGAACAGGGGGTCTGCTGCCCCAAAAACGCCAGTAAGTTTCATATAGTGGCTAGTGTCAATCAACCATTTTTCGATCATTTTCTGGTGTTGAATTCACAGGCACCTGACTGACCTACCAACCGGCGGTGATGAGAAAATCCGGGCAGGGGGGCAAAAATATAGGTGCCCCTTAAAAAGGCAAATTATGAGGCACACAATATTGTCTATCATGCCTGTATTAGATAGGTAGCTGTGATAGTTCCCGTCAGAATCCAAGAGGATGCGCGACCGTAGCTGCGTTTGGCGATAGATGGGGATCCGAGAACCGGTAAACCAATCTACTCCAAACATAGCACATAAATGCTAATAGCATTTATAGTACGAGTGGTATCTCTCGGGATATTGACACCCCCCCCCCCCCTCTCTCTCTCAGAGAGAGAGAGAGAGAGAGAGGATTTAATCCTTGATATAGCTCATCTGCGTAGTTTACTGATACAGTTGGCCAAAAGTGAATATTTTTGCTATATCAAATATATTTACTGAATCTGAAGTTTTAACACAGAATGTGTTTTTGCGATCACCTAACGGTTAAAAATGAAACGTAATTATATAACGAAAAAACGACATGCGATATCGATAAACTTTATAGCTAACCTTCGCTTATAATGAACAATAGTTGCTGTGCGTAGGATTGCAAGGCTCCAAGTTATTTCCTACTCATTATTATTCTGCATTATTACGAGTATTATAAAATGAGGTAAAACTAACATTAAAAACGCAAAAACACATTTTAGGGGGGCGTAGCCATCTACCAAGGCGCGAAGCGCAGAGTTTTGATTAGGACAGACAACACAACCTTCTTAGCTTCTGTCTATAAAATGGGCAGTATCCGATTTTCACACTTAAATTCTATGTCCTGACAGATATGGCAGCAGTGTGAACATCGAAACATTCATATCTTTGCTTCTTCTTATATAACCTCTGAAGAGAACGTTGAAGCAGACAAAGCTTCGAGAATTGTATCCCCAGAGACGGAATGGTCCCTTAATCAAAAGTATTACGATTATATTATTCACCACTTAGGAATGCCTCAAGTCGATTTAATTGCGTCTGCAAGTAATTCAAATGTAGCCTTTATGTTTCCTGGTTTCGAGACCCTGGAGCTTGGAAAATCGACGTTTTTACAGTACGTTGTGGTAGTGTAAGTTTTTATGCATTTCCACCTTTTTCCGTGATTAGTTAGAGTACTACGAAAAGTGATTTTGGACCAAGCATGTGGTATATTTGCGGTTTCTCTTTGGTTTCTCTTACGGAAATCGCAATTGCGGTACCCAATTTTTTTATGTGGGAAGAATAAGTACCTTCCCAGGTTATAATTCCATATTGTGGTACTGATTGTAACATTCTGCAGAACACTAATTTTATTGTCTTTTGGTAGTACATGTCTTATATTATAGAAGATATAAACAATGTTTTTTTAGCTTATCATACGTACGTTTCATACGTACGTTTGAACGTATCAAACTTATCCAGCGTATAATTATAACGTATAGCTAATAATTCAAGTTACTCTCTCAGGTTTACGTTCACTTTCGTTTCGTAACCGATACCTACCAATAGCCTTTCTTTATTAAGCAACGCGACGATGGCACACAGCCACTTTTGTTAAGTTCCAATCTTCATTTGTAGAGTGTATCTTATTAAAGAAAACTATTTTAGGTCATTGTAATGAAAAACCTTTAGATTATCACACATTTATTGTATTAAGCAAAAACATAAAGCTTTCCAGCTAAATTCTCATCCACCATCTTCAGGTATACACAACAAACTAAACACGGGAGAAAAGCTACTAACTGGAAACCTCCATATAAACACAACCAGCTAAAATTTAGCTGAAAAGCTTTGTGTTTTTGCTTAATGCAATAAATGTGTGATAATCTAAAGGTTTTTCATTACAATTACCTAAATTATGGAGGATTATCACAAGAAGTCTTCACCAACTCTTCTGAGATTATTGATAGAAAACTATGATTTATTTGTATTATTCACTCAGGACGACCGGTTGGTGGTGGTCCACAAAGCTCTGGTGTGATCCAACCACCACCCCCTCCTCCAGTGGCTGTTCCACCTCTGACGCCCCAGCAGCTCAACAAAGCTGGCGAAGACGCCCTGCAGACCATTCAGACCAAAATCAACTTCGTGCACAACCTCTTCCTCAACAGGGTGTTCGTCACTCAGGACTCTCCAGCAGTGGGGCATCAGGCCTTCTTTCCCACCACTAACGAGACTTTAGCAGTCGGTTCGCAGGCGGAGAAGGGAATTGCTGCTAGTACAGCTTTAGTGAAAGAGTGAGTACCACAGCTTACCTACCTGCAAAAGTAGGCCGAAAAAATTTCTTGATCTTTCCAGGAGTATTGAAAAAATTATAGACCAATGGTCTGCGTAGAAGGGCTATCTAACACAGAAACCAAATCATAGCAGCGTATTTTGTGAAAGATTTCATCAGAGGCCAGGAAGAAACGGCTGTCTTTTTCGGATTCAGCGCACCAAATGAAATTTTTCCTTGGAGGAAAAACAATAGATCATGGATATGTCCATTGTTGGTGGTGTAATTAGAAAATTAAAATGATGAAATAAATAAAATACTCACGAGATATTTTATGAAAAATTCATTAGCATAGGTATAACATTAATGAACAAAATTGTCAAAATTTGGAAATGCGGTAGCGTTAGTAATGCTCAATATTGGTTTATGGTAAGAAAAATATGAGATAAAATGTCTTGTTTCCATATGATCTATATATCGTGTGAATACAGCATTGTTTCTGGTGGTTTCTGTATTGTTTCTGGTTGTGGAGATAGCTGGATCAATATTCAACTCTAGATTCAACACGTCAGCTGTTTAACGCATATTTTGTAGAAGTACATTGCGGTAGTACCTCATTGATTTCTACCTAGCCTTCAATTTTCGAGTTCATAATACTCTAAAGTGCCGGAGCGTTGAATTTTGTGTGGAGAACAAAATGGTGTCACGAAAAGTTCGTTGACGCGTGGAGAAAGAAAAAGTGTCGTGAAAAATGCCTTGACCCCCAGCCAAAAGACATATCAGGCAAGGTGAACATCCTCCAAAAGGATGGAAAAATCTACTTGAATGCTTGTATGAACGTTATTGTATTGTTAATGTTACTGAACCGATTTGACGGTGTGGTGACAGATCCATAAACATGGAGCCAACACCGCACCATGTCCTCTTCAAATAGGGGAGGATATGAAAGCACCAGAAAGAACGTTCGAAAAGACAACAAACTATTCATTCATAAAGATACAAGATCGTTAATCGGTAGGCTTGTCGACTCGACTGACCCTTCTCTTTACCCTTCGACCACAATCCCCACTCCTGCACAAGTGCCATATAAAAGTCCACTCATCAGCCTCTAATTCCTAATCTATGTACCTACCTATAAGTTTTTCGACGTTTATGACCAACCTACAACTCGTAAAAAAATCAAATTTCCTGCAGATTTGGTTTTCATAATTTTTGTTGTTGCACAGATATTTTCCGAGGTACAGCTGTTCAATGTTCCCAGAATTGGGGAAATTGGTCATCATATGCCAGTTTTAACATGGATATGTCTTTTGTCTGCGGGTTAATGTATGCATTTCGTGAGATTTGTTTCAACCCAAAAAATGTACAGTTTAAAATGACTTATATAGGGAGAAATTGGCAGCGTGAGACGCAGTGACGAGTCATAAATTTAGAGCTTTCCAACAAGTAGATAACGATTTTTGTAGGTGGAAAACTGACAAAGTTACATTTCCCTAGCTACCGGTTCTAATGATTTCCTACTGGATTGTAAGTGAGTAGAACCTGTGTTTCGTACGGTCAAAAAAGACGTCAAGTGAACATATCTGAACGTATCAAATGTTTCCTATTTATGAATCTAATCTGTGTAAATAAATTATTGATACTGAAATGTTGTGTATGGTGCACATTCGTTTGAAAATATGAATTGAGAAGCCAAATGACATATCCATGCCATGATTTTCGAAATGGATAGGTATGTCTTTTAACTTGGGGTATTTGAACAAATCGTGTGACTTTATTTCAGCCCGAAACACTGTAACGGATCAACTGATTTTACAACCAATGCATTACTAGGGAAGTGTAACTCCCTTAGTTTTCATAGCAGGAAAATCGTTCGCCACTTTTTGGAATGCTCTCATTTTATCATTTCATGGTCCCTAAGCCATTGTAGTGTCATGGAAAGCTGATTTATTACTCAAAGTTATAAACTAATATTGCTAAGTAGCCATAATGAACGATAATAATTCGAAAAGAAGGCACTAAATGGTAGGTACTATTGAGAAGTATGTACTTGTAAGCAGTAAGCACAAGACGGTGCATGGATCTCTGATCAGCTTATTGGCCTTTAAAGCTGACTTTATCGTATTTAATCTCTGAAGCTGAAATTCCAAACAGAGAAAGGTAGATTCGAATTTCAACGTGCGGAACCACCATAATCTGCTGAGGTTCCTAGTTTCTTTGCTTCTCGTCCTACCTATGTAGCTAAAACTTTGAATAAGTCTATTGACCATTGAAGTTTAATAAAGAAGAAATGAAAGTGAAGCTTATTTCTACAGCACATGATGGTGTTGAAGATATTTGTGCAATTGAAACTGCCATTGATGGTAAACAGACTCTCCTTTGTGACAATGGGTGATCGATTTTGAAGAAATTAACACCTAATGTTCCAGCAGAGTTCTGCAACCCCTGGAAATATATCCAGAAAAATATTGCCTAATAACCTTAGCAACGAGAAAAATAAGTAGGTCGGAAAATAAAAATTGATAAATAAGGGAAAAATAAACTGAACTTCTTTGAAAAAGGCAAAAGGCAAATGCGCAGTGGAAATAAATAAAGGAAAAATCAGAACTTCTGAGAAAAGGGGAAATTAACCTAAAATGGAAATGAAAAGTCCAGTCATGCAGCATGACCCCATGAGCGAATTTTTGAAGAAATCTTCGACATTTCAGTCACTATTGAACATGTAGAGAAATTTTAGTTATGATTTTGATGGACAAACATGGAATCAAATTATTAAAAATAATTAGGAGGTACTCATACTTTATTATTATTAGGAGGTACTTATACATACATTATTTACAAGGTACTTATACATTAATTAGAGCGACCGAGAGAATCGGAGGACGGAATATTTCACAGAGTGAACTCATCAGTTGTGATTAGGTACTTTTTTTTTTTTTTTTTTTTAACAAGCACCTACTAGCTACGTTTTAAACAGCATGGTTCTAGGATTGGTTATACAGGGATACTTCCATAAGAGTAGTTCAATCTGAATTTGGACAATGTTTTAAGCAAATATTACCGATTTTCACAACTAGCGAACGGCATTATTTCGATTTTTGACTGATTTTTCAACTTGAAAATTTTTGAAAACTTGATACATATTCTTATAGGAAATTTTACGCTGATTCCGAATATACCACATGTTAGTATGCTGAAAAAATTATTTCGCACAACAAATCGCAAAAAACAGGCTATTTTGAAATTGTTGAATACATTTTTGAAAATTTCAACCCGAAGATGTAATCCGATCATGCTGGCCAACGAACTTGAACTTTCGTTTTGTGTCCTTAACATTTTAAAATTTGTTTGAAGTTTCTAGCACAATTCTACGGACAGTTATCGTCTGGAATGACACATACATATATACATACATAATATATACATACTTACATACATACATTTAAAAAATGCGTTAAGCTTCAGAATATGATTCAGAATAGCCTGAAACGGATTTCTGCATAAAATGTTTTCAAAAATTCACTTTCTACAAATTTTGAGGCGAGAGCAATAGCTTAATTTTCTTCAAAAATTCGCTAAAAGGCACAATGCTGAAAAAGAAAATTAAATTATGCTCAAACCTGGCTGTTGACACAGAAGCAAAACTCAGGCGACGAAAATGAAATGGAAATAAACACTTTCACTAACTTTGTGAAAAAGAAAAGTACCACTAGGCTGAATGAAAATCAAAGTTGGGAAAATAATGAGTTGGCTTACTAGGCACCAAACGAGATATATGGCTTCAGAGAAGAGAATGGGTTTTCCGGTTCTCGGATCCCTCATCTATCGCCAACCACAGCATTCCAAGAACTCGAGAATGACGCGTTTAATCTGGCGCGAGAGCGACGGATAGACGCGCATTCTCTTGGATCTGACGGTAACTGTCACACTTTGGCTCTTCCTATAATATCTTACCTGGTACTTCTTTGCATTGAACTTGATGGCAGCAGTTTTGTTCCGTGAAAATGGTAAAGGTATGAATCATCTTTGAATTTTTATCTAATAAACTGCTTCCTGTAGTAGAAATCATGAATGGCGTCCTATAGTAGGAATCTTGCCTATGATTTCTAAACTGTGTGTTTTTCTACTTTTTTGGGTTGTAACATCTAGAATCTAGATAATGCAAAGCCGAAATGTACGAAAAATGGAAGAAGGAATATTCCGAAGATGTGGAAAAAGGAAAATTCTATAGAAACATAGAAGAAAATTTACCAAAATATACATGGTTCAATGATGGCAATCTAGACCGCAACCATATTAAAACTGTCTGCAGACTCCGGTTTGATCATCATCGACTCCCAAGTCACCTATATAAAATTCATATAACCGATGACCCTACTTGCTCATGTGCGGAGGGTGATATTGCAGACAGTGATCATGTTCTTCTGAAGTGTAATCGATTCAAGATGACTAGGGAAACTATGATGGCAAGATTAGTGGAAGAAGGAGTGGAACTACCAACAAGAATGAACTGTGTTTTAAAAAATAAAAAAAGTTATAAACATTTAGTAAAATTTATAAAAATTAACAATATTGTACTATAGGTAAAGTCTGAAAATAATATTTTAATGATGTACTGAATTTGAATGTAAATTATGTTGTATGTGGCTTAATAAATAAATTGTTAGAGGCAAAAAAAAAAATCTAGACAATCCAATACTGATGTAAAATTTCGTATTTTCAGGTTTAACCTGACTCCAGACCAGGGAACGTTCGCTCTTCCGAGGTTCAGTCTTCTGAACACGATCCTGGCGGACACCTGTCCTCGCAGAGGTCAATGTTTCCCTTCCAAGTACAGATCCTACGACGGTTCTTGCAATAACCTGAAGAACCCGGACTGGGGCGCAGTCGGAACAGCTTTGCAACGGATTCTGCCGCCGAAATACGCTGATGGTACGCACTATTCTATAGTATTTACAGATTTAATTCAACCTTTTACAAATTCATTTGACCCTTTAACGAATTAAATTAAACTTTTTTCAAATTCAATTCAACCTTTTACAAATTCTTCAACTCTCCACCGGAAGGGGTGGATATGGAAAGTATCTGATTGATTACGAGGAAGGTTATAAGTAGTAGGTAAATGAGTAGTAGGCTAAATGAGGTGCGTAAGTAGGTAGCTACGTACATACTACCTAACTACGTGACCTCAGGGCCTTGCCAATTCAATGTCTACTGTATGGTCAGAATCGCTTCTGTTTGCAATGCTGACAATCACTTATGTTTTCATGCCCTTGAAAGCGATAACTTTTACATTAGTCGCTCTGTATCACTGTTTACGATTTTTTTCTCTCTCCATAACCTGAAGTAATTATGAGTGTCAGCGATTCCGATTCAGACTCTTTTGTTGTTAGAGGAAGACGTAGGAGACTTGTGATAGAAAGTGATTCTGACCGTACAGTAGACATTGAATTGGCAAGGCGCTGTGGTCACGTAGGTAGGTAGTATGTACCTACGTAGCTACCTACTTACCCACCTCATGTAGCCTACTACTTATAACTTTCCTCCTAATCAATCAGCTACTTTCCATATCCACCCCTTCCGGTGAAGAGTTGAAATGAATTTGTAAAAGGTTGAATTGAATTAAATAAATCTGTAAAAGGTTGAATTAAATCTGTAACTAATGCTATATTTGCTGGAAAATATCAACTGGCAGATTTGCCGATTCGCTGAATTCAATCACGCACTTTGTACTAAGTACTAAGTTACTTTGTTACTTAAGTTCCTAAGTTACTTTGTACTAAGTAACCCGTCGGCTCAGAAGTCCGCATTGTTGAGTAAAAATCAGGTGTAGGTAACCTCGGGCCGAAGCCCTTCTTTTTGCGTTAATGGTGAGCCCCACTAAGGGACTAAGACCAAAGCCTATCAAAGCTAAACTATAGCCTACCATTTCTTGCATTCTCATATCATTTATCTTTAATCCAAATAACTATTTTCCAACGATCTCCTGAGAGAGAAGGGAAGTAGGATTCACCATGGAACACATCTCAACTCCCTCCATAGTTATAACGATCACAGAGCGGATTTCCACTATAAATTATTGAAATTTACACAGACAACACATGGGGTATTGGTATTACTCTAAGAAATGAATAAGTCGTTCTTCGAGAAATTATTTCGAGGAGGTCTCGGAAGGAGGAAGTCTGACCTCTTCACAAAAATTTGGCTGACGCCACCTAGGAAGATAATAAGCCACCATAGTTCCCACCTAAATGTTATCAAATCAGATCAGCTAGACCTTCCACCTGTAAGGTATTGGCATAGCAGGAAACATTGAATCAGAGTGATGGAAGGACCGTTTCCTTACTTATGTGGTTTTGAAGGTAATGAAACAATGAATTCCCAAATTACCCCGACAATACCCCATTTGACGTAGCTATTTTCATTAGCATCCTGAGTAACTTCCGAGTTATTGAGAGATTTGCATTGCATTTTAGCGAATTTTTGTAGAA
Organism: Adelphocoris suturalis; assembly: GCA_030762985.1. Taxonomy (NCBI): domain Eukaryota; kingdom Metazoa; phylum Arthropoda; class Insecta; order Hemiptera; family Miridae; genus Adelphocoris; species Adelphocoris suturalis. Next base: position 23,165,354 of record CM061049.1, read on the forward strand.
AATGAAGCTATTGCAATGGCTCCGAAAAATTTTAAATTAAAAATCGAAAATGTTCTTCTTCGAAATCCGTTTTGAGGCATTCTGAAACAAATCGCGTAATGCTTTTTATTTATGTATATACGAGTATGTCAATTCAGACGATAACTCTCCAAAGGATTGAGATAAAAACTCCGTTCTTCCGCCAAAAAATCAAGCTTTCCAAATTGAAAGATGATTATTTGGCCAGCATTTTAATAAATTGGCCACATTTCAAACAAAAGTGCTGAAAAAATCACTAAAATTGCAAAAAACGGCTAAAACTTGTTTATTTATTTATTTTTAATTCTCATACGATCTTGCTCATACGATCATGCTGTTTAACTGGAACTTTTTTATTGTTTCAACTAATTTATACTTCAAAAGTTACCTACTACATAATTTTGAGCGAATCGAGATACCAGTTTTTCAGTCAAGTGACAGAAAACTGGAACCTACATTCAATCAACCCTCGATTTATCTTCGATTTCATCTCCCCACCTCAATTACTGCTTACTGTAATTGTAAAATAATAAGTAATAGTAAAATATGTCGAGTAGGTACTGCTGGAAGGAATATCTTGAAGTAAGTAATCTCTCGAGCGCACGAGCGTCCCCAAACGACAAGGGAACATAATGAATTTGTTGTCGAATTTCCAAAACAAAAGCTACTGGATTGTCTGAACGGCATCTGAGACACACAAAGTGTTTCGCATGGGAATGGTGAAACGTCAACAGTAGAAAATGCTTACTTCTGTATGCTACAGGAGTCAACGCACCGAGGACTACAGACGCCAGAGGTCGACCTCTGCCGAGTGCTCGTTTAGTGAGCATGACCTACGCAGCAGATGCTGATCGCTCTTCCGACAACTACACGATGATGACGATGCAGTGGGGGCAATTCCTGGACCATGATCTCACGCACACTCCCATCAGCAGAGGTATGCAGAAAAAAAATTCGGTATCAAGCTTCTAATCTGTTTTGCTATAATCTTGAAGCTTATACAACATTTCTTTTCTTAATATGGTTACATTTACAAATCGATGTTTGAGTATGTTATTCACATTTTATTTCCATTTTAGGAGAAAGTGGTGCAGGTATAACTTGTTGCAACAACGGTGTAGAACGACCACCAGACTCCCGGCATCCTGACTGCTTCCCTATAACTCTTCCGAGATTCGACCCCGTATTTTCTCCTTTCGGCGAGCGGTGCATGGAGTTCGCCAGGTCCCTCCCAGCCCCACGCCCCGAGTGCAATTTCGGCCCTAGAGAGCAGGTATGCATATCTTGCTTCCGAGTCTACCTATGGCCCATATTCTCGTGACGTCACGCTTGGAGTAGGTTCGCTGTTGGTTTAAACTGCCTAAACAAAGTAGGTGGGTCGTTGCTTTGCCGTCGAATACAACCGCTGATTAGCAAGTTTGTCAAATATCGAATCAGAGAATATGCAACATGAATTAAAAACCAGCTGCAAGGAAAAAACCTTGAAATGCATTCCTCTGAAGGTAAGATTTCATAAAGACGGCATTGGCAGTGCAGTTATTGCGCGAGTTTTGCAGTTACGCAAATTTTATGGACAAAAAAGGTAATTAGGTACCTACTTTCGTTTTGATCAATGAGGTACAAGAACAAGTAATAATATACGGAAAGTATGTAGGTATACCTTACCTCTAGGTACTTACCTTTCCACATGTGATATAACTTACTATTCCCGCCTAACAGAGCTCTCATAACACATCCTTTCACAAGACCACTTTCACATTACTCTAAAGATTTTTAGTTTCAATTGATTCAAAGAACAGTTCTAAAACTAGATAGGTAATCCACAACATCTTTGCGGCTGATGTCTGGATCATCTAGAACACTTGTATGTCAACTCCCCAACACACATTTCATACGGATCTCTACCCCACAGATTAAATCTTGCGTTCGTAGCGTTTGAGGTCAACACCTGTTAATAACTTGATGTAATTTGCATACAATTTATCACCTTGCATAATACGAAATTTGTAATATGCAAGGTGATAACTTTAATGATGAAAATATTGACTCGGAACTAGGTGAGACTATGTTATGCTGTTGTCCAGCTGTGGCTACAAATGGCACATTTTCGCATATGTTTACTCGTCACCATGACAAGGTGAAATAACTTCGATTTCGCTTTACCTCGATGTAAGGATGCGCTAGTGTCCAAGTCTCGAGAATATCACCTATAGGTTGCGGAAACATTGTTTCCACATTTGGGAGAAATAAAATTGTCCAAAATCAAAATTTCCACTCGCATTTTACGTTTTATACCATTCTGAACAACTATGTTTCCGTGACTGTCTGTCTGTCTGTGACTGTCGTGTGTCCGAAAATCGGTTGAGAATTTTAGCCTGGGTAGCGACGACAACATTTGTAAAAAAAAAACTAGTTTTTTCGGCTTTACCCCCTCCATTCTCCTTCTTCCATCTTGAAATTGTAACAGAGTTACCGTCATCGAGGTCCCGTCATGGCTTCAGAGATAGCGCTGTCGTCGTCCCGTTGGTGAAACAACGGGCGTCGCTGCCTTTTCCTCGTGTTTTCTAGAAGCTGAGTTTGGCGTTGGATGGGCGATCCAGATCCCTGGAAAACCAATCTACTCCGAACATGGCTCATTAAAAGCTATTAGTAGGAGTGGTATCTCTCTGACGGGATGCTCTTTACTCTCCTCTACCTTTTTATGAGGATTTAGGCCCCCCATTGAACCTCGGGGGGGGGGGGGGGGGGGCACCTGAATTCCTTATCAAAATCTCCGAGGTTTTTACCACAACTAACTAGACTAAAATTGGGATCGAACAAAGAATCTCGAAAATCAGTTGAAATATTGTTGTGGCCTGGGTAACGTTGACAAAATTTGTGTCACACACACTCACACATCTTAGAACGGATTTATATGCGGTTATTTTTTATTTCATTTTTCTCATGCTTGGGTTGTCTCCTACCCTCTTGGATCAATTCTAATAGGTCGTCCCTCTATTGTAGAAGCCTAACTTCAGAGGGACGTCCTACAAAAATGAAAAATAGAGTTTTAAAACATCGAAATAGTAGCTATTAGCCTAATTTATATTGTTAACTTCATTTTTCATAATCAAAATTCAGTAACTAGTCAAAAATATTTAATAACAAGTACATTTTTCTAATTTTAATCAAAATATAACATATTAAATTAAGAAAACTCTTGACAGTTTGAATGAAATAGGTATCTCATTATTATTAGGTATCTCATTATTATTAGGTGTTTATTTATTCTTGAATTTCATTTATTCTTGAATTTCATTTCATTTGTTTATTTATTCTGGAATTTCATTTCTAGATGAACCAAATCACCGGTTACCTTGACGGCTCAAATATCTACGGGTCCAACGTGAACTCCGCCAACGGTCTCAGGCTCTTCCGAGGCGGTCAGCTGAGGACGCAGAACGTGAGAGGGCGACCTTACCTACCAGACAACCCCGGCGAGTGCACGGATCAGACCAACACGTTAGCCTGCTTCTCTGCTGGTTCGTAATTTGAAATAGATATTTGAGTCAATTCGAATCGCAATCGGATCATTCCACCAATGAATTCGGAATAGATTTTTGATCGGTATATTCAATAGGGGTTCCAAAAGTGTAGGTAGTGTGGAGTTTTGTCGTGGCGTTTTGGCGTAATCGACCAAGAAAACAAAGGATTTAAGCCCTCCATTATAGTCTGTGGAAGGGTTCAAAATGAAATGAAATGAAATGTATTCCTTCATAAAGAATACATGATTACAAAATAAATTACAATACTCTGTCACATAATATAAATTACAATCATTAGAACCAGGAACTACCCCACACCAAAGAACGCAGTTCTGTGCTGGGTGGGGGAGCAGACTCTCGAGTTTCGAATATAATTATGCGACTGTGCGGACCGATTTCAGTCGATTTAAATTATAAAATTAAATTCCTTCAAATTGTACATCAATACGAGAATCAAACGAATTTCAAACTGGTTGCTATTGTGAATTTCAAATACTTATTATCTAATATTTACAGAACATCGATACAGGAACCTTCACTATATATATACACTACTGAACAAATTTTCACATGCTTGATATCCTTGTGATATTAGCCAGCTAAAAACAGTTTTTTATACACTGCTCTAGAATGAATAGATGGGTTTTTTAGGCTATCAGGTACTATTCTCATCAAAAGAGGTAAACTGTAAAAAATGTGGCATGAAGTACCTTTTAACCTTGATTGCAGAACATGAACAACAGAGCGGGTTGTAGGACGGAACGAATATGCATTACTGAAGGTGTTATTGTATTCAAATTTGTGAGGGTGTTTATGTAAATACATAAGGGCTGATTTAGCATATATTTTACCTATTGAAAAAACTTTAGCGATAGAAAATAGATCATTCGTAGGGAATCTTTCAGGTTTTTCTATAATGATTTTAAGTATTGTCCTTTGCGCCACTCCCAATGAGTTCAGTATCGATAGAAAAGTGCCTCCCCATTATAACACGCCGAAACCAAATAGACTCTGCACCAAGGCCTTGTACAAGATTATTAATGATTTAAGTTTTAAACTATTTCTAACAGCATAAAAGAGATAACTCAACCCCATTACTTTTTTGGACAGTAAGGAAATTTGAGGTCCCCATCTGAGGTCTTCATCAATGGTCACGCCCAAATATCTCGCCGATGTGACCCTTTCTATTACCGGACAAGAGCACGAGTTAGAATCTACACTATTGCAATTATGGATTTTTATGACATGCTCTACATCTTCTCTACTACGAGATTTTGAGAAAACAAGGTATTTTGTCTTATTTTGCCAACCATTCATCAATCCTATATCGTGATTAGCTTTAGCAAACAGCTCGTTCCAATCACCGGCTGTACATAAGATAGCGGTATCGTCAGCGAAGAGATATACTTTCCCTTTCAAGGGTATATCCTCAATCCTATTTATAAAAATGAGAAAGAGGAGCGGACCAAGGGTGTTACCCTGAATCACTCCAAAGTCGACAGATCTGCAAGAACTATCAACTCCATCAACCGATACCACCTGCCGCCTACCATTCAAGTAGCTACAAAACCATTCGTGCTCATCACCAGTGATTCCATTACATTTCAATACCTCTAGCAACTGGGCTCGGTTGATGGAGTCAAAGGCCTTGGCCATATCCAACAGAATCAGCACCGTCTTCCGTCCCTCGTCCGCAACACCATAGAGATCCTTTGTCAAAGAAAATAGCCACCCCGACTCCCCGGCGAAAACCAAACTGCCTTTCTGACAATAAATTGTTATTCTCAAGGTGCTCATAAAGTTGCTGCTTGATCCACTTCTCAATAAGTTTAGAAATTACACTTAAAAGTGATATTGGACAATAGTTTACCAAGTCAGACGCATTTCCACCCTTGTACAATGGAACTACTTTAGCTATCTTGAGGGCAACACCGAGTTGATTAAGAAAAACTCCCAATACCTAAACGACTGTCCATGATAATGGTAAAACAAATACTGATTCTCATACAGAATAATGACCTTTTCTATCGTGCTGCTATGTAGGGGGGGGGGGGGGGGGGGGAAACACTGCTGCCGAACGCGCATACGAGTATATATATCAACACAAGCACCAACGTTTTTTGGCGCCAGGATTCTCGTATTGTTGACATCGTAACGTAATGCCATAGAATAAAGCTACACTTAACCACCCCTCAAGAGTTCTTGGCTAACGTTATACATTCCTATGTAGATTCGTAAAATCTTTGTTCATCTAAAGCTTCTTGTGTTTTTTAACAGTTTAATGAAAATTCTATGAAACTATCTAGAGCATAACGATAGTTTTAATGTATTTTTAGCTATTTAGAAGTAATTGATTCATGGAGGTTGAGTTGAGAAGATGGGGTGCAATGAGTTGGAAATCGCACGAGCGCTCTCGTCATTTATGGCCTCGTATGGAGCTGTGTAGGGTATAACTTGGGTTTCCCCTCCCTGCCTCTCCACCATACTTTGCTTTCTCTACCCCTGGTATTGTTGACTTAAGGATTACACCATCCAGTACTCCTACTTCTGTCTTGATGGAAGTAATAATGTTATACTTTAAAATAGAGTAAAGAAGGGATAGTACACTTGCTGTTTTAACTGTAAAAATTGAAATTAATAGGAGGAATAATGGGGATTTTTGGTGAAAACAAACTCTCATTGGTCGAGAGAAAGGAAAATGTGGCGGGAGGTACAGCCAATTAAGTGCAAGCAAAGTGAAGGGGGGATTACAGCTAATCAGATGAAGCGAAAGGAGGGGAAGAATTACTCAATATATATAGAATATAGAATTACTCAATAAAATATTTATATTGAGGGATATTCTCATGTAAACATTAAACCAGATCTATCGCTTTTGATAATTTTGAATTTTTCAAGTACATTCAAAATACCTCCCTTTGGAGAAAAATGAAGAAATTATACAAACTATCTATCTTTCAAATCAAAATTGTAAATATGATTGGCTTCTTTAAGATAACTTGCAAATGTAGACCTACCCTTATTTTCCCTGAAATCCTCCTACCAGTTTGACCACAATATTCGTAGCCACAACAACATTTTAGTTTATAAATCCCACTTTTATCCTGAATATTGATTTTGTCCTTAACGAATCCTAGTAATGCTCTAAGGCTATATCTAGTTTTAAAAACCCACATTGTAACCTCACGATGATAGAATTTTGCAGATGTTACCAGAAATTCACCCATAATAAGATATAATTAATCATTGTTTTTCTTCTAAAGTTACATCTTCTTTAACCAGATTGAGAACTTTTTCCACTCCTTTTCCTAAGATCCTTATCCCATATGGTACCAACAATATCTCCTCCATATCCATAAGTAGCCGCTATGCTTTTGATAATGGATTTTTCTTTTGATAAATTTCGTTCACTCATTGGAATAGATATTGCTCGTTTGATCATACTATGGAAAGTTGCATGCTTATGGACTAAAGATTGATATGAAGTAGGTACCTACTAGGATATGTATCGCTATATGTAACTGACCTTGCCGTCGAAATCGATTTAACATTGTAACTCTTCATTTTTCGTGGAAATAGACACGTTTTTTCACAAACTTTCGTTTTGAAAAAGGTTTCCACAACTTTGTCGAGAGTGACTTAGTTCGTAACGCTGGTTACACATTGGGCGGTTTCTGCCGCGGCGGCAATTTCGCCGTCGCCGCCCGAGAAAATCTGCTTGCTTACACACTGGGCTGTTAAAACACCGTCAATCAGTCGACGGCGTATGGATTTCATTTAAGCTGTGGTGATCCCGCGGGCTTGGGTTGTAGTTGACTTTTCATTATATGTGTACACAGGCCCAATGTGTAGAAAGTAAGTGTGTGTGTATATATTGAGTGGTGTGAGGATAATTCAACAAGTCAGTTGTATACAAATTATTTAGTGTTTGAGTAATCGTTGTCAATTAATCCACTCTGACTACTATCATTTTCATCACCCATTTCACTGTCAATCATTTTCACTAGAAAACACGGACCAACTTAAACACAAGACGTCTGTGGAACCAGCTCAAAGGTGGCAACAACACCGCCAAATGTGTAGACTCGCATTTGGTCACGTACGCCACTGCGAGGCTGAAGGCGGCAGAAAAACAGCCCGCCGCAGTGGCAGTGGGCGGCTGCACAGTGACCGCAAACGGCAAAACGACCGCGCGGCATTTCTGCCACCCAGTGTGTAAGCTTCCATTTAAATCTTCAGACAACTGCTCTAACGGCCGCGACGGTGAAATTGCCGCCGTGGCAGAAACCGCCCAATGTGTAACCAGCGTAAGGGGAGGATTCTTCCACCCCCGATTCTTTTTGCACCTCACCTCCACAGCCCACCCACAATATAGAAAATCGAGACGACACACCAACAATCAGATTAATTTTTCAGGTGATGGGAGAGTAAATGAGCAAGTAGACCTGGCTTTGATGCATACGATATGGATGAGGGAGCACAACAGGGTGGCGCGAGTGCTGCAGCAGCTTCACCCCCGATGGAGCGACGAGGCCTTGTACCAGGAAGCCCGAAGGATCGTTGTAGCAGAGATGCAACACGTCACTTACAATGAGTTCTTGCCCATCCTTTTAGGTAAAAACATTTTTCTCAAATTTTATTGGCTAGGAGCTATCTATTGATAAAACCATGAACATATAAGGCTTCGCGCATAGTCTGAAATACAGAGCACTCTATCGGCGAAATGCGGCGTAACGGTAGCTCCTAAAAATAGTAATAATAATTGTTTATATTGATGACCCCCTAATACAAACCCTACTTGTATCGCTACACCAAGCCACAACATTGGGCTCAACCATAACCATGTGAGTATTCATGGCAATGAGTGTGCAGATACCATTGCAAGGAGAGTCATTGGTGGTAACTCCATCGATGTTGCCTATACGCGTTGTGAATCAAATCTTCTACATGCAACATAAATCCAATTCCATCTGGCATGAGCAATGGCAGGGTGAGGTCACAGGTCTGCGTGGTGTCCTTCAAGACTTGTGCCCGGTGGGCCCTTTCGTAACCCAACTTCCAAGGAGGGATCGAATAGTGGTCAATCGGGTTGCCACTGGCCATACCCGTCTTACTCACTGACACCTGCTTAGTTCAGAAGCACGGGATGTTGTGAGTGGGAAGTGTGGGGGTCCATCCGCTACTTTCTAGAGGACTGCCCAGCCCTTGTGGACCTTCCGAGTCCAGCATCAGCTCCTCAGAATTCACTACCATATGCAAGTAGACTTTAATTTTGCGGTGGTAATACATATAGGCGCAGTGTACGCGAGTCACACGACTTACGCAACTGGCAGAGCAGATAACTCGGAGATGAAAGTTTGGGAGCAATGTGGGTGATATGATGGTCCCACTTCAAGTTCATTGACACGTTGATGCCCAAAACCCTTAAGATATCATTCATTGGGATGCTCTTCCCCTTAATTCTGATCAGTGGATGAACTGAGGGAGCCACAGAAGACATATAGTAAAACTGACAATTTGTCTTTAAAAGGTTCATTGAGAGACTCCTTGAGCCTGCCCATGACTGCATTTCCTGCGCAGATGTAAATGCCATTCCTGATAGATCATTTCTGAGAGATATTCGTGTTCGGCTTCGTGTTCTAAAATTTTCTTTGCGATATCGTGACACGGCTATCCCCTCTGTTTTAATCAGGAATTTAAGTGCCTAATTTAATGTTCTACGCCTTTCTTTGAAAATTCGCTCTATTAGTCATGCTGCATGATTGAGTACTTTCTTACTTTCTTCATGATTCCAGGAAGGGACTACACGGACAAGAGCGGTTTGACTCCAAGGGAAAGAGGATGGACTAGGCTCTACAACGAAAATTTGAGAGGAGGAATCACGAATGTGTTCGCCACCGCGGCATTCAGATACGGCCACAGCCAAATCCAGAGTTTCATTCAGTAAATATATTAATGCTAATTATTTTAAGAGGATTTCAAACGTACTAAACATCACTGAAGTAGATAATGGGCTCCATTTCAAATTTCACTATTGCAGGTTGAACAGCAAAGAAAAAAAGCTTGCAGCATGACCATTTGAGCGAATGTTTGTAATTTTTCACAACTTAGTGAATTTTTGCAGAAAATTAAACTTTTGCGTGAGCATAAAAATTATGACAACATTTTTCCAAATTATTCTTTGTGAAAATCCGTTTTGAGGCATTCTGAAATATAAATATGTACGTAGGTAGGTATGTATGTGATATTATAGGCGACAACTCTCCTCAATATCGCGATAAAAAAAAAAATCCGTTGTTTCGCCAAAACATGAAGCACTCCGAAAGAAAGGATGTTTTTAGTAGAGCAACACTTTTTTAGCATATTAGATAGGTCCAATCAATAAAAATGGCAAAAACTGGCTGAAAATAATTAAATTTATATTTTCAGCAGTATATTGCTGAAAAGAAGTTTATCAACTATTAACTAGAACATTAAAAATATGTGCTGAAAACTGTAGTTAAATTTCATTATTATGGGCTTAAAAAAATTAATAAAACTGCAAAAAATGCTCAAAACTTCTCTCAACAGTAAGCAAAATTTTACAAAAGGAATTTTCACTTCACAGCGATTTATGATTTTTTCTCGAAAATTAAATATATTTATTTTTATTAATTTGTCCTTTTTTAAGAAGAAGCATATTCTGCATCAATAATTTTGTTTCATGTTTTCTATTTACAGTCTTTTGGTTAAATCTTTACTTATTGTTATCATTTTGTTTTGGACTTATTGTGGTTCATTAAAAAGTTTATTTGAACTTCCTTGAGGAGCTTGAATTCTTGAACTTTTTTCGTTGGAAACATACATAATTTTCAAATATACAATACACACTAAATTATATTTGTCTTCTCTTCTGAATTTTTGTAAAACGCTATTTTTTTATTTATTTTTTTTACCAAGATGAATCGGAAAATCATGCACTACAAACTTGGTAAGTAGAGATCGCAGAAAATCAAAGAGCGACCAGCACTTTCAGCTGTGGTGGTTACAAATCCTCTTCATTTATTTTAGGCCCCTTCAGGTTCGTAGTTGTCCATCACTGTCTCTTTCACGAAATCGGAATTTTCTGCGAAATATTTCGTTGTTGCTTGTATAACATTCGAATGGGATCTGTTAGTCACATCCCACATGTACCTACCTACCGTTTAGGTACATGCCTACTCTCATATACCGCTGTTCTTGAATATAATTATACGATTCTTCGTCAATTGCCAACCTTTCATTAAAATTTTCGAAATTCAATGATTTATTTGAATAAACAAAATAAACGACGTATGATCTACTATATTATCAGTACCTACGAGAATAAAAAAATAGAAGTTATCTTTTGACGCACTTAAGTGACCTCCTGCCATCACTCGGATTACACCGTTGAGCTGAGGGTGACACCCAACTCAACGCCATTTTTCGTCTATGAATCGGCTTGAGTGCAAGAATACTCTTATCGATCCACTTAGGGGCCCACTCAGACTCAATTTCCGTCTATGAATCCCGCCCTTAATCCCCAACCACACCCACATGTCCCGATTATAAGTGAGGAAAATTTACTTGCTTTTCAACTTTGGCAAGTCTAACACTTATCTGATGCTTGTTGCAGTGGCTACGGGATGTTTGGGAATCTGAAAGCTTCGCTAGAGATGAGCAAACAGCATTTCGCTCCCTTCATGCTCTACAATGATGGAGCCGTCGACGACATGATCAGAGGCCTCTCGGCTCAGGCCAGCCAGGAAATCGACAGATTCTTCACAAATCAAGTAAATTGCTACCGTAAAAACAGTACCTTATTTTAGATTCGAAAATTGATAGGACAAACCTAGCAAAAACGGGAAGTTGGAAAAGCAGCAGCTCTACCACCATTGAATTTTACTGAAATCAGAACATATGAATAATATATTATGAATGTAAACGTCATAAAGAAAAAATAATTTACTTAAGGGGAGTAGTCCACAAAAAAAATCGTATCTTTTGTTTCTCATTTGCAAATTATTCTTCTTCAAATTCTGTCCAGTTGGATAAAAACAAAATTAAAATCTGGTGATCAGAAACAGAGTTAGGTAAGATTTTATTTTAATTCTTACGGTGAGCAAGCGTCTAATGGCCTCCAATAGCATGAAACCTGATCACTGATAACCTTCATCAATTACATTTAGAAGTTAAACAATTCATGGATTGTACCGCTCTCCTGAAAAATCAGTTTTCTGCAAAAAATTGTTCCTTTTTCTTCGTAACTGCTCAATTTCGTTTTAATTTTCACAAGATGTTGATTGTGTCCAAACAGTTACTTGCAGAAAATGGATTACCTATTATACCTTAGAGATCGATATTTTTATATCTATATTATAGATTTATTATCCATATTATAAGTGTACAGTTTTTATATCATGAAACTGGACGTATATTATTATAAGTGACAAAAATTAAATTATCGAATGATACTATATATTTTCCAAAATACTATATTTTTTGAAGATTTTGTGCAAAATACTTAATAGATTGTCCGTAATAATCTGGAAACCCTAGTTACATCGCTGTGACATGTGATACACCACTTCATCATAAACGAAAAAATTTCTGCTCGTCTAATATTCAGTCAGAAGCAAGCAATCTAATTTCACCAAACAATGAAACCAACAGTCATATGTATAACATAAGTAGAAGGTATTATTAACTGTTATAACAATGGAGGTGATGGATGTGTAGTAGTACCCCTTCACAGGGAGGAGGCGATTAACCTGCTACACCCAGAGGATATCCTTCAGGTTGAATAACCTCAGGAATATGCCAAGGGGTAGCGTTTTCAAGAATCGAGAAGGAGGAACTACTCCAATCTATCACAATATGTAAGCAGATTAAATTAACGACTAGCTTTGACATTGATTGTGGATCGTAATTCCAGATTCGTGATCACTTGTTCCAAGGGAACCTGGACATCGGATTGGATCTGATTTCACTCAACATACAGCGAGGGCGAGACCACGGGCTTCCTCCATACAATGACTGGCGGGAAATTTGCGGTCTGCCCAGAGCCCGCACTTGGAACGACCTTGAAGCCCAAATGGATCCTTCAGTATGTTACAAAACTCGGCAGTAAAAGTAGTAAACTATGTTCGAATAGTAAACTAGATTTCTAACCATTACTTAGTAGTTCGGTCAAGTGCAGGGAAAACTCCCACAGTCTAAAGCCTACCTTGGTGTAGGCGTACTACCAATAAAACCATGAGCCTTGCCTAATTAGTTTTCCGGCGCGTCAATAACAATATGTTCATCTGGAGAAGGTAGCACTGGTTGCCATTGATGTTATTTTCAATAGGAGCCAAGTCCCGGTGTCCTTCCGGAATGCAATCATTGCCCCTATCTTCAAGGGAGGCGACCCAACGACCCAGCCAGCTTGCGGGGAATTGCGTGTCTTGATTCAGCCCTCAAAATACGAGTATAAACTAACTTCTAGAGTAGTGGCCTGGAAAAGTCTAAAGATATCTTGTACCCCGGTCAAGCAGGATTTCGTACAGGGTATTCTACAAATGACCATTTATATAAAATCGTAAGTAGTAGACTCATGGAGGGCCAAAAAACCTACTGCTGTTCCGTGGATCTCCAATCTGCGTTCGACTCAATCCCAAGACAGCCACTTCCATACAAACTGCATTCAGTTGGGCTATTGGTCGACGCCTTAATGGGTGTATTGAGAGATAGAGACACTGTTCTTCTCTCTCTCTCTCTCTCTCTCTCTCTCTCTCTCTCTCTCTCTCTCTCTCTCTCTCTCTCTCTCTCTCTCTCTCTCTCTCTCTCTCTCTCTCTCTCTCTCTCTCTCTCTCTCTCTCTCTCTCTCTCTCTCTCTCTCTCTCTCTCTCTCTCTCTCTCTCTCTCTCTCTCTCTCTCTCTCTTTTTATATATATATTATTTTTATGAAGACTGATGTTAATTTTTCTGTATTTTTGTACTTTTGTTTCCTGCCAGAGTGGTAGAGAGGGCCATATGGCCCTAATTTCTGTGCAGGTTAATAAATATACGGTCATACAGTCTCTCTCCATTACTTAGCAGTTCGTTTAAGTTCAGGGAAAACTACCACAGCCTTAGTGTAGGCGTACTACAAATAAAACCTGAGCCTTGCCACCTTCCCAATTAGTTTTCCGGCCCATCAATTATGAAATGTTCATCTGGAGAAGGTATTACTGGTTGGGCGCATACGCGAAGCTCCCCATCGACGAGTTTTTATGCGTGAAGCTCCCCGCCTACTTTCTCTTCGTGTATGCGAAGCTCCCCGCCACCGTTCTCCTCGGTACGCGAAGCCCCCCGCCTCCTTTCTCTTCATGTACGCGAGGATCCCCGTCTCCTATATACGAAAGTCACCTAATGCAGTAACCTAGATTTTAGGCATTACAAAAGTCAAAATGCAAAGTACAAAAAAAATTATTTGATAAACTTTGATTCAGGCATTATTTAGGAGAAGAATGAAGAAGGAGAGGGAGAACTACATGGTAGATCAGGATCACGATGACAAAATCGTGGAACTGAATGATGTTTGCAGAAGGGGCCTCGTCAATTGCAGCTCTAACTACCAAAAAAAAAAGTTTCAGCCATGCAGCATGATAGTATGAGCGAATTTTCCAAAATTATCGTATTACGTTTGTGTTAAATTGAGTTGAAATTTGAGCAGTTTGTGTGCCTAACTATGAATTTTATTGCGAAACAACTTGTTCTAAATAATTTCATTCTGTTCAAACAAAGATTTTGGATAATAATATTGTGCAAAAAAATAAACTGAACGGTTTTTAGCCGTTTTTTGTGATTTTTTCCGAAACTCTTGGAGCCATTGCAATAGCTTCATTTTCTAAGAAAATTCACTTAAAATCATTGTCTTTACTGCCAACTTACACATTCTCACACTACACACCCACCTACTCATTTCATTTGCCAACGGTTTTTGGAAATAAAATTTAAAACTGTCCACCAATAGCACATCGCGACCGCGACGAGTACCGGATGCTACAAACGTGGATACGTTCATGTTGTTCGATGATCACTGAGAGCCAGTCCGTTCAAATCATTGATAAGGCTTGAAAAGCCTCGAAAGGGGAAGAGAGTTCGACGGGGAGCGTCAGGTACACCCATTCTCTCGGCACGGGACGCTTCGCGTATGCCTGCTAGAACTTGCCGGGGAGCACCGACTACAGCGCAAATGACTTTCACTCCGGACGGGGAGCTTCGCGTAGTCACCCTACTGGTTGCTAATACCAGAGGCAGCTGTCCTAACCCTGCCTAGTGATTCAGTTACGCTTCACAGATAAACTCAGCCTCGAGTATACCTCACGGGGCTGCCGCCACTAGGGTTACCCCTCTGTTTCTAGATACCCTGCCTAAAGGCCCCTCTACACAATGGCCGATACTACGCAAACCTAGACCACATTGTGTGAACGTGAAATGACCTTGAAAAAACCGACGAAGCGTCCATGCGGAGCCATGCGGGTTATCGTGCTCGAATGTCCTCACAACTGGCCAGTCATTCAATCGCCCTGCAGACCTCTCCTGTGATTATCAGTCTGTTGTTGTTTTGATTCTTGTGCCGTGTTTATAAACATTTTTAATGCGGTGAATTATTTGCGTTCATACTTTTGTGTTACATTACATCATTACGTTGTATCATAGCATTACATCAAATAGGGGCTTGTGGTCCCCTTTCATCGGCCAGTCACCATTGTTCTACAGCTGGCAGTATGTGGACTTGTGACGGTGGCCGGTGCTGGCTCTGGTTTTCGTAGCCATGAAGCTCGGCCACCGTCCTTCATGCCCCCATACTTCGCCATAAATTTGGCCCAGAACATACCATTGTGTAGAGGGGGCTTATGAGAGGAGTGTCTCACTAACAGGAGGTGCCGGCCGTTGGAGCTCTCCTTACTGTGGCCGTGAATTACTTCCCCAGTTTTGATATCTCCCTGTTATCTTATATCTTGTTCACCATGGCTATCTAGTAGTCAAATCACGCGTCTCTCCTGTTCTCCACTGTCAAATCGTGAAACATAACTTGTCTCGCAATTCTTAAAGTAAACTATAGATTAATTGGAAAAATAGATCATAAGGTTGTGTATAGTTTGGTGGTATGGATGCTCACAAGCTCGCATCTCAAAAATGGTAACCATACATGGCAATTCTACATGACTGAGATTGTTTTTCTTTTCTCCTTGTTTTCAAACTTTTCCTTGGGACTATTTCAGACCATCACGATCTTAAGTCGTCTCTACTCGAGCCCAGAAGAGATCGACTTGTTCCCCGGAGCGGTTGGTGAGAGGAGGAAGGAAGGCGCCATGTTTGGACCAACGCTCATCTGCCTTGTCGGCGATCAGTTTGCTCGGCTCAGACGCTCTGACCGATTTTTCTACGAGGAAGCCAACCAGCCCTCCACTTTCTCTGAAAGTGAGTTATGATTTTTGGTGGGGATGTATAAGTGGACTGTATTTAATTTAGGATGGTATTCGAATATTTAGGTCGGTAGTTCGGACTCTGGATTTTATAAAGAGAACATCCAGGCTTTAACAGGTAGGTTGGAATGGCCCCAAATGAATATTCCCCGTGAATGAATAAATGAAGACCCCGAAACGTAGAACTTTGGAGGGGATTGATAAGTGCAATATTATAAGATATGGAAAAATGAATAGGTATGAGGTGCAAGGATTCTGACCTGCACGCGTCTTCCTTGTTACTGGGGGCCTCTGCATACATCCAGCAGTCAATCCTTCGTTGAAAGATCCGTTGTACAAAAGGAGACGAGAGTAGGATTATCCAAGAATCCGCGGAAAGATAACCCAGAAAAATGTGCACGAGAAGTATAAAGCTATAAATTGAAAGTATGTCGAAATGGCGGTCGATAAGGCAGGGACAGGAGTTGCTTGTAGAGTTTTCACTCAAGGATTAGCAGGAATAGGAACAGGTGCAGAACAAGGAGTAGAGGGGGATGGACATGCAATCCAGACCAAAGTTCCCATTGAATGTTTCCAACCCATCCAACAATGGACACCTACCCATCTATTTATTTTTATTTGTTTAAATGTTATGCTGGATACATCAAAATAGGATCAAGACAATTAATACAATCGGATACTGATTATTAAAGATAACTTTATTTATAGCGTTTTCCATCTGTTCTATTGTGCACCAACCTAATTGTGAATATTCATGCATAAATTCGCCAAATGAAATCATAAGTCAGCTCATCTCGGGAACAAGTGATTTCAGGATGACGGTTACTCAAAGGGGATCATGTGCTCATAGCGAAACCCCTTCTGCTCGTACCCGTCACTTGGCTTTGCACCCCTACGTTTCCACCTACATTGCATAGGGGTCACACAAAACTCAACCCTGTGCAGACTATGCGAGGAGACAGACGAAACAGTATCCCACATAATCTTCGAGTGCCCTGCACTCACCTATCGCAGATTTGAACTCTTTGGGGCAAAAACCCTAACGGTGTCTATTCGAAGCGAACAAATAATCAAAGGACTCACCTCCCTCACCAGAGGGCTGAATCTCTTTGATCAAACGAAAAACTCTCAGAAAAGTACAATAAACCACCAGGTTTCCGTGCTTGGGGGCCAAAATAACCCCAACGTGAGAGTTGTCCTATACATCTACATCTACATTAACCCATCACTTCTCCCTCCATGGGACATGGACATATAAGTGGTTCTCAAGCTGGGCTAAGCATCCACCGTGTTTCATAACCCACGCCTTCTCATTCAACACCTCCATATCCCATACCAAACCTTTCCTATATCTTCAAAACTGTCTCTCTCACACTGGGTGATATCCTTCCCTCAGTACTACCCCAACGGTGTCTCGCTAATAGTGGAGGAAGTACTTTACCATACCATATAGTACAAAACGGAAGTTAGTGAAAAACGTTGTCTATTTCCACGAAAAATAAAGAGTTACAATGTTAAATCGATTTCGACGGTTAGGCCATCATCAGTAACAAACAATAACTGAAGACACCTTAGAAAGGACACAGCTTATATAGTCACAGGTGAAGGGAGATTGAATCCCATTGGTCGAGAGAAAGGAAAGGGGCAGGAGGTACAACCAATTAAGTGCATACAAAGTGAAGGAGGATTACACCTAATCAGATGAAGTGAAAGGGGGAAATAACTAAATATGGTTTCAACAGTGTGAAGGGATAATTCCAAGCTTTACAGAAATGGACCTATCAGTGGTGAAATATATTGAGGTATACCCTCATTTAAACATTTACCAGACCTGTCACTTTTGATAATTTCGAATTTTTCTAGTACATTCAACGAATGTTTTGTAATGGGTTTCCACATCTTCGTCGCGAGTGATTTAGTTCGTACCATATAGTACTTTACCATACTGCCGTAATACCCCAACTCACTTGAGAGACACCCCATTTTATAGATTCTTTAGTGCGGAATTTGATGATAAAACCAGAATTTCTATATCTTAGTTTGTCCGAGGATTAGAGCTGATAAACCACGATGAAGCGCCATTTTTTCCAAACATAGGTACTTTAAGAAAAAATTGCGCTTCTTCTTGGTTTATCAGGTTTAATCCGAAAACTGATTAAGATATCGCAACTCTGGACCATCGTATTCAGCACTACAAAATCTATAAAATGAGGTGTCACTCGGCTAAAAAATTGAAAACAAATTTCCCAAGCACCAACTCAATACCTTTATTTTTATTTGTTTAAAACTTAGTAGCAGGCACCCCAAAAACGCTCTCCAAATTTCGATTCGATGTATCAAAAATTGTGGGAAAAGTCAGGGAAGGGGGGAATTTCTTTTGGGACACCCTGTATATATATATATACATATGGAAAAGCGCAAACTTCAGGAATCGTTTCAGAATGTCTCAAAACGGATTTCAATGAAGAATTTTTTCGAAAATTTTTATTTTAAAATTTTCCGAGCCATTTACCTACATGTTTCGTTTTTTACGAAAATTCTCTAGAACGACAGAAATAAAATGTTACGTCGATATGCCCCATCACATATTTGGTGGAGTTTCAACTGCATCTGAATGGATTGCATTTCCATCTGCCTAGAACTGCGGAACAGAGACCACATTTGAGATATTTGAAACGATTTAGTTCTATTAATTTGTAAGCAAATTCTATTTACCTATAAAGAAATGGTTATCTACCAATGAAAATTGTGAATTTACAGGACAACTCGCTGAGATCAAAAGAACGAGTTTGGCGAGGATACTTTGCGACAATTCTGACGACATCCAGCTAATTCAACCACTCGTCTTTGTCCAACCATCTTTCTTGTAAGTTGATGTCCGAACCTTCATTTGTTACTGATAGATTTTATTCGGTGAATCGAATGAGGTCACGGCCGCTATACCTATACTCAATAATGTAATTGTAGTGCAGTAATGTAATACAATATTAAGTGGCATTTCCATAATAATGTTTTTAGTACAGGGTGGTCCGTAATAAACGGACAAATTTTAAAATCTTGTAACATTCACAAATTCGATCGTAGGGATTAAAATATAAGCAGAACGTGTAGAGAAAATCAGTAAGTTTTATTCACAATCGAAAAAAAATTATCAAGTTTTAAAAGTTATGTCATTTAAATGACGACCCTGTTAGGTAACGCACAGTTCAAGACGGTCCTTGAAGTTCTGCATCACTCTTTGCACCATATCTTCCGGTATTTCCGCGATTTCTCGTCTTATTGACTGCTTCAATGCTTGAATGGTTCGTGGTTTGTCCACGTACACTTTAGATTTAAGGTGGCCCCATAGAAAAAAGTCACAGGGGGTGAGGTCTGGGGAACGCGGAGGCCAGGGAACATCCCCATGCCGGGAGAGCACGCGTCCGGGAAAAATCGTTCGCAAAAAGCCACCTGAAATCTAAAGTGTACGTGGACAAACCACGAACCATTCAAGCATTGAAGCAGTCAATAAGACGAGAAATCGCGGAAATACCGGAAGATATGGTGCAAAGAGTGATGCAGAACTTCAAGGACCGTCTTGAACTGTGCGTTACCAAACAGGGTCGTCATTTAAATGACATAATTTTTAAAACTTGTTAATTTTATTCCGATTTTTCGATTGTGAACAAAACTTACTGATTTTCTCTACACGTTCTGCTTAGTTTTTAATCCCTACGATCGAATTTGTGAATGTTACAGGATTTTAAAATGTGTCCATTTATTACTAGTAGTATTTATAACTACTTATTATTCGTTCACAGAAATCAGCGGGTTCCCTGTGCCAGCTCAGCGATACCTTTCGTCGACCTGAGGGCCTGGGCAGATGAGAGGCCTGCCGCTTAAAATGCACAATGACGTCACCAACATCAAGAACAGCTACGTCTACCTAACTCCAAATGAAAAATCAACGTCATCAACGTAATAATGTGAAATGAACGGAGCGATGCGAATTAAAATCTTGTGATAACCTAATTTTAAGGCGATTTTTCTTGATATCGTAGGGAATCGGATAAATTTGAGATGGATTTCCGATGAAGTATTAATGAACAAAGGTGTGTATTTAATAATTTATTATACTGAAATACAGTTACAGTATTTAATATGGCATATTTTTACATCATTCATGGTCATTATCAATCATTCATACGTCATTATTCTCAAGCTTTGAAAAATTGTGTGCAATAATACGAAAAATAAAATAAAATGAATTACCTGCCTTTGAAGTAATTGATAAACGATGGTGTATATTTAATAATTTATTGTGCTGAAATATAGGTATTTGATGCGGCGTCGTATTATTATTACGTTGCATTAATCTGCCTTCCTTACAGTGGCGTAGTTTGAGGAGGGGGAGGGTGGGCAGAGCCTCTCCATTAATTATAGAGGATGCAGAATTTTGTTGTATGGGTATAACCAAATTAATAATTTTAAGCTTCTAACTCCAGTATCTACCTAACACCTTCAATTAAAGAATGTAACTAGTAAAACACAACTACTATAATTATCATACGATTCTGGTTGCCTAGCGACATGAGACGCTCTTAGAAATGAAGAAATGTTTATTAGGTCCGTTTCTGTAGGGGCAAAATGGCGTGGATATTGAACAGCCCCACGGAGCATAGTAAAATCACCTAGTCAAGGAAACGGAAATGTGGATACTACAAACTGAAATCAAATCGTTCCCCACTACCTTCTGGGGCGAGCCCATATGTGATTTTTCCCTAGGAAATTATCCATTGTTCAGTATCCACCAATTCCCCTATGAACTTCCCCTACTTTTCACTGCCTACTTGATCAAGCTTGGTTGTTCGTTTCAAAACAGTTTCCCGCTGTATTATACCATTAATTTACGAATAAAATCTGAGTTAAAATGAAGCAAGAATACTATAAATAGAAGCCTGCAGTGGTGATTGAAATAGTTTAATAGAAAAGATTAGTGAAGCAGTATTTCTATTCTAACCTAAAATATTTCTTGGTTTGATTTGTTTACATTTTGTTATGTTTCTTGATTTCGGTTTCATGCCCTGTATTTTATTTCGCGTAGATAGGTACCTACTTATATAATACAATTGTGTGATATTGTCCAGAAAAAGTTATTTTCACGCGGAAGTAACAATTGAGGATAAACCTGTAAGACAGCAAGTCCACAAGTATATGAATTTGCATGCAGTAAATCTAGAATAGTAGTATAATAAACCTAGTGCTCCCCAGTCCATCGGTAGGTACCTACCTATTCGTATTTATCGTAGTTTTTCACGTTCTGATTAGTTATTTGGATAATATTTTTTCCAAGTATTATTATGCTTTAATAATCCATAGGTAGGTTTATGAATATGAAAACGTTCGTGATTTCACATCATTACAAAAATCCATTGAGTACCTACCTACTTATATGAACGTTAGACAGTTTATTAACAGTCTTCGTATACTCAGCAACAAGCACTAGAAATTAAAACTAAAACTACCTATATAATAAAATGAAATCCTCGACTGTTGCCCCTCCATGAGAAATGACTCAGCTACGCCACTGCTTCCTTATTACTACGTACGAGATTGATCTTTCTACAAATTTAATATAAGTAGTGAAATTCTGAGGGATTAGGCGGGATGGGTCCTATAAGACCCATAGACATGACTTACGATAGACATGACATCAGGCAGACACACACGGACCCAAAATTAATTAGTAAGCACTAAAACGAAAAAACGTCTGCCAAGTTGGGTTAGGCACATAGCTTCCTCGTTTACCAATCATCTTTTTCCAACTATCATCCAAATTTAAGCGAACTCGAATGACTAGAGAGAGAAAAGATGGAACTGGAATTTACGTTTGCGCGTGCGGAAAATGAAGTATTGATTTGGCAACAATGAAACTGATAGGGGACCAGTTACAAACTAATCCGCGCATTCTCTGGCAATTTCATCGAAATCGGATGAAAACCGTGGAAATTAAGGTCGTTACAACGATTTCACATAGGCGCATACGCAGTAGCTATTAATGATACAATCATGTTGAAATTGATATGGGATGAGTAAATCGTCATCCCCCAACCATCATCCAAATTTGAGCGAGATCGGACGACTAGGGCGTGAAAAAATGGAGCATAATGGAATTCACGTTTGCACATGCGCAGAGCGGAGTATTAGATTCGCAGCAACGAAACTGATACGCGACCGTCTACACCCTAGCCCACACATTCCCTAAAAATTTCATCCAGATCGGATGAAAACTGTGGAAAATAAGCTTGTTACTAGGATTTTCTATTGGCGCATGCGCAGTAGTTATTAATGATACAATTATGATGAAATTTATATAACATGATCAAATCGTCATCCCCCAACTATCATCCAAATTTGAGCGATATCGAACGACTAGGGCGTAAGACAATTCGTCCTAAGTGGGCTGAAATGGCATATTTTGTTCAAAAACCCGATTTCAAGGTAATCTGTCAAAATTGAAATGCATTCCCATAGTTTTTTCATTTTTTGAATCGATTAAGACTAGTTTCAGAACAATGCGCACAGTCGTTTTCAAGATATTTCAGTTTTGAGGCAATTTCAGCGACCGTCCTGAACTGAAAAAGTGAAATAATCAAAGTATTACCTACTTTATTAGTCACTCATTCCGTTTTTCCGGTTTCGAAAACTTGATACAGTTTTCATCAATCAATATTAGGTAGTTTATTTATTTAATTATTGTTGTCTTAGAAATTGAGAAGGGTAAATGAGAGAAAAGTTGAAACGGGAACACATCCTTTCATATTGCTGTATTTTGTCAGTAGTATAACAAATGGTGCGTGGTAAAATAACATTAAAATATGAAAGAAAAAAACGAAAATTATGCATTGAGGGCCTCCCAACTTTATTAGATCCACTGCAGGAATGTGAGAAATCAGTATGGATAACAAATGTTCCCTTCAACCAGTCACTATTCTTGGATAAGAATGTGGCTTTCTTATGAGTCACATCCCTCATTTTTTTATTAAAATTACACAAAAATCTTCCCTTTATCTCCGAAATTACCTGGAGTAAGATGATATTCTCCATTTCGGGGTAACGGTCCCGCAAACTCTCTTCCAGTGTCCTGTTAGGAGTAAATAACATTTCACACAGAACACTGTAAGGAATAGTTATTTCCGACATATTAATGAACTAACTGGGAACGAATGAATGAGTGTTTAACGTCGGTTTACCGATATATAACTGAGCATCGAATAGGATAAGATGAATGATTATAAGGATTTGCGGACACACGACAGACACACACACAGAGACAGAACCAAAGTTGTTCAGAACGGTCTGTAACGTAAAGTGCGAGTGGACATTTTGATTTTAGAGACCAACAATTTTTTTCTCCCGAAAGTGAAAACAATACTTCCACTACCTTTTTTAGGTAGACGTGGAAAAAAAAGTGGAAATTGTGATTTTGAATTGAAAGACTAAATTTTTCGACTTCTCGGACGAATTCCTAGCACAGAAGGTTTTGTACCACGACAATTCTCCATACTGTCTGTACACAAATGGCCCAAAATTGGCGATCTTACTTCCGGAAATGGCATTTGTAATTTCCCCTTTGTAAACGAATCGCCCGTAGGGACTTGAAACCACAATTCCAGATCGGGTGAACCAGACAGGGGTGTCTAAAGTACTCTGCCTGCCATCTAGCGAACTATTATTGAACTACCTCCTGCGTCTTGATCACTTCAGAGTTATCACAGCGTGTCGAAGAGTCAGAAAGAGGATACCGTCAGATTTTCAGGTAGAATGTTTATAAAACCCTTTCGTTCCGCCCAGCATTTTACATGAGCTATATGAGTTTCTTCACTTTCAAACTCATTTTGAATGCCTCTGCGCAATACCCAGTGGGCATGTATTAATAAACGTAATGTTTTGTCATGGGACAGGCGGAAGATAGCACTGAATACAAATTTAAAAAACGATGTAGAAAAAACTCAATGATGGAAACCTTAGTATATTGATCCTGAATAAAACCCAATTTTCGGATTGAAAATACCTCTTGCGGAAGCTGTGAAAAATTGAAAGAACTTTTGAAGGGACGACTGCGCGCCAACTCCTATATTTGCGAATCACGCTAGAGGCCCGTCCCCTTCAGCCTTGAAAAACATCGTTATTCACTGAAATCGAGGGCTTTCTTGAAAAATGAATGAATACTTATGAAATGAATGAATACTTCTATGAAAATACGAGTTTGGGGTCTGTATCTACGTATTTTATTACACTGAATCGAGTGGTAACACTTGCATATTCCCCCAACCCCGTTATAACATAGTTTGCACTTTTACTCTCAAATTTGAGTTCATTTGGTATGTGTGATGTTAGTGATCAACACTTTGTAATATAAAAGTTAATTATTTTATTAAGTAAGTAGGTACATAGATCTCAATGTAAGAATAAACGTCAAACTGGAATGGTGTAGTTTTGCACGATAAGTGTCCGAGGTCTGCGTTGTCATCGATACCTGACAATGATGCTGGTTCATAATAAAACTAAAGTTACTCTCTCGACATCTTCCTCCTTCACAAAATTGATCATATTGACATTTTATGTCTTGGCTCTGGCACAGAACTCGAAAACCGTTACCAAATTTGTTACCAAATATTCTGATGATTTCCGCTTACAACCGAGTCGTTGCTAGGGAAATGGTACTTCGTCGTTTTTCATCCCACAAAATTCGTTGACCATTCGTTCGAAAGCTCTCGATTTATCCAACCATACTATGTTAACTACTGCGAAGTGCGTGGCCAACAAGCTGAGTTATGAGCATGGTTATATGAATAATTGTTTACACACAGGTGATCATTTTCAATAATAAATTGATACTGTGAACATGATTGCAACCGCTTGTTAATTTCTGATGATTTCATTGAGCTGGTGTTTCGATGATGTGATTCATAGAAGGTGATCTGAATATTGCGAGAACGGTTTGATTTGTGAAGCGGTGGTTAAATCATTTTAATAGGTCATTTCTATGCTTCACACTATAGGAAGTTGTAATTTCGTATGTTGCCTCTTTAGGACATTTACTTGACCATGCCCAGGGTCCGGATCAGATGAGGGGCTCTTAAAGATAATTTCTATGCTTTACACTCTAGGAAGCTGTAATTTCGTATGTAGCCTCTTTAGGACATTTACTTGACGATGCCCGGGGTCCGGTTCAGATGAGTGGCTCTTAAAGCTAATTTCTATACTTTATACTCTAGGAAGCTGTAATTTTGTATGTAGCCTCTTTGGGACATTTACTTGACGATTCCCAGAGTCCGGATCAGCTGAGTGGCTCTTAGAGCTAATTTCTATGCTTTACACTCTAGGAAGCTGTAATTTCGTATGTAGCCTCTTTAGGATATTTACTTAACGATTCCCACGGTCCGGATCAGATGAGTGGCTCTTAAAGCTGATTTCTATGCTTTACACTCTAGGAAGCTGTAATTTCGTATGTAGCCTCCTTAGGACATTTACTTGACGATGCCCAGGGTCCGGATCAGCTGAGTAGCTCTTAGAGCTTGCATACGAGTCTGCAACTAAAGACATAAAATGCCCCGATGTTACAGACTCGTATGCAAGCGTTTCTTGATACACTAAATAAGCAGCAACTTTGCCAAAGCGAAAAGATGAGACCGACAACGGATCCAGCCATTTTGGAATGTTTTGTTTTTCTCAATCTTTTTGGACAAACAACAGGGTACCTAGCAACTGAATAGATGATGTAAAACAATTTAAACTACATTCCAAATTTTGGCCAAATAAAATTACTAGAACGTGAAAAAATTAAGCTTGATGGACTGTGCGTTTGCGCATGCGCAGATGAAGTATTGGTTTGTGAGTAATGAAACTAATAGCGGATCGTTTGCAGCCTTACCGCATAATTCCTGAAAATTTCATCAAAATCTGATGAAAACCGTAGATGTTATGCGAGTTGCTAGGGTTTGTGGACACACGGAGAGACTCAAAATACTCCCAACCGCACAGACAGACTGACGAATACGGGACTGATACGAAACCAAAATGGTTCTGAATGATGTTAAACGTAAAATTCTATCTTCAACAATCATCGTAGATTTATCTATCAGACAACTAATCTAAAAAATATGTGTACATCGTAGTTTTCGATGATTTTGGGATGCTGCTGAACCGAAACTGTTGAAAGCTCTATCCTTATCGTTATGTGTAGTGTTTGGAAGACTTCAGATACCACCAATTTCTTATATACACATGATCTTCAGTGTCTTCAACCAGGTAGGATCTTGGTTCTGCACACTTGCTGATCAGTATAGCAGGTTGCCGATTTCGTTGAGCAGTCCTTAGGAGGATGCGGTCTCCAATTTCAAATTCTTTGGGTTTTGTCTTCGTTCGATCACTGTACCGTTTCTCCCTTTCTTTTTGATTTTTCAAGGATGCTGTGACATCATTCATTACCTTTGGTAATAGCAAAATTAGGTATCAATGTGTTTGTCGTGCTACTCATTAGACGCTCTTCGGGGGAGCCCATGTTGTTTCTTGGAGTATTTCGTTGATGAAGTAACGCTCAAATATGGGCCTGACTTTTCTTCGAAGCATTTTTTTTTTAGGAGTAACTTTGCTTCCTGAACATAACGTTCTGCCAATACATTAGATCTTGGAAAATGTGGACTTGATATCCGATGTTGAAACATCCACGTTTTCTAATCCACGTTTCTCTAAATTCTTTCGAAGTTGGGGAGCCTCCGTCTGAGCAAAACACGTCTGG
Organism: Adelphocoris suturalis; assembly: GCA_030762985.1. Classification (NCBI taxonomy): domain Eukaryota; kingdom Metazoa; phylum Arthropoda; class Insecta; order Hemiptera; family Miridae; genus Adelphocoris; species Adelphocoris suturalis. The sequence continues at coordinate 23,192,134 of CM061049.1, forward strand.
AATACCGTGCAATGCAAATAGTTTTTCAAGTTCATTTATAGTCGCTGTTGAATTGGCTGTTCTAACTTCGGAGAAATCCTAGATATGCATAATCTGTATATGCATCATAGATATGCATCAGCTGTAACGAGGTCTGCGTTTTAACCGATACCTGACAATGAGGCTGGTTCATAATAAAACTAAAGTTACTCTCATGACAGTATTACAATTTTTATGTGTTTTTAGGGTTGAAACTAGTAAGCTAAAGTGTAAAACTCGGTTATAACGGGTTTGGGGAGATATGCTAGTTACTACCATTCGATTCAGCGTAAAAATAAATAAAAATATGTGGAAACCGACCCTAAACTCTTATTTTCATATAAGGTCATTTTTCAAGAAAACTCTTGATTTCAGTGAAAAAACGATATTTGTCAACATTAAAACATAGTTTCTTTCCGTAATTAGCAAAGTAATGATAAAATCAACGCTCAAAAGTCCAGTCATGTAGCATGACCCCATGAGCGAATTTTTGAAGAAATCTTCGACATTTCAGTCGCTATTGATCGTGTAGAGAAATTTTAGTTTATGATTTTGATAGACAAACATGGAATCAAATTATTAAAAATAATTAAGAGGTACTCATACTTTATTATTATTAAACTAATCATGTAGATTTAAAGACAAATGTAGGTAAATATTCATAGATTTTGATGTCCAATGTGGTCAGTATTGAAGGCCGAGTGGAGGGAGGCCTTGAGATTAACGTTACTGACGGCCGAGCGGAGCGAGGCCTTGGGTCTGCGTGCTAGTACGTACATAAATAGAACTTCTTCATAATTTCATGGCTGATATTTTCTAAGCCACAGTCAGTATTAAAGCTACATCAAGTCCTAAAACAGTTGAGCGTAAATCATTAAAGAGAGCGACCGAGAGAATCGGAGGACGGAATATTTCACAGAGTAAACTCATCAGTTGTGATTACATTTTTTTTTTTTTTTTTTTTTTTTTTTTAACAAGTACCTACTACCTACGTTTTAAACAGCATGGTTCTAGGATTGGTTATACAGGGATACTTCCATAAGAGTAGTTCAATCTGAATTTGGACAATGTTTCATGCAAATATTACCGATTTTTACAACTAGCGAACGGCATTATTTCGATTTTTGACTGATTTTTCAACATTGATACATATTCTTATAGGAAATTTTACGCTGATTCCGAATAGACCACATGTTAATACGCTGAAAAAATTATTTCGCACAACAAATCGCAAAAACCGGCTATTTTGAAATATTTGACTACATTTTTGCAAATTTCAACCCGAAGATGTAATCCGATCATGCTGGCCAACGAACTTGAACTTTCGTTTTGTGTCCTTAACATTTTAAAATTTGTTTGAAGTTTCTAGCACAATTCTACGGACAGTTATCGTCTGGAATGACATATACATACAAACATATATACATACATACATATATACATACATAAAAAAATGCGTTAAACTTCAGAATATGATTCAGAATAGCCTGAAACGGATTTCTGCATAAAATGTTTTCAAAAATCCACATTCTACAAATTTTGAGGCGAGAGCAATAGCTTAATTTTCTTCAAAAATGCGGTAAAAGGTGAGATTTTGGTGCAGTTTTAACCGTTCTTGACTCACGAAGTACAGTCAAATGTATTCAAAACATGAGCCCATCACCGAAAATCTCACATCTACTGGGCCGGATTATCACACAGATTAGGATTATCACTGCTAGGAGACAGCGGAGTAATCGTAAAATTCGTACGGGTTAAATAGATAGATAGATAAATGATTTATTGACATCACAGAAATAATAATAAAAATAATACACTTTATAATATATAGGAAATTAAACACACCATTAGGTACTTATGTTATTGTTGTCAACTTATTGTCGGCGATGGGCAAGCCCGTGCTGCCGACAAGGGTCGGAACTCAGCTCAAAAGCAGTACAACAAAGGACGATTCCTCAAAATACAGTAAAAAGAAAAAGAAAAAAAAGAAGAAAATATTTCTATAAAAACTAAAGTAGGTACATAATTGGAATGCTACGTGGAACCAGGTTATTTTGTTACATAGGTACTAGGAGGATTTTTAGTAAACAGAGTTGTTTTTGTACGAGGGTTTGTAACATTACCATCCAAGCAAAATCTTGTTGGGTAAGGGTGTCCTGTTTCAGCAGAAATTATTTCAGGATATTTATAATAATATAGTAACAGGACACAATGTAATCTCTGTGTGTGTATGTGTAATCTCACATTGGACTCAAAGGCAATGAAACTGCAGACCTACTAGCGAAAAATGGTTCATTATCTGGGGAAACGGTTACAAAAAGTCCCTTTACTGATCTCAAAACCCATCTCAAAACTCAGCTCTACAATCGTTGGAAACATCTGTAATCTGAAAATGGGTGAAAAAGAAAAGACATTTTACTCCACACTGGCCCGCTTGAAAAGTAACCATGGGCTATGTAATGCGTACCTCCAAAAATTTCGCCAAGCTAGTGATAGTGCTTGTACTTTTTGTGACCACGTGGAAGATTTGGAAGACATTATTATTATATGTCCACAATATAGAACTGAAAGAGTACAAAGTTCAACAGCCTCACTGATGTTGTCCAAAACCCATTTGATTTAGAATTTTTGCTAGTGCCAAAAAGTGAAGAAGTTTACTCCATTATTTTCAAATTTTTTACTAATATTAATCGTGAAAATTTAATTGTTATGATATGCGTGTACTTAAAACTTCATGTGAACAAAATTTGTAAATATTTCATTATACAAAAAACACCATATACCACCATATGGTGGTGGTGTTTCATGATTCCTGAAAAATATGGCTGTAAGATTTTCACGCTGATGCCAAGAAACAAACCGTTCTTGTGTCTTGAAAAAATATTGGTTCTCATACTTGAATTTCCGATTGAAAAACGTCAACCAAGTCGGGTGGGCAGTGTAGCTTACTCACACATTGTAACATGGACGTATAGAATTAGTTGAAGAAAAAGTCCGAGTCGAAATGATTGAATGCAAAACATAACAGTACCTATGTAATGCATTTGCATGGGTGATATTCTCGAGACTTGGCACTAGCGCATCCTTATATCTAGGCAAGGCGAAATCGAAGTTATTTCACCTTGTTGTAATGGTGACGAGTAAACATAGCGAAAATGCGCCACTTGTAGCCACAGCTGGACAACAGCATAACATAGTCTCACCTAGTTCCGAGTCAATATTTTCATTATTTGTAATATGCAAGGTGATAAATTGTATGCAAATTACATCAAGTCATTATCAGGTGTTGACCTCAAACGCTACGAACGCAAGATTTAATCTGTGGGGTAGAGATCCATATGAAATGTGTGTTGGGGAGTTGACATAGAACCAAGTATTCTAGATGATCCAGACATAAGCCGCAAAGATGTTGTGGATTACCTATCTCGTAGTTTTAGAACTGTTCTTTGAATCAATTGAAACTAAAAATCTTCAGAGTACCGTGAAAGTGGTCTTGTGAAAGGATGTGTTATGAGAGCTCTGTTAGGCGGGAATAGTAAGTTGTATCTCATGTGGAAAGGTAAGTACCTACAGGTAAGGTATACCTACATACTTTCCGTATATTATTACTTGTTCATGTAGGTACTTCATTGATCAAAACGAAAGTAGGCACCTAATTACCTTTTTTGTCCATAAAATTTGCGTAACTGCAAAACTCGCGCTATAACTGCACTGCCAATGCCGTCTTCATGAAATCTTACCTTCAGAGGAATGCATTTCAAGGTTTTTTCCTTGCAACTGGTTTTTAATTCATGTTGCATATTCCCTGATTCGATATTTGACAAACTTGCTAACCAACGGCACTTTAAACTAACAGCAAATCTAGTAGGACGTACGTACCTACTTAAGTAATTTCGTTTCTTGGTGTAGCAACAACCTGCCTTGTTTATTTTGACAAACTATCAAATCTCTCCTTTTATTCATTCAATATAACAAGTAAAGCTTCCTCAGTTAAGCAAAGTACTACGAACTTATAATAAAACGCTGATGAAGCTACCTGAGCAATGGCTAGGTACCTACACAGCAGTACAGACACCTGAGGAATTTTCAATCATCTTTTCTTTACTATTTTTCAGGTTAATTATTCTCAAAGTCTGAACGAATGAAGTTCTTTAGTTTTCTGACACTGATTATCTACTATAGTTAGTAGGATCCTAGTCCAAATAAAAACTCGTTCACGTTAGATTGGTATTGTTGACAGCAATCTACAATCAATTATTGAGCTGGCAGGCATGATTATTATAACATTTAGTCGAATTGAAACTTTGGATTGCTAAGTACAATATTATACTTTTTCAAAACAAAACTGTTGAAAAATGGTCTTATAACCACGAATTATGTTGACGTGAGACGGCAAACTTCTTGTGAGAAATAGGTTGGTTGAGTAGCGATTCATTGACGTAGGGCGGTCTCATGGCCGACTTTGGCTGAAACGCGAACCTACTCCAGGCGTGACGTCACGAGAATATGGGCCATAGATAATGGTCTCCGAATGTTGCGAATAACGCTAAAGAAAGCCTCAATTGAGCTTGATAGGATGAATGCAGAAAGAACCATTCGACTTCGACAGGAATTTGCGATCCAGTTCAATGAGGTAATCCCTGAAAACCGGGAAAACTTGATATTCATAGATGAATCTGGTTTCAATTTACATATGAAACGCAGCCAGGCTCGATCGAAGGCCAATACCCGGGCAGTTGTGACTATACCTAAAGTTAGAGGCCGTAATGTTTCTTTAATCCTCCCAATTAATGCTCAAAATGTTGTGCACCATAAAATAATATCATCTGGTACAACTAACACCGAGCTTTTTGGGGAATTCTTGTCAGAGCTACGTGAAAAACTGCCAGATTCCATCACCAACTACGTTTCTGTAATGGACAACGCGAGAATTCATCCGAGTGACCTTTGAAAGGAGAAGAGATTATGTCCAACAAATCTGATAAGAGTTCAGAGGGAGTTCCTATGAAATTTGATTTTTGGACTTAACTGCTTTTCCATGTCAGCTCCTCAATTGTACTTTGAAAGTGTCGAAACCATTTTGGAAAATGTCGAAACCTTTTTGAAAAATGTCCATTTCTATTTGGAGATTGTCGAATTCAATTCGGAAATGCTATACAGGGTGATTCCCTCGCAGATGCAAAAAAAATTTGGGTGAAACTACATCAAAAATGGAGTAAAATGCCGCCAACTGCATATTTTTATCTCAATCCATTTTCGAGATATGATTTTTTAAAGGTTTTTCCAGAAAACCCGTGTTTTTTCCTTTTAAACTGAAATTTCTATACTTTACTTCATTCAATTTTAACTTTTGATCACATTTTTGGAATCAACATTAAATTTACTATAAGAATAGTGTACTTGGGTTCTTAAAAAGTACCATCCAAAGGCCCTCACATCAGCTCAAACATTGACGATTTTGAAAAAAGAATATTTCTGAAAATCTTTAAAACTTAACTACTCTTTCAAAACGAATCCTGGAAACTGGCAAATCTCATGAAAACTGCTTCGTCTAATACTCTTTCCAACGGTATAATCGAGTTTACTTTTATTTTGTTATTTAGTGGAGAAAATTATGTTTTAATGTTAAAAAATTTTTGGTTTTCTCGAAAGATGACCCTCCATGAACCTACGAGTATGGGGTCGGTTTCTATGTATTTTTTCACGCTGAATCGAATGGTAACATTAGTAGATCTCTCCAACTGCGTTATAACCGAGTTTTACACTTGAAATCGCAAATGTTTAGTTTGTTTGTTACGATTAAATGTATGTGTGTTATGGGGTAAAACTAAAAGTGTAAAACTCGATTATAACGTAGTTGAGAGATCTGCAAGAGTTTCCATTCGATCCAGAGAGAAAAAATACATAGTAACCGACCCCATACTCGTTGGTTTATGGAGGGTCATCTTTCGAGAAAACCAACAATTTCATTGAAAAACCCACATTTTTTAACATTAAAACATTATTTTCTCCCCTAAATAACAAATTAAAAGTAAAATTGATAATACCGTTGGAAAGCATATTAGATGAAGCAGTTTTAATGAGATTTGCCAGTTTCCAGGATTCTTTTTAAAAGAGTAGTAAAGTTTTAAAGATTTTCAGAAATATTATTTTTTCCAAATCGTCAATGTTTGAGCTGATGTGATGGTCTTCGGATGGTACTTTTTAAGAACCCAAGTACAACTATTCTTATAGGAAATTTAATGCTGATACCGAAAATGAGGTTGAAAGTTAAAACTAAATGAGGCAAAGTGGAGAAATCCGAGTTTAAAATGAAAATACACGGTATTCCTGAAAAAACCTTTGAAAAATCATATCTCGAGTACGGATTGAGATAAAATTATGCGGTCGGCGGCATTTTACTCCATTTTTTATGTAGTTTCACCCAAAAATTTTTTTGCATCTGCGACGGAATCACCCTGTATAAGACGAGGAACAGCCATTAATTTCCCACCCCTCAACTAGGGATAAAAATAGATTGTCAATTCAATCGAAAATTGATGCATTTAAAACGATTAATCGTAACTATTGATTATTGCCTTTTCATTGTACAATCAATGGTAAAATTTGCTCTTCGATGTTACATCCCTACCCTCAACTCCTACCTGAGAGAGAAATACTGTTTATTTGGTGCATAAGAACACAAAACAGGAGGGACATAAATCTCACACATTCTAATCGTACATCTGTGAACTTACATTACAAAGTTAATTTAATAACTTGTTGTTTCTATACAGTCCCCTTTGTTGACAGTAAAATTTTTTGTTACTCTCAAACTGAACCTCAAAACTCAAACAAAACATTTAAGTAATTCAATGTATCCTTCCAAGCGGCAGTACACTGATATCTTTTTAACACTATTATAAACAGAAAATACTTTAAATTCTACATTATTTTTAACAAAACTTATAAACTAAAATCAAAAATTATTCTAAAATCAACCTCATTATAAATTCAATTAAATTTATTGTAGATTAAGCAAAGGTTAGTGTTTAAACTCCTTTTGTATTTATTTTATTATTTTTAATATTATTATTTATATTTGTATTTATTCATTTATTTTACTGTTCAAGTACATCATTAATTCCATAAAATTACAAAACAAAATGTTAACAGATATTGATGTAATCCAATTTTTCTTTCAACCAGTTGTGTAACATTGCTTATATTTTACATTGCTTATATTGCTTATAGCTTACATTGCTAATATTGCTTCCGAGACTGCAAGGCAGCGGAAGCTTTGTTTTCACTTTCGAAATGAAAAAAATTGTTTGCTCCAAAATCAAAATTTCCACTCGCATTTTGCGTTTCAGAGCCTCCTGAACAAATTTGGTTCCGTGTCTGTCTGTCTGTCTGTCTGTCTGTCATGTCTGTCTGTCTGTCCGTCCACATTTCCTTGTAACAGCCATAACTTCCACAATTTTGATCTGATTTTAACCAAATTTTCAGGGATCGTGCGGGTTAAGCTCTAGATCGTCCCCTATGAACTTCATTATGATCGAATCAACGGTAGCTTCTGCGCAGGCGCTAACGTGAATTCCTTGTGACGGTCATAACTCGGTCAATGTTGAACGGATTTCGGTCAGATTTTCAGGGATGATGTGGGTAAGGTCCCTTGAGGTCCCATAAGACAATCATCAGAATTGAATCAGCGGTACGCTCTGCGCATGCGTGAACGAAATATTCTTGTTACGGTCCTTGCAACAGCCGTAATTTCCACAATTTTGATGCGATTTTCTTCAAATTTTTAGGGATCGTGCGGGTATAGCTCTACATGGTCCCCTATCAGTTCCGTCATGATCGAATCAACGGTAGCCTCTGCGCATGCGCAAACAAAATTTTCTTGTTTCGGTCATAACTCAGGCAATTGTGAATGGATTTCGGTCAGATTTTCAGGGATGATGCGGGATAGGTTTCTTGAGGTCCCGTATCACATTCTTTGCGATCATCAGCAGCGGTACGTGACGTACTGTGAAGGTCACGAGTGTCATTCAAGGATATTGAATTGCAGTGCTAGTTGTAATAATTTGTGATTTTAGTTGGTGCTATTTAACTTCTGTTGAATTTTAATCTTTTTATCAACTCATTTCATATACCTAGTAAATTTAGGATCAAGTTTTTTAGTATTTTTAACTACGACATAGTCGTGGTTAATATGGTTATTTATTGGTTTTAGTGAAATTGATCATCAAAACTATTAATTTCGGAGAAAGGTCCTGAGTTTTAGGGCATTTATAACATAAAAGAACATTTTGTTCAACCCCTACCAATAAACCTTTCTGTAATAATTTGCTGTGTTTTCTGATTCCAGCCATAATTGCTATCTGAAGTAGGTCTGATAAATTTGGTAGCTAACACTAATCGTAGCAGCTTCAACTCTGTAAATCTTATATTATCACCACTAAAGTGATTGCGGTAGGTAGGTGACGAATGGAGAATATTTAAGGTAAAAACCCACGTTGCTACCAAACTTTTTCTATTTATATCTTAATTTCGGTTTAAAGAATGTAAATAAGATTATAACGGCTTATCTAAGGTATATCCGAATTATTCAGAAACTAAGAGCCTTAATTAAGAAGGCTATACGGTTATAAGTAGATTTTTAAATGATTTACGATAGGTAAGGTATATTTTTTCTTTCCACAAAATGATGTAATATCACCTCCATTTAGTTTAGGGGACGGAGATAGTCAATTTCGAGGTGTATGTACGCGGGCGGTTTCGACTGATTTATGACGGAATGTGTTCACATCATCGTGTTTTCTTTTCCGAAAACGATTTTTCTATCTCTATTTTTTTTTAGCCGCGAAATTACGACACCGCAATAAATAATAAACTCAAAACTGCGGGCAAACATCGTAAATTAGTTCAAAAAACAAGACGACAGAGGCCCCTCTACTAGCAGTAACATGCGTGGAACATAATTTGGAGAAAAATTGACTTGTGTTATTTTGATAGGGCATTCAAATTTTTCGTTAAAAAAAAAAAAAAAAAAAAAACAATACTTAAAAAAACGAGTTGGGTGTGGCAAATAGCTTCCTCGTTTAAGTACCACGAATGTATGTATCATTGAAGTTTTAAATGATCTTGGAATTTTCCATTGTGGGAAGAGTAAATCAAGAAATAATCGATTCATTAAAAAAAAGATGATACTCCATGTAACTTACGTTTGCGCATGCGCAGAATGAACTGATGAGTTGAGAGCAATGAAATAGGTACCTACGGAACCATCTACAACCTAACCCACGCAATCACTGATAATGTCATCAAAATCGGATGAAAACTGTGAACAAAGGTCGTTATAAGTATTTCACATTGGCGCATGCGCAGTAGCTATTAATGTTACAATCATGTTGAAATTGATATGGGGTAATCAAATCGTCTTCACTCAACTATAATCCAAATTGAATCGAATTCGAACAACTAGGGTGTGAAACAATGGAGCATGATGGATTTTACGTTTGCGCATGCGCAGTGTGTAGTATTTTTGGCAACAATGAAACTGATACGGGACTATCTACAACCTAACCCGCGCATTTCCTGACAGCAAAATCAGACGAAAACTGTGAAAATTAAGTCGTTACAAAGATTTCACATTGGCGCATGCGCAGTAGCTATTGATTTATTATACGATCATGTTGAAATTGATATGGGGTTATAAAATCGTCATTCCCCAACTATCATCAAAATTTTAGCGATATCGGACGACTGGAGCGTGAGGAAATTTTACCTGGTAGAATTTACGTTTGCGCATGCGCAGAGTGAAGTATTGTGTCAGGAACGATGAAACAGATAGGGGACCATTTACACCCTAGCCTGCACATCTCCTGAAAATTTCGCCCAAATCGAATGAAAACTGTGGAAAATAAGCTTGTTACAAGGATTGTACGTATGTGGTATATTCACGAACAGAGGACAGTCACACACAGACAGACAGACACAGAACCAAAGTTGTTCAGAATGGTATAAACCGTAAAATGAATGGAAATTTTGATTTTGAAGACCATCAGTTTGCTAAATTTATATTTTTAAGCAGAATTTTGCTGAAATAAAGTTTATTAACTATAAAATAGAACATTAAAAAAAATCATGTAAAAAATTATGCTGAAAAATGTACTTTATTAAAATGTGCAAAAAAATCGATAAAAACTGCAAAAAAGTTTAAAAATCCAAAATCTCTTTTTGAATCGCAGAATATAATTCGCCATAAATTCGGTAGTTGGCAATTTCTTTTCCCTCAAAGTCCTTTCAATTTTCAAAACAATGTAGCATAATATAGTACGATAATTTACGAAAATTCGCTCATTCGATCATGCTGCAAGACTGGAACTTCTTTAGTTTTCAGACAGGTTATAGTACAAGGTATAACCTCTCCCTGGAGATTTAGTAGTGTAGGAAAATAGCAAAAAGCTTCGCCCCAAAGCTTTTTCCGGAAAATTATCGAACGAGGAGGGAAGTGGTTTTCCACGGAAGGTTGGCGGGGGGGTCAATAGTTAGCAAAAGTGCCGCAAGAGCCGTGAAGCGCTCCGTCCAGCCGGTAGGGGAAACGACCGCCAGTGTCGCCAAGCAAATTCGTAAATTGTCCGTAGACCACTCCCATAAAGTCCGTAGATTGGTAATAATGCACATACATGGAAGAAGAGATCGTCCAACCAATTATAATGACCCAGACATCAGATATTCATTGAAAAACATCGTATAGGCATATTACAACTCAATGGCATTGAATGGAAACGGTAGATTCGAGTTTCCTGCATTTTTCACTTGGAGTCAAAACATGGTCTATTTTCAGAGCACTCTAGCGACGGTCCTATTAAAGATAGAAAATAACTTGATTATATAATCTTGTAGGAAATGTTGTCTACTTTAATTTCGTACTTTGTAGTATTTTCGCTAAAACATACCGTTTTCAAGATAAATACAAAAAACTGAAAAAAGTCCGAAATTTTCGATGTTTTTCGCGTTTCCTGAAGTTAGCTCACCTCTAGCGAAGGGACAAACCTAAAACTCAGATTTAGCGACCCAAAAAACATATAGAACCATTGAGAAAAAACTTCTACCTATACGTTTTTCCTGGAAACGGCCTTTTTGAACCTAGATTTACTGGACTAAAGAACATTCTCAACAACAAACCAATCGAACCTTCTTTGTCGGCAGGTACAAAGTTCACTACTATCAAATTATGATAGGATCACAATGGAAATTTATTCTGATTTCCCGTTTTTTTACTTTTAGCGAATTTTCTTAGAAAATTAAGCTATTGCAATGGCTCCAAAAATTTTAAAATAAATATTTTCAAAAATTTTCTTAATCGAAATCTGTTTTGAGGCATTCTGAAATGATTCCTGGATTTTAACGCTTATATATATATATATATATATATATATATATATATATATATATATATATATATATATATATATATATATATATTTTGATGACGGAGCTGAGAGCTGACGACGCTGACACAGCGAAATATTCTCTCAATTTTGTAAGTTTATTTAAGTGTTTCCTATCTTTTTCCAACCTTCTGTAAATCAAAATAATATTACACGCGAGTGTTTTCATTTTTCATCAAAACTATATATATATATATATATGTGTGTGTGTGTGTGTGTGTGTGTGTGTGTGTGTGTGTGTGTGTGTGTGTGTGTGTGTGTGTGTGTGTGTGTGTGTGTGTGTGTGTGTGTGTGTGTGTGTGTGTGTGTGTGTGTGTGTGTGTGTGTGTGTGTGTGTGTGTGTGTGTGTGTGTGTGTGTGTGTGTGTGTGTGTGTGTGTGTGTGTGTGTGTGTGTGTGTGTGTGTGTGTGTGTGTGTGTGTGTGTGTGTGTGTGTGTGTGTGTGTGTGTGTGTGTGTGTGTGTGTGTGTGTGTGTGTGTGTGTGTGTGTGTGTGTGTGTGTGTGTGTGTGTGTGTGTGTGTGTGTGTGTGTGTGTGTGTGTGTGTGTGTGTGTGTGTGTGTGTGTGTGTGTGTGTGTGTGTGTGTGTGTGTGTGTGTGTGTGTGTGTGTGTGTGTGTGTGTGTGTGTGTGTGTGTGTGTGTGTGTGTGTGTGTGTGTGTGTGTGTGTGTGTGTGTGTGTGTGTGTGTGTGTGTGTGTGTGTGTGTGTGTGTGTGTGTGTGTGTGTGTGTGTGTGTGTGTGTGTGTGTGTGTGTGTGTGTGTGTGTGTGTGTGTGTGTGTGTGTGTGTGTGTGTGTGTGTGTGTGTGTGTGTGTGTGTGTGTGTGTGTGTGTGTGTGTGTGTGTGTGTGTGTGTGTGTGTGTGTGTGTGTGTGTGTGTGTGTGTGTGTGTGTGTGTGTGTGTGTGTGTGTGTGTGTGTGTGTGTGTGTGTGTGTGTGTGTGTGTGTGTGTGTGTGTGTGTGTGTGTGTGTGTGTGTGTGTGTGTGTGTGTGTGTGTGTGTGTGTGTGTGTGTGTGTGTGTGTGTGTGTGTGTGTGTGTGTGTGTGTGTGTGTGTGTGTGTGTATGTGTGTGTGTGTGTGTGTGTGTGTGTGTGTGTGTGTGTGTGTGTGTGTGTGTGTGTGTGTGTGTGTGTGTGTGTGTGTGTGTGTGTGTGTGTGTGTGTGTGTGTGTGTGTGTGTGTCATTCCAGACGATAACTCTCGATAGAATTGAGATAAAAACTTTGTTTTTTCGCCAAAAATCAAGCATTCCAAAATGAAGGAAGAGTTCGTTGGACAACACTTTTTGAGCACATTAAATTGGTCACATTTCAAAAAATTTATTTAAAAAATCACATAAAATGACAAAAAAAGGCTAAACATCGGTATTTTTATTTATTTATTTTTTTAAAGCAGAATATTACTCAAATTAAGTTTATCAACTATGAAGTTGGTAATTTAAAAATTAAAGCTCAAACCTATGCTCAAAATTGTATATTAAATGTCATTAAAATGTGCTACAAAATCGATAAAAATGTAAAAAATTCTAGAAATCCAATATCTTTGTTTAAATAATAGTTTGAATATCAGATTACTATTTAGATCATGTTTATTGCCGTAAAAATAATGGTTAACTTTTTCTTTGCACTCGAAAAGCTCGCATTTTCAACCAATTTAACATAATATAATAAAAATTCGATAACAAGAAAATTCGCTCATACGGTCATGCTGCATGACTGAAACTTTTTTCACTAATTTCTTCATCCATCTCTTTTGCATATTATAATTTTACGTATTTCAAACTGTTTTGAAAATTTTTCATCCACTACACCGCATGATATGTTAGGTTTTTAACGCATTTTATTAAACGCTTTTTGTTAACGCTTTTTTCGTTTATGTGCCAAAGTAAAGACATAAAATGTCAAAAATGAAAACTTGGGAAGAAAGTGAAGACAGTGGCACTGACTAAGGGTTAAATGACGAAGATCTACGTGACGATGACGAAGTAGACGACATCCTGGGATTGACGCAGAAGAACGATTCTGTTTTATCTGCAGAGAGACTGACGAGGCAGATGAGCTGATGTGGAGGTACACCGGATGCAATCAGTCGGCACACTATTCGTGCTCCGAAGGGAAGCCTCAATAAAAAAATTTAAAATCTGGAAAAACGCTTGCATACGAGTCTGCGAAACATTGGGACATGTCTTTAGTTGCAGACTCGTATGCAAGCTCTAAGAGCCACTCAGCTGATCCGGACCCTGGGCATTGTCAAGTAAACGTCCTGAAGAGGCTACATACGATACAGCTTCCTGGAGTGTAAAGCATAGAAATTAGCTTCAAGAGCCACTCAGCTGATCCGGACCCTGGGCATCGTCAAGTAAATGTCCCAAAGAGGCTACATACGGAATTGCAGCTTCCTAGAGTGTAAAGTATAGAAATTAACTATTAAAATGATTTAACCACCGCTTCACAAATCAAACCGTTCTCGCAATATTCGGATCACCTGCTATGAATCAAATCATCGAAACACCAGCTCAATGAAATCATCAGAAATTAACAAGCGGTTGAAATCATGTTCACAATATCAATTATTGAGAATGTTCACCTGAGTGTACACAATTATTCAAATAACCATGCTCATAACTCAGATTGTGGGCCACGAACTTCGCAGTAGTTAACAAAATTTGGTTGAATAAATCGAGAGCTTTCGAACGAATGGTCAACGAATTTTGTGGGATGAAAAACGACGAAGTACCATTTCCCTAGCAACGACTCGGTTGTAAGCGGAAATCATCAGAAAACTAACCGTAACGCTTTTTGTTAATTCTTTTTTCGTTTATGTGCCAAAGTAAAGACATAAAATGTCAAAAAACGCTGTGTGTGAACTTTGCCTATTAGTCCAGTAGTGTTTTCCTAAAATAATCATATCCAACGTATTTCCTCCAGTAATTTATTCTCCATTGTTTGTTTTAAAACAAATTTAAATACAATTTTGAAGTTTTTACAGATGTTCCTTCGAAAATGAAAAAAATCGATAATTCAGTTGCTTTAGGATGTTATTACACCACAGCCTGGATGTCATTAGGTACCCCGGCAGTGGGGTAATTCCATCCTAATTACTTTCTTCATTTAGGTACCACTAAGTAGCGGCCAAGAACTTCATCGCATTACAAAAAGAAGTTCCTTTTGTCAAAATTTATCAAGGGTATAATTTATAGAATGGGACAATGCTGAACATTCTACGGGAGTTCTATATCATTCTGTGGCAGTTTGAAATTAAGGGGATGGCATCCCCCGCCTTACCCTATTTGTCTCAAATCTATTTCAATAGGTCGTCCTTCTGAAGTTAGGTAATATTAGCTAGACTTCGCATATTATTGGAGGGACGCCCTATTGAAATTGATGACCGTGACGCACTTTTATGGGTTGTATTCGTGTAATCGCCGACAGACGAATACGATTAGACAAGAATCAACAAATATTATCGCGATTTTTTTTTTTTTTTTAATAAAAGCCATTTATTATCAAATATGAAGTTTACGATTTGTAAAGTATTACCTGGATACCTAAAAATGTACGTTCTACATAATTTACAAAAAAATATAAAGAAAAAGAACATTTTGGCAATTTCTGATCTCCATAATTTCATGAAATTATCCGGAGATCAGGAGTTGCATGTAAAACTAGTAATACCTACAGGGACGGATTAAGGGGGGGGGGGGGGGGGGTGGTCGCCCCCTCCCCCCCCCTCCCCCCAGAAGAAAAAAATTCTTGCGAGGGAACGTTAGAATAGAATCAAGCCTTCGCGCTTGTAGGTTGCCAAAAATACGAGTATGGATGAAGGAGCTTTATACTGTGGGGAAACTGGGATGATAGGTACCGGTTTTACTAATCTGTCACGGCCAATTTACTAATTTGTTCATTTGAATTTTAGCAGGCCTACAAACTGCGTAGGTGCCACGGGGTATCAATAGGAGATTTACGAGGGTAGTGTCAGAATTTTTGATAGTAAACTCTGAGATTTCCAGAAGTGCTTGAGGGAAAAATCATCAAAGCAGGTTTTCAACGGCGGTGTTGAGTCCGTGTCGTGCTGTCGTCCATCGTCGCCCTTTTGTGAGTAGAAGAGCAGTAGACTAAACCAAACTTCATATTAAATGTGAACTGAAGTTTTTTTTTTTGTGTGTGAGTTTAGCTCCGTCAAGAAACGAACATAGAAGATAACATCTTTCTTCTTTAAAAAAAAAAAAAAAAAAAAAAAATTAGGCAGCAGGCAAGGAATACAATTTTAGGGATAAGTTAGGGATAAGTTAATTAATAGGGATAAGTTTGTGTTCATCGGTTTATTTAACAAGTTACGGTAGGAACCTACTGTATTTGTCTCTCTTTTACCGCTTTTGGTAACGGTAACAATACATAATCAATAGCCATAATACATAATCAACCTACCTACTGTTTCGACGAAAAAAGAAACGAATCGTGTTTTTTTAACTGATCGCAACCAGTGTTTTTCGATTGAAGTGAATTTTTTCACGTTTTCACTGTTTCACGTTTATACCAGTAATAGACAAAAAATGTTTAACAAGGTAATATTTTATTTGTATTTTCATCTTTAATCAAAAATGTACTTTGTTCATTTAATTTCACCGTGAGTGTTTATTAAACGGTTGTTTACTTCTAATTAAAAAAATAAAGAGTGTATTATTATTTAATCCTGTGTTTACAACATAAATGTATAATTTATAAATTATATTACATCACGAGGACTGAAGTTCTCCAGCGTTTTATGTTTCATTCCCAGCCTTTTTCGATTTAATTTTGCCAAAAAAATTACTTACCTATAATCTTTTTATTTTTTGTGTGTACATGGATGTTTGGTAACCAAGCTAAAATTTGTGCAAATAAAAATTATGTTTTTCATGTTAATTTTTACATGCCTGATATAAAGTGTGGGTCTATAACCTCTAAAACTGCTAGTTTTTCAAGGTCTTTTTTCAAAAAATTTCTCGAGGGGGGGGGGGGGGGACTCCCGGTAGAGAACCGCCCCCACTCACGAAATTCTATTAATTCGTCACTGAATACCTATATAAAATTTACACTAATGATCAATATACCAAAGAAAAATTAGAAGTAGACGTAGGTAGAGGAAATACCTAGCGAAAAAAGTTTAAAAAGAAGAATTTACTAAGTGAAACAGGAGGAATGTATATCAATGAAAAAAGTTTAGTAACGGAAGATTAATATAGGGAATCAGTCAAGAACTGCTGCAAAAGAAACTCATAAACACTTTTTTTAAATTGACTAAATTTTTCAATAAGTTTAATGTTAAGAGGTAATTCTATAAAAATCCTGAGACATAAAAAACAAAAATGCCTTAAATAAAAAACAAACTAGGGGTAAGGGATCGGTAGGTACCATTATAGATGTGTTACGCCGAGTTATCCCTTGTAATCGAGGGATTTTTGGAAGTTGACACTTGAAACAGTATTGAAGTAAAAAAAATGCCAAGGAAATGGCACATGAGCTTCCTCGTGACCTTCACAATACGTCACCATTAAATTCCAGAAAACTAGAAACGACTAGTTCTGGCATCAGGCTGTGACCGTAAAAAAAAACATCACTTTCGCGCATGCGCCTAGCGTATCACTGCTGATGATCGCAAAGAATTTGATACGGGACCTCAAGAAACCTTGCTCGCATCATCCCTGAAAATCTGACCGAAATCCGTTCACAATTGCCTGAGTTATGACCGAAACAAGAAAGTTTTGTTTGCGCCGATCATGACGGAACTGATAGGGGACCATGTAGAGCTATACCCTCACGATCCCTAAAAATTTGAAGAAAATCGCATCAAAATCGTGGAAATTACGGCTGTTGCAAGGACCGTAACAAGAATATTTCATTCACACATGCGCATAGCGTACCGCTAATGCAATTATGATGATTGTCTTATGGGACCTCAAGGGACCTTACCCACATCATCCCTGAAAATCTGACCGAAATCCGTTCAACATTGACCGAGTTAGGACAGTCACAAGGAATTCACGTTAGCGCCTGCGCAGAAGCTACCGTTGATTCGATCATGATGAAGTTGATAGGGGACCATCTAGAGCTTAACCCGCACGATCCCTGAAAATTTGGTTAAAATCGGATCAAAATTGTGGAAGTTATGGCTGTTACAAGGAAATGTGGACGGACAGACTGACAGACCGACAGACAGACAGACAGACCGACAGACAGACAGACAGACACGGAACCAAATTCGTTCAGGAGGCTCTGAAACGCAAAATTCGAGTGGAAATTTTGATTTTGGAGCAAAAAATTTTTTTCATTTCGGAAGTGAAAACAAAGCTTCCGCTGCCTTGCAGTCTCGGAAGCAAAACGCAAGTGAGTCTAGGGGAGAGTATTCCAATTTTTATAAACAACGGTTTACTATGGCTCCGATATCCAGTTCTAAATAAAAGTCTCAATACCGACTTTATTGCCACTTACAAGCAGTCTGATACGCCCCACCCCACACAAGAATGCAATAAGTTAGAATAGAATAAGTATATGCATGAAAAGTCATTTTTAGGGCAGATAAGGGAAGAAATTTATTAAGAAAAGGAAAAATGAAAGAAGATCTTCTGATTGAATTGCTCAATTGCAATTTCAAATGCTTATCAACCAAAACATCCAAATAACGATGACAATCCACTCGTTAAATGCGAGGGCAAATACAGGGAGTTGAAGAGCAAGAACTTGAGCGGACATGGAAAGGGATCTCTGAAGTGCCAGGCTGTCCTGCTTCAGTGATCGAGTGATATGAGTGATATGAGTCATAATATGACGTTTTGACATGGATATGTCTTTGCTCTGGGGGGGTCAACCAAAAATTTTCGTGACGCAAAAAATATGTCACAATTTCTAATGATGTTCACGTACAACCAATCCGTTGCTAGGGGAATGGAACTTCCGTAGTTTTCATCGCACAGAAATCGTTCGCCACTCGTTGGAAAGCGCTTGATTTATGTGATAAATGTTCACATCTCAAGCTACCAATTTCCCCCTCCTTACGTACCTGGCTACATTCCTAAACTAAGTTGATTGGACTATAAACAATTTTAATAAGCCGGTTACAATATTCTTAACGTAAAGCAATAGCATCATTTACTCCACTCCATAGGAAACATTATCAACAGTCCTCTTGACAACAGTCGACTGTAAACAACAACTCATTGTAGTGGCTTCTCTCCACAGTTATTTTCAACATTTCTATGAGTAAACCGTTGTTTTGTTGGAATTAGTCGGGATGCGGCCCAGGGAAAATAAATGAAATTATTTCATTTATTGTTTTATTTGATAACGTTTCGTCCTCTTACTGAGGACATCTTCAGATCTTGGTGTGTCCAGAAAAAAATGTATAAACATCCGAATATAACGGATTTGTCAAATAAAACAGTGGCTCACCCACCAAGTCAACTCAATGTCAAGAAAGCAAGATCTGAAGATGTCCTCAGTAAGAGAACGAAACGTTATCAAATAAAACAATAAATGATATAATTGCATTTATTAATGAAATATCAGGCTATCATGAACATAAAAATTATAGCGCCTGTATTGGAGAAATAACTTTAATAGTATGTATACATGTATAGTATGCTTACTGTGTCTCCTAGAATAATAGAATAAATTCTTTATCCTACATTTCGTCGCCTACAGTCCAAAGTTAAAGGATTTTTAAAGTTATTTTTTTACAACTCTCGAGGACAACCGTTATGAAATCCCCAATCAAAGACATATCCTTGTAACATGGTATCTGCTTGTAAAGCAGATAGTGGAACTCGTTTACGAGTTTATAAGTAGGTTTTCTTTTGAAGTTCTGTTAAAATATTTCTTAACTAATGTAGATGATCAGCAATGACACCAATGTTTATCAGTACTAACCCCAGTAAGAGGGGGGGGTGTTCTTCAGGGTAAGTGGCATATTTTGTAACGAGCTATTGTTATTTTAGTTTGTTTGCAGTCTGTGCATTTTGGACAAACCAATCAGAGATAACTCTTACTGCTAAAGAAGCGTGTTGATGTGCAGCAATCCAGGAATCTGCCACAAGTATCAAGGCAAGGTCATCCGTAAAGCCGACAAGAGCTCCCCCGGTATCCAATTCAAAAATATCATTAATATATAGCATTTCCAAGTCAAATTGAGAATTTTCCAAACCAATTTGAGATTTTTCCAAACCAATTTGAGAATTTTCCTAACCAATTTGATAATTTTCCAAAACATTTTGAGAATTTTCCTAACTAAGAATGTTCTGAAATAGAAAAGTTCCAGTCATGCAGCATGATCGTATGAGCGAATTTTCATAAATGGTCGTATTACATTTATGTTAAATTCTGTTGAAATTTGAGCACTTTGGGGACAAACAAAAATTTTACTATACATTTTATAGCAAACTAACTTTTTTCAGCAATATTCCAATGAACAAACGATTTTGTGGATTTTTACAATTTTTTCAAGAGTTCCTATCGATTTTTAGCTTATTTTAATGAAATTTAAGTACATTTTTCAGTACTATTTTGTGCTTAAATTTCTAAATGTCCTAGTTCATGTTCGATTAAATTTTTTCGAGTAGCATTCTGCTAAAAAATAGAAATTTGTTAATTTCTAGCGGTTTTTTTGCCTTTTTTAGTGATTTTTTAAGTACGTTTTTTGAAATTTGACCAATTTAATGTGCTCAAAAAGTGTTGTCCAACGAACTCATCCTTTCTTTTGAAATGCTTGATTTTTTGGCGAAAGAACGAAGTTTTTATCTCAATTCTATCGAGAGTTATCGTCTGGAATGACACATACATATATATACTTATACATATATATATACATATAAAAAAGCGTTAAAATCCAGGAATCATTTCAGAATGCCTCAAAACAGATTTCGATGAAGAAAATTTTTGAAAATTTTTATTTTAAAATTTTTGGAGCCATTGCAATAGCTTTATTTTCTAAGAAAATTCGCTAACAAAAAAGTTTTTAGATCGTGTCTATTTTAATTCGGATTCTCAAATTGTTTGGAAAATTCTCAAATTCGTTTGGAAAAATCTCAAATTGGTTTGAAAAATTCTCAATTTGGTTTGGAAAATTCTCAATTTGGTTTGGAAAATTCTCAAATTGGGTTGGAAAATTCTCAATTTGGTTTGGATAATTCTCAATTTGGTTTGGAAAATTCTCAATTAGACTTGGAAATGCTATACATTAAAAACAATATAGGCCCCAAGACTTCAGATTACAATCGTATTTGTATTTGACGATAAGATTATGCCAAACACTGTCTGTGCACAGTGGTCCTCGATCGGATTTGACCTCAAAGTGTTTGCCCTTCAAATTTTCTTTCGAAATATGATTTGGGAATATGTTAGGATTATAATTCAGCAAAAACTGAAATCAAACATTGAGCCGTTTTTTTTTATTCAGTTTTTGAATTTTTAATTGATACTTCAATCATGAAAATACGCTATAATCGCCAAAATTCAGAAAAAAATATTATTTATGTGTCATTATACAATAGAATCTTCATCTAGTTTCATAGTTCTGACCTATTTTGTGATCAAATATAATTAGAAAAACAAAAATAACAACATTTTATTGAACAAAATAATGATTATATTTGCATGATGCTCTTAATAAACGTTGGCCATACTCAGAATTGATTCGCGATACTTTATATTTGGCCCACGTCGCAGAAAAATCATGATGCACGGCCTCCATAGCCTGTTCACTGTAAAAGCCGCGGCCATTTCCATGTTCGGTTCAAAATTCTTCCACATGAAAGAAAACCGTGTGAACTTTTGGTGTCACTGGAATATCCAAAGATAAATATGATGCTTTGAATTCATTGATGTATTCAATGAATTTTGGATCCAGCCTGACAGAGAAAGATGCTTTGACAACTTCATTGAACTTCTGGAAAGCATCAACGTATTTTAAACAACCCATGACTACAGTTTGAACGCAACAAATCAAGTTTCTGTAGCAAAATGCGGCAACTTTTTCCTTTGAACGAATTCATTGATGCTTTTCAGAAGTTCAATGAAGTTGTCAAAACATCTTTCTCAGTCAGGCTGGATCCAAAATTCATTGAATACATCAATGTTGTCAAAGCATCATATTTATCTTTGGATATTCCAGTCACTCCAAAAGTTCACACGGTTTTCTTTCATGTGGAAGAATTGTGTACCAAACACGGAAATGGCCTCGGCTTTTACAGTGAACAGGCTATGGAGGCCGTGCATCATGATTTTTCTGCGACGTGGGCCAAATATAAAGTATCGCGAATCAATTCTGAGTATGGCCAACGTGCGAATATAATTCTCTGCATGTGTAAAATGTTAAGATGCCATTATTTTTATTTTCTATTCAATTTAAATATATAGTTTATGTTAAAATTTATATAATGAATCATTATAATCTCACTCAGAAGCGTACACATAGACACACAGGCACATACTACAAGCATGCTCACAGGCATTTATTAAGAGCTTCATGCAAATATAATCATTATTTTGTTCAATAAAATGTTGGTATTTTTGTTTTTCTAATAATATTTGATCACAAAATAGGTCAGAACTATGAAACTAGATGAAGATTCTATTGTATAATGACACATAAATCAGGGGTGCCCCCCCCCCCCCCCCCCCAACTTAAATATTTATTAAATAGGTAATGTAAATGATACACTGATGTGATAAAGAATGTTGTATTTCTTCCAACTGGAATTTCTAAATCATACTAAATCCAACTGGAATTTCTATTTGAAGCGTTTAGAAATTAAGTTTTCGTTATATAACGTTTCAGAGAATTCACGCAAAACTTGGAGAAAATACGCCTCCCAATACGTCTATCAACAAAATCAAGGAAAACTCGGCGCTCCGCGCCTCGCCAGGGGGCAAGCCCCCTGGACCCCCGGTTACCTCTATTTACATACTTCGGACGAAATTATTGAAACACAGAATGTGTTTGCGTTGTCGCGCAACCAAGTGACAACCAAACAAGCGTCATTGTTTACTATTCATTTACTATTCATGCTCATAACTCAGGTTGATGGCCACGCACTTCACAGTAGTTAACATAATATGGTTGGATAAATCAGGAGCTTTCCAACGAATGGTGAACGATTTCTGTGCGATTAAAATTGCGGAAGTTCCATTTCCCTACCAACGGCTCGGTTGTAGTTGAAAATCATAAGAAAATTTACAAGCGGTTGCAATCATGTTGACAATATCAATTATTGAGAATGATCATCTGTGTGTAAACAATTGATTCAAATAACCATGCTCATAACTCAGGTTGATGGCCACGCACTTCGCAGTAGTTAACATAATATGGTTGGATAAATCAGGAGCTTTCCAACGAATGGTGAACGATTTCTGTGCGATTAAAATTGCGGAAGTTCCATTTCCCTAACAACGGCTCGGTTGTACGTGAAAATCATAAGAAAATTTACAAGCGGTTGCAATCATGTTGACAATATCAATTATTGAGAATGATCATCTGTGTGTAAACAATTGATTCAAATAACCATGCTCATAACTCAGGTTGATGGCCACGCACTTCGCAGTAGTTAACATAATATGGTTGGATAAATCAGGAGCTTTCCAACGAATGGTGAACGATTTCTGTGCGATTAAAATTGCGGAAGTTCCATTTCCCTACCAACGGCTCGGTTGTACGTGAAAATCATCACCGTCACACATTTCGTTACATCCCGCGTTCCATTTTCGGCTAGTTAGTCCATGGCTAAAACACATTCTGTGTTAAAAGATTTCCACAAAATTCCCGAAAACCATGTAGACATTGTTCTTACCGAAATCACGATTCGAGCTTTTGTAAATACATAATTGCAATTTGCGATTTTGTTCCAAAAGGGGTTGTGGTGAAAACCACCCCCTCTTGTCAACAGCCCTTTTCAGGGCTACCAAAAAGAGGTAGACACAACACAAAAATATTTACAAGACGTCGAGTTATAACTCCGTCAAACAAAATATTTCACCAGAGAAAAAATACGAATTTCTCTCTCAAAAGTGAAATATTAACTAAAAACATACAAGGCGACCTCCCTAGACACTTACTGGGCGAGAGAGATGCGACAAGTATCTCGAACCAAGTCGCCTTGAACGAGAAAACTCAAACAGAGAATCAAACGTCCTCTAAAACTAGCAAGGACAATTCAAACAAGCCTACTCGCCAATCAGAAACACTGATTACACGAGAGACAATAGGCGAACCAACCAAGAGGCGGCAAGCAACCACCTCTGGTCCAGCAGCCACCCCGGGGACCCCGTCTGAACAACTGACGCAGAGAAAGCACCCGAGGTCCCCGGCTAAACTCAAGGTCGTCGGCTCCGCGACGGACGCTCGTAAGCACCCCGGAGGACCAGCTCAGCTATCATACTCGCAGATACTGAGAAAACAATGTGCGAGCCAATGAGATTACACAGTCGAATTAATGAAATTAAGCGGACCAATCAGGAGGCGGCAGGAGGCGGCCACCTCCCTATAAATACCCCGCTCGGAGCCTCCGAAATTCATTCTACTCTCCGCTCTCGACGACGACACCTCGAAGTACGAAGATTTCTACACGCTCTACGCTGACGAACCTTCTGCATCCCGAGTTCATCTCAAGAACGGCTTCCTACTGCTTTCTACAAGGCCTACCTTCTCTCCACACAGATCTCGCATTGGCATCTACGAGTCCAGTGATTATTCATCCTGCTCATTGCCCAACGTAGTTCATCTGTCAGGACGCCACCCGGTACATCTATCGATATTCTCTTTAGATCGTACGCCCGAGGGACGTTCCTAGCCGTGTCACCCGGGTTTCGTAGCACTAGGCTCGTCACCGACCGCTGGGGCACGCCGGTAAATTACTCTGCTCATCCGCTCTAATTTACCGTCCAAGGAAGTCTTTTTCAAGACTACAAGGTAGGACCCTGACATACGAGCAAAGGAAAGAAGCTCTGTCAAGCGAGTCCACCTTCCTAAACCCTCTATTTCTATACATAGAGACATCGAAACGAGCTAATAACTCGGCTATTTCGATGGAACGTCGGCCGTCTTATTTCCTCATGCAAGGGGAGGCAGACGACGGCGAAGCCGGGCCTCTTAGCCCCCGTAGCGCTACCTACACGCTACTCGGCCAATCCGCCGGTCCCAGCGACGGCGCAAGGCTCGATCCTCACGACGAGATCGCCTTCTCACCTAACGTATTCACGAAGGAAACGTTAGATCAAGCCTCGCCTATACAAAAGATCGAGGATACCTTTCAGACCCGCTCTGAAGTCAATCATTATGATTCGACCAAGCCGTCCGAATACCCACGATATTCGACACAAGCCTACCCGGCCGATCCGAGTGTCAAATACACTCCAAATGTACAAAAAACAAAGGATACTTTTCAGTACCTCAACCAAGCTCAACATATTCCTCCTACAGATATAAATCTTAGGCCGGAATATTACAAAACGGCTCAGTACCAAACTGATCGAACCCAGCACCCACTATGCGAGCCCAGTGCTCCACGCGGCTGCGACACGAACTATCTCTCAGTTCATCCCGCCAAGCAAGCTGACCTTGACGGATTCGCTCACATTCCTTACAGGAATAACACAGGGACTAACCCGCATAATCAGAATATAAATGTCCCACTTGGTCTACCGACACCAAGTAAAACATATATAAATCCACTACAAATGGTGACCCCGCCTTTGAACAGGCTTAACACGGAGCATTTCGTTCCCTCTTATGAAGCTAGTGGATTTCAGGGAACCACTGCGGGCGTGCGACCCCCGCCGGGCCTCTACGCCCCACATCTCATGCAACAACCCTCTACACAAAGTGGCTTTCAAGCACTTTTAGAGGAGATGGGAGATTATCAAAAACCAATCTTCCAAAAGAAGAATATCGATCGTGCACTCGCCGAGTTCGATCAATACTGCGTGCGAAAACACCTGAGAACGCAGAACGAATGCTTCTCAGCTATATACAAGTGGGTACCAGAAGAAATGAGGGAAGCTATCGACTCAGCTTACCTCACGGCACCCCACGCACCCTACGAAGAGGCCAAACAGCGCCTACAGCGAGAATATGGGTTGTCCTTACAGGACAGGCTCCTCGCACTCGAGGACCCCGCATCTCTCGCCAAAAAACCCAGCACCAAGTACCACGAAATGTACTCTAAAGCTGTTGGGTACTTTTCAGAGGCTCTGATCACTCAAAAGTGGATCGAGACTCTACCCATCGAAGCACGAGGTATGGTCGCAGCTCAGCCTACCACGACCGCCCGGCTCGACCTAGCTGATACGCTACACGCGTACAAAACAGAGAATACCTCTCTAAACATACGAGGAGTAGAATCTACTCCGAAACCCATGAAAACTGGTTTCAAAAAGGCCCTCTCACAACAAGCTGAGTTCAAACCCCAACCAGTAGAGAGTAGGCCTCACAAACCGACGGCCTATGTCTGTCGAAACCACGCACGTTTCGGTAACGAAACTCGCAAATGTGCAGACCCAGAACACTGCACTTGGAAGGCAAACACTGCTTCCAAAACTAGCAAAAAGGCAGCGACTATAAGCCAGCCTAAAACCTGGGTTTCAAACGAAAATACTCAGAGACCGGTACAAGAAAGTACCGTTCCAACCTCCGACGTAGAGAGTTCGGAAAACGAATAACTGCCAGTGTATCTGAGCCTATACACCGGCAGTCTACTGAGTATAAAAGGCTTTTTTTCAAGTGCAAACTAAATGGCACTGAATTTCTCATCGACACGGGAGCAGAAGTGAATATTCTGCCCCACAATGTCACAAAAAAATTGGGCTTAAAAATTCGTAAGTCCAACGTTAAGCTCACAGCAGCTAACGGAGCCCCTATAGACACACTAGGGCGAGCTGACACGACAATTAACATCGGCCTCGGAGACATGACCACCGATTTTATGATCACGAAAGTTGATCTAGCGATCCTAGGTATACCATTCCTCGAGTCTTGGGATATCGGAATACGGGTCAAACACAAGTACATTTATAAAGATAAAATAAAGAGCTATGCCGATCAAAAAATAGCTGCAGTCATGAACAAAAAATTCACTGACGAACAAATAGCAGCTACTATCCCTCATCGTGACAATAACCCTCAACCAGAGGACGTGCAAATCACGGAGGACGAAAACATTCGCTCTATCATTGACAAATACAATGATAAAATGAGCAAACTTCAAGGAAAGTGGAAAAACAACGGGGTTTACCACCGTATAACCACGGAAGGAACACCAGTACACTTCCGAGCAAGACCCATGGCGGGCGAAAAACGGGCTCAAGTCAAAAGTACTTTTGACAAAATGCTTTCAGAAGGCATAATTGCACCATCAGATTCCGAATGGGCATCCCCGTTACACTGTGTGCCAAAAAAAGACGGGTCATGGAGAATCACCGGCGACTACCGTTTCCTGAACGCCAAAACGAAGAAAGACGCCTACCCTCCTCCTCACATTCGCTCTTTCCAAGCGAATTTACATGATACACGAATCTATTCGACAATAGATTTAAAATCGGCATATTATCATATTCCGATGCACCCAGATGACGCTCATAAAACTGCAATTATTACACCTTTCGGTCTTTATGAGTTTAAGAAAATGAGCATGGGTTTGGCCGGAGCGGCTCAAACATGGCAAAGATACATGGACAGCATCATGCGAAAATTTGATTTCGCATTTGTATACCTAGATGACATCCTGGTGGCTTCTAAAAATTATAAAGAACACATGAACCACCTCAAACAAATTTTTGACAAGCTAGGGGAACACGGACTTCGAGTAGGTTTTGATAAATGCATTTTTGCAAAACCTACCGTCGATTTCCTAGGTTTCACTATCTCGAAAGAAGGGATAATTCCTAAACGAGATAAAATAGAAGCCATAGAACAATTTCCTAGGCCAATAGACGTACGAAGTCTACGCAGATTCCTAGGTATGTGTGGTTTCTACCGAGCATGCCCAAGCAAATTCGCTCACACGACACAACCTCTGTATGACTCCATTCAGTCAAACAAAAAAAATGACAAAACACCTATCGAATGGACATCAGAGAGAGAAAAAGCTTTCAACAGCTTAAAACAAGCAATGATTAAAGCTACATTACATAATATCGCTCATCCACACCCTACAGCAGAGTGGAGATTAGTCTGCGACGCATCCGACACACACATCGGAGCAGCACTAGAGCAGGAAATTACAGACAAACACGGCTCGAAATCTTACCAACCATTGGGATTTTTCAGTAAAGAAATTCCGGAACAATGGAAGAATAAAGCATCATTCGACAAAGAGATGTTCGCCGTTTACCAAGCTTGCATTCATTGGCACAATGACTTGGACGGCCGATCTTTTCATATTTGTTCAGATCACAAGCCTCTGCTAGGCACGATGCTTAAGAAAAATGCACATTTTTCTAAAATGAGATTAAGATGGCTAACATACATCTCTCAAATGACGAGTGACATTCGTCATATACCCGGAGAGAACAACGTCGTCGCCGACGCACTCTCCAGACCCTTCGATCCAGTTGAAATTCAAACAAAATCGATTTCAACCCAAACTGACGAGGGTCCACCCATAGCCGAAATTTCGCAAATTACGGCTGCAATAGAGTGCAATCTTCTACTTCACATTTCAAATGCACAAATTCGTTCTCCTCCTAACGCAGAGGACAAATTGAAACTCACACGAGTCGAATTTCCTCAAGGAGAAATTTGGTGTAACCTAGACCTAGGACACCCAAGACCTTATATTCCAAACGAAATAAGGCAAGAAATAATCAGCCAAATTCACAATTTGGGACACCCAGGTATACACTCTACAGTGTATAAAGTTAAACAAAGATATTTTTGGCACGGACTCCGTGCAGATGTCTCCAACTGGGTCCGAGCGTGCGAGACTTGCCAACGAGCAAAAATCACTCGCTCCGTGAAGCTCCTTTACTCCGAATTTGAAACGGCTAACAAATTCTCACATGTACACGTTGACATTACCGGATCTTTACCTTTAGCTAAAGGAGGGAAACGTTACATTCTAATGATGGTCGATAGAGCAACGGGTTGGCTAGAGGCAGTCCCTCTTAACAACATCGAAACAGCCACGATCACAAACGCCTTTATCAATATTTGGGTAGCTTCAAAAGGCGTACCTAAATACATCACAAGTGATCAAGGCACACAATTCGAATCAGATCTATTTAATTCCATTATGGAACGTCTCGGAGTAAAACATACCCACACGTTACCATACAAACCGTCAACAAACGGAATGGTAGAACGCAGAAATAGATCTCTGAAAAAGGCTCTCAAAGCACAAAACGAAAATTGGCTCGACGCCCTACCAAAAGTACTACTCGCCATGCGTACGGCAGTAGACCCAGCAACGGAAACTACACCGTTCCAAAAAGTTTACGGAATTGACGTACCACTCCCAGGAGACATTTTCGTAACTTCTACAAACCTTTCGGAGCCTCTCTTCTTCCGGCCTACGCATATTAAACATAATAATACGAAATATGCCGTAAACATGCCCAAAAATTTGGATACATGTACACATGTCTATATCAGAGTGCCCACACAGCTCACCTCTCTGCAATGTCCTTACACGGGACCATTCAAAGTGGTTAAAAGAGATAAGTTTTCGGTTACAGTGCAAATTGGAGAACATACAAAAAAAGTTCCCAAACAGCAAATAAAACCAGCTTACACTCTAAAAACAGACGAAGCTGTGTCACTAACAAAAATCAGGCAGAAAATAAGGAGGAGACTCCCCGAAAATCTGCCAGAAGGCACGTCCCCTCTACCAAATTCGACGAGAGATGGGTGACGGCGCTCGAAACACCCCAGCCGGCGTCGTCGTTAATAACACGACGTCTTAGGGGGGCGCCTGTGGTGAAAACCACCCCCTCTTGTCAACAGCCCTTTTCAGGGCTACCAAAAAGAGGTAGACACAACACAAAAATATTTACAAGACGTCGAGTTATAACTCCGTCAAACAAAATATTTCACCAGAGAGAAAATACGAATTTCTCTCTCAAAAGTGAAATATTAACTAAAAACATACAAGGCGACCTCCCTAGACACTTACTGGGCGAGAGAGATGCGACAAGTATCTCGAACCAAGTCGCCTTGAACGAGAAAACTCAAACAGAGAATCAAACGTCCTCTAAAACTAGCAAGGACAATTCAAACAAGCCTACTCGCCAATCAGAAACACTGATTACACGAGAGACAATAGGCGAACCAACCAAGAGGCGGCAAGCAACCACCTCTGGTCCAGCAGCCACCCCGGGGACCCCGTCTGAACAACTGACGCAGAGAAAGCACCCGAGGTCCCCGGCTAAACTCAAGGTCGTCGGCTCCGCGACGGACGCTCGTAAGCACCCCGGAGGACCAGCTCAGCTATCATACTCGCAGATACTGAGAAAACAATGTGCGAGCCAATGAGATTACACAGTCGAATTAATGAAATTAAGCGGACCAATCAGGAGGCGGCAGGAGGCGGCCACCTCCCTATAAATACCCCGCTCGGAGCCTCCGAAATTCATTCTACTCTCCGCTCTCGACGACGACACCTCGAAGTACGAAGATTTCTACACGCTCTACGCTGACGAACCTTCTGCATCCCGAGTTCATCTCAAGAACGGCTTCCTACTGCTTTCTACAAGGCCTACCTTCTCTCCACACAGATCTCGCATTGGCATCTACGAGTCCAGTGATTATTCATCCTGCTCATTGCCCAACGTAGTTCATCTGTCAGGACGCCACCCGGTACATCTATCGATATTCTCTTTAGATCGTACGCCCGAGGGACGTTCCTAGCCGTGTCACCCGGGTTTCGTAGCACTAGGCTCGTCACCGACCGCTGGGGCACGCCGGTAAATTACTCTGCTCATCCGCTCTAATTTACCGTCCAAGGAAGTCTTTTTCAAGACTACAAGGTAGGACCCTGACATACGAGCAAAGGAAAGAAGCTCTGTCAAGCGAGTCCACCTTCCTAAACCCTCTATTTCTATACATAGAGACATCGAAACGAGCTAATAACTCGGCTATTTCGATGGAACGTCGGCCGTCTTATTTCCTCATGCAAGGGGAGGCAGACGACGGCGAAGCCGGGCCTCTTAGCCCCCGTAGCGCTACCTACACGCTACTCGGCCAATCCGCCGGTCCCAGCGACGGCGCAAGGCTCGATCCTCACGACGAGATCGCCTTCTCACCTAACGTATTCACGAAGGAAACGTTAGATCAAGCCTCGCCTATACAAAAGATCGAGGATACCTTTCAGACCCGCTCTGAAGTCAATCATTATGATTCGACCAAGCCGTCCGAATACCCACGATATTCGACACAAGCCTACCCGGCCGATCCGAGTGTCAAATACACTCCAAATGTACAAAAAACGAAGGATACTTTTCAGTACCTCAACCAAGCTCAACATATTCCTCCTACAGATATAAATCTTAGGCCGGAATATTACAAAACGGCTCAGTACCAAATTGATCGAACCCAGCACCCACTATGCGAGCCCAGTGCTCCACGCGGCTGCGACACGAACTATCTCTCAGTTCATCCCGCCAAGCAAGCTGACCTTGACGGATTCGCTCACATTCCTTACAGGAATAACACAGGGACTAACCCGCATAATCAGAATATAAATGTCCCACTTGGTCTACCGACACCAAGTAAAACATATATAAATCCACTACAAGGGTCATATAAAACAATCTTGTCCTTATATTCGAGAATCCAAGAACACAAATTACAATAAACAATCCCATAATCAGATATCAGAAGACAAGACAACAGCAGTCGTCTCAAGATTAAACCTTGACGTTTTCAAGTTAGGTCATACTAACCAGGCCTCAAAAATGTTTACCACTGTGAATCTTGATGGCGTAGATGTCGAGTTCCAAGTGGATACAGGATCATCGGTAACTATTTTAAATTATGATTTATTCTCAAGAACATTCCCGGACAAATCCTTAAAACCTACATCACTCAGTCTGCGGTTCTGCACCGGAGAAAAAGTACCAATCAGAGGTCGAGCCAAGATTAAAGCTGCAAACGAACATATTTTATATTTATAGGTATGTGATTGCAGGAGATTTTTCTAATATCCTTGAGCTTGATTGGTTGAAGGTGCTGAACATTAATGTATCAGATCTCTTGTCTAAAGTAGGCGCTATATTTCGATTAGAAAGTCATAAAAATTTGTTTAGAATATATTCTTAACAAATATCAGGATGTTTTTCAACCTGGTGATGGCAAAATAAGAGAAGCTAAGGCTCGTATCCACCTAAAACCCAATTTTCGCCCTATTTTCAAAAAAAAAAAAGGAATAACCAGTAAGGTACAATATTCTGACTTTGCAACCCCGGTAGTACCATTTTTAAAAGGTGACGGAACCATTAGGCTTTTTGGTGACTATAAAGTCACAATTAACAACCAACCTAGAAAAATTATACCACCCTATTCCAAATATTGCAGAAATTATGTCAAATCTGAATGGATTCCAGTGGTTTTCAAAGGTGGCTTTCAACTATCTTGCAATTAATGGAGAGGTTCGTCATTTTCTTACTATAAATACAGCTAAAGGTCTCTATCAATACAATCAATTACTTAGAACTGTCATTATGGCACTCACAACGCATGCGCACAATACCTGTTTCTACAACATATTATCCAATAAAGTAATTCGAATTGAAAATAGCTGACGCTAGCAAATTGTTAGTATAAATCTTATTACTTGTTCATAAAAAAAATTAAAAAAATACTCATTTGTCTAACCCCCCCCAAAAATTTTAACGACGCAGTTTGCGTCGTGACCCCCCCCTGTGGGCACCCCTGCATAAATAACATTTTTTTCTGAATTTTGGCGATTATAGCGTATTTTTATGATTGAAGTATCATTTAAAAATTCAAAAACTTAATTTAAAAAAAAAAAAAGGCTCAATGTTTGATTTCAGTTTTTGCTGATTTATAATCCTAACATATTCCCAAATCATATTTCGAAAGAAAATTTGAAGGGCAAGCACTTTGAGGTCAAATCCGATCGAGGACCACCGTGTGTGGGAAACGGAAAAGTCCGTAGGGATGGCAACACTGGCGGCAAGGGGTCCGCCTCCCTCCACGGCGACGGCCGCCCTCTCCTCCCCAGTGACCGCCTCCTCCTCCCCAGCGAACCCCTTCGGCGTAAAAACCCGCAGTTTCCCCCAGTGTTGGTGTCAGTATCATGGCGAAAGGTTGGTCCGCTGCAGCATCGCGAGTCTCCCTCATCGCTCTGATAACGCTCGCGACCGGCTCACCCAGCAGACTCCCCGAGCGGCCCGCCCCCGTGACGGCGACCCCGACGACGGACCCGGCCGTCACCCTGGTGACCCTCCCGTTCCGGTCTCCCCCGGAATCCGTCCGGTTCACCGGCTCCCCCGCCCGGCCCGGCTCCCCGTGCGCGCCCGACCGCCTCAACCGGACTATTGAGTTCGTCTCGTCCAATGAAACTCACACCGTCGTCAAACTCAAAACGACGTCGGGTCCAAGGATATTACACACGTGCGTGAAAGTGCACCCGGATAACCCCAGTGATACGAGTGACTCGCAATGGATACAACTCGGAGACGAAGGAACGTTCATCGTCAACCACAACTCATCAATACCCAGGTAAACTCACCAAAACTCATCAAAACCCCACAAAACTCTTAATTAAGCCTACATAAACTCAACGACGAAAAAATTTTCCTCTCTAAATCCGGATCAATCCGGTTTTGCGAGGTCCGTATTAAACAACTCTCTTTTATCGGACTATTTTCGCTTTGGCCGCCGTCCAGCCGGCTGGACGCGCCTATCTTTGTTTACACGAAAAATACCAATTATATTTTTTTAAATTCATAATTTTACGTTTGAAATCAATTACGGACATTTCACAGTGAAACGCCGTGATTATCGATCGATATTACGTGCGATTGCGATGGCCACACGAGGAAGCGTTTTCGTGTGCGGCGCAGTATTTATAACCTGACTCATCGGGGGGAGGTCACGTGGTTTGAACCCTTCCCGCATGTTTACCCCGCCGCCGACCTTCCAATGTTTACATCATTTTCATATAACTTCTTTGGAGTTTATAATATATAGGGTGATTCCCTCGCAGATGCAAAAAAAATTTGGGTAAAACTACATCAAAAATGGAGTAAAATGCCGCCAACTGCATATTTTTATCTCAATCCGTTCTCGAGATATGATTTT
Source organism: Adelphocoris suturalis (assembly GCA_030762985.1). Lineage (NCBI taxonomy): Eukaryota > Metazoa > Arthropoda > Insecta > Hemiptera > Miridae > Adelphocoris > Adelphocoris suturalis. The sequence continues at coordinate 23,225,871 of CM061049.1, forward strand.
TTAAAGGTTTTTTCAGGAAAACCGTGTTTTTTTCCTTTTAAACTCAAACTTCTCCACTTTACTACATTTAATTTTAACTTTTGACCACATTTTCGGAATCAGCATTAAATTTACTATAAGAATAGTGTACTTGGGTTCTTAAAAAGTACCATCCAAAGGCCCTCACATCAGCTCAAACATTGACGATTTTGAAAAAAGAATATTTCTGAAAATCTTTAAAACTTTACTACTCTTCCAAAACGAATCCTGGAAACTGGCAAATCTCATGAAAACTGCTTCGTCTAATACTCTTTCCAACGGTATAATCAAGTTTACTTTTATTTTGTTATTTAGTGGAGAAAATTATGTTTTAATGTTAAAAAATGTGGGTTTTTCAATGAAATTGTGGTTTTCTCGAAAGATGACCCTCCATGAACCTACGAGTATGGGGTCGGTTGCTATGTATTTTTTCACGCTGTATCGAATGGTAACATTAGTATATCTCTCCAACTCCGTTATAACCGAGTTTTACACTTAAAATCGCAAATGTTTAGTTTGTTTGTTACGATTAAATGTATGTGTGTTATGGGGTAAAACTAGTTAATTAAAGTGTAAAACTCGATTATAACGTAGTTAAGAGATCTGCAAGAGTTTCCATTTGATCCAGCGAGAAAAAATACATTGAAACCGACCCCATACTCGTTGGTTCATGGAGGGTCATCTTTTGAGAAAACCAACAATTTCATTGAAAAACCCACAGTTTTTAACATTAAAACATTATTTTCTCCCCTAAATAACAAAATAAAAGTAAAATTGATAATACCGTTGGAAAGCATATTAGATGAAGCAGTTTTCATGAGATTTGCCAGTTTCCAGAATTCTTTTTAAAAGAGTAGTAAAGTTTTAAAGATTTTCAGAAATATTCTTTTTTCAAAATCGTCAATGTTTGAGCTGATGTGAGGGTCTTCGGGTGGTATTTTTTAAGAACCCAAGTACATTATTCTTATAGGAAATTTAATGCTGATACCGAAAATGAGATTGAAAGTTGAAATTAAATGAGGCAAAGTGGAAAAATCCGAGTTTAAAATGAAAAAACACGGTATTCCTGAAAAAACCTTTAAAAAATCATATCTCGAGTACGGATTGAGATAAAAATATGCGGTTGGCGGCATTTTACTCCATTTTTGATGTAGTTTCACCCAAATTTTTTTTTGCATCTGCGAGGGAATCACCCTGTATAAAGATAAATATATTCGCCCCCCCGGACCCCCCGGATCTTTTCTCTTTTGTACTGCGTAGAAAACGAGGATAATTTGCTATGCAATTTATTAATTGCATATTATCAATACTAGCGACGATTAATTAATTAATTAAATTAATTAATGGATATAAAATAATAAATTACATAAAAAAATGGATATAAACAATTTTGGATATAAACAAATTTTCAAGCCTGGCTGGGATTCGAACCCACGATGCGCATGAACGTGCTGCTTGGAGGTGCTGGATTTTCGTCACGGACGTTACAAAAAAAATTGTTGGGGCTCGGCGTAAGAATTGCATAGCAATTAATATATACATATAATAATACTAAAAAATAGAATGTAGCCAACTACTCAGTGAAAAATTTTATCCCATTAAAAATACGCACACACAGGTGCTTGCCTATGTGGGATTTCAGAACAATTTGACAATTTTAGTTATATTTGCTTTACTTATTGATATATTTTCTTTTTTTCACATACATAGATTTTCAAGCACTGTACTGTTATTGTGACTGATAATTTTCTGAAATAAAAATACGTTATAATCTGAAATAAAAATCTGATAGTTATATAATTATGCATCGTTATACAGGGTGTTCACAGTTGGGATTGTTAAGCTCCTAGGGATCGATTCTACTAATAATTCCATACAAAATTTAAGTTTATCATTTCAGACAATGTGTGTCCCTCCCCATAGAAATTGTATTTTTCTCAATTTAAGCTCAAAATCGACCCTAGTAACATCACCAAACATAACTGGTCAAGACCAAGATGTTCAAGTTTCAGACTATGTGTGTCTCTCCCCATAAAAATTGTATTTTCCTCAAGTTAAGCACAAAATTGACCATAGTAACATCACCAAACATAACTGGTCAAGACCAAAATGTTCAAGTTTCAGACTATGTGTGTCTGTACACATAAAAATTGCATTTTCCTCAATCTAAGCACAAAATTGACCATAATAACATCACCAAACATAACTGGTAAGACCAAGATGTTCAAGTTTCAGACTATGTGTGTCTCTCCACTTAAAATTGTCATTTTCCTCAATTTAAGCATAAAAGTGACCATAGTAACATCACCAAACATAACTGGTAAGACCAAGATGTTCAAGTTTCAGACTATGTGTGTCTCTCCACTTAAAATTGTCATTTTCCTCAATTTAAGCACAAAAGTGACCATAGTAACATCACCAAACATAACTGGTAAGACCAAGGTGTTCAAGTTTCAGACTATGTGTGTCTCTCTTCATAAAAATGGCATTTTTCTCAATTTAAGCACAAAATTGACCATAGTAGGATCACCAAACATAACTGGTCAAGACCAAGATGTTCAAGTTTCAGACTATGTGTGTCTCTCCACATAAAAATTGCATTTTCCTCAATTTAAGCACAAAATTGACCATAGTAGAATCACCAAACATAACTGGTCAAGACCAAGATGTTCAAGTTTCAGACTATGTGTGTCTCTCCACATAAAAATTGCATTTTCCTCAATTTAAGCACAAAATTGACCATAGTAACATCACCAAACATAACTGGTCAAGACCAAGATGCTCAAGTTTCAGACTATATGTGTGTCTCTCCACATAAAAATTGCATTTTCCTCAATTGAAGCACAAAATTGACCCTAGTAACATCACCAAACATAACTGGTCAAAACCAAGATGTTCAAGTTTCAGACTATGTGTAACTCTCCCCATAAAAATTGCATTTTCCTCAATTGAAGCACAAAATTGACCCTAGTAACATCACCAAACATAACTGGTCAAAACCAAGATGTTCAAGTTTCAGACTATGTGTAACTCTCCCCATAAAAATTGCTTTTTCTCAATTTAAGCACAAAATTGACCATAGTAACATTACCAAACATAACTGGTCAAGACCAAAGTGTTCAAGTTTCAGACTATGGTGTCTCTTCATAAAAATGGCATTTTTCACAATTTAAGCACAAAATTGACCCTAGTAGCATCACCAAACATAACTGGTCAAAACCGAGATGTTCAAGTTTCAGACTATGTGTAACTCTCCCCATAAAAATTGTTTTTTCTCAATTTAAGCACAAAATTGACCATAGTAACATTACCAAACATAACTGGTCAAGACCAAGATGTTCAAGTTTCAGACTATGGTGTCTCTCTTCATAAAAATGGCATTTTTCTCAATTTAAGGGCCTTCCTAAGTCATAGGGTAAAATTGTATCTCCTTTGAGACCCGTTTTCTCAGCAACTATATGACCTAGAATCCTAATTTTTTTTTTTGTTTCCTAAATCTAGATCTGCTGTGTTTACTGAGTTTTTTTCATATATATACAATAATAAGTTATATTTTTTATCCTCATTTGCCCAAACCCTTATTTTGTGTTTCAGTTTTCCCGCCATTTATACCACTAACACAATTTTTAGGACGATGAAAAAAACTCAGTGTAGAATTTAGCTATTTGCCAACAAAACAAAACAAAAAGCAGCTCGATCGGTTCGGTAGTTTCGGAGAATTAGGGACGAACGTGTATAAAAACGTAGTTTCGAGAAAACGGGAGAAAACTTCGGGGGCGTGGAACTGCGTTGTCCGCGTGCTTCTTGCTCTACTCCCACTGGCGGCTTCACTTTCACAATGAAGAAAAAATATCCATCCACATTGTAATAACTGAAGTTATTACATCTCTAGTCCATTATTGTCAATTCATGGAACTGTCATGGATGCTATGTACTCCTACTATCCTAAAAACAACAACAATTGAAGAATTCACATGTATGGTTATCTTTTTGGTTTGAACGTTGTTTTGCTTCTTTCTCAGCTTTTCATTTCATCTCATTGCTTTCTTCCAATCGAATTGAGTTTTATAAAATAATGCCCAAAAGTGGTCGTGTTTTCTAATACCGAAAAGGGAAAGGTGGGCGGAGAAAAGTGATTGTGGAAGGCAGAAGAAGAATCACTAACGCTTCTACTTTTTTTTCCAATTTCGTTTATATATACGAAAATTTTTTATGTAAATATATTTATGTACCTATCTATGGTTCATGTTCATTACAGTTCACTCATTATTTACACATCGAAAGTTGGAATCCCAAGCAAAAGCTCGGAAGAATAGAGTAGAGCAGGGCGTTTGGAAAGGTGCTTCTAGAGGAGCGCTCGAGTGAAATGCTCAACTTTGAGAGCTGTTTACAGTAATTATATAGTGCCAAACCACCAATATATTGGTATCAAACGATTCAGCATTGAATAGAGAATTTTTAGAGCTAATAAAAAAAAAATCTTTCATTTTTTATTTTTTGACTTAGGAAGGCCCTTAAGCACAAAATTGACCCTAGTAGCATCACCAAATATAACTGGTCATGACCAAGATGTTCAAGGAGGCATCCCAACTTTCACTTAAACATTATGCAGATCATCAATCAAATAATACGATCTGAAGATCAGCATACCTCATTAAACCACATTATCAGAGAAGCCTGTAAATTCTCTACCTTCAACCAACGCAACCTAACTAAAAATTCCTCCTTGAAATTTTGCTTCCTCACTACCGAAGGTTTGTGATTGAAGTGAAAAATTGTTGTCCTCCAAAATCAAAATTTCCACCTGCTTTTTGCGTTTCAGAACGTCCTGATGAATTTCGGTTCCGTGTCTGTCTGTCCGTCTGATGTCTGTATCTGTCTGTGGTAAATCATTGTCGCCCAAAACTAGTCCGGGTTATTACTTCCCCAACAGCCCAGTGGCGTAGCTAAGGAGGGGCAACTAGCACAAAGCCAAAAATATGAAGTGATTAAAGGAGAAGGTTTGAGATTAGGTATATTTTGAAAATTTGGTCCATTCCTACCGATCAAATCGTTGTCTGCCATCTCAAAATTGGTGGAACACAAAATGGCTTAGTTTGCACATTTTGAAGTTTTTCTCTTGAGGCCCATTTACACTGAGCGCGCATCGTTCTCAAACATGGTTTGTAAACGGTCAAAAACATGGTGCGCGTGCAGTGTAAACACTCACCCGCGCCGAGAAATGTTAGTGAACTGCGTTCGTTCGTGCGCGGGGTCGCTCCGTTACACTCGCAGATCTCTCCAACTCCGTTATAACCGAATTTTACGCTTTAACCAATAAGTTTTACCCTTAAACATATAAATTTGAGCAATAAGTTTTACCCTTAAACACATAAATTTGAGCATAGCAAACTGAAAATTAGTTAGTTAAAGTGTAAAACTCGGTTGTAACGGAGTTGGAGAGATCTGCAAGTGTTACCATTCGATTCAGCGTGAAAAAATACGTAGTAACCGACCCTAAACTAGTATTTTTGGGGGCCATTTTTCACGAAAACCGTCGGTTTTGTAGGAAAATCGACTCCCAAGTTGAGTGAGCAGTATAGCTTCCTCATACATTGTAACATGGATGTATAGAATTACGAACTAAATCACTCGCGACGAAGTTGTGGAAACCCATTTCCTGTTATTGTTTGTTACTGATGATGTCCTAACCGTCGAAATTGATTTAACATTGTAACTCTTAATTTTTCGTGGTAATAGACAACATTTTTCACTAACTTCCTTTTTGATATAGAATTAGTTGAAAAACAAAGTACGAGTCTAAATGATTGATAAGTCAACGTTATAAGAAATTAACGTTAGAGCATAGGAAAGTTAAGGGGAACTTGTAGTAGCTAAACCGCACGATCCTTGAAAATTTCATAGAAATCGGTCCATTAATCTCAGAGTTTTGTCTGTGACGATTAATTTTAGAATTGCGCATGCGCTATATTTATTACTCCACCAATAGCGAAATAATTCATAGGACATTTTCCTGGAACTTTCTCAAAGTTTGAACAAAATCGGATAATTCACGTTTGCGCATGCGCACAGACTATTGCTGATTCGACGGCTTCAAAAAATATAGGTGACGACCTTCTAGAAGCTAACCCGCACAATCTGTGAAATTTTTATTGGAATCGGACGGAAACTTGGTATAGTTTTGGGCGTGACAAGGATTTACCACAGACAGACATCAGGCAGACAGACTGACACGGAACCGAAATTGATCAGCACGATCTGAAACGCACAAAGGAAGTGGAAATTTTGAGTTTGGAGCACAAACATTTTTTTCGACTTCAATCACGAACACAAAGGTTCGGTAGTGAGGAAGCAAAACCCCGTTTTTCAACATACAAACTTACTTTTCTCCCCCAATTAACAAAGTAAAATAAAAATTGATTATACCGTTGGAAAGCTGTAATTTTGAGAAATTTTATCTTGCAACGCGTACCGTTTTTAACATTTTGTTTTAATACTTGACGCCTCTTATTTTCAGAAAGTGAAAAATTCTTGTTTCGTCCATTTTTTTTTTTTTTTTTGCCTACGTGACCTACTATAAAATAAAAGAATCCGAATTCCTTAGGGAGATGGGAAATTCAGCGCTCTTTCCAATAATATATCTATTTTTAAGTTAACCTAGTAAGTTAGGGAAGATAAATATGGCCATTTCAGTGATGTAAGGTCGAAAACACGAAAAAAGCTTAATAAGTGAAAAAATTCCAAAAATCAAGGGTTTAAAAAAAATTGGTCCTTTAGTAGTTACAGAGTTTTGTCTGTATAGATAAATTTTAGTTTCGCACATGCGCTATAGTTATTGCTTCACCTATCGCTATATTATTCATAAGAAATGTTTCTGGAACATATACCCGTCTACTCCCCGATTTTGATCGAAATCGGTCCAACAGGTGATGAGAAATCGACGTTATCAGAAATTATAACTTTTGCGCATGCGCACAGGCTAGGGTGGAGGGACCAGTGATTGACATCTCACCAAGAAATTTTAATAATAAGGCGTTTAAAAGTGTTTTACGGGCTTGATCCATTTGAATTTTGAGTCAAAATACCTTCTCAGTAAAGTACGAGGGTCATCCCAAAAGTAAGTTTCCCTATTTTCTTAAAAAAAACCTACAAGTCATAGAAACCTACGGATGGTCTCAAGTTTTTTGTTTGGATGTAGTGGTAGTCCTGTAAAAGTTTCAGGCCGCTGTGTCAGTTAGTTGATAACCTTTTCAGTTAGAAACATGGATGCCCCCCTTGCGATTTCGTCCGATTGTGAAGTGCGTTCTGTGAACAAATTCTTGACCAAGGAGGGGGTTACCGCGATTGAAATTCATCGTAGACTTTGTCAAGCATATGCTAACAATGCGATGAGTGTCCAAATAGTCCGAAAGTGGCGAAAAAGTTTTGAGGAAGGACGTGTTTTGGTGCATGACGAGCAGCGTAGTGGACGCCCGTCGAGTTCGACTCGAGAGGAGGCGATTGTGGCCGTTCGCGCAGCACTTGATGAAGATAGACGCCGTACAATTGATGAAATTGTGAATTGTGTTCATCCCAAGTACGAATTAACTGGCTCTGTAGTTGGTCGAATCCTAAAAGAAGATTTAGAGATGTCAAAAGTGTGTGCAAGGTGGGTTCCAAGGCTCTTGTCTGACGAACACAAGCAAAACCGTTTGGAGGCAGCAAACCGCTTTTCTGAGATGCTTGAGGATGAAGGAGACGACATTTACGATCGAATAGTGACCGGGGATGAAACTTGGGTCTTCCACAATACCCTAGAGTCAAAAAGACAGAGTATGGTCTGGAAAAGTCCCCAGGAAAGAGCACCAAAAAAAGCCAAAATTGCGACGTCCGCTGGAAAGATTATGGCCATGGTTTTTTGGGACTCCAAGGGTGTTCTGTTGGTTGACTACCTACCTAAAGGTGAGACCATTAATGCTGCCAGATATTGTGAAGTCTTGGAACAACTGAGAAAAAACATTAAAGCCAAAAGACCCGGACTTTTGAAGAGAAAAGTGCTGCTTCTTCATGACAACTCAAGGCCACATTCCGCAAATTTGACCCAGGAATTGCTCAGAAAATTTGATTGGGACGTTTTCCCCCACCCACCGTACTCTCCAGACCTCGCCCCGAGTGATTACCATCTTTTCCCGGCATTGAAAACTTTTTTATGGGGCCAGCGATTTTCCAGTGACACAGAAGTCGAGGGCGCCGTCAACGAGTGGCTGCGCGGATTGGACAGAAACTTGTATGCTGTTGGCTTACAAAACTCGCCACACGGTATGCAAAGTGCCAGGAACGACTCGGCGACTATGTGGAAAAATAGTTCAATTCTGCAGCTTTCCAACCATGTAAAAAATAATATTTTAGTCAATAAAGCATTTTTTCGATTTTGTCAAAAATAGGGAAACTTACTTTTGGGATGACCCTCGTATAAAGGCGGTAAAAGGTTTCAGACGGGATTTAGTGAGATCTGGAGAAGCTTACCCAACAGAACCTCGAGTTGTAATTTCTTTGGTGCTGTTTCTTGAGATTTTGCTAAGGAGGTAAGCGTTTTATTCTGCTTCACTGCCCTCCACATTTTCAAATTCGATTGTTTCCATGGTTTTTTCTCAGTCAGTTTTTTGTGTAGCTTGCATTTATGCTATCATTTTTTGGAAATTATCAAAGATAACTTGTGAAAATGCAAATGTCAATTACTAGTGCCCAAACTGATGCTCCCCTCAGTGATTGACAGTGCTGTCAATATGGATCTCTATTCGTTCTTTATTTTTTATAAGTAGTTGAGTTGACTCGGTGGGTGTTTCAATGAATTTGGGTTGAAAGACCAGTCCAGTCGTTTTGCGTAGATGTATATTGGGAGAACCTAACTCAGTTTTGTCCATGGTGCAGACCCATACTTCAACAAAACCTGTTTTATGATGGTCACCTCACACAAAATATACCTACCAGACAGTGATGTAAACACGTTCACTCGCTGAGCTTGACAAGGGGTCACTTTTGAACCAACTGTAACTGTAAGGACTACAATGTAGCTCCCAATATACACCTACGCAAAACGACTGGACTGGTCTTTCAACCCGAATTTATTTTTTATATTTATATAAATACATAGCAAACTCACAAGCTGCTAGTTTACTATTAGAATCGAATTGTGCCTATGGAATCAAGACAACTTTGTACCTATTTTGTGATGAAACATCCGGTGATATTTTCAACTTTGTCTACAAAATACTCATATTAATTTTATATTTCGATTAATAAAACTAAGTTAAAATGCTCAATTTATTTGTAAAATTTTGAAATAAAATGTTTTGTTGATACACGGAATCATTTATTGCAGAAGAACTGCTGTGTCAATCATAGGGTGTCAATCACAGGTACAAAAAAAATGTGGCTGTCAAATACTGGGCCAAAAAATTGATTTCGAAAAAACGAATTTATGTTGTTTTGTGACTTGAATTATTGATTTTTCTCAATACCGAGCAGTTTGAGGACATCCTGATGCAGCCTCAATAGATGTAAGCTTCAAGCCTCTGGCCCCACCACCCTACTGTTGTTTCGATGGAATTGAAAATTATAGGGGACCGCCTAGGAGCTAACCCGCACGATCCCTGGAAATTTCATTGGAATCGGACTAAGCCATCTTTATGAGGTCGCCATTTTGTGTTCCACCAATTTTGAGATGACAGACAACGATTTGATCGGTCGGAATGGACCAAATTTTCAAAATAGAATCTTAAACCTTCTCTTTTAATCGCTACATATTTGTGGCTTTGTGCTAGTTGCCTCAGCTACGCCTCAGGGCTGTTGGGAAAGTAATAAACGCCTCTCTGCTGAAGTTGGGTCGAATCGAAGGTCTTCTCTATTATCTTCATAGTATTGGAGCCAAGGCCGAAAACAGGTGGTAATTTCAGGAGAAGGATTGAGACTAAATTTTAAAAATTTAATCCGTTCTGAGAGAGAAAATCTTGTCTGCCATCTCAAAATTGGTGGAATACAAAATGGCGGCCTCATGGAGAGGGATTAAGTTGCCCATTTTAATGTTTTTCTGAAATAATTCCTAAACCAATTATTAAGTTCAGTGGGAAATTCTACTGAAATTTATATACGGTGCAAAGATGTAGAGCATAAAAAATCAAAGCTATTTGACCCAAAAACTATGAATTACCTCCCGAAATAAGAAGATTAGGGACAATCGAATTTCGGGTTAATTTTAGTGGGGTCCTCTCCTCCCCCCGTGTAGACTTTTGCCCTTCAAAATCACATAGCGGCCCCAATATTGGTCTGATTCAGATCTGGGTAATTCTCATTTCATTTGCCGCTTTGTTGCGTTTGAGAACCTCAGTGACGTGAAATATGAAAGTGCTCGACAATGAGGTTAGATCAGCAAATACTACTCATTGTACATTGCAGATTTGAGTTCCATAGATGAACAATGAGTTTTTCATTGATGTATTTTATATGATTATTTGTATTAAAAAACAGGATATCCAACTCATGAGTGTTACCAGATTTCAAAAATTGATTTCTCTAAAATGGATGATTTGGCAAAATTGTTGTCGGGGCTCAAGTAAGTACAAAAGAACCACGTTCAAACGTAATATTCAGATTTCACGGAATTCATGTTATTGAAAATAAAAATAATCACATATTTTTAGGCTCATTTCGCTGTCAAAACTGCTGCAACTCCAAGCACTCCACTACAGTCCCACATCTTCAACTGGACAATATAACCTTCAAATCTGTATGTTTCCCGCCATTTTCCATCAGGTTTCTTAATCGCAAAAATGATAACACTCCTGAGGTCCCATTGAGAAGAGATATTGGGAAAAATCTTAAAAATGTAAATCCTTACTCTAAATAAAGAGGAACCAACTTACTGCAGCTAGTAACCCTGGCCAGTTCTAGATTGTCATTGTTTCGTAACTACCTAACTTCTACTTAGGTGTTAGGTCGGAGGGTACAGTAACACTCATGAGTTTCCAGGATTTCAGGTTTCATTCGTCATCACTGTGTTATTGGTTAAAGGGGATTTTGGGCAGTCAAATTATAACTTCGTTGATCTCCCAACATATACTACCTTTTTTCCCCAAAATCACTAGTTTTGGTCAAGAATTGTGAGAATTCGTCGTTGGGGACATGAAAGCGGCAAATGAAATGAGAATGACCCATCTGCTAAACCACTCGATTCAGGGTTAAATGCTATCCAAAGTTCATATCGAGGAAGTTTTTGATCAGACCAAATTAAGCCATCTTTATGAGGTCGCCATTTTGTGTTCCACCAATTTTGAGATGACAGACAACGATTTGATCGGTCGGAAATGACCAAATTTTCAAAATATATAGATAGCATTTACAAGTCAAATTAACCTTTTTACAAGTCAATTTAACCTTTTTATAAATCAAAATAACCCTTTTAAAAATAAAAATAACCCTTTTACAAATCAAACTAACCCTCCTTGAGCAATGCGCGAAAATCGTTGAAGGGCAAAGAAATGAGTACGGGTTTACCTGGCATTCCTTTTTCATGAATTTCTACACCAGTATTCCTTCTCACTCTGACCTTCAAGAATACCTACCTCATTTTTTCGTTGGAAAATTTTGATATATTTTTGGTTGGAAAATTGATATTTTTGTTGATTGAGTTTTTGATGGAAAATGTTAATATATTTTTTGTTGGAAAATGGACATTTTTTAAATATTATTACACCTACTTTGTCGTATTCAATGTAGGTATTCAGTTCCTTTTCTTTGCCCTTCAACGATTTTTGCGCATTGCTCAAGGAGGGTTATTTTGATTTGTAAAAGGGTTATTTTGATTTGTAAAAAAAGGTTAAATTGACATGTAAAAAGGTTAATTTGACTTGTAAAAAGGTTAATTTGACTTGTAAATGCTATAATCTTAAATCTTCTCTTTTAATCGCTACATATTTGTGGCTTTGTGCTAGCTGCCCCACCTCAGCTACGCCTCAGGGCTGTTGGGAAAGTAATAACCGCCGCGTCTCTGCTGAAGTTGGATCGAATCGAAGGTCTTCTCTATTATCTTCAGGGGAGTTTGGCAGGTCTTGGCGGATTCCTCCTGAGCCCCGCCTCCTTCACAATCCTCAAGTTCAAGGCCTCCCGTGGATCCTACGAACGCCTTTATAATATCCACGGGAGATCGCAGGATTTTTTTTATTTCTCCAGCGTTCGCCTTTGTAACAGAGTTACCTCCTGAGAGGTCCATCAAGCTCCCGTCAGAGCTCCAGAGATGGCGTTGTCGGCATCCCGTTGAGGAATCAATGGGAAAGACGCGCTGTTCTCGCTCATTCTAGACAGCTGTGTTGGCGTCGGTTGATATCCTGGTGACAGGAATATTAACCTTCCCCGAACATGGCTTATTAAAAGCTCATTAGTAGGGGTGGTATCTCTCTGACGGGATGCCTCTGTTACCTCCTCTACCTTGTTATGAGGATTTAGGCCCCCATTGCACCTCTGGGGGGGGCACCTAAATTCCTTATATGGTAGCAGAGCGTGGTTTGGATTATGCACGGCTGACGCCTAGTAGTCCAAATCCACTATTTTTGGGGCGTTAATGTTTCAGAAGAAACATGGCCCGGGGTTCCAGAAGGAATTCCCATTATCACCCTTTGGTATATAAATAATTTCATTGGTCTTTGAATTATAATTTCTCTCTTATTCCCTTTTTATATTTTATATACCATATTTTCTTTCAATCATATTTTCTTTCAATGATATATTATTTCAATTTTATGCCACCTGAGTGCACAATTTAAGTCCCCTAAGTTGGGCAATTTAATTTTATACTATTTTCTTTCAATTTTTTTCGCCACCTGAGTATTGCTATATGTCAATTACCAGGTTAGTGCACATTTTAAGTCCCCATAGTTGGGCAATTTAATTTTACTGTGCCTAGTCAGCCAGTGTCTGTGCCTAATAAGCCAGTCGTCATTCTTTGATTTTCATTCATTCAATTTTTATATATATTTTGATTTCCTAAGGTATAAGTCTCCATAGTTGAGCATCCGTTTTGTCCCGATTGTTCAATGAAGATACTTCTTATGAAGCTTCATTGACAATCCAGTTTTAATTTCTATTCCCCCATCCAAAACGCCAATGCAGCTATTTATGATTGAATGAGCATTAGTTCTCAGCTATTCACTATTCCACCCAACTACCATCCTTGATCTTCAATCAAGGATGTCTTTAAGGGGAGGAGTGTAACAGAGTTACCTCCTGAGAGGTCCATCAAGCTCCCGTCAGAGCTCCAGAGATGGCGTTGTCGGCATCCCGTTGAGGAATCAATGGGAAAGACGCGCTGTTCTCGCTCATTCTAGACAGCTGTGTTGGCGTCGGTTGATATCCTGGTGACAGGAATATTAACCTTCCCCGAACATGGCTTATTAAAAGCTCATTAGTAGGGGTGGTATCTCTCTGACGGGATGCCTCTGTTACCTCCTCTACCTTGTTATGAGGATTTAGGCCCCCATTGCACCTCTGGGGGGGGCACCTAAATTCCTTATATGGTAGCAGAGCGTGGTTTGGATTATGCACGGCTGACGCCTAGTAGTCCAAATCCACTATTTTTGGGGCGTTAATGTTTCAGAAGAAACATGGCCCGGGGTTCCAGAAGGAATTCCCATTATCACCCTTTGGTATATAAATAATTTCATTGGTCTTTGAATTATAATTTCTCTCTTATTCCCTTTTTATATTTTATATACCATATTTTCTTTCAATCATATTTTCTTTCAATGATATATTATTTCAATTTTATGCCACCTGAGTGCACAATTTAAGTCCCCTAAGTTGGGCAATTTAATTTTATACTATTTTCTTTCAATTTTTTTCGCCACCTGAGTATTGCTATATGTCAATTACCAGGTTAGTGCACATTTTAAGTCCCCATAGTTGGGCAATTTAATTTTACTGTGCCTAGTCAGCCAGTGTCTGTGCCTAATAAGCCAGTCGTCATTCTTTGATTTTCATTCATTCAATTTTTATATATATTTTGATTTCCTAAGGTATAAGTCTCCATAGTTGAGCATCCGTTTTGTCCCGATTGTTCAATGAAGATACTTCTTATGAAGCTTCATTGACAATCCAGTTTTAATTTCTATTCCCCCATCCAAAACGCCAATGCAGCTATTTATGATTGAATGAGCATTAGTTCTCAGCTATTCACTATTCCACCCAACTACCATCCTTGATCTTCAATCAAGGATGTCTTTAAGGGGAGGAGTGTAACAGAGTTACCTCCTGAGAGGTCCATCAAGCTCCCGTCAGAGCTCCAGAGATGGCGTTGTCGGCATCCCGTTGAGGAATCAATGGGAAAGACGCGCTGTTCTCGCTCATTCTAGACAGCTGTGTTGGCGTCGGTTGATATCCTGGTGACAGGAATATTAACCTTCCCCGAACATGGCTTATTAAAAGCTCATTAGTAGGGGTGGTATCTCTCTGACGGGATGCCTCTGTTACCTCCTCTACCTTGTTATGATGATTTAGGCCCCCATTGCACCTCTGGGGGGGGCACCTAAATTCATTATGGCGTTCGCCTTTTGTCATTCGAAAACCTCGTCGTCCTTTTGTGAGGTCGGAGAATCGGATCATTCCCTCAGGGGAGTTGAGTGCATCGCTATTGAAGGTCACGGACAAATCGTCTCCAAATGCCTTCCTCATGCGATTCTCTTCCTAGGAATAAGGAAACAAATGATCGACTCTAGACATTGTCGTCTGTCGTGCAAAGCTGCACAAAATACAGTTGATGGAGTTGTCTTGGTACTAGTGCATTATAGGGCCGGAAGGTTCGATTATTGAGATAATCGAAATATGCGGTTATGTATCGATTTTGCTCCGTTCGAGGTTTTGGCCATATTTGCTTTACGGACAGTCGTTTTTCTAGTTGTCGTGTTTAGTGTTGTTTTCTCGTCGAATCATGGATTTTATATCTTTCAAATCTCTTGTCAATAGTCAATAGTGAATCCACTGCAGCTCAGTTTTTGCAAAAAGTCAGCGTCATACCAACCGAAGTGTTGTGCACGAGCAACCACAAAATGCGGTTGGTTTACGCAACCACAAAAATGCAGATTAGTTGGAAATGTAGATCAGAATGAAGTGTATAGTTTGGTGGTCCGGATGCTCGCAAGCTCGCATCTCAAAAATAAATAACATCAATTAGTCAATCCCTTAGTAAAAAAAGTCCAGTCATGCAGCATGACCCCATGAGCGAATTTTCGAAGAAATCTTCGACATTTCAGTCGCTATTGAACGTGTAGAGAAATTTACAACTAGCGAACGGCATTATTTCGATTTTTGACTGATTTTTCAACTTTGAAATTTTTGAAAACTTGATACATATTCTCATAGGAAATTTTACGCTGATTCCGAATATATCACATGTTAGTATGATGACAAAATTATTTCGCACAACAAATCGCAAAAAACAGGCTATTTTGAAATTGTTGACTACATTTTTGAAAATTTCAACCCGAAGATGTAATCCGATCATGCTGGCCAACGAACTTGAACTTTCGTTTTGTGTCCTTAACATTTTAAAATTTGTTTGAAATTTCTAGCACAATTCTACGGACAGTTATCGTCTGGAATGACACATACATACATACATATATACATACATACATACATATATACATACATAAAAAAATGCGTTAAACTTCAGAATATGATTCAGAATAGCCTGAAACGGATTTCTGCATAAAATTTTTTCAAAAATTCACATTCTACAAATTTTGAGGCGAGAGCAATAGCTTAATTTTCTTCAAAAATTCGCTAATAATTTTCTTCAAAAATTCGCTAAAAGGGTGACATTTATTGCTTCGTATTGTATTTCTTAAAATTATTATGAAATTCAAGCACCTTGAGCACTCTGAAAAAATCTGCTAAAATGCTGGAGTAGGCTTTTTTCTTTCTTTCATTATACGATTTTCATTTTAGGGTCATTGAATTAAAGGTGACGCTCAGTCATGCAACATGACTAATAGAGCAAATTTTCAAAGAAAAATTGTGAATAAAACTGAGGGGACAGCCATGGGACGAGATCGCAAAAATATCTTAGGACTCTCAGCTGATCTTGACAATTTGTTCAATATTATGGGCAATTTTCACCTAAAAATCTATTTTTCTCACTTATTTATGAATCTTAGAGATCTGGGAGTGGTCGTAATCGAATCTGCGCTGAAAAATACTTCCATTCTCGTGGAAAAGTAGTTTGAAGTTTGAAGGTAGCACACAAAGATCTTTTGACGTGTGAATGAAGAGGGGTCCAAAGGCGACAGTGACAGACGTTTTCAAGATCACGAGACGAGAGGGGGGGGGGGGGGGGGGGGATAGACGCTATTTTAAAGTTCTTGTACCTCCTGGAGCGAGGGAGCAAAAAGAACAAAACGCCCGTGAAAAATTCACCGTGGAAATGGAAGCAACCAGCGCGTCAAAACACCGTGACTAGAAAGAAGCTTCGAAGAGGGCAGCAGTGAGCTTCTGTAAAATAACCGGAGTTCGGGATCATTCAAGGACAAATCAATCACATTTCATACAAGTTTTTTATTTATTTATTTATATTTTGGTTTATTATTTTCAATAATAAGCCTATGAGATCGTATAGCTAAAAATTTTTATAACCCCCCCTCAAACTTTGTCATTTTACGTTTCAAAGTGCGTAGAATCCAAATTTGCAATGTCCGTCCACCGTTAGAAAGGCCTTAGAATTGACTTAAAAAATCCGTTCTTTCGCCCATAGACTCCACTTGGGGTCTAGTTAGTTGGTCATAACTTCTCGCCAGCTCGATCGCTCCTCACCCATGGGTGCTATGAGCCAAAAATAGGTGAAAAAGTGTCTTTTTCGAGGCTTTGTTAGACTGACGTACGCGCGCACGCCTGGCACGCTTATTGGAATGATGAAAACATTGGCAGAGGTTTTCTAATCGACTCACGTTGCTGAAATTTAGTGGAGCTCGTTCGGGACACCTCAAAAACAATTAAGAGGTATGAAGGATCACTGAATAGCTGATGGGGTCTCAGAGGCTAATTTCTTTCCTTTTCAACCTACCGTTTTACTAAGTTTTTTGTTTAGTTGTTTTGATATTTTTAGAAAATTCCTCAACATTCACCAACTATAAACTGTCAAATTGTGGTGCCCTGAGCTGTAAAGGTGTGAAACTTTGTGGGGGCACGATGGGAAAAGTTTTGGTCATTTACTAGATACATATGGGGCTTAATAATAAGTATAGATCAATGATCTGCGTAGAAGGGCTATCTAATACTGGAATAATAAACCTTTGTGTAATAATTTGCAGCGTTTTTTTATTAAGGTTTAAGCCGTATCTCAACCATCAGCGGCATTGAACAAGGTGTCTAAAGGGACACTGTGAGTGGCACGATTCTAAGGGGTGCCATGTTGCCATCCTTGAATTTCATACAAGTTATTGACCATTGTCTAACTTGCTTTTATTTCGTATTTTGAAATCTACGTATCTTGAAACGTAATTGAATCTTGAAACGTTGGTTTACCAACGAATTTAGTGGGGTTAAAATTTTGCTTCATCACTTCGGAAGCAAAACGTGTACGTACAAGAAGTCAACAGCTGCTGTCTCCTCCAAAATCAAATTTTCCATTTGCTTTCAACGAATTTTCGTGAAAAATGAAGCTACTGCAATGGTTTCAAAAATTTTAATAGCAAAATGTTCTTCATTGCAATCCGTTTGGTGACATTTTGAAACGATTGTGTTTGTGTGTGTGTGTGTGTCACCTGTGTCATCCAGACGATAACTCTCCTTAGGATTGAGTTAAAAAATTCGTTCATGCGCCGAAAATCAAGCTTCCAAACGAAACGATGAGTTTGTTGGCCAGCATTTTTTGAGCTCATTAAATTGGTTAAATTTCAGAAAAATTTGCTTAAAAAAAAAAAACACTAAAAACGAGTGAGTTTTAAACCGAGACACTTGTAACTTGTCCAAATTCGCCTGTACACTTGTTAATTTTCACAGTGCATTACAAGTCTACACTTGTACCTTTATGAAACGCTTGCACAATCATTTTTTACAACTTGTACATAAAATCGGCTTGTAACTTGTCACTTTATGAAATAGGCCCCAGGTCTCCATTATTTTAGCCGGCTGGGCAGTATAGTAGGTAAGGCGCGAGAGCCTTCCAAGTCCGCGTGAACCGGTTTAGTCTGGTTTCGCACTCGGAAGTGACTTCTATAGCCAGGAGGAGGTACAACGTAGAAACTACCAACCACCACAATAGCTGACTAGGAGCTCTTGTGTCGGCGTAAACACCGATTTTTCTCTTCTTTTCTATCTAGAATCCTTAGGACGGTTCTTGTGGGATTTGTTATCGTTTGTGTTATTGGTAAACAAGTACAACTCGTTTTTGCGTCGTATCATGTTGACACGTTGAGATTCTGTCTTGGGATGCTTATGAAGATTCCTTCCTCGTGTATTTATAGGTGGAAGGATAACGATTTGTTTAGTTTCTTCCTTATGTGACGTTCAGTGGAGCAGAAGACCTCAAAATGTGTCAGCAACTTTGTGTCATAATGTTTGCTTATTTTTCACCCAACTTTCACTAATCGTGTATCGGTCACGCTACCGGATGAGCCACCGAATCACCTGTGCAATCACGATTAGAAGCGCATCATCTCGCGCCTGGAAGGAAATCCGAAGGATTTTTCGACGACGTTTTCGACTCTAGCCCTCATAGAAAACGAACGGTTCAACCTAAAGCGTTGCGGATAGTTTCATACGATTCTTTGGGATTGAATTCATCATTAACATACAAAAAATCATCACTGTTACCTTGAAAGTTTTTGAGATCTCGATTTTTGAATATGTTGACCCTTAATTACTACACTTTAGGGTTGATCAAAAGTGATGCCGATGTTACTGGCACATCCCCGTGTTACTGTCCCCTCCTACCTAACACGGAAGTAGAAGTTAGGTAGTTACGAAACAATGACAATCTAGAACTGGCCAGGGTTACTAGCTGCAGTAAGTTGGTTCCTCTTTATTTAGAGTAAGGATTAAATTTTTAAGATTTTTCCCAACCCGTGAAAAACTAGTTTTTCAGTCAGTCCCCCATATCTCTTCTCAATGGGACCTCAGGAGTGTCATCATTTTGCGATCAAGAAAGCCGATGGAAAATGGTAGGAAAGAGTCAGATGTGAAGGTTATATTGTCCAGTTGAAGATGTGAGACTGTAGTGGATTGCATGGTGTTGCAGCAGTTTTTACAGCGAAAGAAGCCTAAAAACATGTTGAGTATTTTTATTTTCAATCATGAGTGTTACAGTACTTACGAGTGTTGTTGGTGCTTAAACAAAATAATCCGATATCAACAACCATACTGCTTGGTGACAGGTTTCAAACAGTAGCCATCCCCGAGTTTTGTCACTTCATCAGTCCTATGTGACGCCATTTTTACTGGAAATTCTCATGAGTGTTACCTCTCAGGAGTGTGACCAAGGGTAACACTCCTGATAATACGGTAACACTAATAGGGTAACACTCCTGAGATTTAAGCTCAATTACACTGCCTTCTACATGAATTCCGTAAAATCTGAATATTACGTTTGAACGTGATTCTTTTGTACTTACTTGAGCCCCGACAACAATTTTGCCAAAGTCATCCATTTTACAGAAATCAATTTTTGAAATCTGGTCTAACACTCATGAGCCGGATATCATGTTTTTTAATACAAAAATATGTATAAAATATATCAATGAAAAACTCACTGTTCATCTATGGAACACAAATCTGCAATATACAATGAGTAGTATTTGCCGATCTAACCTCATTTTCGAGCACTTTCATATTTCACTTCACTGAGGTTCTCAATCGACACAAAGCGGCAAATGAAATGAGAATGACCCGCATGCTTTTGGACTAAAGGGTGATTTGAAGTACTAAGATAGTTATATCGCTATATATGTATCTTTCCTATAAATTGAAAAATCATGCTTTTCGTTTACCAAAGTGATAGACAGATCAAGAAATCTGAGTTGATTCCCGCCGAATTCGAGGGTGAATTTGATGAAGGGATCTAATTTATTGTTTTTTTCATGAAATAATTTAGTTGCCTTTCTGTGCCCTTTCAAAGAATGATGATATCATCGACATATCTATACCTATAGAGAAGATTATTCACTTCATTTCATCGTTTCCTTTCACCTCATCATATTAGCTATAATAGATAGTGCTCGGTTGATCATATTATGGAAGGCTGAACGCTTTTGGACTAGAGGGTGATTTGAAGTACTATGGATCGTTATATCGCTATATGTATCTCTCATATAAATTGAAAAATCATGCTTTTCGTTTATCAAAGAGATGGACAGATCAAGAAACCTGAGTTGATTCCCGCCGAATTCGAGGGTGAATTTGATTAAGCGATCTAATTTATCACCTGGATCCTGTTATCACCTGGACTTCAAATTGCATTGTTGAAAATTCAACGACTGCACTGGTTGCTGTGCGTAAATTGTTCCATTCCAGGAGTCAGTGGGTAGTGATTACTCTCGGATGACCTCGCCGAGTGAATAACGCCAGTTGCTCGGTATTTCCGTCCTTCGCACACCGGCAATCCGCATAATGGCTCTGATTCACGCCATTCTGGTTATCCAGTCTGATTCACGTTTTCATTAATTCCAATTAGCGTACATTTCTCGGTGCGTAAATGCAAATCAGATAGCCTATATATTCCTCGTAACGGTAGTTCCCCGCGCACCCAGTATTATTTTTCCTTGTGAAATGTTCACTGTGAACCATCTTCCTCCGTTATTTAAGCAAAGTTACTGTTTCCGTTCATAAAGAATGATGATACCCCAGGCATCGTATAGAAATGATCCCGCCAGGGGGGCTTCGCCCCCCTGGACCCCCCCGGATGTTATTACTTTGAGCCTGACTGCTAAAATGTAAAAAACATGGAATCATGTTTTAGCTCCTCGCTCTCACTTTATTATAGAAATGATCACGACGGTTGAGCTCTTGTGAGATGATGATCTCCTAATAGAAACTCGCGAGTAAACATTCACTTTATTATAGAAAGAGGCTACATACGAAATTACAGCTTCCTATAGTGTAAAGTATAGAAATTACCTATTAAAATGATTTAACCACCGCTTCACAAATCAAACCGTTCTCGCAATATTCGGATCACCTGCTATGAATCACATAATCGAAACACCAGCTCAATGAAATCATCAGAAATTAACAAGCGGTTGCAATCATGTTCACAATATCAATAATTGAGAATGATCACCTGTGTGTAAACAATTATTCATATAACCATGCTCATAACTCAGCTTGTTGGCCACGCACTTCGCAGTAGTTAATGGTTGGATAAATCGAGAGCTTTGTGGGATGAAAAACGACGAAGTATCATATCCCTAGCAACGACTCGGTTGTAAGCGGAAATCATCACAATTATCGGCGCTACTTTCAGCTCAATTTATGGTCTCACTTTTCGGCGGGGGATCCATCGCTAAAACATGATTCCATGTTAAAATCCATGGTAGGGAGCTGAAAAATGCATTAATTTGGCGCGTACTGGTCGTGTGGCCGCCAGCAAACGATGTTAAAGGCTCTTTTGGCCAATTCGTGTGTGTTTCGTGCTTGCTGGGGCTGGGAAAAAAAATACAAACCGTTAGCTTCAACACACGGGAGTGTAATACTAGCTCAACAAAAAGCACGTTGAGGTAGGACAGTTCGATGGGGAACAACAAAAACTGCCCCCCAAAAGCACGAAACCGAAAATGTTTGAAAATTTCATAAAAACCGATCCATTAGTCACGGAGTTTTGTCTGTGTCGATCAATTTTAGTTTTGGTCATGCACTATAGTTATAACTGCACTGATCGCGATATAATTTATTGGGAATTTTCCTCGAACATATACCCATCTACTCCTCGAGTTTGAACGAAATCGGACCAATAGATGATAAGAAATCGACGTTATAATAAATTAACGTTTGCGCATGCGCACAGACTACTATTTATGTGACGGCAATGAAAGTTATAGGGGACCGTCTAGAAGCTATCCCGCACAATCCCTGAAAATTTCATCGGAATCGGACTGAAACTTGGTATAGTTTTGGGCGTGACAAGGATTTACCACAGACAGACAGACACGGAACCAAAATTAAGTTGAAATTTTGATTTTGAAGGACAACATTTTTCCGACTTCAATCAAGAAACACAAAGCTTCCCTACCTTCTGTAGTGAGGAAGAAAAACTGGTTATAAAAGTTGTGTTGTTAAACTAAAATACTGAACAGTGCTGTGTTGTTGACTGAATTAAAGATAACTGTTGTAATTACAAAACCTTTTCCTATCACATTACCGGCACTTTGTTCGAAAAAGGAACTGATATACTGCAAAATGTTTCTGGATGGATTGTATCCATGTTGTTTCGTAGCATGGATGAATATAAAATTGTATAGTTTTCGAGATATTTTTGTTCGGTGAGAGTAGAAAAAGTAATTTTACCACCCCTTGCTACCAGGCGTGATTTACACAGGTCCTCCCTCAGCTTACGCCAGCCACCACTGCCAGCGCTAGAATCGATAAGCACGAGGATGTAACCTGCCTGTAACCTACTTTGCTAATGTCACCCAGAGATTATCTAGTTCTATATCTTCATTCACCAACCCTTACACCTCGCAAAAAAAAAAAAAAAAATGAAGTTTGGTGTGTAGAGTTGGAATGACACGAATGGATAGATACTACATTTACTTATGAGTTCTATAATTATTGATAGTCTTCAATACAAGGCATTTACCATGATCTAAACCAAACCGCAAGATCAAATTCGTAGCCCATCATGGACCAGCACTGTTTTGGTACAATTTTTGTTGGAAAAAAAAAAAAAAAGTGGTTTTAAACAGAAAAAGTGGTTTAGATGCATTCTCATGCCCTCAATATGTGGTATATCCTTGATCAGCGTAAAATTTCCTATAAGACTAGCTATTTAAATTTATTGAGATGAAAATACGGTTTAATGCAGTTTAACTCCTTATGCTACACTTAGTTACCCACCTATAGAGCTGGCAATGGTCCCATTCGACGCAAAATTAAATTTTCTTCAAGTTGACTGTCGGGCACATTTTTTTTTTAACGCAATATCTTAGGGCATTAGATGGCAAAACTTGTTAAAAAACGTGTTTTTTACGCAATTAAAAAAAAAAAGAAAATAGGTACGTGAAACTTAAATATTGGGAATGTAATGGGAAGTTGTGGTATTTTCGAAATCAGCGTTAAATTTTCTATAAGAATAGATAGAAAATAGACTTTTGTCCAAACATTTTTATTATTGGACCACTGGGCGCCCAGGCGGTGTGACTTGTTATTCTTTGAAGCTGTATGAAAACCTATCTGGAGAATCGAAAATATAAAAAACAATATATGAATCGATTCAGAATTGAATGCAGATTTTGAAAATGCAAAAATATGAAGAAAAAAAAAAAAATGTTGACCAACTCTCTTAGAGAATTAATAAAATTTTAACCGAATCGCAAAAGCGTTTTTCTTGAGTGTGAAAACCTCCGTTTTCAAAGGGATATTGCTGTAAGTTTAGCAGCCTATTGAAATCTTAAAAGATGTTAATAAGTGCTAGATGCAAAGATGTTAATAAATGTTTCAGGTTCTCTGGTATCAAAAGGAATGAGAAATATATTTATAGATTCTTTCATAGCGAAACGGTTAATATTTATGGATTTATCAATTCACATTTACCTACGGAGTAGTGTAAATTCCAATATTCATATTTAACTGTCTCATATTATTTTCTTTCATATACAACGCCTGGGGTTAAGCATTTGTGACAACTAAGTTATCATGGAAACGCATAATTATATTTATCGTGTTTAGCGAATAAACACCGTTGTAAGATAACCCCGATAGAATTCAAATTATTTCTTATTTCTTGTACTTTCAGGCCAAATTTAACTTCCTACTATAATAGTCTCGAAGGTCTCGCGTAGTCAAGTATATCCAATATACGTATATCCGTATATCCAATTGTGAATTTGCTAGTCTGGGGAAAGAAAGTGATCTGAGCCAAGCAATTTGAACCTCTGCTCGCATCCATTTCGAGAATAGTTGTGCAGCTTCTCTTAGGCTTACGTTACTACTTGGTAGGTGATCCTTTTGACATCCAACCCTGGACGACTGGCAAGGATGCAGTCAAAGCTGCGGCTTCGTCATATGTCGAGTTCTTCCTCAATTCGGAAGTACGTCTTTCGTCTTGGAAATTAAAAAATGGTCTGGTCTATGATAGAAAACCTTCCCAAAGTCAACAGCTGCTGCTGTTGCTGCGCTCTGAGAACCGGTTCCCTAACTATTGGCTACCTGATGGGCCTCGTATACTTACTGCGTCTTGCGCTTGTTGTAGCCAACTTCTCCATCAACAGAGCTGAAGACTGGCAAGATCAGCTGTTTGAACGAATGATTCATCGTGATGAAAGCAAACAGAAAGCGATTTCTGGAACATCGTTGGTCCTGTTAACTTTGGCGCACGTATCCCAATTGATTATTTGGGGACTCATGTGCATTTTATCAGTATTCTTGCTGATTGGTGTTTACCGGGAGAATTTGAAGTTTTTAATATTGTATTTAGAGAGCAAAATAGTGATAGTGCTAGTTGGTTTCACTGTGTTCATTTCTGTTTTATTAGCAGCAACGTGGACTTTACCAGAATATGCCCATGACCATAGAGTTATGGTTACCGCCGAATCTGTCGTCACATGGACGGTTGAAGGTCTTTTTGAATTTTACTGCATCGTCATCGTTAGAAGTTTTTACGGTTTGCTCGATTCGGACAAATCCGACGGAGAAAGTTTCGCACAGTTTCTAAATCCTGCAGTTCCTCAAGATGACAAACCGAAACTGTCGGAAAAAGCTGACAAGTAGAGCGATCGGTGGCAGGATTATGTCTACCGAATCGCCAAATGAAAAATAAAATGCGGTATAAAGTGACTTTTTTCCATTTATCTATTTTTATTTATTTATTTATTAAGACACGGGCAAGCCCAATTACATTCAGTAAGTCATGTCATTCAAACATTATTAAACAGGAGATATAAATGCATGAAATTAGCAGAATAACACTGGGGATGAAAAAAAAGACAGTTGTCAGAGTTGTGATGGAGGATGTAAAAAAGTCAAATTTGGGATTTATATATAGAAACAAGTTTGCACTGCGGGGGAGTCTTCGAAGAGGCCGACTGTTAAGGTAAATAATTTGTAGGAGGAAATGAGACGAAATGTAGCTGTGGTGAGCGAGAAGCGATGCCTGGAACTTGAAGATAAAATGATGACAAGAACTGTGGGCAATTTATGGTATTGTTCATGACTTTGTGAAGGAGGATGAGGTTGGGATGATCCTCGTCGATTTTCGAGGGCCTCGCACGTCAGATGCAGCGATTCGTAGTCGATCTCGGCTGATGAAACTCCAAGCTTGAACGCGACATATACCTGAAGAATTTGCTTTGAACACGTTCAAGTTGGTACTTATGAACAGCATAAGATGGCGACCATACTACTGATGCATATTCTAGGGTTGACAGAATGAAAGCTTGGTAAAGAGCCACTATTGCATTTATACTCGTGAACTCTCTGGTGTTTCTTTTGAGAAAACCTTGGATGTGCATTGCTTTGTTCGTAATGGTCACTATGTGGTGAGAGAAACCCAGACGTCCATCAAGATGAACACCCAGGTCGACCATCCTAATAGCTCGTCGTAAGGGGATAAAATGATGTCAAGAACTGTGGGCAATTTATGGTCGTGTTCATGACTTTGTGAAGGAGGATGAGGTTGGATGATCCTCGTCGCTTTTCGAGGGCCTCCAAGCGGCATGTCAGACACAGCGATTCGTAATCGATCTCGGCTGATGAAACTCCAAGCTTGAACGCGACATATACCTGAGGAATTCGTTTTGAACACGTGTTGGTACTTATGAACGGCATAAGATGGCGACCATACTACTGATGCATACTCTAGGGTTGATAGAATGAAAGCTTGGTAAAGAGCCACTATTGCATTTATACTCGTGAACTATCTGGTGTTTCTTTTGAGAAAACCTTGGATGTGCATTGCTTTGTTCGTAATGGTCACTATGTGGTGAGAGAAACCCAGACGTCCATCAAGATGAACACCCAGGTCGACCATCCTAATAGCTCGTCGTAAGGGGATAAAATGATGTCAAGAACTGTGGGCAATTTATGGTGCTGATGAAACTCCAAGCTTGAATGCGACATAAACCTGAGGAATTTGTGTTGAACTCGTTCATGCTGTTACTTATGCACAGCATAAGCTTTATCCTCCATGGTTGGAGACAACTTAACAAGCGATTAATAATTGTATAAACCAGTGATCTGTCTAGAAGGGCTATCCAGTACAGAAATAATACCTTCATGTAAATATGTGTTATTATTTATTCTTCTTTAATGGCCAAATTTTGTATAATACGGCCTTTGGGTATACAGCAATCTATCTGTTCACTCGAGCCTAAGAATATACCACAAAATACGTCATATTGTACAGCATCCATATATACCTTTCTGATTGTATATATAATCGTACAATCTTGAGTGAAATTATTGTTAGTATTTATGTATGACATATATGCAAAATGTAAGTATAAAATGTGCAACATTATATATTGAATAATAAATTATTCGAACACCGAAACTGATGAACTGATTTTTTATTAAAATTCCAGGAATTATGTAGAATAAAGTTATAAATGGTCCTTCATAATGAGCATTGGTCAATAATGGCGAAAGCGCATGTGCAAACGTGAGTTTCTTATAACGTCAATCTATTACAATATATTCTTCTGATTTGGTTCAAACTAGGAGGGTAGTTGAGTAAAAGTTAAAGATGCCCATTAAATTTGATCGCGATTTGTTAGTTAATAGTTATTGCGCATGCGTAAAACTAAAGTAAGTTGACATACGTGACAATTCAAAACTAATAGACCGATTTGGATAAAATACTATGGAGTTGTGTGGGTTAGCTTCTAGATGGTGACCTACAAACCTCATTAGCATGTGCGTATGAGCAACAATGAATTTCAGATAACGTCGTTTTGGTCGTAATCGAGTCTTTCAACTAACTATATAGGTACGTCCATTTTATACATATAAAATAAGTGAGGAAACTATTCTACCCACCCAACTTGGGAGACATTTTTCGGAGGATTCTGGTGAAACAAAAACAGGCGCAATTACGCGCAAAAAGTGAGTTTTTGAAGATGTTCAGTTGCCACTAAGCACGAAACTGTTAGAAGTCCCTGGATGTACAGCTCTCTGAACTGCAGTGAATTCTTATTACTACCTACCAGTTTACAGATATTGTACTATTTACCTTCCAACACCACTCATAACCCTGATGGTGTACGGATCAACGTACGAAACGTTGATTACAATAGCCTGTGTACTTAGTCCGATTTGAGTGCCAACACTGGGCTTTTACCAACAATAATGGGAAATGCTAGGATTTTCTGGTAAATCCTAGCATTTACCGCACTTCGGGCTTTTACAGTAACAGAATAGTGAATATTGAAATCGGAGATTTCAGATGTTAGTTGAGGTGCGGTCGAAGGCTTATTTCTTCATCCTCTGCATACAAGCCTCTGCATGCAAGCCTCTGTGTTGTAGCCTCTGTATTTGGTGGCCGCATTTTACGTCACGATGCGGTTGCCAAGCAGATAGCAGGTGCTTTGTCATCTAGCGGTTGGGATGTCGAAAGGGAGAGACTATACCACATGCCGAGTGACCGGGGCAAGAAGCCAGATATTGTTGCGATCAAGCCCGATGGGTCTGCCATAATCCTGGATGTCCAGGTTGTCAGTGGCAGCGTGGACATGGAGCAGACCTGGCGGGCTAAGAAAAGTAAATATGATAGAAATGATCTGCGCCAAGCGATATATGAGCTAAAAGGAGTGGCACCTACTAACATCAAGGTCATTGCCGCGACCGTGTGTGGTGCGGGAAAAGCGCCACGGAGTTACTCGAGTTGGGCATCTCGGCAGGAGTACTCCGTGGTATCACCACCCGTGTCCTGAGGGGTTCTTACCTGAACTGGTGGTCTTTTTATAGGGGCACATCCTTTCATCCCATTCTTCCTCCTCATCCTACAACTTCCCTTATCCCTAGAGCCGCGTCGGGTAAACCTGGGCGTCCTCCCCACTTTTTTATTTTATTTGTTTATTTTTCAATTTAACCTCCCCTGTCTTTGAGGGGAGGTTACTTAAAAAAAAAAAAAATAAAATAAAAAAAAAAAAATACTACATTTACCATCGAGTCGTGGGAAATCCGTACATTTGCCAAGAGAGATTGGTAAAAGTCCGAAATGCCTCAGTCACTCAAGGTTTTTTGGGCATTTACCAAATTGGTCAGTCAATCCTAAGATTAACCAACTGTCAAACGGTAAATACCCGTTTTTCATATAATTCCGGGCTTTCACCAACAATATTGGGAAATGCTAGGATTTTCTGGTAAATCCTAAAATTTACCGCACTTCGGGCTTTTACAGTAACACATATATATATATATATATATATATATATATATACCGTGAAACGTTAAACTCTAGGATTTATTACAGAGTATCTCAAAACGGATTTCAATAAAGCAAATTTCCAAAAATTTAAATTTAAAATTTTTTTGAATAATTCCATTTTCTACGAAAATCTGCTAAGTATAAAGTATTCTAATGTGAGAAAAGTCACTTTACACCGCTTTTTATTTGGCGATCTGGTAGACATGATCCTGCCACTGATCGCTCTACTTGTCAGGTTTTTCTGAAGGTTTCTGCTTGTCGTCTTGTGGAACTGCGGAATATTTGACGTCTTGCGGAATATCTTCATTTGGCTTCAAATCTTCGACGTTTGATTTCTTCGATTTGAGCGAACCGTAAAAACTACTGACAACGGCAATGCAGTAAAATTCAAATAGGCCTTCAATTATCCAAGTCACTACAGTTTCTGCGGTAGCGGCTACCCTGTTGTCATGAGCATATTTCGGTGAAACCCAAGTCGCTGCCAAGTAAACAAAAACGAACACCGGGAAACTGACAAGCACTATCACTATTTTGCTCTCTAAATACAATATTAAAAGCTTCGAATTCTCCCGGTAAACACCAATCAACAAGACTACTGATAAAATGCACATGAGTCCCCAAATAGTCAATTGAGATGCGTGTGCCAAAGTTATCAGGAGCAACGATGTTCCAGAAATTGATCTCTTGCTTTCATCTCCGTAAATCATTCGTTCAAACAGCTGATCTGGCCAGTCTTCAGCTCTGTTGATGGATAAGTTGGCTACAACAAACGCAAGACGCAGTAAGTATACGAGGCCCATCAGGTAGCCAATATTTAGGGAACCGGTTCTCAAACCACAGCAAAAGCAGCAGCTGCTGACTTTGGGAAGGTTTTCGATCAGTGGCCAAACCATTTTTAGTTTCCGAAACGAACGATTTACTTCCGAATTGAGGAAGAACTCGACATATGACGAAGCCGCATCATTGACTGCATCCTTGCCAGTCTTCCAGGATTGGTTGTCAATTTACAGTCTCGAAGGAGTACCAACTAAGGCCTATTGCTGAAATATCCTCGTTTTAGGTGAAAATGTTCAAATTGCTTGGCTATTAAAAAGGTTCAGATCACTTTCTTCCCCAAGACTAGTAAATTCACATTTGGATATCAATGAGACTAGGTGACACTGAGAGACTATTATAGTAGGAAGCTAAATTTGGCCTGAACGTTCGAGAAATATGAATACCAGCTTGGCCATGTTAAAATGATGTTTATTCACGTAACTTGATAAATAAAATAATATGTTCCCATGGTAACGTAGTTGTCACAAACGCTCAAAAAGTCGAACTTATTATTTTTATACTGTAGGTGTTTGTCGTGGCCAAGCGTTAAACAAACATGTATATGACAGAAAGTAATTGGGAAGTCAAATATGAACATTGGAATGATCACTCCTTGTTAGTAAATATTGATAATTTATTTAAAAAAACTATAAACATTAAATGAATCAGTAAACAAATACATAAATACTGGTGGAGCTTAAAAATGTGTACCTACGTTTACCAAAATTTCCACAAAATTATCTAGGCACTGGTTCCGAATTTTTATCATACATGCAGCCCCCCCCCCCCCCCCCCCAATTTTTTCAAATATATAATGAATTTAGGTGCCCCCCCCCCCCCCCAGAGGTGCAATGGGGGCCTAAATCCTCATAAAAAGGTAGAGGAGAGTAACAGGCATCCCGTCAGAGAGATACCACCCCTACTAATAGCTTTTAATGAGCCATGTTCGGGGAAGGTTAGTTTCCCAGTCGCCTGGGATTCCATCCAACGCCAAACTCAGCTGTCAATAAGATCGAGGACAGACCGCGGCGCCCATTGTGTCATCAACGGAACGCTGACGGCGCTATATCTGGTGCTCTGACGGGAGCTTGATGGACCTCTCAGGAGGCTGTTACAAATATGTGTGTATCATATTCTATTTTATTGAAATGCAAACGTCGATGCCTAAGCTCCTATGTGAAATCCTTGTAACGAACTTAATTTGCACTGTTTTCATCCTATTTTGATGAAATTGTCAGAGAATGCGTGGGTTAGGTTGAATATGGTCCCCTATCAGTTTCATTGTTGTCAAATCAATACTTCATTCTGCGCATGCGCAAACGTAAATTCCATTATGCTCAATTTTTTCACACTCTAGTCGTTCGATTTCGCTTAAATTTGAATGATAGTTGGAAGAAGATGACTTGATTACCTCATATCAATTTCAACACGATTGTATCAATAATAGCTACTGCGCATGCGCCAATGTGAAATACTTGTAATGACCTTAATTTCCACAGTTTTCATCCGATTTTGATGAAATTGTCAGCGAATGCGCGGTTTAGGTTGTATATGACCCCGTACATATTTCATTGTTTTCAACTATTTAATCAGTTCATTCTGCGCTTGCACACATTGAGTATCATTTTTTCGTTTCTTAATTGACCAATTATGACATTTCACGCTACTTCTTGATTTACTCTTTTCCGCTATGGAATTTTTCAAGATAATTTAAAACTTTTCAATGATCTATACATTCATGATAGGTAAACGAGGGAGCCATGTACCACACCCAACTTGGCGATAACAGTGTATAGTAGGAAGATGTTTGAAACTGCAGATCCCATTGTTTCTTTGTCGCCGGAGACGGACTACTACCTACTCAAGTCATGAGTGTTACGCCGGCGCCGCCTAACACGATTTCTCAAGAGATGAGCCATTTCCTTTCTACTCTCTTGAACAGACTTACTAGGTATTTAACTAATTGTTGATACTTGTGTTGATTCTTGTGGTGGTTGCACCAGCGTTCATTGTTCGTCTGGGGCTCTGAATGGTGGGGTATTCCCACGCTTCTCTTCTAGTAAAAATTCAACAGGAACTGCAGTTCAATAGTAGTTTCCAGTCCTAATTTAGAATACACACAGCTGTCAACGGCGGCTTAGAATGGGGCTGAGAACTAACAAGGTCCGCCGCTAGGAGAGCTAGTGCACTCCGGGTTATGTGGGATTCAAACACACTAAAACCTCACCTTCCTTTTCCCACGTTGGAACTCAGCCTGGAACTGTTTAACACATTACTTCAGGCCGAGTCCTTGAGAAATTTCTTCAGTCCTCTCTATCCATGTGCTCCCTCCTCCTCTGTCTCTCCCGTTCCAAGATGATCTTTTTCTGGAGGATGTCTTCAACGTAGGCAGCTACAAAATTCCATTTTTGCTCTCGTTCAATCATTTTGGCTACTACCACCTCCGGTGTCACGTCTTGAGGTGGTAATTCCAGAGCATCCTGCTAGTGGACGATGGACCTAAGCAACATGGTGGTTGACATGATTTTCCCCTAGTTGTTACCTCGTGTCACCCCTGGTGTGTGTGTGTGTGTGTCTGTGTGGGTAAACTCTCGTGGGATTATTTTAGCCCCAAGCACGGAAGCCTGGAGGCTTATTGTACTTTTCTGAGAGTTTTGCATTTAATCATAGATAATGCCCTCTGGGAGGGATGTAAGATCTTGATTAATAGTTCGCTTTGAATAGACCTCATTGGGGTTTGCGCCCCGAAGAATTCGAATCTGCGACACTCAAGTGTAGGACCCTCGAAGATTATGTGGGATGCTGTTTCGTCTGTCTCCTCCCATAGTCTGCACAGGGTTGAACTTTGCGTGACCCCTATGCAATGTAGGTGGAAACGTAGGGGTGCGAAGCCCGTGGCCGACTATTGTTTCTAGTTCCCTACGGTTTTTCCTGTGTAGTCCCCGAGTAAGTTTGGTGCTGGGTTCGGCCAGCATGAGTTTGTTGTGGGCATGTCCCTCAATATTGGAACATCTTCTTGTGGTTTGTTGGTCAACCCTCATGTTGATGATCCTTCTGGAGGTAGAGTTATACTGCAAACTCGGACGGTTATAAATTTTGTAACATTGCGAAAATCATTGAACGACAATGAAGCTCATTAATTTGACAAAGACCAACAACTACTATTGCGAGTTTGTTTAAACATCCGTGATTTTCACATCTCTGTCATCCTGTGCAACGCACGGGTTAACCGGCTTGTGTCCTAAAATAACTCTTATTCTTGGAGAATACGGATTTATAGCGAGTGAGTATTCGAACGGCAATCATCATCAAACGCTGGGTGAAATTTTATGGAGATTAGCATAGCAGACAGCGGATCGCGACCTGGCAAAGGCCCAAGTAGAAGCGGATGTTGGGGCCGCATCAAGATTCGGATCGCCACGTCAACTTTGTCTCGTGTGCGTATTGCAACACAGCGTAGGTATTCGTAGCTCTGAGCAACTACTTGTAACACTACTACGTGATGCAAACAAATCCATGAATATATGTAAAAACACATGAAAATGTGTTTTTTGGAAACGTTCCGAGAAAAAATAAGTTGCCAAAAAACTGACAAGAAACACATTTTTCGGTAGTTGAAAAATCGCAAAAAAAATCAATTATCATACCTTCAGAGCTGCTGTTGGTCTCATTCGACGCAGAAATAGTCCAAGTAATAGCACAAGTTTTTTCAGGTCGGTTTCAAAAAATTGTTGAGAAATTGTAAAAAAATAAGTGAAAGAAGGTTTATTGATGCAGAATGATGTATGAGTGAATTTTCGTAAATTATCTAACTGTACATTGTTTGAAAATTATGGACTGAGGGAAAAGAAATTGTTAACTACCAATTTTATGGCTGTTAAAAATATAAATTTTAACGTTTTTAGAACTTCTTAGTCATTTTTAGTGATTTTTTGAGCATTTTTTTAAATTTGATCAATTTAATGTGCTCAAAATGTGTTGGCCAACGAACTCATCCTTTCGTTTGGAAAGCTCGATTTTTTGGCCAAGAATGGAATTTTTATCCCAATCTTAAGGAGGGTTATCGTCTGGAATGTCACACACAGATTTACAGATTTATTATCATCTTTATTACGCAATGTATATACAATAACACACACACACCACACACACACACACCCCCACACCCCCCCACACCCACACACACACACACACACACACACACACACACACACACACACACACACACACACACACACACACACACACACACACACACACACACACACACACACACACACACACACACACACACACACACAAAATACCACACCTTATTAACATTTTTGGAGCCACTGCAATAGCTTAACTTTCTATAAAATTCGCTAAAACGAGTTGCCCTTTTAATCCAAGCTTTTTGAGATAAGTAATGATTTCTTAATAATGTCACCCCTAGAATTTTACTCTTGATATTGATTGAAAATTATGCCGAAATTTGTGATAATTTCAGATGGCCAATGGCCATGGGTGTTTATTTATTAGAAGGTATATATTTAGGGCGGTTAATTAATTTATTGGAAAGTATATAAGTTATTAGAAGGTCGTGTTTCTTTCTTGTTACGTTACAAGACGTTGTAGTATACGTTACTTATCTACAATACGTCCATATTTATTACCTTGGCCTCCGGGAAAAGAGCTCGGAGACAATCACAGTTTCAAGTTCGTAGCACTGGCGACAATCAAACGCGCAATTGTTGAGGCAGGGGAAGGAACGCTGAAGTCAGCAGCAAAATCCAGACTGCTGCGCATGCGTCCTTCAGTTTTTCGCAACCTTAGGTCCTCGTTCCACGAATGGATTACTTCAAACCCCGACGTTGAAGCGGTTCTAGGATTTTTGGGGTCGTTGAACCAGCTACGAGCCGCTTAAAGGTAGTTTTTAAAAGAATATTTACTTAGCGAGAGTTCGTCGAATACCCACTTGCGAAGGCTAACTACGCATGACTCATTTACACGTCTTTCTGAAGTTTCGTCATATAATATATGTATACAGGGTGTCTCCGGAACAGGTGTCACACAAAGAAGGAATCGATTCTACAACTACGAGTAATTTGCAACAATGAGTTCCTCGTAGAAAATTTTCGAAAACCCCTTGTTTCTGGGAGTAATTTTAGTTTAAAGATTTTTTTTTTCATGTAAATTTTCAACCTGATATCACAAACCATAAATCTCTCGAATGACAGTAAAAAAAAAAAGAAAAGAGGGAGGGAGAGAGGGAGGTACACTGTTGGAAGGAGCGTTTAATTTCCTGATACCATTTCAAAATTCTGTATAATGTTATGTAGTTATTTTGGTAACTCTACCTAATTAGAGGAAGGAGGCACCATTCGACTATCTAACCAAAACCGATTTCTAATTATGGTATACACAAATCACTGTATTTTCAAAATTTAATATGCTTTGAGCACCTAGACTCTTTCCCCATCACAGAAAAAACTAATGAAAATAAAACGAGGGAAGTCTCAAAGAATATTAGTTGGTAGGTACGGATACGATTTTCAATGACACTAGAGTCAGAGTCAGGATCTACTTAGTTCATCTCGCTGCCGCTAGGCTCGCATCCTTATTTGTCAAATTTCAGCCGGATTTCTCTCCCATTAATAAACCTGCTTACAAAATTTTGAATTGGTATCAGGGTGGTAGGAAATTCAACGCTCTTTTCAAAGGTGTAACACTCATTTTTTAATTTTCACTGTCATTTGAGGTAAGTTGTGGTTATTTTAGTGCTATGAGGTTGAAAACGCGATTTTTTTTTAAATATTGGATACCTCAAAAACTAAGCGTTTACAAAAAATCTAAATGAGGAAATTTTTGTTGTAAATTAGTTATAGAGTCGATTCCTTCTTTGTGTGACACCTGTTTCGGAGACACCCTGTATAGGAAGTTGGACTTTGATAAGAGATGGAAGTTTTAGCAGTTGGTTTTCTCAATATGTATTCTAGCTTAGGAACAAATCTTCTTTATATTATTAAAGTAAAGTGTCTGTGTGCGGGTACCTCCATAACTTTTGAACGGATTGACCGATTTGCGCGATTCTTTTTGTAAAATGACCAGCCACTTCCGACGCAAAATATTGGCCACATCAAAATTGCGCAACCCCTGCTCAGTAAGGGGCGGTTGTGAGGGGTGGGGGTAGAAAAACTGGAAAATCCGTGTGTTGGCTCAAACGAAAGTCCACGTCTAGGTAGTTTCAATGCTAGTTTTAGTAATATTTTCCATTTCATAGAATATCGTTGAAATGTGGATATGAAAATACAGTGCCCAAAAACATATCCACGACTCTCTGTTTTTCCATGAAGTGGAGACATTTTTCGGTGCCGATAGGTAAGGCTCCGTAGAGTGATAGAGGGTCAATCGGTTGAAATTGGGAGATTTCGGGTATTGATAAATTCAAAAGTATTCGAATTCGAATTTCGAATTTAAAAAGTATTCACTATAGAAATTAAAAAAACTTTGTATTTATATCTAATTTGTATTGAAAACTTTTTTACTAAAAACCGACAAAAATGGATAACATTTACTGTTGAATTTACACGTTTCACCAGAATATTACTTGGAGAAATGTTATCAACACCATTTCATGTGTTCAGAGTTGTTTCGTAACATTGTGCTGGAAAAATGTACCTTATTAAAAATTTCATCGAAATATTTGAGAAATAATAAAATATGAGTATTAGTTAAGAATCCTAAAATAGGCTGGTATAGCTAGATTTTTGTTTTAGAATAGGTTTTTTGCTGCCCCAAATTTGGAAATTAACAATTATTGTTGTGCATATAGAGTGTTGAAAAATATGATAACTCAGAAATGTACTCTCAATATTCCTGGTTATTGACACTGTTATTTAATAGATGAGTATCCATCGTTCAACTCTCATCAAGTATCGAAATTCCCCTGTCCCAAGAGTTTAGAATCAACGTAATTCATATTTGGTCGTATCTCGTACACCAAATCGGTTAATTTAAACCTAATTAGATAAATATAATCCTACATAAAACCTTTTTAATGCCACCCGAAGAAATGCATTGTTTCTCGAGTTTATTTTTTAGGGACAATTTGAAGTAATTAAATCTCTCTGGAAATGTTGTTTTGGCACTAGAAGTGGATTACTGAAATTTATCATCATGCGATTGCGTCAATGCCTCCTCAAGTGTAGGTGATAGTTGTTGATTTGTTGTGACCGAATTTTCAGAAGGCCTCCGATCACATTGAGTAGAGAACTGGTAATAGCCAGATTTAGGTGGCTAATCGTTGGCAACGGGAGGAACGTGCGAAGCTGTTTGGAAAGTAGCTGTTGTTAAGGAAAGCAACGTGTGTGTGTGTGTGTGTGTGTGTGTGTGTGCGTGTGTGTGTGTGTGTGTGTGTGTGTGTGTGTGTGTGTGTGTGTGTGTGTGTGTGAGAAATCTTGTCGACGCTGCCCAGGCTACAATTCTCGACCGATTTTCGAGATTCTTTCTTTGTTCGCTCCCAATTTCACTCTAGTTGTGCAACGAACCTAGGATTTCATAATGAAACGTGTTTTAGCTCATTTTCATAAGAAAAATGGGCTATAAAGATGGCTTCGAAATTTTAAAAATGGGGTTGAAGGGTCGGAGGCCCCCTACAAATCCGTTTCATACATCAAAGACCACAATTTTAGATTTGAACGTATATACATATATATTATTCATTTCAATAAAGAGGCTCTACCAGAGCATGTATATTTAATACAAGTTTTAGGAAAAACAGTTACACCACAAACTATTTTTTATATTTCGGCTTATTTGCGTTTGTCAAAATATGAAGAACTACAAAAATTTTTTGTGGGAATTTTGACGTTGATGTTATTCAGAGAGACGTTTGCCATGGAGAACATGGTTACCAGGCTATTTAACCCTGGAGGATCGTACGCGCCCAAAATATTCGCATGTGCCTTTTCCGATTGATGAAGCATTCTTTCATTTTCTCCTGGCCTTATCTTTTTTAAAACTTTTATGGCAAAACAATCGTTGAATTTTGCATCATGCGTGGTAGCATGGCGGCTCACAGACAGATCTTCCGTTCTTCAAACCACCGATGATCTGTGGCTGTTGACACGCAGGTTAAGTTGTGTCTCGGCTTTTCCTACATAAAATGCAGGGCATTCCTTGCACAACAACTCATATACACACATTGGTGTTTGGCATTCATCCGACCCTTTGCATGTTTATGAGTTGGGGTTAATAGCCGAACTGAACGTTCCCTCTTCTATGGCGATTGGACAGACTTTACATCCCCGCTTACACTAGCACCTCCCCCAAGAGAACTGCATCATTGTGAAATATAAAAAATAGTTTGTGGTGTAACTTATTGTTTTTTCTAAAAATTGTGTTAATTTATATATATATATGGTGTATTTCCAGACGATAACTCCCTTTAAAAACGGCGTAAAAAATTCGCTCCAACACGTCTTGGAATAAGACAGGTCAAGTTCGTTAGCCAGCCCAATCGCTCCAGAATTTGAGGCTCAAATTTACAACTAAATGTCCCAAAAATGCTGAAAACTCGGTTTTTGGTTTATTATTTCCAATAATAAGCCTATGTGATCGTATAGCAAAAAATTTGTATAACCCCCCCTCAAACTTTGTCACTTTACGTTTCAAGGTGCGTAGAATCCAAATTTGAAATGTCAGTCCGCCGTTCGCCGTCCGGGCCATGAAAGGCCTAAGAATTGACTTAAAAAACCCGTTCTTTCGCACATAGACTCCATTTGGGGTCTAGTTGGTCCTAACGTTTAACCATTCCGATCGCTTTACTCGCATAGATGCTATGGGCCAAAAACGAGCGAAAAAGTGTCTTTTTCAAGGCTTTGAGTGTCAGACTTACGCACGCACGCACGCCTGGCACGCTTGGCAGTGGGTCGCGGTGGGTGATGAGGGGAGTGAGCGGGGGGTGATGGAGTGAGAGGAGGCGCCGCGGCACCTTGTGGTGTCTGGGGTGACCAGGGGCGTAGTAGAGAAGTGTAGGAGAATGGATATTTATTACTTTCACGTGTTATACCCATATAATACACCGCGGCACTATGAGGTATGTACGGTATTCCTTCGAGGCATGAATATATGTTTTTTTCTGGGTCATATTTGTGTGTTAATACCAATGCTTTTCCTACGCATATTTAATAACATATCCTCTCGACTTTTCGTATGTACTTAGATAATGATATTATTAAGGCAATAACTATTTGAATAGATAGGAGCTCAAATCGAGAAATATAAACATGCGTATATAATTATAGAAGTATAAGTTGTGGCTACTCAAAATAGGACAAGCCGAGGAGTCTAGACGGGCCTTATGACGTACGCAAGCCAACTAAAACTACGATCATACTCAACTGAAAAAATAATATACCTTTGTGAAATAATTTGCAGCGTTTTCACAAACGGGCATGTGGGGTGTCACAGTCGAAGAATTTTTCAGCGCCGAGTCGATTACGACCACTCTCAGATTTTTAGGTGAAAAATGCCCATAATATTGAACAAATTTTCGAGTTCGGCTGCGTGTTCTAATATTTTCTTTGCGAGCTCGTCACACGCCTGTCCCCTCAATTTTATTCACAAATTTTTATTGACAATTTTCTCTATTAGTCGTGCTGCATGACTGAGTACTTTTGGGTTTGCGAACAGTTTTTTTAAAATTCTTATTTATTTGGCATCAGTTACAAATTACAGTATACAGCCAACACAAAGTAATTGTTATAAAATGTATACATGTAGCTACAGTAGTACATAGTAGTATCACAGCTTTAGACCGCACGCTTGTAGGAAGTTGAATAGAGAAATGTATACTGGTGGAAGTTGGGAGCATATTGCGACGTCGAGATTATATTTATGGACTTGATAGTTCTTTGTCCCACTTGTGGAACAACGTGGCTCTTTGGTTGTGTGTCTTGGTGCACTCCATAATCAGGTGCTCTGCAGTTTCTTCTATTCGGCAGGTGGAGCATAAGCCACTTTCCTCCTGACCAATACGGTGCAGGAATGATTTGGTGACGGTCACCCCGCTTCTCAATCGTGTTATCGCCTTATAAAAATGTTTCGGTAGGCCAGCGAAGGATGGATGGGAGTGCCAGGGTGTTGGTGATGTTGCAGGGAACTAGGTAGTGTTGTTTCGGCCAGAAGGATAAGTAGATCCTTGCATCGAATCGGATAGTAGTTCTTGCCATCGAAGGAGACACTGAGCTTTAAACATGCGATGTAGATCGGAGGGTGGGTATCTTTTTTGTATAACTTACTTTCATGAACGATAATTTACAAAAATCATTTCATACAATCTTACGAACTAAATCACTCGCGACGAAGTTGTGGAAACCCATTACAAAACGGAAGTTAGTGAAAAACGTTCCACGAAAAATAAAGAGTTACAATGTTAAATCGATTTCGACGGTTAGGCCATCATCAGTAACAAACAATAACTGAAGACACGTTAGAAAGGTGAAGGGAGATTGAATCCCATTGGTCGAGAGAAAGGAAAGGGGCAGGAGGTACAACCAATTAAGTGCATACGGAGTGAAAGGTGGATTATAGCTAATCAGATGAAGTGAAAGGGGGAAATAATTAAATATGGTTTGAACAGTGTGAAGGGATAATTCCAAGCTTTACAGAAATGGTCCTATCAGTGGTGAAATATATTGAGGTATATCCTCATTTAAACATTTACCAGACCTGTCACTTTTGATAATTTCGAATTTTTCAAGTACATTCAACATACCTCCCTTTGGGCAAAAATGAAGAAATTCTACAAACTGTCTATCTGTCAAATCAAAATTGTAACAGGACAAAATTAGTGTTCAGGATAAAAGTGGAGTTTATAAACTAAAATGTTCTTATGGCACTTTTGTACCGCCGGAAGGCTTTTACAAATAAACAATTTCATTTCATTTCATTTCATGTTCTTATGGCTACGAATATTGCGGTCAAACTGGTAGGAAATTCAGGGAAAGAATAGATGAGCATCAGGAGGATTTCAGGGAAAATAAGGGTAAGTCTACATTTGCGAAACATCTTAAGGAATCCAATCATAGTTACAATTTTGATTTGACAGATAGACAGTTTGTAGAATTTCTTCATTTTTGTCCAAAGGGAGGTATGTTGAATGTACTTGAAAAATTCGAAATGAAGGTCTGGTAAATGTTTAAATGAGGATATACCTCATTATATTTCACCAAAGATAGGTCCATTTTTATAAAGCTTGGAATTATCCCTTCATAACGTTGAAACCACATTTAGTTATTCGT
The DNA here is from genome assembly GCA_030762985.1 of Adelphocoris suturalis. NCBI lineage: Eukaryota > Metazoa > Arthropoda > Insecta > Hemiptera > Miridae > Adelphocoris > Adelphocoris suturalis. Next base: position 23,266,587 of record CM061049.1, read on the forward strand.
CCCCCTTTCACTTCATCTAATTAGCTATAATCCCCCGTCACCTTGTTTACACTTAAATGGTTGTACCTCCGGCCCCTTTCCTTTCTCTTGACCAATGGGATTCAATCTCCCTTCACCTGTAACTATATAAGCTGTGTCCTTTCTAATGTATCTTCAGTTATTGTTTGTTACTGATGATGGCCTAACCGTCGAAATCGATTCAACATTGTAACTCTTTATTTTTCGTGGAAATAGACAACGTTTTTCACTAACTTCCTTTTTTTTGTAGATCGGAGGGAGGGTGGGTATCTGTTTTGTATAACTTACTTTCGTGTACGATAATTTACAAAAATTAGTTCATACAACTTGCTGCATGACTGAAACTTTTTGGTTGGAACCTTTGGTTCATCATTTTGTAACCCTGTTTTAATAGAAAATCCGGTTGTGTAGTTTGGTTCAATGAAATCTTCGAATGGGGTATTTCGGTGCGGTCTTTTATTTTTTCGCTCTCAATTGCCGTATTGGCGGAAAGCCTTTGGCTAAATGCCCCCGGAGTTTGCCAGACAACCTTTGCCGACTACCTAAGAAAAACTTTTGAAATCCGTTCTGTCCTTGGAAATTGCACCGAAAGAATATTTATTTGGCGTTTGTAGGCGTGTAAGAACATGTCATCCTAAAGCATTGTGATTTACTTAATAAAATAGCGTGGAGGCTCTTCGTGGCGAGAAGCAGTGTTGGGTGAAATGTAATTACAATGTTACAATTACAGGGCATTTGCATGTAGTTTGTAATTGAATGGTGACAAAATCAATGGTGATTACATCTCATACAAAAGTAATTACAATTACATGTGAAATCCAGTAATTGAAATTACATTTACATTATGCTAAAAGGCCTCTAACGGAACAATAAAAAAGGTTCCCCATCACCATCACTCCCTCTCTCCGCCCACTCTCCCTCTCTCTCTCGAAATCGGGTTAGGTATGGGTATAAATCAATCATGGTTTATAATATAGTGAATTGCTACGCACACAAAAGAGAGAGGTGACGCACTGAATGAGGGGCCCGGCAGTGTCGATGAGTGACACTGTCACTGATCACTATAAAAATTCTTGTGGTAGTTGGTGAACTGCTCCTTGAACTTAAGGAGGAAGGGTTCGATGTTGTAGAATATGCAGATAATTTAGCAATTGTTGTAAGGGGTAAATTTTACTGCAACATATCCGACAGATTGCAAAGAGCCCTCATCATCATCCAACAATGGTGTCCAGATGAGGGGTTACACGTTAACCCACATAAAACAGTGTTGGTGCCATTCACCAATAGCTGAAAGCTGAACCTTGAAGTACTAAGCATAGGTGGGAAAATTCTATCCACCAAGAAGGAAGTTACGTACCTCGGAGTTACCGCGCATTACAGGCGCAATGCCCACTTACCCAACTGCAGCTATGGAGGTGCTTCTGGACATGTTCCTACAATGAGTTGCCGTCTTGGGGGCAGCAAGACTGATGCAACTGTGATATTTAAGACGGGGGTCCAGAGTCAGCTTTCATAAAATCCTAGAGAATAGTGATTGTGAGATGGCTCTGACAGTCACCGATCTAATGATAGAAAAACAGAACTTAGAGATTCCCTTCAAGGTGGTCGTGAACAATAGAGACTACTGTAAGAAGGGGGTACCCATGTTTCTTCTGGGCTCCATAGTGTGTTACACGGATGGATCGGTTATGCATGAAGGATCGGGAGTGGGCATTGTAAATCCCACACTCTCTCTGGCAAAGTCCCTTGGGATGTATGCCACGATCTTCCAGGCAGAGATCTACGCTATACAACTGTTTACTGATGAAATGCTGAACAAGCATCTTAGCGGTGCCAAAGTATATACTGGTCTTTATTTTATCTGATGGACCAGGTGCCCTAAAGGCCATTGCTTCCGTCGCTATGGCTTCGAAGCTGGTCTGGGATTTTCTGGATACCGTCATGAAATTGGCCCAGATCAATCAGATCACTCTCCTCTGGATTCCTGGCCATGAGGGTTATGAGTGTAATGAAGCTGCTGATCTTCTTGCCAAAAGAGGAGCAGGTTCCTTGCCTGTAGGACCTGAGCCAATTCTTGGAGCCACCAAAAGTTGTCTACAGAATTTGGCAAAAGATTGGGAGATGAAAAAGCGAGTAGAATACTGGCAAAATCTTCCAAGCCTAATACTAGCAAAATTATTTGTGACATTCTTGGCAAAAAAAGACGGTAGATTTAATTGCTTTACCTAAGAAGGATTTCACATTACTTGTTGGCCTACTAACGGGCCGCTGCCCACTTCAATATCATTTGAAGAAAATTGGGAAACTAACAACGGATACCTGCGGCTTCTGAGGAACAGAAACAGAGGATGCCGAACACATCATGTACTTGGTCAAATCAGGCACAATATCCTTGGAAATGATATCTTATCTCCAGATGATATTTCCAAGGTTTCCGGTTTGCTAAAGCGCGGTGGGGATGTGTTTTTGAAAAGCCTTTTTCATTAGGCTAATGTAGCCTGAGGGCAACCCACAATAGATCATCTGGGTCGCATTGGGGGGTTACTAAAATACAGTACCCAAATTCCCTCAAAAAAAAAAAAAAAAAAAAAAAAAAAAAAAAAGTACGTCACATTACTTCTTCTACTTAATTGAATAGCAAAATTGCCTCCTGTTTACCCTAGGAAGTTGAAACGTTTCACCGTGTGTGGCACTCAGGATTTCTTGTTAGCTGTGAATTCTGTTATTAGGGTGTGAAATTCCCTACAGATGAAAGTTCCCCATTATTGGAAGCTTTGGGTTTGAAACCCGTTAGTACTAATTGCATATTTTTGTGTGTGCATAAGATCGCTTATTCTGAAAATAACTCTCCATCAAACGACTTAACTGATTAGCCTTACAAGTCGAACCTTGGAGGAGGGATATCCCTCACATCCGTCACCGAGATACGACACGGTCGTCTATTTCGGAGACGCGGACTATTTCGAGAAAACGGCCTCCACGCTCACGTGTGCAGAAAACTCAAGAGCCGTGAGATTTTCGTTGTGTTACCTACTAGTAACGATATCCTGGATGAAATACCGAATCTCATTGCGCTAAATTCGTGCAATGGGTTTACTCATAATAAAAGTGTTAATATGTATACATACTAGCCTATTACCCGGGCGTTGCCACGGTGGGGGTGCTGGTCTCACTCTGCTGATCAGGGTGGCTCTGTACCCTACCATTACTACCCGGCAGTCCTAAAGAGGCTCCGTTTCAAATTTCAGCATCGTTGGATACATATGAAAGAAATTAGCCACAGGGCTCACTACCCGGCTGTCCTAAAGAGGCTCTGTTTCAAATTTTAGCATCGTTGGATACATATGAAAGAAATTAGCCACAGGGCTCACTCTGCTGATCAGGATGGCTCCGAACCCTTTCATTATTACCCGACACTCCTAAAGAGGCTCCGTTTCAAATTTCAGCATCCTGGGATGAAATGGAAAGAAATAAGCCTTCGGGCTCACTCTGCTGATCATGCTCATGACTTGAGACTTTCACTCGGTTACTTCCCAATACCTAAAGAACATCTGTACTAAATTTGGTCGAAATTCGTCAAAACGTGAGGATTTGTATATAGAACACATACAAACTTTTCACATTTATATATAGATTTATAAATTTGCATTAGGAAGTTAGATGGAATAGGAAGTTATAGATGACAATACAATGTTAGACAAAAAAAAAAAAACCGTCATTTCATTCGTGTCTTGTTGCTCCAGAGAGGCTTCCTATCGAATTTCGTTATAATCAGACAGACTTTTAGCACACTCAGCTGATGAAGATGGAGCCTATGAGGTCAATTGTCTCTTGTTGTCCCAGAGAGGCTCCTTATCAATTTTCAACGTTCTACGGTGAACAGGGGAGATTTCGGCTCACTCAGCTGATCAGGATGGCGCTCCTCACTTTGTCCGTCTCTTGTTGTCCCAGAGAGGAGGCCCCCTATCAAACTTGGACGTCCTACAGAGAACAAGAGAAATTTGAGCACGATTTGCCATCATAATGATTGATATTACGGTCAGCGAGGCACAAGTTCCGACATGAGAATACAAACATATCAAAATTTGGTCCTAATCGGACCAGCGGTTCCGGGAGAGTAGTGAGCACAACATTCTGTCCTATTTTTACGCAAGAAGGCTTCATTAGTGGCCCATCATGTCGTATATATGTGGTCAGCGATAATTATCGTTCATGATCAACTTTTTTGTTTTTTTATCATAATAGACAAGTTGGGAATTGGGCGATTTTTCCATGATTCAAACGTGTATATCTCAAAAACTACAGCTGATACTGAAAAACGAGTTTCAGAATTGAATTCAGCACCTCTTAAAACCCCTAAAACCAGTGTTCTTTGTTTTGCGACGAGGAAATTTTATTTTGTCTAGCTAGATTGGGTTTTCGAACCACTGTGCGCCGGCGGCGGGCGGACGGACGGATTTTTTCAATTCGATTTTTGAATTCTACGCATCCTGAAACGTAAACCAACAAGTTTTGAGCGGGGTGGGGGGGTTCAACAATTTTTCTTTCCTGGTTGATTACAAAGGTTCATTATTGAAAAAAATATACCAAAATACTATAATGGTAAACAAACACATACAGACAAACGCTGGCGAGTCATAGACTCGTTCGTCAATCAGTTAGGATTTCCAGGCTCTATTGTCTTCAAGACGGTCATTTAATCAAATAAGCGACGCCCAGTTGGCCGTAAACCGCATTCGAATTGAAGGCACGAGGCGGCGCTAGGGAGAAGGCGAATTTAAACGCTTGCGGTCTCATTGAAATAATTGAAGTCAAATAGTTGGGCGTCCCGGGAGCAGAGGGGCGATTCAATTTCTCTAGAGGTTTATTGGATTAGTTGGGACCGCAATTCCGACTGGCCCCTCCAACTAATTCGATCAAGTCGTACGCGGATGGGACAGATGACTCTGCTGGTACGTGTGATGACCTGCTCTGGTGGAAGCAGGGTGGCTAGAACTTGACAGGAGGATCTAGCCCCTACCCGGTATGTCCCATGATACCAGCGCTTTCTTCTTCTTGGGTATCACTCCTTCTGTATCTACTATTTACTTTTATCCCAATCGTGACATCTTGTACCAGTCAATCCCTTAGTAAAAACGAAGATTAGTTGGGCATGTAGATCAGAATGATGTGTGTAGTTTGGTGGTCTGGATGCTCGCAAGCTCGCATCTCAAAAAGACATAACATCAAGTAGTCAATCCCTTAGTAAAATGCACATTAGTTCGACGGATAGATCAAAATGACGTTTTAAAGTATTTAAAACATTTAGAATAATGACGTTTAAAAATATGTTACGGAGGTTGAATTTGAATGCGAAAAATTTTGTCTAGAGCTTGGGATCGAACTAGGTTCATCACTTTGGAAGTCCGATACGCTATCCACTTCACCACGGGTGATATTGAAAACTATTGAATAGTTACAGGACTTGGTTACCCATCAGGGAGCTTATTCCCATTGCCAATGGACGCTAGTTCGAATTCATGTCGGCAGGGGCACGCAAAGCGGGACATGTTGTGTACCTAGTGTCTGGTGTTAGATGAGATAGGGGAGAAAACCGGATAAAGTTGGAAAGCATATTACACAACTCATTACAAATATTACAGAAATTTAAGGCAATACATGTAGTCAATAGATTAACACTGGCAAATTAAAAAGTATTATTGGGAAAGAGAGTGAAAATTTTCAAATTCATATCCAATATTTACTTGAATGACCTTTAAATCTATTTCAGCAGTGGGGTTTTCTGTCTACTTACTTAATTACAATTAGGTACCTTTAACTGCATTGTTACATGTTCTTATGAAAATTTGGTATAGTACTTTTTCTTCTTTAGTCCATCACACGAGCCTGCATTCTTCATCATGCTAAAATTAGAAAATTACAGATATTGAGTTAGGTATAACATGAATATTGGATAGCCAATTATTTGTATATGGTATAGATATATAGTTTAGTTTTATTATTTTCAGTAATGAACCTTTGTAATCGACCAAGAAAATTACAATTTAACACCCCCTGAATATTTTTTGGTTTACGTTATAGAGAAAAAAAAACGCTGCAAATTATTACACAATGGTTTATTATTTCTGTGATAGATTGCCCTTCTAGGCAGATCATTGGTCTATAATTCAGGAGCTGACATGGAAAAGCACTTAAGTCCAAAAATCGAATTTCATAGGAACTCCCTCTGAACTCTTATCAGATTTGTTGGACATAATCTCTGCTCCATGCAAAGGTCACACATTTATTCACGGTGCGATCTAGCAAGGACGGGAGGACCTAAGGCTTTTCCCACGCCGTTGGCGTGACTGTTTACTTGCACTTCGACGAAAAAAATTGTCTTTCGATTTTTGGACTCAAGATCTTTTCCATGTCAGCTCCTCAATTATTAAACCCCGTATGTAATATATGATCAGAACATGGCGCATCGTGCCTCCGAGAAGGGTTCACACTTTTACTGTTCCAAGACCCCGCAGTTTTACGCTTCACAGTAAAGATGTTAAAAAAAACGGGAAAATGACGCTTGAAGTAATTTACGTTCTCGAATGCGCAGAATGAAGCAATGATTTGAGAAAAATGAAATTGGTAGGGTACAATTTACAGGCTAACTCACAAATTCCCAGAAAATGTAATCAAAATCTGATGAAAACTAGACGTTGTTCTCGGAGTACACTTTCTAGAAATGGTTCTAGAAATATTCTATTTTGCTAATTTGATTGTCGTCCTACAATTTTGAAATTTTTGAAGTCCATAGTATGTCCTAAAGATCTGCAACGGGTAACCAACGCGTTTTCTGTATCTTCTGGTTGTAGATCCGATTCATGTTTTGAAAAACGACTGACACGTTTCCCCTACAAACACTTTTCCACACCCACCACTACCACAAGGGATCTGGTAGACCAAGTCTGAACGTTGTTCTTTTAGTGTGAAATCTTGAAGTTTGGAAAATACTGGTCTATTTGTATTAAGTGTTCGAAATGCAATTTTGACCTGTTTATAAGGCTCGAAATTCTTTGTCACTTGTTCTGCCACCCCTTTCACGTTAGGCATTGAATATATTGGACTGGTTGTTGTTGTTGTTGAGTTGAAGGTATACTATTCTGAGTGTTTCTTTGAAGTGTGCTATGTACAGTTTGGTCTACCATTTAATTATTAGTATTGTAGAATAAATTAAATATCGATGTTGATCAAACTGAGAACGTTTCGTCATTGTCAGACGACTCTCAAGTTGTTATAATAATATTCTCCTTGCGAACTCTAAGCGTTTGTGTTTTGACGGAACTCCGCTTCTGGCAATCGGAGATAAAACAAACAACTAATGGCATTCTTTAAAAATAACTGCGACCCAGTTCAGCGTATCTTTTTCAACTCCGGCACCGACCTGACTTTTTCAACTTTTCATCCGACTCCAACGAACTAAGGATGAGTTCCACGATTTTATCTGTATTGAGAGCCTTTTAAGTTGATTATTTTTCAACGCCCCTGGAAAGCTAACAGAAAGTTTTGCGTGAAATATATTTTTCCAAAACTCTTGTAATACTCGCGTCGGGACTCGATCTGGTTATTGATCTTGACGAATTGGGGCAACTTATACCATCACTCACCCTTAAGGCTCCCCTAACCCCTACGTTAAGAATTAACTGACCCAGGTCCAGTTTTCGATTATTACACTACCCCTATTATTTACACTTAGTCATTAAACCGTCGGCTTAAAATTGATAATAAGTACATGCTTCGCCATTATGTTTACGAAGCATTATTACTATTATTAGTTAGTAACTTGGCGCTATAAATCAGATTTCCTTGACACTACAGAGGCTTAGGGAACATGAGATGTTGTGATAAAATGAGAGGTTTCCAACAAGTGGCGAACGATTATCGTGGAACAATAACTAAGGGAGTTACACTTCCCTAGCAACGGAATGTTTGAACGTGGAAACCAATAGAAATAAAATAACCAGGTAACTCAGGAAGAGTAACGCTTAGTTTAGACGAAAAGTTTCAACCCTATGTTTGCGCGCAAATTGAAAAGAACTAGAAATTTTTGATCAAACTCTATATACACACATAGAAAAACATTAAAACTCAAGGAATTTCAAAACGAATTTCCATGAAGGAAATTTTGGATTCATTGCGATAGCATATTCCTAGAAAATTGACTAAAACGGTCCGACCTTGGTAAAATTGGAAGTAATTGACCTTCTGTTGTTGAAACAATGATTTAAAATCATTGTAACCATTTAAAGGATCGACCAAAGACGATAAGGTTGTATTCGATAATCATCAGAAACGCTTGCATACGAGTCTGCAACACATTGGGACATTTTATATCTTTAGTTGCAGACTCGTATGTGTTGCAGACTCGTACGCAAGCTTTAGGCCCGCTGCAAATTGAACCCAGCACACGCACAGCCCACGTCCGACCCACGCGTGGGTAGGAATGTGAATCACGGTTTTGCATTAGGTACCGCATATTGAACCCAGCCCACGGCTATCCCACTCAGTTGCTCTCCACGCGTGGGTCCGTTTGTATGTGCCACACAGTTTTCGTGGGTCGTGGGTGTGTTGGAATGACCAAAAATGGATGAGAAGTTAATTGAACTTGTCAGGGACCATCCTGTGCTGTACGACACATCTGATGCGAACTACATGAGAACAAAACTAAAAGATGAGCTTTGGGAAAAAATTGGGACTGAATTGGAAACGGAGGGTGAGCACACACTTTTTATTATATTATTATTATTATTAGTTACTTGAAAAAATGTTAAAACAATTCATTGCTCATGTTACATTACATGGTTACTCATATAATACCTACATATTTCCTATTTATTTATATGTTAATTATGTATTACAATAATTATTGACCTAGGAAAATCATAAAACTATTTTCCCCTTTTTGTCCCCATCTCAAGTCAGAATTGCACTCGTGGCACACGACTGGGTTCAATATGCGGTACCCGACCCAGCCCATGGTCGTGGGTTGGGGATGGGGTCGGCGTGGGCTGTGCGTGTGCTGGGTTCAATTTGCGGCAGGCCTTAAGAGCCACTCAGCTGACCCGGACCCTGGGCATCGTCAAGTAAATGTCCTAAAGAGGCTACATACGAAATTACAGCTTCCTAGAGTGTAAAGCATAGAAATTACCTATTAAAATGATTTAACCACCGCTTCACAAATCAAACCGTTTTCGCAATATTCGGATCACCTGCTATGAATCAAATCATCGAAACACCAGCTCAATGAAATCATCAGAAATTAACAAGCGGTTGCAATCATGTTCACAGTATCAATTATTGAGAATGATCACCTGTGTGTAAACAATTATTCATATAACTATGCTCATAACTCAGCTTGTTGGCCACGCACTTCGCAGTAGTTAACATAATATGATTGGATAAATCGAGAGCTTTCGAACGAATGGTCAACGAATTTTGTGGGATGAAAAACGACGAAGTACCATTTCCCTAGCAACGACTCGGTTGTAAGAGGAAATCATCAGAAATTTTTAACGTCACACTTTTTGAGTTATGTGCCATTGTAAAGACATAAAATGTCAAAACCCCGCGCTACTTTCGTGTCATATTTTCATAACGCTTTTGGTTTATTAATTTCAATAAACCTTTGTAATTGACTAAGAAAAAAAAAATCTAACATCCCCCAGAAAAGTTTTGGTTTACGTTTCAAGATTCTTGGAATCCACAATTCGAATAAATCATAATCCGTCCGTCCGCAGTTGGCAGCTTTTCTCCAAAAATACTAGACTAAACTATATGAAATTCGTGTTAAAAATCACATTCCTTAAATACTTCACTTGTAGGTACATCGCACGGACAATAGTTAGTAAACTCGATTTCACAACGTTATAATAAATTCCATTGGAACTAAATAACCTGGTAATTCCAATATTGGCATTATGTCTCAACTGATATAGGCAATTTTTATGTATTCCAGTATCACTATCTTGCTATTTTTGATGGAATTTCGAGCTATTCAATAGATCCGCTAGCAGTGCGCGATTTCTCTATCTTCTCGCGCTTAGAAATTCGAAGGCCTTTTTTCGATGTTCAAGCCCTTAGGGACGGAGAGATTTTTTTAAATCGATTTTTGGATTCTACGCTTCTTGAAACGGAAACTCAAAAATTGTCAGGGGGTGTTAGAATTTTTTCTTTCTTGGTCGATTACAAAGGTTCATTATTGAGTAATGAACCAAAAATGGAAGGTAGACCTACGGTTCTACAGTCAGATCATTTAATAATGATTAACAGGACTTGTTTTTAACTAGTTCATACGTTCTAACATTTAAACGTTCTAATATTTGTCTTTTAAATTTCAGGTAGGTAAATGGATGTACAAATCGTCGATCTTCGTATCTGTGAGTGGATTTTCTTATAATCACTTTTCATTCTGTCATTGTTTGGTCGGTTTTTGACTGTGCTTGGGAGTTGTGCTTAGTTGGTCAGTTTTGATAGTTGGGAGTGTGATTATTATTTTTGTACATTGTTCACCAACCTTGTAACGCCGGAATATACAAATAGACAATTTCATTTCATTTCAACTTGGCAGAATTTTTTTTAAATTTGCTTTTTGGAAAATGTGCATATTGTAACCTAAATCCTAAGTGGGGACCGAAATCTTTTATGATCGTGTTACCCCGCGAATGACCTAAGCGAGTTGAAACTATTTTGATAACTCTCGCTCAACGTCCGTCCAAATAATTCCATTCGGAGTTCGTTAGATTATTAGACTGACATTGTCGAGAGCGATTATTGTGGATTTTATTATTATGAAAATTTTCCCCGAGGGTATTATCAGCTCTTGTCGGTGGAGAGGGCGGCCTGAGGACCTCAATATTATTCCCGATAAAACGCGATGATAAATAAACAGAAACCAAACCCTGACCTGAATTATTCGTCCCCGGCTGCGTGCGTTCAGATATCTGATTAATTATTTCTCAAATGGGAGAGCAGCGTCATCTCTGTACCTTCCAATTGAAACTATTGCACTCTTGTTTCGATTTGATTCGAACTAGACTATTCTGGACATTCTATTGGTACATAGATGCATTATGCTTGATTTATACATACTACATACGTACATACTTTCCAGCATCATTGTCAAATAGTACCTACAGGTTGGTTTTACAAAAAGGCTAAAAAATACCAGGCTGATTGTCATTCTAACGTTTTTATTACGAAAAAGCTGATTTCACAATAGGTCTGCTACATATATACATACTACATACTTTATACTTATGTAGTGGAAAATTTATACACGTGAAATGCTGTGTGAAACAAAAAGTAGAATTACGACTGATGATAACACTGCAAAAAAATAAATGAATAAATACATAAAATGAAAATAATATTAGTATAAAATAAATAGAATAAATGAATAAATAACATAAAAAATGTCTGCCAAGTTGGGTGTGGCACTCGTTTCGTTTACTATCTAAAATGTATAGATCATTGAAAAGGTTTAAATGATCTTGAAAAATTCCATAGCGGAAAATAGTAAATCAAGAAGTAGCGTGAAATGTCATAATTGGTCAATTAAGAAACGAAAAAATGAAACTCAATGTAATTTAAGTTTGTACAAGCGCAGAATGAACTGATGAGTTGAAAACAATGAAATAGGTACGGCGTGAAAAAAATTGTGCTATTGCTTGGACTATTTTTGCGTCGAATGAGTCCAAAAGCAGCTCTGGAGGCGTTATAATTGATTTTTTGCGATTTTTGAACTACCGAAAAACGTGTTTTTTGGAAATGTACCATGAAAAAATATGTTGTCAAAAATCTGTCTAGCAACTCGTTTGTCAGTAGTTGAAAAATCGCGAAAAAAATCAATTATCAGACCTTCAGAGCTGCTGGTTGTCTCATTCGACGTAGAAGTAGTCCAAGTAAGTAGGTGATAGTAAAATTTTTTTCAGATCGCCTAGTGGTGTAATTTGTATTAAAAAAAATCAAAAAACTGTATAAAAATCGTCAAAAATTGTTAAAAAAAAATCGGCGGTTCTTGGCAATAGACATGTTAAGGAGGCATTTTAGACCCGTCATGTGTGATATAGGCGTGTTCAGCGTTAAATTTTCATCAAGAATATTCCGTTTTAATTTAACATAAATTATCCTGGAATTTAGGAGATTCTTTCAAAAACTCAGGTGCCGCACCTCAAAAATTAGGCTTCCACGTAAAAAATGGGCTTCGGATTCGTGTTCAGCCCCCTCCAAAACGCCCAATAAAGGCACAACTTTGGGTTTTTTTTTTTTTTTTTAACTGTAATTTCTCAAATGTGAGCGAAGGGCTTTCCCTGTACCTTCCAATTGAAAATATTGCACTTTCGTTTCGATTTAATTAGAAATTGGACAATGTACATACGTATGCAATATTCTGGATGGTATGTATACATACTTCATACTTAAGTACTGGAGAGTGTATTTTATACATTGCACCGTTGGAAAAAAGTAGTTACGACTCATAATTAATAACTACAAGGACATTAGTGACTATAACGGCGAATAATAACTAAAACTAATTATCTATTAGTTATTATTTTACTAGTAACTAATGCAGCTATATAGTAACTACTTCGATGAAAGTCTTTTTGACTACTTTTCCCGGTGACCGCAAGTGATCCATCAGTTTTTCCTCTTAACGAGTTCGGCGACCTCGTTCGGGCTGCGGATGACGTAAGGAAAAAATGGCGGGGCGGTGTGACAAGTCAGATATTTTTAGAGGAAACTTGTAAATCGAATCAGCAGCTAAATGACGACAGTTGAAGCGAAGGTCTTTCACAAAATACCGTTTAATTTTGATGAAGTTTTGGCGAATTTTCGTAGAAATTCAAGCTAACGCGATGGTTTTGTCAAGCTAAAATCTGTTTTGAGACTTGTCTCTTGTTTTGAACTTGTTTTCAAAACAGATTTTAACGTAGAACATTTTGATTTTAATTTGTTTAAACCATCGCGTTAGCTTATCGAAATTAAACGATATTTTGTGAAAGACCTTCATCATTTTCTCAAACTGCTTTGACGAGGTATGACCCTCGTTGACCACGATGTTCTACCCCGATTCGGTTCAAATTTTAATCAAAGACGGAAAAAGGCAAGACGAACAATCTCTCCAGTTTCTACCCTCCACCGCATCCCCCTATGTGCAATAAGCGTAAAATTGACCAGATTTAACCACCGTTGACCACGGTGTTTTCCTGCTTCGATTCACTTCAAATTTTAATCAAAGACGAGAACAAGCTAAACGAAAAATCTGTAAAATTTTCAACCTTTTACCCTCACTCCCCTACGATCAATAAGCGTAAAACTGAATAGGTTTGACCCCCCGTTGACCACAGTGTTCTCGAGTACCTCAATCTAGCTTTCCTAACGAAAGGATGAGTTTGTTGACCAACACTTTTTCAGCACGTAAACTGGTCAAATTTCAAAAATTTTGCTTAAAAAATCATTAAAAAAGGCTAAAAACCGATAAAAATTGTAAAATTTATATTTTCAGCAGAATTTTAGTCAAAAATTTTTATCAACTACGAACTAGAACGTTATGCTGAAAAATGTACCTAAATCTCATTAAACGTTTGTTTTTTGGATAAACTACCTAAAAAGCTGAAAGCCCCAAACCTTTTTTGAATTGCAGATTATTATTTAGAACCATGAAATTGGTAGTTAACACGTTCTATGTACTCAAAGTGCTCAAATATTAGAAAAATGTAACATAATATACTGTGATGATTACGAGAATTCGCTCAGACGATCATGCTGGGTGACAGGAACTTTTAAGGACGTCCCTCTGAAGCAATGTCTTATAGGCTAGGCTTCGTTAATAACAGGAACGCCTATTGGAATTGACCAAGGGGGGTGGGGGACAACCCAAGCATGAAAAAAAAAAAAAAATAGCCGCATAAAAATCCGCTTCAGACCATTCTGAGACCGAATCCGTGAAGAAAACATAGGTTTATGTCTTTGAGTATATGAGTGTGTGTGTGTGTGTGACACAAATTTTGTCGACGCTGTCCAGACTACAATTCTCAACCGATTTTCGAGATTCTTTCTTTGTTCGATCCCAATTTCAGTCTAGCTGTGCAGCAAACCTCGGAAATTTAGAATTTCAAGGTGGAAGAGGGGGAATGGAGGGGGGAAAGTCGAAAAAACGTGTTTTTTTGTATTTTTTACAAATTTTGTCGACGCTACCTAGGTTCCAATTTTCGACCGATTTTGGTGATTCTCATTTGATTCCATTTTCAGTCTAGTTGTGCAACGAACCTAGGAAATTTCGGATTTGCTGTCGGTCGAGGGGATACCGATTCTATCGAGCGCTACCCAAGCTACAAATCTATAGAGTACCGATTTTCGTGATTCTCATTTTGTTCCATTATGAATTCGATATAGTTTTTGAAAGTTTGTTAGGATTTTCAAATTTCATCAAGAGAGGAGGTGAATGGAGGGGTAATATTGATAAACTATGATGTTTTCAATATTCTCGTCCGATTTTCGTGATTATTTTTTTGTTCATCCTTAAATTTGGTCTAGTTATGGAAAAGTAACTGGAGTTTTAAGTTTTATAATGAAAGGGGGGTGAAAGAGGGGGTAATACTGATAAATCATGATGTTTTAACTATTCTCGTCCGATTTTCACGATTCTTTGTTTCGTTCAACTTTGAATTTGGTATAGTTATGGAATATGTAACGGGAGTTTTAAATTTCGTGATGGAAGAGCGTGAACGGAGGGGCTAATAACGGTAAATCGTGATATTTTTATTATATTCATCAGACTTTTCGTGACTGTTTTTATTGTTTGTTCGATCCAAATTTTATTCCAGTTACGCAAACTCGGAAATTTCAAATTTACTGTCGGTGAAGGGGTGAAATGGTGTGAGGGGGGAGGGGGGGGGATTCCGAGAAATCATGATACTTTCCTTATTTCCATTATTTTAATTCTCACCAAAATTATATACAATCCAGGGTGGCTTCTAACTGGAAAAGTCAGAGAAAACCTGGAATTTTCAGGGAATTCTTTCCGTTGGAAAAATTCAGGGAAATGTCAGGGAATTCGGCAAAAACCACCAAATGTTAAGGATTTTTTTAAATGAATACTAAAAAAAATTTAAAGCGTTTTTAGGTATATTATAACTCTTAAACAATCAAACTTCAATAGCGTACTTCATTGTACTAGGTAGTTCCATGTTATTTCATAAGTGAGTTATACGAATGACAAAAATAATAATCAATAGTTGTTGTGGTTAAAATGTTCAAAAGTAACACAGCTACATGCACATAAAAAGTGACTGGATATGCCATTGGCTTCCCTGGTAACTACATCACCTAATAAACCATTTGTGAGAAAAATCAACAGAGTATTGAACTAGGGAAAAAGCCCACCAGAGAGAACCAGTGAGAGTCCCGGAACTAGTTTGTATACATAAGCTAGGACTTTTCAGGAGGGTTAAGGAGGGGGAAATTGGCCCATTGGAATGTGGAGTCTTGTGTTATAAATTCACATAGCAACTTTCCAATGAACGATTTTTGTGGGATGGGGGATCAGGAAGTTACACTGTCTCTGGCAACGATTGGTAGTAGGTGAAAGAAAGCGTGACATTTTTTGCTGTCGGACGAAAATCTTGAATTATCCCCAGAGCTAAGAAATCCATGTAAGGAAAAATGTATTACAAAAAATAGCTTCAGATCACAAATTGAGAGACCATAAAATATTAAATAAAAATTCATGCAGCATGATCGTATGGATGAATTTTTGTAAATTGTATTGCATTTAGGTTATATTGTTTTGATATTTGAACACTTCGAGGGCAATGAAATTGTTAAATATAAGTAAACTACATATAAGCAGTCTGTTTTTTTTTTTTTTTTTAACTCTTTCTTTTAACTTCGATTCTCTTCTTGAGCTCTTGCTTTCTTTCTTGAGACAAAATTTCAGATCGATTTTCAACCCACTTCCCGATATCCAATCGATCTGAAATTTTGCAAACGAGTTCATGCTGGCGTACATTTAATTTATCAAATTTTTGCGAAGAAAAAGTTAGTTATACTATAAATTTTCGCAAATTTGAAATTTAATATGGGAAACCTTACTAGTGTTTATATATACCCCACTAAATATACTAAATATACGAACTCCTCTCCACTCAATGTTTAAATTACCTGTTCAACGTGATGGTAATTCAGAAAGACTACCAAATTTGAATGTTCAACAATGTCAATTTGTATGTCTTATCTTATATCCCACTAAATATACTATATACTATTGAACGTCTGCATAAAATGAAAACGAATCCAGAGTCAATAAAATATTATATGATTTTCCTTGTCAATTTAATTTAAGTTATTATCAATGTGATTTTGTTTCAATTTACTGTTACCAAGAAACTACCAAATATTGAAACAATAATAAAATTAACCGAGAACATGAGAAAAATAAAGAGTTACATTAAAAACTTGTTTTTATGGGTTCCTTTTTTTCATCTTTAAATTATACGATTTTTGTTTTAGAAGCATTGAAGGTCTGCACAATATAATGACGAGAAAACAACAACAAAAATTTGAATTTGATATTTTTGTCAGGAAAATCTGAAGTTTGGTCAGGGAAAAGTTAGGGAAATCAAAAATTTCCATTTGTGGGACACCCTGCAATCCATTCATATATAGGGACGTCCCTGTAATATGAATTCATGCATTGCTCACCAATAAGTTTCCTTTCTCGTTACGTAACTATATTCTCCTTATATGCGGATTTGTTTCTATTTGGTTGTGGGTGGGCTTACGACGTTTAATCCCTCCAGATTTGGTGGTCCTGAGTGGTGGTCTGGATCGATGAGATTTCGCTCCTCTCGCTGCGATACTCATATAACTTTCAAGAAGTGTTTAGAGAGGTTGCTAGACCGCCCTCGAGGGTAAAAAAAAAGAAAAAAAAAAGTTACACAATATCCATTTCATCCTTCACGAGGGGAGAAAAATTGCTTACAGCGAAATCGATGGAGTCTGACCTCAATCCGATAGTTCGGACTTGAGTGGTTCACACTGGATAACGTTGAGATTATCGAAATGAATAAAATAGGCTGGTATTCCACGCGCCCTCCACTGGTCTATTATGCTATCTACATCCCTACAGTGGTTCAGTAGGTATGCTATCTACGATTTGAAAATGGAAAGTTAGTGTTACAATAGAGGGCACATGGCATTCCAGTTTAAGGGCGGAATTCATAGACGGGAATTGAACCTAAGTGGGCCTCTAAGAGTATCGATAAGGGAATTCATGCCTAGAAAATGTGATTGTTTTAAGCTCTCCCAAAACCTGACGTCTTTGTTTTTCAACAGTCTCATTATACCTATAACTCTTCCTATTTTCAACTACCTATCTATTCTTCAAAACTACCTGGCGAATCATTGTTTTCTCATTTTCTTTCTTCTTTTCCGTAACAACTCTATACATAAACTTAAATTATCAGCACTTCAACAAACAAGCAACAAGGATTCAATTCAGCTGTAGTTGCCCCGATCCAGGCAGGAAGACCAATGACTTTCGTCTTCGTCTGACAAGGCCTATGTCCTGTCTCCCTAAGGAACAAGGATAATAGCATAAAAAGCAAAAACACAAAGAAAAGAGTAACTTTTGAGAACTGTTATTGATCAGTGAGGAATGTGAGAGGGAATTTTCCCGTCCCTTTTCCCTCAAACCAGGGAAACTTCCCCTACAACATACTGTCAGGGCTGCCAACTTAAGTTGAAAAAGCATTGAGTGTCCCCTGAGTGCACTGTCAGACTCGTGTAATCTGAGTGTGCCCCTAACTGTTGAGTGAACCACCCCACTCAACTATGAATTCGAACTGGTGAGTGGAGGGTGACCCTCCATTAGTTGAGTGCGAGTGAACACACACACACACTCAGGCTTTGTCTATGAATTCTGCCCTAAATCTCTCTGTTTGAAGATCATCGTTAGTATCAAGTGTTCAATAGTAGTCATTTATGTGTTTTCACTATCGGAGTCGGGATCATCCGGAAAATTTCCTTGGTCGCTCCGCAGCAGTCGACCTCAGTTTTACTAAGTTTGCTTTGGAATAAAGATTCATCAATTTGAACTTCGCAACCGATTCCACCCTTTTTCTGTACTAGTCTTTAACACTTCTTTCAAATCTCCCCCACACATGACACTACTGTATGCACGACTGTTAATCCACACATACGCCTTTACCTTTCAGCAAGTCGATATTGAGATGGTAAGTGAGATGTTCACTTTGAACTTGTTTAATTGTTTGGTTCCCTTGATCCCTGTTATGTCTCTTTCGTATATATGTATCAACAAGAATAACCAACTACGGATACAAACACCCACATCCAAGGTGAAGATAGCAAACACACCGTGATTGATATCAGCGTCCGTGAAGGTAGCATACGAGAGAAGTACCAATAGGCCGAGGTCACATTTTGCGTGGGGTTTCAGCACGTAAGTTCTTTCTGGAAAAACGTAAAAGTAATGACACGCGCCCCCTACGCACTGAGCACAGGGTTGGCAGATGGTATGGGGCAAAAAACCGGACACTGCTATGATGGGGAGACTAACATACTCATTTAACTATC
Source organism: Adelphocoris suturalis (assembly GCA_030762985.1). Classification (NCBI taxonomy): domain Eukaryota; kingdom Metazoa; phylum Arthropoda; class Insecta; order Hemiptera; family Miridae; genus Adelphocoris; species Adelphocoris suturalis. The sequence goes on from CM061049.1 coordinate 23,285,235, forward strand.
TAACAGTCATAAGTTCCATGCATGCACTATTACTGATATGCACATTCATTATAGACTATGTTCAACAGCGTGAACGTTTGTTCATCCCATGAGGTACATTCTTTATTCACTAAAATTGCTCATTGCTACTTCCCACTATCTAATGTAAAGCATTTTCAAATTGAATTCGCCCTTTTACCAAAAGAATTGGTCCTTTTAAAAAATGAATCCGTTTTTACTAAATTAATTCGTCCTTTTACAAAATGAATTCGTCCTTCAAAAAGAGACCAAATCTTGAAGGCAACCAGAAAATGATATGCAGACACCTTTTCCTGTTTCGAAGAATAATAATTTATTGCATTGGTTTGCATAGTTAATAAAGAATTTTATAAAGTTTACTAGGAATTGGCACAAGAAATTTGCAAAAAGTTTGCAAGAAATTCGTTCAAAGCCACGAATTTTAGAGTTTTGGTTTATTATTTTCAATAATAAACCTTTGTAATAGACCAAGAGGAAAGAGTACCCCCCCTCAAAATTCGTTGGTTTACGTGTAAAGATGCATAGGATCTAACATTTTTGGAGCCATTGCAATAGCTCCATTTTCTACTAAAATTCGCTAAAAATAGATAAAAATAGCAAAAAAGCTAAAAATCCAAAACCTCTTTTTGAATAGCAGATTATTATTTAGAATACGTTTTTTGCCATAAAGTTAATAGTTAACAATTTCCTTGCACTCGAAAAAATCAAATTCCAAAACAATTTAACATTATGCAATACGATAATTTACGAAAATTTGCTCATACGATCATGCTGCATGACTGGAACATTTCGTGTGGAATGTTTCCAGTTTCCTACACATTTCCCCAAACACTAGTCTACTACTGGTTGAAAATTATTTAAAACAATATGTATCAAGTTTTCAAAAATTTCAAAGTTGAAAAATCAGTCAAAAATCGAAATAATGACTTGATATCACTTGTAATATAAAGCCTCATCATCGATTGGCTGTGGAAATACGTTTCTTTCATATGACGCCGGTATGCTATTTTATTTTATGTCAAGATTTGATGATGTTATGATAGGATACTGTTAAGATTTCAACTGCCTTCAATACTGACCACATTGGACATCGAAATCTATGAATATTTACCTACATTTGTCTTTAAATCTACAAGATTAGTTTAATAATAATAAAGTATGAGTACCTCCTAATTATTTTTAATAATTTGATTCCATGTTTGTCTATCACAATCATAAACTAAAATTTCTCTACACGATCAATAGCGACTGAAATGTCGAAGATTTCTTCAAAAATTTGCTCATGGGGTCATGCTGCATGACTGGACTTTTTTCTATACGTGGGTCACAAAATTTTCATTCCGAAGAAAACTTAACTAGACATTTCAATCTTAACGTGTCTATATTTCTGTAAGGTTCTGTTACATATACATAAATGTAATTAGGAACATCATTTTCAATGTCGTTTTCACTGAAAAAATATCTCGTGCATCTATTGGGCAAGTAAGGACTAAGGACGTTAGGAACTTTTTAGGAACTCGAAAAGTTACATTCATTCAGCCCCTCTTTCTTTCTCTGAAACACTGTACCTATAAAATATTAAAAATTCGGAAAAGAGCTGTGGAAATTGAAAATTCAGAAAAACTTTGAAAGTTGACAATTTGAAAGAAATCTTTATACTTGACAAAAAAGTAAATTAGACCTTGTCCTTAACTAGTAAGTAGGTGCTGAACTTTTCTTCTTCGTTTCAAATATAAAGTATTTTGGTCTACTTTAAATTTTTTATAAAGTATACAGTATTTTGAACAAAAATAAAGTAGGATACTTTAAATTGAAGTAGATCGGGCAACCCTAATTCCAACGCCAACCAACATCCTTCACTTTATCGTGGGATTAAGACGCCGAAGCTCGAAAACCACCGTGAGAACACTTGGTCAGCATTTTCGTTCCATCTCCGTTCCCAATTCACTTCATCTCTGTTCATCACTTCCTAATCTAAGTTTCCTTCGCATTTCCTTCACACTCCGGTCCCACTGCCATCCGTATCTACCTCATACGGGGACCCGATATCGACGAACCGCCTCCACTTTCATGAATGAAACTCCTCGGGGCACCGGACGTCGTCAAACGTTCGTGTTTATGAATGGGGCGATGACTCAGACCGATCGTCACACACTCACACTAGCACACACATGATGTTGGCTACAAACACACACGGGTGCAGGCGCCCTCGTGAGAAGGAGGTTTTGAAATCCTTGCATCTTTGATCGGACTCTTTGAGGGGATGTTTACCAAACACCTCGCCCGCGATATCGGTACTCTCACACATTTTCAATCTGTGAGTGTTGGCTCCTTTTCTGTGTTAAACGTGTTGAATCGAAAACCTCATAATCTGCAGGGATCATGAGGATCCCAAGTTAACTCCGTTATGCTGAACTTCGTAATAACATCAGAAGATTTTTGTGATAATAGGTGTATAGAAGGTTTTCTCCGAAACTACAAGACCAACCTTTAAGAAACTTGGCTCAAAAATCATCCATCGTCTGGGGATGTGCCAGTAACATCGGCATCAATTTTTATCAACCCTAAAGGGTAGTATTAATGGGCTAAACATTCAAAAATCGGGATCTCGAAAACTTTTAAAGTAACAGTAATGATTTTATGATTGTCAATGATGAATATAATCCCAAAGGATCGAATAAAACCATCTGCAACGGTGTAGATTGAACGGTTCACTCACCCTAAGGGCTAGAAGTTTGAAAAAAAAACCTTCGGATTTCTACATCATTTCATCATGCGCTGCTAGCGAATCTTTTGATTAGCCCATCAAGCTCTAAATTCCATTAATGATCGCTAGATAGTGGAACCGGTAGACATAGAAATTGCCTTGTAAATATCAGCTTATATAATGCCAATAAAGGAATTATCAGGTTGTATAGTTGCAATGGTAATTATTCTAACTTTGCGAAATCGAGTTTATTAACTATTATCCGTGCGAATGTACATACTAGTGAAGTATTGGTACCTAAATGCTAAATTTCATCTCTTAAATTGCTAACCTATAGGTAGCGGAAGCATTGTTTTCACTTTCGAAAGATTTAAAAGTTATGGTTTCCACTAAAATCAAACGGCTGTTGTTTTTTTACATTGGTAAAATTTCCACTCGCATTTTACGTTTTAGACTATTCTTAACAACTTTCGTTCTATGTCTTTCTCTCTCTTTATTTGTGTGTGTATGTCCGCAAATATGTATTTGTAATAAGCTTAATTTCCACAATATTCAACCGGTTCTTATGAAATTTTCATGGTAAATGCGGGTTAGGGTGAAGATGGTCCCATATGTGTTTCGTTGTTCGCAAATCAATAATAAACTCGGCGCATGCGCAAACGTAAATTCCATCAACCATCATTTTCTCACGCCCCCGCTGTTCGATCTCGCTCAAATTTGGAGGGTAGGTGGAAGAGTTTAATTTGGACATTCCCTAGAAATTTCAACGTAATCTTATGATTAGTAACTATTACGCATGCGCGAATATGTAATCCTTTTAACGAGCCTTACTTCAGCAGTTTTCTTTCGATTTTGATAAAATATTCAGGGAATATGCGGGTTGTCTGGAAATGGTCCCCTATTAATTGCATACTTCTCAAATCATTACTCAATTCTGCGCATGCGCAAACGTTAATTACTTCAAGCATAATTTTTTCATGCCTCGTCGTCTAATCTCCCTCAAGTTTGGGACTTGGTGGGGGGACGATGGTTTAATTATTCCATATTAATTTGAACATGATTGCATCATTAGTAGCTCCTTCGTTTGTGTGAAAGTGTATCCACAGGAACAAGGTTAATTTCTAGTTTTCATTCGGTGCCTATAACTACGTAGACATATTGATGTCTACCTACGGATCTGCAATTACAAAGGACCTTCTTTGTAATATCAAGAATTCAATATCAGTGAACGCTGATCAGCTTTGGGGCGTCTGAGTCAGTCTAATTCGTTTTTTAATCGACTTATGATGCTGAAACCTAAAAAGTAGCTCCTTTTCGGAGATACGAGATACAATTACCATGTATGGAGGGGACTCAGATCAGCTTCGAGGCTAACTTTCCTATTCGACTCACGGTTACGAGATACGGAGGCGCACTGAACAGCTGAGGGGCCTCTGTACCTATATTCTTTCCTTACTTAAATAGTACACCAGAAAAACCATGTATGTCTATTCTTCAAAATTTTACAGGATGCACATATAACTTATCATTTTGCTATTTTCGCATGTAGAGCTATATTTTTGTTTTTATTTCATCAAACGGGTAATTATGAATCTGAATTAGTGTTTTGTTTACCAATATAAACTAAATTGGCCTACTGAGGGCGAATTGAAGGACTTGCGCGGTTTTACTCCTAATAGAACAAGACTTACGGGTTTCTCACTCGGACTTATGTTCACAAAAATTAAGGAAGACAAAATTGCTAGAGAGCAAGCTATTCATCTGACGAAAAAACGACTTCGTCAGATGGATGGAGCAAGCGCCTATGATTTACCAGAAAATCTCACAACCTTATTTTCGAAAAAATCAGACTTACATGGTTTTTATGGTTTACTATCGTAGTAGACCTTGTTTAAAACATTTTTACTGTGATTTGTGAAATTGCGCGGTCTTGGAACAGTAAAGGTGTTGCCTCTTTTGAGAGGCATGGCGCACCATTTCTGATCATAAATTACAAACGGGGTTTATTATTTATAGACAAATGATCTGTAGAAGGGATATCTAACGCAGAAATAATAAACCTTTGTTCAATAATTTGCAGCGTTTTTTGTTGTGAACATTGAGCGGAATGCGAAGTTTGGCGACGAGGTCTGGGCGCGACGGCGGCGGTAGTAAAAACTGCGGTGGGATTGCAGCAGACAAAGAGGATGCGATGGCGCGTGAGGTCGAGAGAGACGGAAGATGGTTTTACGAACGTTAAGTAGAGGAGGCGACTAGATTGTGTTAGGTCAGGCACGTTATCGATTTTTATCTCCAGTAAAAAAGCTTAGTTGAGGGCGAGGGTTCGCTTACATGTGAATACGCTTTTCCGGTGAATTTCCTAATTTTTGGTTCATTATTTTCAATTTTGAACCTTTGCAATCGACTAAGAAAAAATCACCCCCTCCCCCCCCCCCCTTCAAAGATGCAGTAGAATCTGACGAATCTGATGAATCTGCAGTAGAATCTGAAGACGCAGCATTTATTTATTTCAATAATACGGGCAAGCCCAAGACATGAGGAGAAAAATGTATAGCAAATGTATAGATTCAAAATACATAGCGTAAATTACCGCGGTCAAACAAAACAAAAAAAATTAAGTATACTACCTATAAAACAGAATTGAAAATAGATGGAAAAAAAAAGAAAGTGTATTGTCCAAAGTTAAGGGTGGTTCCACACAAGTTTTTCATTTTCGAGCGAAGCGAGGCTAATGACGTGTAGAAAAGGTCGACATCCGGATATTCATTTAGAAGGTGGTTGGCTGTACGTGGGAGTCTAGACAGGGGGCGGTTGTACATGAAGTTTGTCGGCGAGAAAGGTGTCCAAAATAAGCTGTTGGATCGTGAGGCATGTGAAGCATGCTCATATGAGCGAATTTTCGTAAATTATATTATATTTATTATTGTACTGGATGCAGTTGAATTGTCCTGATTTTATGGCTTGATGTTAAGGAAGGGGAAAAGGGTTAAAGAAGTGAAATATTAGGAATAAACTGCAGTGAAAATGGAATGGGAAACTCTCAGGGATCACGAACAGCTGCCTGATGGCGATCAGTTGCTAAATCACAGTAAGTTCATCCATTGAATAAGTTAATGCGTTAATTTTGGTTCTTATTCGTAATAAATGTAGCTCCAAGTGAAATAATAGAGAGTTCCTATAGTAGATCCGTAAAACACAATACTTCGTGCGGTATTGACAATCCGGCGCCGTAACTCTGACGCAATGAGTTACGGTGACGCATAATTACAGATACGTTAACGGATCGCAATCCGGAAAAAACGTAGTCGTCTAAAATAAACTTCTGCCATGGACTCAAATAACCTCCTAGGGATAATTTTCTCCTTCCATGGATTTAGCGTTACAACTAGATCCGGACTTGACGTGACTTTAAGGTGCAGTATAGTTTCTCGTTACCGCACGCCCGTATTGAGACCGTCGAATCTCTAGGAACTTTCTAATAACGTTTCAAAAACTGGTGAACGACAGAAAACATAGTTTTGCTTCCGAGTCTACGTATAGGTGGAGGAAGCATTGTTTTCACTATCGGGAGAACAAAATTTGTTGTCTCCGAAATTTCCACTCAAATTTTAGTTTTTACACCATTCTGAATAATTTTGGTTCCGTGTCTGTGTCAGTGTGTGTGTCTGTCGTGTGTCCGCTAATCCTTGTAACAAGTTTAATTTCCACTGTTTTCCTCCGATTTTGATGAAATTTCCAGGGAAAGTGTGGGCTAGGGGGTAGAGGGTCCCCTATAAGCTTCATCGTTCTTAACGCAATACCTCACTCTGCGCATGCGCAAATGTAAATTCTACCAAGCATCATTTTCTCACGCCCTAGTCGTCCGATCTCGCTCAAATTCGGGGATAGTTAGAAGACAATAGAGTGTTTTTGTATTTCTCGTATTGGTATTTCTCGTAAACACGAAAACAAGCTGTTAGAGCGAGCATGATGAATGCTAACCTAATTGCATCGTGGCGTTTTCGTAAGCCCGAGAAGAAGAGAACTCTTACAGAGACGTTAACGTGACTCTTGTAGTGAATCACTGCTCAAAACTCAATTGTCACAGTAGTTAATTTCCAAAATATAACATGAATTAAGAAACAACGAACATATGAAAACTATTCTGCCGTGAAGAACACGAATCTTTAAAAGGTGTAAAATGAACCTTGAAACTGAAATGAACCATGAAACTGAAATGAACCATGAAAATGTTAAAGCTGAAATCTTCGATATAACTTCGAAAGCAAGAACAAAATGCAGCTAATGACCATTCTGGTTGAGGTGCGGGGAAAAAACACGAAAGAAAGACAAATACAAAGGTTAAACCAACTACAAAAGACGGCACGGGGAAAATTCAGGCGATTGTGTTGGGTGTATCCATGCCAACTGCATGATAGTTGCTAAGTTATTCTATAGTGTTGTCCTAGAGGAAGGTCAAGTTTTCGTCTCGTAATTACGATTACGATTCCGAAAAAGCTGAGCACGAGTAAAGCTGACTCTTCCCGTTCCGCAAAGCGTTTCCTATAGGAAACCTCTTCTCGTTTCGGAAAGGCCATTTTCGTATACGAGAAAATGAATACGAGAAGTACAAAAACTCTCTAATTTGAGCATTCCACATCAATTTCAAGATAATTGTGGCATTAGCTCATTCGCATGCGCGAACTTGAAATCCTAGTAACAAGCTTAATTCTCACAGTTCTTATCCGATTTTGACGAAATTTTCAGTGAATGTGTGGATTAGGCAATGGATGGTCCCCTATTCATTTCATTGTTGCCCAATCAATACTTCACTCTGTGCATGCGTTAACGTAAATTCCAATATGCTCAGACCCTAGTTGAAATGAAATGAAATGCATTCCTCCGACATCACAAGAAAACATTTGTGGCAATGAGTATAGAAGAAAAATAAGTGTAAAATACAATTTGAATGATCAGATCCACTTAATTGACTAGAATTTCCCCACACCGTAGAACATTGTTCCGTGCTGTGTGGGGGAGTTGACTCCCGTTAAAAAATAAGTTAAAAAACCACATTTGATTTATAACAGTAAACAATATGGATCATTGACTCCGAACATTACTCCATATAAATACTTTTAAAATGTTTTCACAAATGAAATATCCCTGAGAAATAAGACTACTAAAACAATTTTTTTTTATATGCTGATCTTTCATGATTAGTAGGGTTGATTATAGTAGAGGGTGCTTTTCGCAGTAATAGCGGCATACTATAATAAATGTGGCTCTGCTGTACTTTTTAGACGTGACTAAGGAGTAGGTATAATATTTTGCGTAGTAGGGCGAAAAGAATATGCTCAATAATTGGACATAAGTCCGTAATTGAACAATCCGGATGCTTGTGCTTAAACAAGAAAGCAGACTTGACATATAATTGGCCAACAGAGAAAACCTTAGACATCGAGAATAAATCTGTTGTCGGAAACCTCTCAGGTTTTTTAACTATAATTTTTAAGATCGCCTTTTGAGCTGCCACCAGAGGACTCTACAGTGATGGGAAGGCTCCACCCCACACAATTATGCCAAAGCTCAATATACTCTGAACCTACGAGTACAAAGAGTAGTTGTGTAAAAGAGAAGAGAGTTGTTCGATCTTGGCCAAATTTGGATGATAGTTTAGAAAAAAGTAGGTACCTATTTGATCATCCCATATAAATTTCAACATAACTGTCTCATTAATAGCTGCTGAGCATGCACCATTGTGAAATCAATCCTTCTATCGATCTTAAAATTTTTAGAATGTGAATTTTTGAAAAAAATTTATGCAGAAGTCCGTTTCAGGCTATTCTGAATCATATTCTGAAGTTTAACGCATTTTTTTATGTATGTATGTATGTATGTATGTATGTATATATGTATGTATGTATGTGTCATTCCAGACGATAACTGTCCGTAGAATTGTGCTAGAAACTTCAAACAAATTTTAAAATGTTAAGGACACAAAACGAAAGTTCAAGTTCGTTGGCCAGCATGATCGGATTACATCTTCGGGTTGAAATTTTCAAAAATGTAGTCAACAATTTCAAAATAGCCTGTTTTTTGCGATTTGTTGTGCGAAATAATTTTTTCAACATACTAACATGTGGTATATTCGGAATCAGCGTAAAATGTCCTATAAGAATATGTATCAAGTTTTCAAAAATTTCAAAGTTGAAAAATCAGTCAAAAATCGAAATAATGCCGTTCGCTAGTTGTAAAAATCGGTAATATTTGCATGTTTATTCGTAGAATATGATTTGGAACGAGTTTATTTGCCATAAAATTGGTGGTTCTTAGTACTCGGAATGCACAAATTTCAAAACAGTAATATAATATAATGTTACGATAATCTAGGAAAATGCGTTCATACGATCATGCTGCATGACTGGAACTTTTCCCAAATCATCTCTTCATTCTGCTCATGCGCAAACGTACCTAAATTAGATACATCGATTCATTTTTTTCGTTTCTTATTTGACCAATTATGACGTTTCACGCTACATCTTTATTTAACTCTTTTCCGCAATGGAATTTTCAAGATCATTCAAGACTTTTTAATGATTTATGCATTCATGGTACTTTACGAGGAAACAGGCTGACGTTTTTGGTTTTGCTGAACAATTCGGTAAATGGCGTATAAGTTACTTTAAAAGGACTGATTCAATTTCTATAATTACTTTGTTGTATTCCGTGTTTGTATGTATGAAACATTATGTAGGTACTCGTACTTACGATAATGAGAACAGCTAAAGTGATATTTCGCTGCATCGCGCTTCCTTATCACGACGTTATCAGTCGTTATCTCTTGGTGTTTATCAAATAACCTTCCTCCCGCGAAGAATTCATTTTACTGCCGACAACGGAACGTCGGACCCAACCCAGATGGTGAGCAAATCGCGAAATGAGTCACAATGTCGTCCCCATTGTCGCCTGTTTCGCCACCTTGTTCGTCAGAAGAGAAGCTCATCGTGACGTCTTGCTCGAGGCTCTACAGTCAGAGAAAAATGTTTTCAGTCATGCAGCATGACTAAGAAAGCAAATTTTCAGAGAAAACTTGTGGAGAACATAAAATTAGGCACTTAAATTCTGATCATTGAGGCCAACCATGTCCTCAATTAAACTGAAGGGACAGCCGTGTGACGAGATCGCAAACAAAATTTTAAAACACGCAGCCGAACTCAAAAATTTGGCCAATTATGGACTTTTGTCACCTAAAAATATATTTTTCTCACTTATTTATGAATCTTAGAGGTCTGGTAGTGGTTTCAATCGTCTCAGCGCTAAAAAATACTTCGACACTGACACCCCACATGCCCTTCTGTTAAAAAAAAAAAAAAAAAAAAAAAAAAAAAAAAAAAAAAAAAAAAAAAAAAAAAAAACCATTTTATAAGCACTTTTGGGCCATTGAATTGTAAATTTGGGCCTGCAATTTTAGTGCAATCGGGCTGGCCAACAATCTCGACCTGTTTTTTGCCAAGACGGATTTTTCTGCGTTGGAACGCAATTTTCATGCCGTTTTTAAAGGGAGTTATCGTCTGGAAATACACCTACATCCGATAAATAAAAAAAAAAAAATAAAAAAAAAAAAAATAAAAAAATATATATATATATATATATATATATATATATATATATATATATATATATATATATATATAAACGACGTTAAAATCTAGGATTGTGTTCTTTGATGTATGAAACGAATTTTTAGGGTGTCTCCCGACCCTCCCTACCCACTTTTATAATTACGAAGCCAAATAGCTCTTTTTTTTCCTTTGAAAATTTGATAAAATGATAGTAAATACACGAAATTAATAAAAAATATACATATACATATTGATAAATAGAATAGAATAGTCGTGAAACGGTAATCAGAATTGCCTTGAATAATAATAGGTTTTATTCAACGAAAAACTCTACCTAATGATGAAATGGTAATAGGGACCTTTCATGTGTTGGAAGTTCACACTTTTGTCCTCAGATTTAGATTCAATGCACTTGAAAACTCCCTAGTACCTGCTATCTGTACCATCGACCACTGTGCAGGATGCCACGGTATTTGAATCGTGCAGTTCAAGAGTGACAGGAACTTTTTATCACCAGCGGTCGTGCACTCGAGAATTTTGCGTAATGTGGAGTGCCTCTTTTTGTGAAATAATTGTATTAAATTTATTTATTTATTATTTTTTATTAAAAACACCTGCTAGATCCAGTAGCTCGTGATGTTGTGTGTGGGAGATGTGGGGGTGATTTGTCTATCCGCCACTTTTTGGAGGATTGCCCAGCCCCCATGGACCTTAGAGTCCAGCATTCACCCCCTCAGTGGGTGGATGTACTGTCAGGACCAGACAAGGTCCAGTCCCTGTTGGTGTACCTGAAAGCCACTGAGCTTTACAACGAACTGTGATATTCTGATCTATGATATATATTCATTTATTTATGTCCATCTAGTCATACCTTTATTTAACTAAAATATATAGTATTTATCATTATATATTTATCGATAATATTTATGTATTTATAAGGATCATCTAGTCGTAGTTTAGTTCTTATAACGGGGTATTTTTATCCGCTGTAGGGTTACAAAGCGGTCATCGCTGTGTCCCTTGAGGCAGAGTGCGGCGATGCCTCGTTTTGCGGGTTATTATTATTATTTCTCCCCCTCTGATCTGCCAGTGGAGTCCGTGTCGGCAATCCGTTTAGTGACGGACTGTCAGCATGGCTCCCCTTAGAATCGTTCCCGTTGCAGTGAAATTTTGACACCCCTTTTTGATTGCCGCTAATGACCCTTTCGGTTAGTACGCGGCTTAAATTCTTAAAAAAAAAAAAAAAAAAATTGTATTAAATTTTTGTTCTAAGTAATTAGTAATTAATCATGTCGAGTAATTTTTTGTTTAAAGCTTTTGATGTGGATTTATCATTTCTAAATATTTACCTAATTTTTGCGCATTCCAATTGAATTGTAATTTTGTTGTATGGGGCTATGCCCGTAACCCTTATCATAAATAAATAAATGTATCAATCAATCAATTCATTTATATGTAATAAGTCACTAGCTGACTGTTACAAGGAAAAATAAATAAATGTAGCTTGACTGGAAGTGGTCGTTGTTGATTGACAGATGCTCTGTGGTTGTTCATTCTTAAATTCAGCGTACTTGCTTTCCCAACCCAGAATGATGGTTCATTTGAACCACAAAACGTCTCGATCTCTTAAATAGTTGATGTAGGTATTGAGGTTAGACTTGGCTCGTAGGCGAATTTACCGTAGTGAGGAACGAGCGCTTGCTTATCTCCTTGTAAATAATGTAAACCACGTGCTCCGCTCGCGTATTTTCGGAGAGCTGACGTCATACTCAGCTGTTCGCCTTCTAATCGCCGGGTCCCTCCAGTAGGCACACGACCACCGCTATTGATGGACAATGTGGATATTTCGTCCTTGATAGCATCCATCATGGACACTGGATACTTGACCTTGTTAGGATCCATTCAGGATAACGTTGCATTACCGCATCCCGATTGTCCGGTTGGAACTGGAAATGGAAACCAACTGTTTGCCGGGTGACGAACGATGATTCGCTAACCTGCCTTGCGGCGTGTTGATAAGTGATTCTGGCCGCCCAGGTCTTCAACTTAATCGAATAAATTCTTTCTTTTGTACACGGGCTCTACTTGACCGATTTGCGTCTATTTTGTTATTGATTTCACTTATATCTTGAATCAGAAATCAGAGTTTTTAGGAGGTCCCTTAGAAGCTACCTATGTCTTATAGGCAAGGCATCCTAAATAAGAGGGACGCCTACAAGAACTGATCCAGGGGGGATTGGGACAACCCACGTATGAGAGGGAGTAAAAAAAAAAAGTCCAGTCATGCAGCATGACCCCATGAGCGAATTTTTGAAGAAATCTTCGACATTTCAGTCGCCATTGATCGTGTTGAGAAATTTTAGTTTATGATTTTGATAGACAAACATGGAATCAAATTATTAACACATGCACAGAGTAAACTCATCAGTTGTGATTACATTTTTTTTTTTTTTTTTTTAAAGCACCTATTACCTACGTTTTAAACAGCATGGTTCTAGGATTGGTTATACAGGGATACTTCCATAAGAGTAGTTCAATCTGAATTTGGACAATGTTTCATGCAAATATTACCGATTTTTACAACTAACGAACGGCATTATTTCGATTTTGACTGATTTTTCAACTTTGAAATTTTTGAAAACTTGATACATATTCTTATAGGAAATTTTACGCTGATTCCGAATATACCACATGTTAGTATGCTGAAAAAATTATTTCGCACAACAAATCGCCAAAAACAGGCTATTTTGAAATTTTTGACTCCATTTTTGAAAATTTCAACCCGAAGATGTAATCCAATCATGCTGGCCAACGAACTTGAACTTTCGTTTTGTGTCCTTAACATTTTAAATTTTTTTTGAAGTTTCTAGCACAATTCTACGGACAGTTATCGTCTGGAATGACACATACATACATATATACATACATATATACATACATACATAAAAAAATGCGTTAAACTTCAGAATGTGATTCAGAATAGCCTGAAAAGGATTTCTGAATAAAATTTTTTCAAAAATTCACATTCTACAAATTTTGAGGCGAGAGCAATAGCTTAATTTTCTTCAAAAATTGGCTAAAAGTCCAGTCATGCAGCGTGACCCCATGAGCGAATTTTTAAAGAAATCTTCGACATTTCAGTAGCTATTGATCGTGTAGAGACATTTTAGTTTACTCATACTTTATTATTATTAAACTAATCTTGTAGATATAGACAAATGTAGGTAAATATTCATAGATTTCGATGTCCAATGTGGTCAGTATTGAAGGCAGTTGAAATCTTAACAGTATCCTATCATAACATCATCAAATCTTGCCATAAAATAAAATAGGATTGGTTATACAGGGATACTTCCATAAGAGTAGTTCAATCTGAATTTGGTCAATGTTTCATGCAAATACTACCGATTTTTACAACTAGCGAACGGCATTATTTCGATTTTTGACTGATTTTTCAACTTTGAAATTTTAGAAAACTTGATACATATTCTTATAGGAAATTTTACGCTGATTCCGAATATACCACATGTTAGTATGCTGAACAAATTATTTCGCACGACAAATCGCAAAAAAACAGGCTATTTTGAAATTTTGTACTACATTTTTGAAAATTTCAACCCGAAGATGTAATCCGATCATGCTGGCCAACGAACTTGAACTTTCGTTTTGTGTCCTTAACATTTTAAAATTTGTTTGAAGTTTCTAGCACAATTCTACGGACAGTTATCGTCTGGAATGACACATACATATATACCTACATTCATACATACATAAAAATTGCGTTAAACTTCAGAATATGATTCAGAATAGCCTGAAACGGATTTCTGCATACAATTTTTTCAAAAATTCTCATTCTACAAATTTTGAGGCGTGAGCAATAGCTTAATTTTCTTCAAAAATTCGCAATTCGCTAATAATTTTCTTCAAAAATTCGCAATTCGCCAATAATTTTCTTCAAAAATTCGTTAAAACTAACACTCTCCAGGATTCCAAGATTTTCTGATGATCATTTATAGGCTAAATTTTGGATTTCAAAGGGCCTCTTTCTTCATACACACGAATCCCTACTTACTAACAGTGGTAGATGAGTACTCCAGATTACCATTTGTCTGCCCCAGCTCAGATTTAACTGCGCCTACAGTGATTGATCGCTTAACGAAACTGTTTTCAACGTTCGGTATGCCTGCATACATCCACTATGATCGTCGAACGATCTGTAGATCTCGAAAACATATTGATGGCTCAGGGCATAGCTACAAGCAGAACAACTGCTTATAACCCTAGAGGAAACGGCCAAGTTGAGAGGTTTAATGGAATAATTTGGAAGACTATTCAATTGGCACTCCGCACGGCCTCCTGGCTTAGAGTCTCGAAACTGGGAAAAGATGTTGCCTCAGGCTGTGCATTCCATTAGATCGTTACTAAGCACGTCAACCAATACAGCTCCTCATGAGAGGATGTTTAACCATCCACGGAGGTCAGCTAATGGGCAGTCACTTCCTATCTGGCTATCAACGCCAGGGAATGTTTTGATGAAACGCCTTCCCCCACCAGGCAGTAATACGATCCTGCTGTTGAGCTAGTTGAACTCCTAGAAGCTAACCCAGACTATTCCCATGTGCGGCTTGCTGATGGAAGAGAAACCACGGTGTTAATCCGCCATCTAGCACCAAGAAGGGAAGTCCAGTTATAAACTCTGATGCAGCATTTTGCAACTCTGACAAATACCCACATGTACCCTGTCCCGGGCTTTCATTGCCGACATCCAGTGCTGATGGAGAATCTCCAGAACAAGAGAGAGAGGAAACTCCACTCACATCGAAGCCTCCGTCCGTAAAGTCTGATCCGCAGTAAGTTGAACAACTTCGTCGTTCTGAAAAACAAGAAAACCGCCGAAATGCAGAATGCAGAATTGCATATTCGAATTCTACGTGAACTTTCATTAAGAAATGACCCATTACTCGATTTTTTATGTGCTCATAAATGGGCGCCGTTCCGCTCCAAAAATGCCATAAATGTGAAATACTGAGTTTTTGAAGATACTCAATTGCCACATCGAGTGGTGGTTAAACTGTTCAAAGAGTAAGAGAGGATATGTATTTGGCTCTTCTGTGGGTCTTCTCTACATCACCTAGTACCTAGTAAACCACATGTGAGAAAAATCAACAGAGTATTGAACTAGGAGCAAACCCAGCAGATTAGTGGATTCATCCAGTGAGAGTCCCAACAACGAGTTTGTATACAAAACCTAAGACTTCTCAGGAGGATTAAGGTGAGGGAAATTGGCCCATTGAAATGTGGAGTCTTGTATAATAACTTACGGCTTACCAACGAAAGATTTTTGTGGGACGAAAATCGGGAAGTCATATTCTCTCCAGCAACAATTTAGTTGTAGATGAAAATAAGCGTGACATTCTTTGCTGTTAAGCAAAAGTTTGGAATTAACCTCAGAGCTAAGAAATATCCATGTCATATATAATATATATGTTTCCATTTTAAATTAATAAAATTTTAGCTTCGACATATCGCTTCCGATTAAAAATTAAGAGACTGTAAAATATTAAATAAAAAGTCATGCAGCATTCTAAATAATGATCTACTGTTCAAAAAATGATTTTGGATTTATAGCTTTTTCTGAAGTTTTTATGGGTTTTTTTGTACATATATTAATAAAATTCAAGGATTATTTTTCATTTCGATTTTCTGCATACATTTTTGAATGTTCTAATTTAGGTATAGTTGATAAACTTTATTTTTAGTTATATTCTGCCAAAAATGTAAAGTTAACGAACCTCAACCGCATTGGCCATTTGGCTTTTACTAAGTTTTTAAGGTTTTTAGTTACCTCAAGTATGTTGGTACTCAAAACCATTCCTTTCTTGGGAGTCAAAGTCTAACTGCGATTTTTGAAAAATTGTTAATACATTCTTTCACAAATGCAATTACTTAAAAAACGTATCTTTTTTCCCATGCTTTACCTTCATTATAACCACCAGTATGCTGGAGTAGGTTGTTTTTTTTTTCTCTCTTAAATTTAACGATTCTCGTTTTAGAAGAATTAAAGGTGGCGCGTTATGCCTACTTTAAAATGATAAGGAAAAACATTTCGGGCCTCGCAAGGGCCCGCCAGGACCCCCCGGTTGCTTTCCGCTTTGAGCCTTCGGCTAAAATGGTAAAACACGGAACATGGTTTCTTCCCACTAATTCGTAAATGTAAATACATTTAAAACTACGACATAAATGTTTTACTAATCGAAATTAGAACAGAGTACCTAGGTTTCTAATTCTCTGTTATGGTGCGCATCTACAATTACTATTGCCAAGATTAACTTCTCAACCAAGTGACAACAAAACAAGCGGCATTATTTACTATATCCATTCATAAAATAAATAAATATAAAACTACGACATGAATAGAAGAACAAGTTCGAAAGAAATGCGTGATAAATCGAGAGCTTTCCAACGAGTGGAGAACGATGAAAACTAAAGAAGTTTCATTTCCTCGGCAACGGCTTGGTTGTACGTGAAAATTAGAAGAAAACATTTCGTGACACATCCGCGTAACGTTTTTCGCTAGTTTAGTCCAAGGCTAAAGCATGTTCCATGCTAAAATATTTGGCTGCTATTTTTTGTCAGGGAAATCTGAAGTTCGGCCCGGGAAAAGTCAGGGAAATTTAAAATTTCCATTTGGAGGCCACCCTGCGTACTGATGGTAACCCTGTAACTGTTCGACCACTCGCAATGAGCATTCGAGGCGAGTCAATGGAGTAGCGAATGCTTCAGTTTTAGGCCAGACACTAGTAGGGTTGCCAGATTTTTTCGGATCATATAAAGTATATCCTGGCTGCTACAAAGGAAAAGTAAAGTACGAGTATTTCAATGAAAGGTAAAGTATACATTAAAGTTAACGTTCTCGACTTACACACAGGTATTTTTCATTCAGCATCTGCACAAATGGCTTGAATGTGTCAGCTTACTGAAAATAAGAAAGTTCGGTTAGAGGAATTAAAAGAGAACCATGGATAGTAGTATTTTTACTGTACGTTGGTCACACAATTTTTATTCCGAGGAAATCATTACTAGACATTTCAATCTTGACGAGTCCATATTTTAGTAAGGTTGTATTAGGTACATACATAAATGTAATTAGGAACATCAGAAATTTATAGAATGTACAGAAGAAAAGGTTCTAAAAAAACCGAGTCTTTCTTTTGGGAGCATTTTCCCGTTTGGGAGTCGTGGGGGTCAGGGGGTGAAAAAATCGATTTTGAGTTTCATAGTAATTTGAATAATAGACTTTATGTAGAATGAAAAAATGTAATTACCGAACTGTTTAGGGAACATGGAACATATTGAAAACGATGAAGAAATGTAAGGTATCTGGGTTGGGTTTGCGCTCTAAAAGGCGCCTGCCTCGTACGATGGTCCACCTTCTGCTGTCTCAAATGTCAGCAAAATCTTTCATATCCACGATATCGAGGGAACTATCGTCCTTGAATTCTTTATAAGCTGCTATTCCAGCAGACAGTTTCTTTGCCGACGTTGATTCGAAGCTGTTGAAGTCGTCAGGTGAACTGTTTTTCTTCTGCAGGGGAGGAGGCACCCGGGACCTAGCTTTTTTAGAATTGAAATTCTTCGCCCGCGGCATGATTTCCGGAGGCTTCCAAGATGGACTCAAAAAGATGAAAGCTAACTTAGTAGCTCAAAAAACAGCGGTAAAACACTCTGATAATAATAAAACAGTAAACACAACTGTAAACAAGTTGGTACCTAGGTACAAAGTGATTGCTGTTGTTGTTATGGTTTTTCAGACTTCTTCTTCTCATTCTATCTCATCCTTGGTCAACACATGGAAGAATAATTCCACTCAGCAACGAAAAAAAGGAGAGATCACACAGTTTCTAAAGTAATGGGGGAGACGCGAGCCGATGAGCGCGACCGCTGTATGGTCACCTCTCGGAAGTTCAAAAACTTTGAACGCGTTTTTCTCGGAACAACGTTTTTCGCCCATTAGGAACATTTATTTCGGGTTCTACTGAAGATATCCGCTTGATTTTTTTTTTTTTTTTTTAAATTATTATTTGGAAGGAAAGTTTATGCTGCGAATGGTGTTTCCAACATGGATGAGCATTGGGTTGTGTCCGTAATAGAGACGATTAAGTAGAGCCAAACACCAACGTTTTTCGTTCCGTTTGTTTACTTCTGCCAGACAACAGTAACAACAATATTTCTGACACCATTTTGAAGCTTATAATATATCGAGCGAAATGGTGAAACTTTCAGTCAAATCGGTTGAAAAATGGGCGCACAGTGCGTACCGCAAGTACCCCCTTATTTACGTACTATTGTTACACCCCCACGACTTCCCTTAGCAAACAACATCGTATTTAGGCACCTACTCATTAAAAATAACCAAAATAGCTGAAGGAATCCTCATCACATAGGTATCACATATTCAGAACAGACCCAGGGTATCACATTATCATGACAGATGACATCCAAAAAGTAAACAGAATCATTGAACCGTTCGTTGCTGTTGTTGTGGTTTATGGGGTTGAGCGCCCGGCGGGAGATGGTCAGCCTTCTCAACTTCTCGAGTACACGTGAGCGGCCAAAGACTAATTTTCGTCCATGCATGTAGGTAGTTTTGGTTTAGGTAGGTATGGGAACCTTGTCCTTGACTAGTAAGTAGGTGCGGGGACTGAACTTTTCTTCTTCGTTTCAAATATAAAGTATTTTGGTCTACTTTAAATTTTTTATAAAGTATACAGTATTTTGAACAAAAATAAAGTAGGATACTTTAAATTGAAGTAGATCTGGCAACCCTACTCCTGTTACATATTCCATAACTACACCAAATTCAAAGTTGAACAAAAAAAGAATCGTGAAAATCGGACGAGAATAGTCAAAACATCATGATTTATCAGCATTACCCCCTCTTTCACTCCCCTTTCATCATAAAACTTGAAAATCCTGTTACATTTTCCATAACTAGACCAAATTTAAAGTTGAACAAAAAAAGAATCACGAAAATCGGACGAGAATAGTGAAAACATCATGATTTATCAATATTACCCCCTCAATTCACCCCTTCTCTTGATGAAATTTGAAGATCCTGACAAACATTCAAAAACTATATCGAATTCATAATGGAACAAAATGAGAATCACGAAAATCGGTATAGATTTGTAGCTTGGGTAGCGCTCGACAGAATACTTTAAATTAAAGCGGGTCTGGCAACCCTAGTTGTATACCCAACGTCAAGTCGGTTTCAGGCAGGTGAGGGAGGCGCGCTCGGATGCGAGCAGAACGTTTGTTTTTGTGAATCAGAAGCTCGGGAATGATGAATGTCAAGTACCTGCCCGCCAGCTCCGTCCCTTCCCCTCCCCTCCACCATCCCTTCACCTCCTCCCACATTATCGCCCCCGTATTGACCTGCTCCCGCCCCCGACAGCTGCCGGCTCCGCGGTCCTCCTGTACCGCAGGCTCCCCTGCCCGGGGGTGCCGGGCCGTCGGCGCATGCGCGGTGCCCCCCCCCCCCCTCTGCGCCTTCACCGCGTTCCCGCAATCAAAACACCCCCCCTCCCTTCCATTTCCACCCCCTTGTCGACTATCAACAATCCGCGACTTTCGACTTCCCTACAACTGTAAACCTGTTATTTTATTACCCGACCTGACCCGACATTTTGGAAAATTTGATGTAGAAACCACAATTTTAACCCTCCAGAACTCGCGTGGTGTCCACTCACGTTAGTACTTGCGTCGGGTCGCTGATGACCCATATTTAAAATGATCGAAAAATAAATCAGTAAAGGAGTAAAATAATAAAGCAAACACATTTCAAGCAACAAGAATCGATAATCTTCAACTTAAAAAAAAAAATATATATATATATATATATATATAGGTATATTTAAAAAAAATTAAATTAAAAACCCATCATTTCAATCGTCTCATAGTGACCCTGAGAGTCTCCCTGTCAAATTTCAACTTCCTATAGTAAACAGGAGAGAATTAAGGCCACTCAGCTGATCATGAAAGAGCCCATCCTTGCAATCGTCTCTTCACGTCCCAAAGAGTCGTCCTATCAAATTTCAACTTTCTATGGTGAACGGCAGTCAGGAGAGAATTAAGGTCACTCAGCTGATCAGGAAAGAGACCATCATTTTAATCGTCTCTTAATGACCTAGAGAGTCTCCCTATGAAATTTCAACTTTATAGGGTAAACAGGAGACTCAGCTGATCGAAACTGTCAAAACTAAACACGCCCGAAGAAAGGCCCCAAACTGCGTGTTCCCAACTATAATAAAATTTCAGGAGCCTAACAAATTGGCTTTCTCCTCTTCTCACGAAATATTGAAGTCCCGTCCATCACCTATCTACAATGCAACCCATGCAATCAATAGGAAATAGGAAAAAAAGGGAATAGGAAAAAACCGTTGCATTTTATAGTACTAATTTTCGCACTCACATAGGCCAGACAATAGACATAGCCATACAGCCAGACAGTAGCCATGTCAAAAATTTGTGAAAATCGGCCTAGACGTAGAAAAAGCGTCTCACTCTCAAACGCAGTGAAAAGAGTGAGAGAATCCGACTATTGGCTGGCCAAAATTGGATGACATCATGCATTTTGTGGCTCCGCGTCTTTTTGAATGGTAATAAAACTATGACATTTTGTTCCTTGCTACGATGCAATGGCTACAGAGACATTCCAGTGACTCACAATCACTGTTACAATTGAGAGTTCCTAGTGATCCGTCGGTCTCAATACGGACTGCGTAACGAGAAACTTTACCGCACCTTAAAGTCACGTCAAGTCCTTAACGGATCTATTTGTAACGCTAAATCCATGGAAGGAGAAAATTATCCCTAGGAGGTTATTAATGTCCATGGAAGGAGGTTATTCAGACGATTGCGCGTTTTTTCCGGGTTGCGATCCGTTAACGTATCTTTACGGAAGGATGCGTCACCGTAACTCATTGCGTCAGAGTTATGGATTCTCAATACCGCACGACGTATTGTGTTTTACAGATCTACTAGGAACTCTCTAATAACTGATCTATTCCATATCCTCTGAAGTAGGTACTTATTTCTTATTTTCTCTTCTTTTTTGTTTTAGGTAAATTGAAGAGTCGCTGAGGCACTACGTCCTACTCCTTACAAATTCTCGTAGGTAACAACAAAAGCTGAGATTCTTGGAGTTCTCAGTAAGTATGCATTACTGTTCCTTCCTGTAACTTAACGCTGCTGTCCAACTCGTGTTCACAATGTCTTCTCGTTTGTCTTTCTTTATACTCGTACATAAATGTTATACCTCCAATTCATATTACATTCTATATTTTCGTCGTAGAAGGTAGCAAGGACCAAGCTAGTACTTGAATTTCATTAAAACGTGCTAAAAAATCGAAAAAAACTGCAAAAAAGTTAAAAATCCAAATTTTCTTTTTGAAACGCAGAATATTATTTCGACCGAGTTTTTTTGCCATAAAACTGGTAGTTAGCAATTTCTTTTTTTCTCAAAGTCCTTAATTTTCAAAACAATTTAACATAATATAGTACGATAATTAATTATACGGTCATGCTGAATGACATCTAGGATGATATAAATATAATTTCTAAAAAACACACTGAATTTAGTCCAGGAGCTATACCTACTCTTATCCGATTTCCAACTGATTTGGTTGAAATCCATCAATCGCCCTCGTGGCAGCTCGTCATTAGAGACCGCTGTCGAAGAGAAAGAGAAATATATAGCGAAAGTCCTTGGGGTCTTGACCTCGACATAATCTTAGGTTTCGTGTCAGTGAACTTTGAGTTTTCCAATAGTTCAAGGTTGAGTCGAGAAAATAAGCCTTCTCAAGTCCAAACTCCTCTGTAGGAAATACGGCTGTTATGCTCAAGATTAGGTATCTTCGTATGGCTCTCAATGTTTCAAACCACAGATTAACCCTTATTCGGGTGGTGTGCTCTCGCGACCTTATTCGGGTAGGGTGCTGAGAGAATAGAAAGAAATCATCATTCTATACTCACTGGTGGGGTGGCGTCTCATACTGATTGTTTTCAGTTTCACTGAGTTTTTGCTTTGTATAATTAGGTTTTAACAAATACATCTAGATAGGATCAGGTGGGGCAAGTGTGTTTTCGGGGCAAGTGCGCCCCGAGTTTTATTTCGCTATGAGGCCACTCTATTTTAATAAGTTTCTTAGCAAATTATAGAACAGGTCTTTATGATCACCTCATAGGAATTTTAACCTCCTCAGTGAACAAATAAGCGTAATTGGAACCATTTTCCGCGAAGCCTTCATTTGATATCAGAGTGTTAATCTGAGGGAGGTACAGTTTTCAATGGTTTTCTTGTCTAAAAACCCTTCCTTTCCTTGTCTCTTTATGAACTGCGCACTTGATAACTTCAAGGCTACAAAAATTGCTGCAGTAAATCAATAAAACGTTCTTGCCCCTCTTTTTTTGGCAGTGGGGCAAGTGCGTTTCATTAAAAACCGCATGAAATTACCAGGAAAAACAAGAAAATCAATGTCTTGAAGCCTAGTTTCCATCCAGAACCACTTCCTCAACCCCCTCGCACAACCGCACGCTTCTCCCAAACCTCAGTCCTATCTGATTCTGCAAAACGCTGGAGTCTTCAAATTCTCTCTCACGTAAACCTCATTCCCCAACCGACATCGAATCAGAGGACAGCCAACATGTGGATGAGTTTATTGACCATTTTATCAACTCATGAATTCATATTGAGTTGTTAAAAATAATATATATTTTTCTGCGTTTTATTTTTCATTAACCATTAATTTTTAATTATACCTAAAATCTACTACCTACATTGTTTCATTTTATTTATATTATTTTTCGGGTAGAAAGTTGAAAACGCACGCAGGGGGCGAGTGCGTTGTTTGAATGCTCCTAGGTTTTTCCCGATTCCTAATGAATTACTAACTTCAATTCATTATATCCAGACTTTTTCGACGTTGAAAGGTCTGGGGGAATTTAATAAAACTGTAGTCCCTGACGCTACATCAATAAATAAAATTCAGACATTTTCAAAATCACGATATTCTATTGAAAATTACCAGTAAATGAAACACATGAATAATACATTGACTTGGGATGCGTTCTACCATATGGACTAAACCCAGAGTTGGGTGTTATACCTCAAAAATGGCAGTGACTTTTCAAACGATAACTCCCCATAGAATTGTGATAACAATTCTGTTCTGGCGCCAAAAATTAAACATTCCAAACGAAAGGACAAGTTCGTTAACCAGCACTTTATGATATTAGAAGACGATTTGATACTTCTACATTGGTTATTGTTGACAAGCATTACTTACCGTATCATAAATTTTCAGTCTAATCACATGTTTCACAAAACATAGTTGGTTGTGATTCGGAGCTTAAACCTGTGTGTTGTCTCTGTAATAATTTTACTTTATAAGATATGAGACGATTAAATTCATCAAATTTAAAAAAATGTGATAAAAAATCATTAAAAATGACTACAACTGCTAAAAATCATTAAATTTATATTTTTAACAGCATTTTCGTCAAAAGAGGTTTATTAACGATGAACTTAAACAATAAAAATGTTTGTAGAAAACTATGCTGAAAAATGTACTTGAGTTTCAATAATAGCTGGAAAAAAAGTGCAATAAAGGCTAAAAACTCAAAATCTTGTTTAATTTGCGGAATATTATTTAGACCGATTTTTTTCTTTATATATATAAACGTGAACAATGTCTTTACATTCCAAGTACTAAAATTTCAAAACAATGTAACATTATATAATAAGATATTCATCTACGAAAATTCGCTCATACCATCATGCTGCATTACTGGAAATTAACGTAAACATTTCGTATAGAAAAGTTCTCATTGTGTAAATCACCTGGTTATCATCATCTTCATCATCATCATCATCACCTGAATTGCTCATGTCTTGATTTATTTC
Source organism: Adelphocoris suturalis (assembly GCA_030762985.1). NCBI lineage: Eukaryota > Metazoa > Arthropoda > Insecta > Hemiptera > Miridae > Adelphocoris > Adelphocoris suturalis. The sequence goes on from CM061049.1 coordinate 23,309,527, forward strand.
AATATCATCCGCTTCCAGTTCACTGAGGTTCTGTGGACGCGAGGAGGAAAGTGACTCAGTGAGAGGATGATGATCATCATTAGGATTATCATTAACTCCATCGATTTCCAACTCTTATATCTACTTATTCTTGCCCAACAACTCCTTCCTCGTCAACATCCGAAGCTTCGAATTGGAAATTACACAATGTGTCTAGATGGTGCCGTAGGCTGTTGTCATTGAAGTGATGGGTGATACAAACATAATAATACCCAGTTATTATGAAACTTGACCATAATATATTACGAGACAATTATAACCTGTTTCCTGCTCTTTTTAGGCAAAATAACTGGGATCTCGGATTATGCAGTGGCTACAGTTTTAAAATCCATGGGATACCAACCACTGCTTTTTAGGAGACCGACTCCAGAAATTTCCAATGAAGACGAATCTAAATCGAGTTTGGATGGAGTATTCCAGTGATTCAAAATTTCGCGGGTTTTACCTCAAACTCACATCTAGAATCCTCGAAGAAACCCATATATTATCATCATTGCTGCTCTAGTTTCGAAATGATGGGGCAGTTATAAGACTACCACTACGAGTTTGTAAAACATTATGCTATCAGAATGGATTAAAAAAGATAGATGCATTGAAGATTTCAGGTGGGTAACCTGAATCACCCTCATTTCCCGGGCGAATGCCTCCTTGATATCGTCTAAATCAGTGTTCGCCAAACCGTAGATCGCGAGCTACTGGTAGCTCGCAGGGAAATTTCAGAAGAGAGTGCTTGGGTTGGCTAATCTGATTTGCGCTACGCATCTCAGACCGACGACTCATGAAAACAAAACAACAGTCTATTGTCGGGTGTTCGATCGTGAGCGAAGTTATTTTATGTCTCTTGTATTTTATACGTACTTCGGACTGAGGTTTCTGAGGTCTTGTATTTTATACGTACTTCGGTACTGAGGACTGAGGTTTGTTCTGATAATGGCGAGTTCCTGCAAAAAACAAAAAAACTTATCATTTTCATGGTGAATGGGAAACTGATAACTTTTTTACCCAGGTAAATGACAAATGTGTACGCTAACTTTGTAACGCAACTGTAGGTATCTGTTGAAAAGAAAGCAAACGTCGAACGTCATTACAAAACCGTTCACTCCAGTATTGACAAGGATTTCCCTCAGAATTCTTCCAATTTTGGTTCAGATTGGTTTACGAGTGAAGGCAATGTTCAGCTCAACATATTTCTGTGAGATCTCATTTTCCAGTATGAAATTCATTAAAAACAAGTACAGAAACAGGTTGACGGATGAAAATTTGGACAATTGCATTCGAATGGCCTCTACAACCTATGAGCCTAACATTAAGAAGATTGTTGATGACAAAAAAGAGTGCCACCCATCACACTGAACTATGTTTTTCTAATGCAAATATTTTTTTATTCAAGTTCTTATATTATTGCAATTTTTAGAAATGTCATTTAATTAGATTTAAAAAAAGCTGGAAATGTTTATTCATAGGTAATAAACGACTGTGTGATTTAAGCCAAAACATGTATTACTTTTCTACTTTGTTGGGTAGCTCATAGTAATGTTTATTATCTGTATGGTAGCTCAGTCGCTCAGTTTGGCGACCACTGGTCTAAATCAACGTTTAAACTTTAAATCAACGTTTCACGGAAACGCTGTAAATCGATGTTTGCTGATAACATGTAACCATTGATTACGTTGGTGAAACCGGCCCTAAATCTCTTGTCTGCCACATCACGCCTCGTAATCGCCATTTTCGCGTTTTGTCGTGTCTCGCTATCGGTCTGTTGTAGGAAGATGGGATAGGATATTTTCCTGGCTCCTCTAAGAAGTAGGAGGGGCTTCCATTTCGGCCTCCCTTCTCGAAATAATTCGTCCGGCCACGATCGGGCCAAAAAGTCCGCCAACTCGTCTTTTAATAGGCAGTGTAGGTTCACTCGCCTTCAGACGGCCGAGCGGGACAACTGACCCTGCAGCGCCGCCCGGATGTTGCGAAAGATGAGTTTTTTGCCAAGAGCTACCCGATCGACGTGAAAATTCGGGCGAAACATAATCGTCTGTCTATGAAACACCGGTTGTTATCATTAATTTCTGGATTCCTGCATTTTAAAAGGTTTTTGATTGTCCGCGACGTTTCGGTCCTGGAGCAGGACCCTATCCATGCAGATTGAACAACCTATACAGGAAAATTTCATGAGTTGAAATAAGTGGCTATACATTACAGCTTTTATGAGAATATAGCACATAGTTTTACAATAACATGGCTATTGGTGGTACTTACAATATAGTTCTTCATTAGTAGGTACTAATGTAATATATACTAATACTGTGATATATACTACATTAGTACCTACTAATGAAGAACTATATTGTAATTACCATCAATAGTTATGTTATTGTAAAACTATGTGCTATATTCTCTTAAAAGCTGTAATTTATAGACACTTATTTCAACTCATAAATTTTTCCTGTATAGGTTGTTCAATCTGCATGAATAGGGTCCTGCTCCAGGACCGAAACGTCGCAGGACAATTAAAAACCTTTTAAAAAATCAGTTGAAAAAACATCGACTAGCCTTGTCATTATCTACCTCAACTATATATATATATATTGTCGATTTTCTGTTGCAACCAATAAATAAAAAGTTTTCTCTCGTGTGTTGCTAAATACCAAATTTCAGCCTCCTAGATCTATTAGGCGGGAAATGAGCTCCCGAGCTCACTCGGCTGATCAGAGTGGTTCCTCACTTTGTCAATCGTACACAGCAGGACTATAGAGGCTCCACTCAAAATTTCAGCCTCGTAGGTCTATTGAGAGAGAATTGAGCTGCGAGCTCACTCAGCCGACTGTGTAGTTTCCTACTTTGTCCATCGTACACATCAGGCTTATACAGGCGCCACACCAGATTTCAGCTTCCTGCGCCTATTAGGAGAGAAATGAGCTTCCGAGCTCACTCAGCCTATCTGGGTGCTCCCTCACTAATTCTATTCTACCTGTCTAATAGCGGCTCTGTATCAAATTTCAGCTTCATAGATTAAACGGCATAGAAATTAGCTTTCGAGCTCAATCGGCTTATTGTGATGCTTCCTGCGCGTATTAGGAGAAAAACGCTGGAAATTATTTCACAAAGGTTTATTATTTTTTCAATTGAGTATGATCATAGTTTTAGTTGGCTAGCGTACGTCATAAGGCCCGTCCAGACTCCTCGGCGTGTCCTATTTCGAGTTGCCACAACCTATACTTCTGTAATTACATACGCATGTTTATATTTCTCGATTTGAGCTCCTATCTATTCAAATAGTTATTGCCTTAATAATATCATTACCTAAGTACGTACGAAAAGTCGAGAGGATATGTTATTAAATATGCGTAGGAAAAGCTTTGGTATTAACACACAAATATGACCTTGAAAAAAACATATATTCATGCCTCGAAGGAACGCCGGCGCCGTACCCACCACAAGGTGCCGCGGCGCCGGCGCCTCCTCTCACTCCACCCCCCCCCCCCCCCCGCTCACCCCCCCTCACCGCCCACCGTGACCCCCTGCCAAGCGTGCCAGGCGTGCGCGCGTAGAAAAAGACACTTTTTCGCCCGTTTTTGGCCCATAGCATCTATGTGAGTTAAGCGATCGGGATGGTTAAATGTTAGTACCAACTAGACCCCAAATGGAGTTTATGTGCGAAAGAACGGGTTTTTAAAGTAAATTCTTAGGCCTTTTATGGCCGGGACGGCGAACGGCGGACGGACATTTCAAATTTGGATTCTACGTACCTTGAAACGTAAAGTGACAAAGTTTGAGGGGGGGTTATAAAAATTTTTTGCTACACGATCACATAGGCTTATTATTGGAAATAATAAACCAAAATGAGCTCCCGAGCCCACTCAGCTGATCTGGTTACTCCCCCACTAACTCTATTCTACCTGTCACATACAGGCCCTGTTTATACAGGTTTAAGCGTGCGTGCAAGTTTCATTCCAGACGATAACTCTTCTTAGGATTGAGATAAAAATTCCGTCTTCAAAATCAAACTTTCCAAAATGAAAGGATGAGTTCGTTGGGCTGTACTTTTTGAGCTCATTAAATTGTTCAGATGTCATAATATGTGCTCAAAAATTCAGTAAAAATGGGTAAAAATCGTTGTTTATTTATTATCATTATTTTTATTTTATTTCATCAATTTTATTTCTTCATAATTTTAGTTGAGAGCCGAAGAGAAATTAATTAAATTAAGTAATACACCTAAACTTTCCTAGTATTTAACACGAGTTGACCCACCAAAAAATTAATTATATAAAGTCAATCTCACCTACCTAAGCATCAGAAGTCAATCTACAGTTGACAAAAGTTATAGTAAACGCGGGTAAATCGCTCATCAGGCCATGCTGCAAGGGTGCTCCTTGCGTATGCGCTCTAACATTCATATTGACATTAGACTTACGTTTTTGGTATTGTGTACGTCTACATACTAACTAAATCATTGTATGCGGATTCCAGGAAGTTAAATGAAGAAAAATATATATTTGTGGTTAATCACAGCTCGCTGAATTATTACAGTGGTCGATCACAGATCGTCAAAAATCACAGATTATAAAATGTAACTACGATCACCTCCCTCACGTCATTCAAGAACAAAATACATTCGTCCCAGCGGATCGCGATTCGTCAATTTCTATGGGGCTGTCGTCTGTGCCAACCATTTTGCCGCGCGATCTTATTATAGAAGTACATATACTTCACGACACTGGTTGTTCCAGTCAATGATATATCTACTGCTTTCTGCATGACCAGTGTATTTTGCACAAAGGTGAGCTGGTGTGTCGTCCACAAATAACAGTTGGGGAGATGAAGTGCAGAATGGAAACTGGAAAAACCCCCTGAAAGGCACTTAGTTGCACACAGCCATCTTTGTCCAGTTTACCGGATTCAAACTTACCCAGCGTTGTATCACGATGGACATGAATGTGAGATTTATGCTGTACGTAACTACGTCATCCCCCTCACGGAGGATATCACTACCATCTTTCAAGTGGAAACCAGCATGTCGACGATGTTCCTTCCCCGTCACATCACTTCAATTTATAATTTCCTAACTTTCTTCGTTAACTTCCCATTCGCTCTCATTTGTCCTTCATTATTTATTAAAGTTCATAATATTTGCATCATTGAATTTGATTGTCTTAATATTATGAGTGTGTATTATATCAGGTCGCTAGCGGACACCAATCCCTAGCAATGGATGTTTATCGGTAACGTGCTACTTTCGTTCCAATCTCATATAATGCTTTTCGGCAGTTAAGTCCCGGCTAAATCATATTCATAAAATATGCATAAAAAGAATATTCATAAAATATGCATATTCATAAAAATAAAGCATATACATAAAAACATATGAATAGTCCGGTCATGACAGAGGAACTGAAGCCATTAATTGCCAAAAAATATAGAGAGAATTAGAGACAACAATATATTCAATCACACAATGCCCGGTTCTACAAACAAATTCAACACTTCCTACCGCAAATACATGGTTCTTCAAAAACCATTTAATAAAAGTCTCGGAAGAACAATATGCAGATTAAGGTTTGACTATGGAATTTGCGAACAATATTTGTACCGGATCCAACTACTAGACAACTAGAGTAACCTCAATGCCGAGCATGTGGTCATCCAAATGGAACCCTTGAACACTTGATAATGGAAAGTGCGATGCAAGACGGTAATAGAGCACACTTTTTCAGTGCAGTGTCAAAAATAACCTCAATTATTTTAAATTACAACTTTATCCTAGCATCAAAGAATTTATTAATTTACATAGAATTGTACAATTTTTTTAAAGAAATTCCAACATAAAAATATAATGTAACTACATATATATATTAACCACATGGCCTGTGGACATAATTTGATTGACAATATAAAACAATAAAAAAAAGCGTATTATTCATGCTAAAAACATGATTGCTAAAATTTTACTAAGTTTCAGTCGGCGGTTCACTTTCATTTCCTTATAGTGAAAAAAATGCTTCAAGTACTGGACTATGTTCCCTTTCAAATTGTTTCGCTGAAAAGTGAAGATCTCAATCAGTTAATGGGGCGTTAATTGGACAAGCACCTACTTTACAAAAGCGTCCACCACAACAACCCTTGCGCAAACATTGTCGGAGCCGCAAATTATTGTTTATGTTTACAATCGCCTTAAAGTTTATATTTACCATCGCCTTTAATGTTTATGTTTACAACCTTGCGCGAGGGTTTGACGACCGGTAATGGGCTGTTTCGAAAAGTGGGTCGCGGGGGATCCACCGGTTTTTAAGGCGTTGCGCAAGGTGAAGCCCCACAATCTCACTTTCTCGAAATGCTAATACGATTTAGCGAGACGATTTTTGTTCTGAGGAGATTCCCAGATAAATCGGTATTCGCCGGAACGGGGATGACTCAGATCTGGTGTGGGGCTGACGTCCATCGTATTTGGCTGATGCGAGGGGACATATATTATTCATTCTACAAATAAAAACGCTGCAAATTATTTCACAAAGGTTTATTACTTTTTCAATTGAGTTTGATCGTAGTTTTAGTTGGCTTGCGTACGTCATAAGGCCCGTCCAGACTCCTCGGCGTGTCCTATTTCGAGTTGCCACAACCTATACTTCTATAATTATATATGCGTGTTTAAATATTTCTCGATTTGAGCTCCTATCTATTCTAATAGTTATTTCCTTAATAATATTATTATCTAAGTACGTACGAAAAGTCGAGTGGATATGTTATTAAATATGCGTAGGGAAAGCCTTGGTATTAACACACAAATATGACTTAGAAAAAAACATATATTCATGCCTCGAAGGAACGCTGTACCCACCTCATAGTGCCGCGGTGTATTATATGGGTATAACACGTAAAAGTAATAAATATCCATTCTCCTACACCCCTCTGCTACTCCCCTGGTCACTCCAGCCACCACAAGGTGACCCCCTGCCAAGCGTGCCAGGCGTGCGTCTAACACTCAAAGCCTCGAAAAAGACACTTTTTCGCCCGTTTTTGGCCCATAGCATCTATGCGAGTAAAGCGATCGGGATGGTTAAATGTTAGGACCAACTAGACCCCAAATGGAGTCTATGTGCGAGAGAACGAGTTTTTTAAGTAAATTCTTAGGCCTTTTATGGCCCGGACGGCGAACGGCGGACGGACATTTCAAATTTGGATTCTACGCACCTTGAAACGTAAAATGACAAAGTTTGAGGAGGGGGGGGGGGGGGGGTTATAAAAAAAATTTTCCTACACGATCACATAGGCTTATTATTGGAAATCCAAAATTGTGCTTACACGTCAAATTGGAGGGTGTACACACTAATATGGAGGTTTACATATCAATTTGGAGGTTTTACACATCAATTTGTTGGTTTTTCATTTCAAAATTTGGTTTTAAAAGATGTTTTCGTGGTTGATTTCCCGTGGAGTTGAAAATTGCTGAGATGCTCTTTCCAGCATTTATGTAAACTAATTCTGTATTTTCTATATTTTAAGCGTCAAAAGTTTGCTTCATTTTTTTCTTTTTTTCTGTTTTTCTAAATAGGTAAATTTAATAGTCCCTGCTGATGTGTTCTCCATGTGTTACACTTGTAAAAGAAGAAAATAACTACAACATTATTCATAAGCAACTACCCCTAGCCGTACAGGGCCTACCCCTTAGCCCTGGGGCTTAGGGGTATATTCCATTGAAGTCATTAACCTCTAATAATTAGTATTTGAACTGTATTTGTATTGTACTCTTAACTTTACTTCGGAATAAATTCGCTATTCATTTGGAGATTTTACACATCACATTGAAGGATGACGGAAATTTAGTGAATATATTAATTTCGCCTTTTTCAATTATAGAGCTAACAATAATGTAGTTGTTGGGAAGGCTTACTGGGTGGCGCAAGACCAGGATCTCCCAGTAAGCCGTCATGAAATCTCACATAATTCTCCATTCGATGATTGCTTCAGGATAATGGTCCTCCAAAAAATGAAGCTTAATGAGAGCAAGATTAATTTATGAGAGCAAGACTAATTAAAAAATAAATAAATTGCTACAGTCATGTCATTAGAGCTTAGTAATGTCTAAGTCTTAGTAATCATAAGCTCTCAGTAATGTCATTAGAGCTTATGATCCACCAGGACTCAATATTAGAAGGTGAATATTCCATCCAAAGCTATATACCTTCCCACAATCCCATACCCCCAGTTTTTGAGATTTCGTGACCACGTAGAATTGCCCAACATCTACATTAAAGTAAGATATATAGGTATTTGAAAAAGGCAAAAAGGCCGTAATATAAATAATTTAGGGCGGAATTCATAGACGGGAATTGAGTTTGAGTGGGCCCCTAAGTGTATCGATAAGGGAATTCATGCATTCTGCGCGATTTATACACGTGATTTGAGGGCGGTCCTGAGGGTGCAACCCAAATGTACACTCAACGGAATTCATAAACAAAAAATGGCGTTGAGGTGAGTTTCATCCTCAGCTCAACGGTGCAATATTCAGAGTGACGGCAGGAGGTCACTTAAGTGCGTCAACTGATAACTTTTATTATTATTTTAACGTAGGTACAGGTACTGTTAATGTAGTAGAGCATACATCGTTTATTTTGTTCGGAATTTATTCAAAAACTACGGCACATGAGAGTAGGTAGGCTGTACCTAAACGGTAGTTAGGTACATGTTTGATGTGTCCAACAGATCCCATTCGAATGTTATACAATCAACAACAAAATACCTCGCAAACTATTTCGATTAGGGAAAGAGACAGTCATGAACAACTACGAACCTGAAGAAGCCTAAAATAAATGGAAAGGATTTATAACCACCACAGCTGAAAGTACTGGTCGCTCTTTGATTTTATGCGATCTCTACATACCAAGTTTGTAGTGCATGGTTTTCCGATGCATCTTGGTTTGTGGAATGAGTTGGTGGTAGATACCTTCCTTCCATTCATGAGGATGTACAATCAATTAGAATTCCAAGAAAATGTGATTGCTTGAAGCTCTCCCAAAACCTCGCGTTTTCGTTTTGTTCAACAGTCTCATTATATCTATAACTCATCTTATTTTCAACTACAAATTTTTTTGATCTGTTTTTATCTGTTCATCAAAACTAACTGGTGAATCATTGTTTTCTCATTTTCTCACTTCTTTTCCGTCACAACTCTATAAATAAACACAAATTATCAGCACTTCAACAAAAAAGCAACAAGGATTCAATTCAATTGTGGTTGCCACGATCCAGGCGAGAGGACCAATGACTTTTCTTTGTCTGATAAGGCCTATGTCCGGTCTCCCAAAGGAACAAGGATAATTGCATAAAAAGCAAAAACGCAAAGGAAAGAGTAACCTTTGAGAACTGTTATTGATCAGTGTGGAATGTGAGAGGGAATTTTCCTGTCCCTTTTCCCTCAAACCAGGGAAACTTCCCCTACAACGTACTGTCAGGGCTGTCAACTTATGTTGAAAAAGCATTGAGTGTCCCCTGAGTGCACTGTCAAACTCGTATAGTGTGAGTGTGCCCCCAACTGTTGAGTGAATCACTCCACCTAACTATGAATTTGAACTGGTGAGTGGAGGGTGACCCTCCATTTAGGTGAGTGTGAGCGAATACACACACTCAGGCTTTGTCTATGAATTCCACCCTTAGTTTGTGAAGTTCACTTCTGTTACAATTATTGTTCCTCAATTTCGCATCAGTGTATTACACACTCTCATAGGGCCATTTAGCCACATAATAACCATAAACTCTATGATTCGTTTCATAGTGCCAAAAAATCATACTGAAACATCTAACAATAGAATTAAACATAAATTTCATTAAAAAATCCATCTGAAAAGGGACGAAAATTCAATTCTGCTCGCCCGGTGCCATAAGTTGGATCATCACTCTGAGGGGTTATACTGACAAAATGACACACAAAATCGATATTTTTTGTCAATATATAAATAAATCGATAACTAATACCGAAACGTTATTGGTTCCCTCCATTTTGAGTACCCAACCAACTAAAAGTCACAATATTGAGCATGGAAATCGATAGTTTACCGTAACTGGGGGCCTTGCGATGACCACTCAACTTCAAATCGGTTTCCCGAACAATTCACTTTTTCACTATAACACTTCCTTTTTTTCTGGAACTACTGAACCTATTCACTCGTTTTAGCGAATTTTAAAATGAAACTGTTGTAATGGCTCCAAAAATTTTAAAATAAAAAATTTCGAAAATTTTCTTCTTCGAAATCCGTGTTGAATCCGTACATTCTCTGACAATTTCATCGAAGTATGATGTAAACAGTGGAAATTAAAGTTGTTACAAAGATTTCACATAGGCGCATACGTAGTAGCTTTTAATGACACAATCATGTTGAAATTTACATGGGACTATCAAATCGTCATCCCCCAACTATCGTCTGAATTTGAGCGAGATCGGACGACTAGGGTGTGAAAAATGGAGCATAATAGAATTTACGTTTGCGCATGCGCAGAGTGAAGTACTGATTTGGCAACAATTAAATTAATATGGGACCATCCACTGCCTAATCCGCACATTCCCTGAAAATTTCGTCAAAATCGGATAAGAACTGTGAGATTTAAGCTTGTTACTAAGATTTCAAGTTCGTGCATGTCAAGGAGCTACTAATGCCACAATTATCTTGAAATTGATATGGAATGCTCTAATTGTCTTCTAACTATCCCCAAATTCGAGTGAGATCGGATGACTAGGGCTTGAGAAAATAATGAATGGTAGAATTTACGTTTGCGCATGCGCGGAGTGTGGTACCGAGTCAAGAACGATGAAACTGATAGGGGACCGTCTACTCCCTAGCCCGCATATCCCCTGAAAATATCATCCAAATCGGATGAAAACTGTGGAATATAAGCTTGTTACAAGGATTTGCGGACACACGAAAGACACATTCAGACCGAAGACACGGAACCAAAGTTGTTCAGAATGGTATATATATAAAACGTAAAAATGCGAGTAGAAATTTTGATATTGGAGACCAAATTTTTTTTTCTCCAGAAAGTGAAAACAATGCTTCCGTTACCTTTTTGGTAGACTCGGAAGCAAAATAAGGAGAATCGGTTGATCAGGGACTGGGGAAAAGGTGTATGAAGTTACCTCGGTTATTGGTGGGAGGGGGGTTGGTGCCAGGTCCCCTTAACGGATTTCAGTGGAGAAATCGTTCAATAATTTTGTTTTTTAAATTTTTGGAGCCATAGCAATAGCTTCATTTTTTTCTTGCGGCGATTCGGTGGAATGCTCTCAGAAGGCCAAACTGAACAAAATAATGGGAGCTAGGGTTGAGAAGCGGCAGCTCAGTGGCGATGGGAACAAGACGACGGGGCCCCTTCGCTCGATACTTCTGTCGGACATCGCCGAATCAATCAACATTTTCCACGTCCAACCAACGACCCAACGTCTGAGCAGAGTTGGACGTAATCGTAAACATAATTACGATTGCAATAATTGAAGTTATGATTACTATTGCGATTAAAATCACAGACCCTGGAGATAAGGTTATTTTGACGATTATGATTACGTTTATAATCGAAGTTTTTCCCACAATAATTATAAATCACAACTTTTTGGCGCATATTCTTTTGGAAAAGGAAAAATGAGCAACTGTGTTCTGTATGTATGTCCTCTTGAAATCGTTTTAAATGTCACTCCCGACGTCCGATTTTGATAAAACTTGGTATGGATGTAATCTGTAACATAAGAAGGATAACGATGTCTCAGAGGCTGCTAACGTATGATCGACATCAGCGGAGTGAACTACAAAGCCATTTTGTCTTCTATACTACGCAGGAATCTGAAATTTGAGAGGGAGGCTCAAGGGAGAATGCTGAAGACGACTGAGAGGTCATTGATCAGCTGAGTGAGCTCCAAAGCCATTTTCTCTCCTATTTGACGCAGGAAGCTGAAATGTGAAAGGGAGGCTCAAGGGAGAATTCTGAAGACGGCTGAAAGGTCATTGATCACCTGAGTGAGCTCCAAAGCCATTTTGTATGCTATTCAACGTAGGAAGCTGAAATTTGAGAGAGAGGCTCAAGGGAGAATACTGAAGACACATGGATGGTCAATTGGTCATCGATCAGCTGAGTGAGCTCCAAAGCCATCGTTGTCTTCTATTTGACGCAGGAAGCTGACATTTGAGAGGGAGGCTCAAGGGGGAATGCTGAAGAGGACTCAGAGGTCATTGATCAGCAGAGTGAGCTCCAAAGCCATCTTCTCTCCTATTTGACGCAGGAAGCTGACATTTGAGAGGGAGGCTAGGACGAAATTCAGTCCTTCCTTTGGGGGGGGGGGCTGTCGCTTACTTTTAGTCGGATAACTGATAACTTGGTAGAGATTGAAGAGACGTACCAACGGTACCAATAACTCAATTTCGGAAAATTTGTCGGTTACCCCCCGTTTGCATGAGGCCGTCCAATTAGGAAGCTGAAGTTTGAGAGGGAGGGGGTTGTCGCTTACCTCTTTTTTTTTCCTCATTAGCTCCAACCTACAATAGATGGCGCCAAAAGTCTTATAATTTGGTAGAGATTGAAGAGACGAATCCAACGGTACCAATAACTCAATTTCGGAAAATTTTTCGGTCACCCCCTGTTTGCCGTCCAATTATGATTATGATATGCCCAACTCTGCATCTGAGCCAGCTCATAGCGTTGCCGGAAAAAAATGAATAAATCAATAAATAAATCATTTTACTACCTACACTGCTGAGCAAAATTAATTGCTGAGAGTTGATGCTACTCGAGATAATTTACGATGTCCATTGTAACCCAGGTAAATTGAAACAGTGTTGGCTATTGTTTGTGAGTTCTGTGAATGTTTTCTCTCATTTGTATGTTGCTACTATATTTGTTTGGTGGTGATTGCAATAAAAGGGAAGCCCTTCGGAAGCCCTTTATGTAGTCTGTTGCCCTACGAAGTTGTTGATATGTTTGATTGGTGTACAATTGTAGGGAAGCTAACGGACGGAATTTTATCCATTTTCAGCAGAGATTTAAATCACGATGTCTGTTGATAAGTGAGTGAAACCAGGGAGTTTGGAAGTCTGTAATAGCGGGCATTTCATTTTGATTAAACAAACCCCTATCGACGTAATGTAAGTGGTGGGAGGTATGAATTTTCGTGACTGAGAAAGATGATGTGCATCACGTGACGTGCCAGGACGGAGGACGCCCATCTCGGTGAAAGGCGCTTCGAATAATGGCGGGCACACGCCCTTAGACACGATAAGGTCTTACAAAGAGCTTTTCATGGTGTGATGAAATTGCTAGGATCGTAGTTAACGATAATAATTTCTACATCTACCTTAATGTCTTATAATTAATTTCGCCGTATTAAGGCAACTTTCACCATTTGAGTTAACGTTATCCATTACAAGAGTCAGGAAGTCAAAATCATTTGTGACCAGGGTGGCCAGGTGAGATGGTGGAAAAAACCGGACTGAGTTGGACAGCGTATTAAAAACTCATTAAAAATTTTACAGAAATTAATTCCGCTCACGCGGCACAAATATTGATATGCATTTCATTTATGAATTTTCTATCTATACCGTCCAGTCTTCTTGAGAAAATGGGGTAAATGTGTCGAAAAAAGTGGTTTTTCAGGAGAGGCGCCTGAAGTTCTCCTTTCACAGCGCTTACTGAGGAACTGTTTCTTCGCTCACGACTTCCTTTTTTTCCCTTCATTTTCCCAATAGTTTCACAGATGTTCGTTTTTTGCACATAAAATACTTAGCAACACGGGGTTGTTAGTATTTCACAAGGTTGATTAGAAAAGAAATAGGTGCATCTAGTGTGTCTGCATTGGTTAACTAAAAATAGTATTTAGGTAATACACCTAAACTTTCCTTACTCGAGCTGATGATGAATGCCATGAATTGGCAAAACCGCGGCGGCGGCGTGTATGCCGCGTCAATGCCACCCTCTTGCTGCAAGCCTAATATTATTTAGCGGTCATTGATGAAACTTAGTTCCCACGAAAAATCATAGGGTCGCTACTCCATTATAGCTTGCAGTGAGAGAACGGAAAATCGTCCGGCTGATGATTTCATTCAATTTTTTGGGAAAATATATGTAAATATCAACAAAAAAAACATTACTGTTACCTTGAAAGATTTCGGGATCTCGATTTTCTAATATTTCAGCCCTCAATTACTGTCCTTTAGGGTTGATCAAAATCGATGGCGATGTATGATTTTTCCGCATTTTTGGAGAAAAGCCCTGGACGGCCAGCGGACGGGCGGTTTTTTTTTTCTTTTTTAAATTCGATTTTTAGGTTCTATGCATCTTGAAACGTAAACCAAAAAATTGGTGGGGGGGGGTTAACAATTGTTTTTCTTGGTCGATTACAAAGGGTAATTACTGAAAATAATAAACCGAAATTGATCAGAATGAAATCTCTCTTGAGTGGTTGTTGACGAGCTTACACTAGTTTTGAAGAATTTCGGATATTGACGGTAACACATACACACACACACGCGCGCGCGCATGATAAGCGCAAGTACTTAGGATTGGGATTTGGATTCCTCTACCGAAAAATCAAGTTAGTCAAGATAGTTTGTAGGAGAGCACTTAACTATTAACTATAAAAAATTCAGAAATATATGCACAAATTTTTGCTGATGAAATATTATTAAATTCTTTCTCTGAAGTCATCAATTGGAAATTTATATTTGGAAGGACACAATAAATGTCCAACCTTCGCGCGAAATACCAAAATACGAAGTATCCAATGAAATTTTGCCTACACAAAATACAACAGAAATAACAGCTAAAAGGGCGATTTTATTCTGCATTACGTTCAAAGAGTTTCGACATAATTCTCTCCTCTCGTCTCCGCTCTAAGTTGGGAGCACTTTCGTCGTAGGCCAACTGAATTAATTATGCGCAAGCTCTCACCTTCGCCTTCTATCTTCTGCCACACCTCCCTTCCCACATAGCCTTTGTCATGTCTGCATTATACCTACTCAATGGAGGTAGGAAAATTACATTACATTGTCAAGAGATGTGTCACCTCCCTGAGACCCCCAACACCACATACCTTACCTCTGCTCTCGGGCTCTCTGTGCCCGAAATCGGATAAACTCAAATTGAATTAACTTATAATTCTGGGGCTTCCCGTATAACCTTTCTTACAACGTGTAATATTTGGAGGTAGGCTTCACATTATTTCGCGAAAAATCTCCTCAATTCACATAAGTGAAATCGGTGCAGCGAAGATCATAATATATGCACTATACCTACTTGATGGAGGTCATTACATTACATTATGTCACCTACCTAAGACCCCCCAAACCACATACCTTACTTACCTCCCTGCTGGAACCAAAATCTGATAAGCTCAAACTGAATTGCCACGTAATTCTTGAACCTCCCGCAACCAAACGTATCGTATAAGGTGTAATACTTGGAGCGAGGCTTCACACAACTTTCTAAACACTTCTTAAAATCAGCATGAGTGCCATCGATGCACCAGAGGTCATGATATCTGTATTACACCTACTCAATGGAAGTAAGTAAGTACAATACATTACCGCAAGTTGTTTTGACAATTGTCCTGCATTCATGTGCTTTGCCAGATAAATGTCGTGTCCTCCAAAAAGGGACCTTATTTTACCAGATGTCGAAATTGAGTTATTGCCATTTCTGGATTCTTGAGATCCTGCTGGAAACACGGGTATTTTCAGAAAAATTCTATCTTTATTAGTACCAAAGATATGATTTTCAAAATCTGATCTCCTGGAAACCTCATTTAGAGAAAAACGCGTTCAAAGTTTGTGAGCCACATTCAAAAGTGAATTGTGGCCATTCTACTGGCGGTACCAACTTGATTTTTTTTTTTTTTTTTCCAAAGATTCTTGCGCGTGTTGGGTTCATTTCACCATCACTGCAGATAATTTTAGATATGATAAGAACAAAAATTTTAAAAATGTGTTTACTGAAGATAAATCTCACAAAATCGAACATTTGCCAAACAATAAATTAAAGAAAAGCGCGATGTATTTATAAGAGAAATACATAATTCCAGTAGTGTTTAAACATTCATGAGTAAGATTATTCACATTAAAAAAATATGTCTGCCAAGTTGGGTGTGGCACATAGCTTACTCGTTTACCTATCATGTATATATATGTATGTGTGTGTATATATATATATATATATATATGTGTGTGTGTGTGTGTGTGTGTGTGTGTCTTTTCTTTTGCTTCCTCACTACCGAAGGTAGGGAAGCTTTGTGTTCGTTATTGAAGTAGAAAAAAGTTTTGTCCTCCAAAATCGAAATTTCCACTTGCATTTTGCGTTTCAGAGCATTCTGATCAATTTCGGTTCCATGTATGTCTGTCTTGGTAAATCCTTGTCACACCCAAAACTATACCAAGTTTCAATCCGATTCCGATGAGGTATTTTGCGGGTTAACTCCTATACGGTCACCTATAATTTTCAATACCGTCGAATCAACAATTGCTTTGAGCATACGCAAACTTGAATTCCTCATGATGTCGATTTCTCATCGTCTGTTGGTTTGATTTCGTTCAAACTCGGTTGGTAATTAGGTATATATGTTCTAAAAATATGCCTCTAAAAATATGTTGAGTAATAACCGTTGCGCATGCTCGAAAATAATATCGAGTGACGACGGCGAAACTCCGAGCCTAATGAAACGATCTTGATTAAATTTTCAGGGATTGTGCGGGATAGATCCTAGGCGGTCCCCTATAACTTTCATTGGTGTCACATAAATAGCAGTCTGTGCGCTTGCGCAAACGTTAATTCATTAGAACGTCGACTTATCAATCATTTTTACTCGTACTTTGTTCTTCAATTAATTCTATACGTACATGTTACAATATGTGAATAAGCTTTTTTGTTTTTGTTAACTTAAATTCGCTAAAAAAACATCCAAACTACGAGATATTCAAATTTTACGTTATTCTTGAAAAGTAGCTTGGATGTGTTGAATGAAATGCACCCGATATTTTCATAGCGCTCTTTCCTGACATTTAGAAAGGTCAAAGACACAGAGGTCTGGGATCATAATTAATAATGTAGAGCTTCCCTAAAAAGTCGATTTGCTCCTCACTTGATTCCCGCTTCTCCCACTTCCACTTATAAATTATCATCTTAGAATTTAATAATTATATTTAAAACCAGTTTGGCGTTCTGTAGCAGCAATTAATTTTGCCTCAGAAGGTATGGGCGATTTTTACCTATTTCATTCCATCACCAGAATGATCGTCTCGAGAGCATTTCAGAAAAATGTAATAAGAAGGGAGGATTCGAAGTGGTCGAAACAATCTCCCCCCCCCCCCCTACCCCTGTCCACTCACTCCATCACCAAGTGATCGTCGCGGTGATGGGGGGGGGGGGGGTTTAAGCTATTTCGAATATTCCGATACCCTTCATATTACACCTTTCTGAAAAGCTCTCGGGATCGTATCACTTTTAATTCGTGCGCATGAGTGAATGTAAATTCCTTGCAACATGCATTACTTCTACAGTTTTCATTCAAATTTGATTAAATTTTCTGGGAATGTGCAGGAGTTATGCTAAGGTTGGTCTTGGTCCTTTATCAGTTTCATCCGTCAGAAATGGAAAAGTTCTCACTGCGCATGCATAAACTTAAAATCCATTGAAGCATGTATTTTTCTCATGGCCAATTCATCCAATCTCGCCAAAAATTTTGTGGGTAGTTGGGAGTGACGATGTGTTTCACCCAGATGAGTTTTATCAGAATTGTATCATAGTAGCTACTATGCATGCT
This sequence comes from Adelphocoris suturalis, assembly GCA_030762985.1. Taxonomy (NCBI): domain Eukaryota; kingdom Metazoa; phylum Arthropoda; class Insecta; order Hemiptera; family Miridae; genus Adelphocoris; species Adelphocoris suturalis. The sequence continues at coordinate 23,327,345 of CM061049.1, forward strand.
CGAACCTCGCGAGATATTGTTTGTTACTAATGATGACAACCGTCGAAATCGATCTCAAAGTGTGACTCATTATTTTCGTGGAATTAGACAACGTCCTTCTCATCTTACGTTTTTCATTTTGATAAAATTTTAAGGGATTGACTGGAGATTTTTCATGTGTTGGAAGTTCGCACTTTTAACAGATTCGAATTCAACATGCTTGAAAACCCTCAAGTACCGATTTTCAGCTCATAAGACTTTTTAGTTTGGCCTCTGAATGGGTAGTAATATCATGCCTGACATAGTAGAAGTGGAGCTGAAAATTCCCTCAGGCGGGCGGGGCCGTGACGTCATCGTGCAAATGAATTTCAAGAGCCTTATAATTAGTGGTCAAACCCCCATCATATAGCACCTTTTTGAAAAGCTCTATCTCATATCTTTCTATTGAGTAAATAAAATAATAACCATGGAAATTCATCATTCTTTACCTACCTTTTATTTAGCAAATTGTCGTTGAAAATGAAGCTATTGCAATGGCTCCAAAAATTTTAAAATGAAAATTTTCTTCATTGAAATCTATATATATATATATATATATATATATATATATATATATATATATATATATATATATATATAATGTCATTTCAGACGATAACTCTATTTAGGATTGAGATAAAAATTACGTTCTTGCGCCAAAAAATCAAGCTTTCCAAATGGAAGGATGAGTTCATTGGCCAGAACTTTTTGAGCACAATAAGTTGGTCAGATTTCTAGAGATGAACTCAAAAATCACTAGAAATTGCTACAAATAATTTAATTCATTTATTTTATCTTTTCAGAATATTGCTTTATTGCTATAAAGTTTATTAACTATAAAATAGAACATTCAAAAATATATGTACAAAATTATGCTCAAAATTTACTTAAATTTCATGAAAATTTGCTCTAAAGAAATCGATAAAAACTGTACAAAATCTAAAAATCCAAAATCTCTTTTTGAATAGCAGATTATTATTTAGATAACGTTTTTTGCCTTAAAATCAATAGTTAACAATTTCTTTGAACTCTAAAAGTTCAAATTTCAAAACAATTCAATATTAAACAATGTGATGGTTTACGAAAATTCGCTCATACGGCATGTTTACCACCTACATGTAAAAAATATGCTTAATTTCGTTAAAAAAAGAAAAAAAGCCCTTTTCTCGTAGACATCCGGAAAAGGAATAATAAATCGTACAGACTTAAACTACCAAAAGTTAAGAATAAATATACTCAAATGACAACTACTTACAGGAGTATGCAATTAATCAATAAAATTTTTGAAAAAATTACAGAAATAATGAACATAAACAGTGAAAACTTAATACGAAAAAAAGTGGATGAACTACTATCTGAAAACAAAATTGTCTGTTACTGAATTGAATTTCTGACATATTAAAACACGCTAACAATTAAATTAAAATAAAAGATACATTTAATTATGTTTCTAAATTTAAGATTAGTCAACTCTGGCTTCAAAACATTTCTCTAACTTACAATTAGAGGGATTAGAAACAAATAAAATAAGAATAATCAATTAGGTATGTATTATACAAAAAATGAAAATTTAATTTTGAAAACTAGGGACTAGGAATAAATAAGGAGACCGATCAACTCCGTGCTGGATATCAGTTTTTAACAATCCAGCACGGTCGTCTTATAATAAATCACTGTGCTTATTATCAGTTTATGTTGAATTTTGCAGAATTTCGTTAAATTTGTCATGTAAAAGTAATTTTTTTTTTTTTTTTTTTTCATTAAAATTAATTTAATTTTGTAGGCATGTGTCATTATTATGGCAATAAACTTATTATTATTATGTCTGTTAACTTTTACGATTATTTTTCTTGCTTTACTTTTCTTGAGGTTCATTATTATTGAAAATACCCAATAAACAAATTGTTTAAGTGTTCACAAACCCAATTTATTTCTATTGTTACAGTGGCCGTGGAAGGAGAGAAGCCCTGGTCATCGAATCGCAAACCAAGGAGTCCGCCCACCTCTTTGGTCTCAAAGTCGAAAGTGCCAACGACTGGCACCTGGGCGACGACTCCGTGCCCGAGATCAGATTGGGCTCGCAAGCCACGATCCGACTTTTTGGCGTTGGCTTCACGGAAGACACGCTCTTCGTCCTCACGTCCAAAAAGCAAGACTGGGGCGCCCACTGCGAGTTCCCCGTGTCAGACGAGTCTAAAGTGAGTATGCTGCTGATTGCAGGCTGAATTGTACTCTTCAGATCGATAGATAGCTGACGACTGAAGTTTCTGTAGCATTCCAAATGAAACCACACGCTCTAACAGTAGTTTTACTGAGTGAATTATATATTATGTAACCCACATTTGTGTCTTCCAAATTAGTTTAGTAGGCTGTCCAAGCGGTTTGAATTAGTAATTTTGTATCAGTAGCGTTCGATAGTTTATCAGAAAACTGCAACTTTCCTATTGTTGTAGAGTATCTGGACTAATATGACGTAGATTCGCTCCCTTGGGGTCATACCGTAGTTTTTTGGATACCGTTTGTCATTCGTATAAATAACCGATATTTGTGCCTTCCAAACTACCAAGCTCATCAAAGGTTGAATTATTGAAGCCTTCAGAACGGTGTAGAGCTGACAAGTGAAGTCCCTACTGACTTCCAAATGAAATCGTAGGTATACTGCTGACAGCATCAGTAGTTATTAGACGAAGTACAGATTATAAGTTTCTAAAATCAGATTGGGTTCACCATCAGGCTGTTCGGCATGAGTTTAACGTACGTCCAAAAAGCAAGATTGGGGCTCCCACTGCAGACTGTTAGTTCCCCTTGTGAGAAGAGTAAAGTGAGTATGCTTCTAATTGCAGGCTGAATCGTACTTTTCTGATCAGCATTTAGTTGAATGAAGTATATACAGCCACTTGAATTAGTGACCACTTCTTCTAAGTGAATTGAAACCTTCAGGTCGGTGTAGAGCTGATGAATGAAGTCCCTGCAGACTTTCAATTGATATGCTGCTGACATCAGTAGTTATTAGGCAAAGTACAGATAAGTTTTCGAGATCAGATTGGGCTCTCAAACTATTTTACAGCTGTTCGGTTTGGGCTTCATAGTTCGTCCTCACGTCTAAAAAGCAAGGCTGAGGCTCCCGCTGCGAGTTCCCCGTTTCAGATGAGTCTCAAGTGAGTATGATGTTGAATTGAACTCTTCAGGTCAGCAGTTGATGTACATCCACTCCACATTTGTGACTTGCAAACTAGTTCATTCAGCAGGCTGTCATACCCAATACTAAGGTACTAACTGCAGGCTGAATTAAACCCTTCATACCAGTAGGTAGCTGATGAGTGAAGTTCCTTCATACTTCTAAGTGAAATCATGTGTTGTTGACAGCGTTAGTTATTGGGGGAAGTATATCTACCTCACATCTGTGACTTCAAAGCTAGTTGAGTAGGCTTTCAATATCTATCTGAATTAAACATTCGATATCAGTACCTGTTGGTGATGCACCATTCCGAAATTTGTTGCTCTCCAATTTCAAGATCTTCTCAGGGCTAATTGCACGGTGGGAGGCTCTCTAGGGATCAGAAGGAAGTTATTTCATTGAAGTATTTGCCTAATATACAAAATCTGAAACCGTTAGATAATCCAAAATCTGTGACTTTACAATTTCTTGATTGTATCTATGTTGATCGCATGTTGAGTCGCTCCCTTGAGGTTAGAACGCTGTTATTCGTTCAAGTATTTTACCTACCCAAATTCTGAGACCTCCAAACCAGTTTGTTAGGTGTTGTTCGTCATTTAGTGTGCATGTTCATCTGAACATTCACGAAATGTGTGCCTTCCAAACTAGTTCGTAGGCTGCTGATTGCAGGTTGCAGGTACTCTTCAGATCGGTAGGTAGCTCATGCGTTAAGTTCCTGCAGACTTCCAAATGAAATCTTATGCTGCTCATAGTAGTTTGTTATTAGATGATTAGAGTAGATCTATCTCGTATTTTTGTTTTTCTAACTAGCTGGTAGTCTTTCAATTGCTGCTTTAATTAATCGTTTATATCAGTACCTTGAGAGAGATTATCCAAAATCTGTGACCTTCCAATTATTAGAGAGTATCTGGCTAATTGCATGTTGAGTCTCTCTCTTGGGACCAGCACGTAGTTATTCAATGAAGTAATTTAGCTGCCCAAAATCGGAAACTTCCGAACCAGTTTGTTCGGGCGCTGTTTGTCGTCGAGTGCACTTCTGTACATACCCAAAATGTATGCCTTCTAAACTAGTTCGTATGCTGCTAATGGCAGGTTGAGTTGTACCCTTCAGATAGGTAGGTAGCTGTTGATTGAAATTCCTGCAGGTTTCAAAATGATATCATATGATGCTGACAGAAGTTAGTTATTAGATGAAACACATCTATCCCATATTTTGTGACTTTCAAACTAGTCAGTAGGCTTTCAATAGTGCCAGTAGGTGATGTACCGACCCGAAATTTCTGACTTCCTAATTTCTATCTGGGCTAATTCCCCTCCATCCAGACAAATTAATTTCTCCGGTTTGTTTGAAAGAATATATCAGAAACGGATTAAAGTAGGTATTTAGTTTTTGCGTGTACTAATGTAGATCATAAACTTGTTGATGGTACAGGCAATGAAAGATTTAGTTCGCTTTAACCTACTAATGGGTCGAGGAATAAATGTGTCTTTCTTATAAATGCTCTCAGCGGATTTGTTGCAGATCGCTCCAGGTTCTCTCGCCGATGGTTCAGTGCTAGTGAACATTCAGATGCCCAAGAACGGTCTGCCGGACACCTTCTACTACTTTTGCTGTAAAAAGTTCAGTAACGACACGCAGACTCCATCGTCATCGTCGTCACCTCACAACGTCTGGATGCACCTGGGCACGCAGTCTTACCAGGCCGTCCGCTCCTACGACAAGTTTCTTCCGGATTTCGTATCCGTCATCATCATTGTCACTTGTTTGTGCTTCTCAGCCCTGTTCTCAGGCCTCAATCTGGGCCTCATGTCCCTCGATAGGACGGACCTGAAGATCATCCAGAACACTGGAGACAAAAACGAGAGGAAACACGCCGCCGCTATCGCTCCCGTCAGAGCTCATGGTAAGTGTCTTCAGTCACCCAGCTGATTGGTTAGATGGGGAGATGCTAAGGGGTATTCATGGTCATGGTCATTGGTGGTCATGGTCTTTAGTCAAATCATCGAATCGTCAAAACTTGAGTTCATCGGGTTACAATGCGCATGCGCTAGGGATGAGTCGTTCTGACCAGAACCGTTCCTTGGAAGCCGTTCCACTCAGAACGGAATGGAACTTGTAGAAATAATCAGTTCCGCGTGAAACGATTAGAGATGGCCCCCAGAAAAAAATATTTTGTTCTATTTTAAGCGGTTCACCGTTTGAATGCTGTAAGAAATCTTTCTTGTAGTTAACAAATTTGAAAGAATTCATAAAAGAGACGGAATCGCCGAATAACTGAACTGATTTGAGTAAAGAAAAAGCGTGAACTGAATCATGGATATTTTGTGATGAATAAAATATCCATGGTTCAGTTCTCGAACGCCGGCGAACGATTTAGCTTGTGAACGTGTACCAGGGAAACATGAATTTTTGGAGCCATAGCTCAGTTTCCTGCACACAAAAATAGCTAAAAGCTGCTAAAATCATTGAATTTATATTTTTAGCAGAATATTAACTACAAAGATTATATCAACTGTGAAAAGAAATATTACATAATTTACGCATACATTTATGCTGAAAAAGTTCTTAAATTTCGTTAAATAGGATGAAAAATCTAAGAAAAAACTGTAAAGCAGGGAATATATTAAAACGTTTACATTCTTTAAACAAAAATGTTTGCCGTACCTTATAGTTGCCGATTTGTTTGCCCACAAAAGGCTGTAATTTAAAAACAATTTAACATTAATATAGTTAATTAATATCAAGTAATTAATATTATGGTTAAGATTTTTTACAGCCAGCATTTTTTTCTATTTTTCTCTTAGTCATATTTTTTCTTTTAATCAACGGTTCTTTTTTCCCACAAATGCTTATGGCTAAATGCTTCAGCAATTATACGCATGTTTGAATTGTACGAATTTATAATGACAATTGTCCTACACTTTGTGTCTCGACAAAATATACGATGATTTGATATGATACGAAAAATTTCGTCAGTTCGTACGATCATGCTTCATGTCGGCGACTTTTGTTATTACATTTATATAATAATTACCTTTTAGTATAAATATCTGATTAATCGTGTATATTAAAAATTTAGTTAAGACTCTTAGCAGTTGATATCCTATTGAATTACATGACATTTGTAAATGACAATTAATCCACGTTTTCTTCTTATTCGAGGTAACTTCCTTCTCTGCAGCATCCTCCTGGGCAACGTCATGGTCAACTCGACCTTCACGATCCTCCTGGACGACCTGACGTCGGGTCTGGTGGCCGTCGTCGGGTCGACGCTCCTCATCGTCATCTTCGGCGAGATCTCCCCCCAGGCGGTCTGTTCCCGACACGGCCTGGCCATCGGTGCCAAGACGATCTGGATCACCAAGACCGTCATGGTGCTCACTTTCCCCTTGTCCTACCCCATCTCGAAGATGCTGGATTGGTGCCTAGGCGAGGAGATCGGTGCTGTGTACACCAGGGAAAGACTGAAAGAGCTGGTGAAGGTAGGAATATTTTATTTGCCATTAGCGTAGAAACCTTTTTAAATCTACAATGTAGGTACGATAGAAAATAGGGTTGGTTATTAAAACGTTGCAATAAACCACCACTTTTTGAAAATGTTTTGAGGGTGAGAATTTGATAGGCTTCTCTTATTCAGAAGTTTATTTGCTAAGTACTTTCGCGCCTTCAAAGCCTCAACAGAGCTGTACAAAATTTTATTGTCATAAATCAGTTGTAAGCTAATCTTATAGGTACTTATAGGTGGGTAATCATTATTGCATATATTTACCTTTTAGTGAGTGTATACTAGGGTGGCATAGTTGGTTTTTATAGTTAAGGGGTTAGGTTTAACCTTCATCATCTTGTACATTAGGGTGGGTCGAAAAAAAAAATAAAATAAAAAAATTCGAGTTGTAATACCACGGAAAAGTTGCGATATTGTGAGACTATGAAGTGAAAAAAATATTTAAAATATCTGTTGTTATCTTCCTCTTTCCTTGTGGAAAAATCAAATTTTTTCGGCAATTTATAATAATTTTTCATTTACGATTTTTAATACCGTAATAGTTGAAATTGTCATCTACAAGACACTAAGGAATTGATATTTAAGTAGTGGTTATGTTAACATCTTCCGGCCGCGCATGGCAAGTCAGCTGGCCTGAATTCATTGAAAGGACCGATTGGCGAGAAACTGATCAAATGAGAAACAGCGCAGTAGGAGGTAGTGCAGTTCAAAAGTATTGATTGCAAAATTCCTGAGATTGACAGAAAAGTAATCAGTAAGGATCAGAAGTATTTGCTTGACAAATCGGTCAAAAACAATCAAATCAAACGAAAAAAAAATAAAATGAAAAAATCAGGCAAAAAATTAAGAATTAAATTAAATTAGGCGAATGTAAAGAAGATTTAACAATCCGGGATCCAGGACCTTTGTCTCAGTCCAGGTGGCTAACAATCGCTAACCGTAGGTACACTAAGTGGTGGAGAAGAGCAGAAACTTTAATAAGTTTACACGTGTCGTCTCCAACACCTCAAAACATGGGAAAGAACAAAATCAGAATTTTCACAAAGACCACCCAGTATTCACGTGGCCGCGTGTATATTTATCCGATCTTACTGATTTCATTCAATAAAATTTTTATTCGATCATGAAAATTCTAGTTGAAGTCCCAATATCTAGTTATTGTTGCTAATTATTAAGTTGCTAATTTTAGTTATATAATGATGTGTTGTGTAAGGTTCTTGAAGGCCTTGATGCATGATTTAATCAAGGCTTCTTTTCGCACCTGTACTCATCGACCTGTCACTTATGCCATCGTAATCAAATCATCGAAGTCATTGCTTTTAACCATCTCACCGTCATTCTTTCACTTTCCACACAGTAGCGTAGACGCATACATTCTTGGAATACCATTGTTTTGAATCTAAGTATACTTCTTCACCACAAGAAAGTATCTCTGTTAGATGTATCATTGGACGTGCAACCACACGTTTGCTGTGTTGGGCTAGCATAGGTACTTTGAAAGGCCCAGGAGCTCCAAGATTTTATTTTTTCTTTACAATAGCCAGACAGTTCTCATTGATCTCGTGAAAGGAGATTTAAGATAATTCCGATTAGTTGCAATCCTCCTTTCACTTTTTTGCGCTTGTTGTAGCTCCTGTTGTGTTAAATAAGAACGCTTCCAAGCTTAGTGAAAATCAGAATGAATCTTTATTAGTGAACGTAAACAACCCGTCACCCCATTGGTAACCAATAACTCAGTTATACAGCTCAACTACGGCTACAGCACAACTCCCAGCCCCTTCCTTTCTCTCGACCAATGGGATTCAGTCTCTCTTTCACTTGTGTCTAAGGTCTTTTTTGTTTAAATGAAAAACATCGTTCTTCATTCATTTCCATTTTCTTCATTCAATTGGTTTTCCGCAACTTTGTAACAAGTAATTCAGTCCACTCTGTTAGCCTCAAATTAAACTCGTGTTTATTTACTGTTTTCTCTCATCCCATCTCATTTCATAGCCACCGTCAAACATGTAAATATGAAATAAAAGTTTCTATCTGTTGTGAAGTAGTGAAATTCACCCCCCCCCCCCCCCTCCTTTTATTAAAATTAAAAACAATTTTTTTGCTTGTCTATTTTATTTGATTTAGCCTTAGGTTGTTTGACTTGGTTTTACAACACATTGCCAACATTGGTGGGCATTACCAGAGCCATTAAAAACCTGTTTCTGGAAGCAAGGGAACACCTAGCAATGTTGCATCTGCTATGTTGTCAAACTGCTCTGCTAATTTTTTGTTATATGTTAACATCCGAAAATGTTGCGGCAATCTTTTTTGGCAGCATTAGTGGGAAAAAATTGTTCGTGTAAACGACCCTTAATAAAGGTTGCCCTGGCACGTACTTTGTAGTTATGAGATGAGTTCTGAAACTTGGTATAAGAAATGAGTCAGCAGTAGGTTTAATACGGCGTCAGGGTTTAAAGTTGGAGAGACAAGATGTGAAGGGCTAATGGCCTGTCAAGTTTCCCAAAGGAAGCAGCGTCCGTTGGAGCAAGCAAACGATCACTCACTCTCGTTGTAGTGTGAGAAGTTGTCAGAGTTTTTAGGAGGTTGAGCTTTGGACGTAGAGGAGCGTGATTGTTCAAGAATAGTTAGAGAATTGTGACTGTGTGACCATTTTTGTGATTCCTGGATAGTGGTCAAAATGTCTGTAATATCTTGTTTTATTCACTGCTGGGGTCTTTATCTTCTCAAGTTCACCTCAACTGATTTTTGGAACATCTTAGATTTTCATAATTTATAGCTGATGAGAACTAATAGTTTGTTATGCAGACAGGTCATCTTCTTATACCAACGGAAACTACATCGTTCATTGCTTTCTTCACCAGCCTGTCATACACTCATCAATAAGGCTGTTGTTTTTTTCCTCATTTATAGCACTTGCCGTAATGTATTGACTACTACCTGGTCTGCACTGCTGAAACTGGTTTCAAAGCTGCCAGCCTAATATGATTATTGATTATAATTATTTGCTCGATATGAACAGTGGTAGTATCACTAATATATTACATCCCATACATTCGTTTAATCCTGCTGAATTTGGAATCTAGCGGAATTTGAGGGCTGGCTTTTGACTACAATCAATCATATTTATACTAAAGCTGTAAGCTCAAATCAAACACCCCATCATTACCAAAGCAGTTTGAAATTTGAGACTGCAGCACATTACTTCTGGCCTTTTAACGAATTTTAACCAAATATCTCGCAGTGTCAACTTATTCATCCAAACATCTTCATTTTAAATTGTTTGTCATACTCACACCACTTTGTTTTTCAGAATTGGTCCCTTAAGGTACTTAAATGTCTGTCCTTAACGCACGAAAACTCGAAACAGTTCAAATGGATAATGAAAACTGGATGTCACACTATTCGTTCTGCACGAAAAAAAAATCTGAATTAACCTCTGTTATTATCCAAACTCTCATAATTTTACAATTTTAACAAAAACTAATAAATTCTAATTGCCCGTTACAATTAGACAACCGTATAGTCGTACCTCAAGTATGTCTTGTGTTGATTTGATCTCCATTGTGAAAAGATTATCGAAAAACGACTTTAACGAGATCTGTTATAGTTAAAAACTCTAACAGTTGCTCTGTACTGATTTTTCGTCACTTCTTCTTCTCACAGATCATTTCTTCCTCGAGGGGCAGAAAATTTCACGAGGCCCGCGATGGTGTTGAAGGGATATTTGCTCAATTAGCCGCAACAACAGCTTTGCTCCCACTCGACAATTATGTAAGGCGGAATGTGGTTGTGAAGAAAACAAGATTTTTCTGTGATTGGAATTGTTTTTTTGACGTTTTTACGATTCGTTTCCTACCAAAAACGACAAAGTCTCGAGCGAATCTTGGAAACTAAAAAGATTGCATGAGGTTAATCTTGATTTTTTTCTGCAGAACTAATCGTGTTGATTGCTGAATTCTTCCCTGCTTTCAAAACTTTTTGAACTGGGGGTCAGGTAATCGCATTTTTTTCTTTGTTGAGTTTTGCTTTGTTGAACAACCACGCGATATCTGTTCGTTTTAGATTCTTGGATGTTCCGAGTTTATTTCCTTTATCTTTTTGCCATGCGATTCGGTGGTCTCTGTTGCGACCACAAGACGTTCGTTGGCGTTGGTCCGATTCATTCTGGTATTAAATCTAAAGGGTTATTTCCGCTACTAGTAATAGTAAAATTATCACTTACGTACCTTTCGTAGGAATCCGTCGTCACTAGCATGTCCACGATTCATTCTATCACAAATTCCCTGCACAGCCTCCCAAAACTCACGTATCAGTACCTATCTACTAAAGGATTTTCCGCCTTAGAAGGGCAACCAAATTTATCTTCCCCTTGCCATGCCTTGCACAAAAATCTGCCTCAAGAACTCTGAAATGTCGTTCTTTATCTTACTTTTCTGGTCTGGAAACCTTGCCTGTTGATATCATTTAGTCTTGACCCTAACGTCGTTAATTACTGATGATTTTTGTCCCATGAAACGTTCGGGAAGACGTTTCATTCAAACTCATATAATCTGAACAATACCAGGATTAGTTTGAATATTTTATATTTTCAAAAAATTCCACTATGTTACTGTACACTTCAAGAAGTGTTTTGCTGGTTAGCTACGTGTCTACATCAAGATCACCTCATAACACCACATAACACCTCCCATTTCTACCACAACTTACAGTTACCCAAATAAGAACAATGCGAACTTATTTCCATTTTGCAATCCTTCAAAGTAAGATTGATATCGTGTGGTTGTTCAGCCTCTGGGACCACTTTCGTGTGTCTATTCACATCGAAAGCTAGGTGTTGCTTCTTGCGACAAATGTACCCATATTAAATTTATAAAGGTGGCTCAGTTATCGATTTCTCATTTCGGGAACGTTTCGTTTATGAAAACTGGAAACTTCGTTTTGCAGCTTACCAATAAAGTTGGTTCGATTATGATGGCGCATATTTTAGTCACTTCTGGTTTATCTTTACTAGTTCTGTACTGTCTGTACTTGTACTAGTTATATTTAATAGCGATATAAAACTTTAGGTTACACATAGAAGCTAAACCGTTATTGCCCTTTCAGTTATATGCAGACAAATATCAGGATTTGCTTGAATATTTTCTCTGCATAATAAAGTTTGCCATGCTTGCGATTTTTTCCTGTTTTTCACATCACACAGAATCTATTATTTCTAATGAACACTCACATCGAATGAGTTTGTGACTCAAGACAAGTTTTGCAGGGTAAATCCTTCGCATCACTCCCAAGTTTTTTTTTTTTTTTACGTAGGCAGGTGAGGAAATCTTTAAGATCCTAAGGTGGTAATCGGATCTCGTAAGATACCCAAGAGAGATCGCACTCCGGGTTATGTGGGATTCAAACACACTAAAATCTCACCTTCCTTTTCCCACGTTGGAACTTAGCTTGGAACTGTTTAACACATTACTTCAGGCCGAGTCCTTGAGAAATTTCTTCAGTCCTCTCTATCCAGGTGCTCCCCCCTCCTCTGTCTCTCCCGTTCCAAGATGATATTTTTCTGGAGGATGTCTTCAACGTAGGCAGCTACAAAATTCCATTTTTGCTCTCGTTCAATCATTTTGGCTACTACCACCTCCGGTGTCACGTCTTGAGATGGTAATTCCAGAGCATCCTGCAGCCTTGCATACAAAGAAAGTATGGAGCACATCATCGTCCATTTCATGGCTGTATGGACATATTGGGGAGTCTACTTTCCCCATTTTATAGAGATATGCGTAAAACAGCCCATGACCAGAAAGGAACTGAGTCAGGAAAAAGTTTACTTCTCCATGTTTTCTATCTAGCCATACCTTGATCTGAGGAATCAAGCGTGCTGTCCATCTCCCTCTCTGCTCTACAGTCCACATTTCCTGCCATCTTGCCATTGTATATTCTCTCTCTTCAGCGGCTAAATGAGCTCTTTCTCCTTCCTCTCTTCTATCAAAGATTCGTTTGCGTTCTGCAGCCAATAGATGGGTTGGGATACTGCTTGTAAGTACGAGTATGGCTGGCTCTGACACTGTTCTGTAGGCACATGCATTCCTCAGCGCTCCTCTTCGTTGAACTGCAATAATTCTCTTGCGATAGTAGGCAATGTTTAGAGCATCTGCTCATACCTCCATACCTTACAAGAGTATTGATTGTACAACGGTCATCATGAGACGACGCTTACATGGTCTTGGCCCATTGACATTTCTCATGAGATGACTAAGAGCAGTTGTTTTCTTTGACGCCTTGTCTGCTGATTTCTTTATTTGCTCCCAGAATGTAATTTTAGTATCTAATGTGATTCCCAGGTAGTTTACTGTTGGTTTGCTGGTGACTTCTGTACTCCCTATTTGTATTGGGATTATGGTAGGGATCCGTTTTCGAGTGAACTCAACCACTTCGGTTTTAGCTGCTGCTAATGTCAACATATGGTCTCCCATCCATCTAGTGATCTTTACCATTACTTGATTCAGTTTATTCTGTGCCAATTCCGTGGTTCTAGGCAGGATAACTGCTCCCAGAGATAACGCCCAAGCTGTTACGAATGTGTCAAAAGTTTGTCAGATCGCTGTGAATAAGGTATCTCAGAAATACTATCCTACGGCCAATCTCTTCCGATACCCTTAAATCTATTGGGTGTTTGGGTTAAGGCGAACGAAACTTCAGGGATTATTGAAACATAGCCCTCACACTATCTCTTTCAAAGGTGTTTGAGAAATGTATGAAGTTTAGACTTGTTTCATTTTCAACTAGAGAAGGCATTCTGTCAGAAAACCAACATGGGTTCCAGGAAGGTTTGGGAACTGACCAAGCCTTGTTTTCTGTTGGTAAATTTATCTCTTTTAGGTATCACTCTCTGCGTCCAACTTCTCTTTCGACGTCTCTCAAAGGCTTGACTATGCATCCACTGAGACAGATGATGCACAAGCCCTCTTATCGGCATTATAGCGTCCATAAAAAAAGAATTGGTGGCCACTAATAAGGAAGAGAAACAGATAAAAATTAAGAAGCATCGCTTACTTTTGAATTGAAGCATCGCGAATCAAAATTATAATCCCCTGTTTGTTTACCCCTATTTTAATTATCATCCTTCATCCTTATCATTTTCATTACCCCGTTTCCTTGCCCTCTAGTTTATTTTATTAAATTAATAAAGTGTCTTCTACAACCAATACAGCTATACTCGCTAAGCGTCACGCATCGATACACCGATCATTTTCTCGCATATATGTGTGTGTGAATGTGCGTTCCTTATCTTATACGCGCGGGCTAACCGTTCCGATAGGCTATCGGAATCTTCCCCGAACCTACTCCTTATCGTCGAACTCGGCTTTCCCTAATGACGTCGCCCGGGTAAACAACTTTGTAATTAACGAAATACTGGACTTGAGTCGAACGTTTCACATCAAATTGGATGGGGTGGGGTTCGCTCGGAGAAAACTTCCGATAAAAAATAAGATACCATAACGATTTCGGTGGGTTGAGCCGAGCAGTTTTTATCCGTAAAGATAGATCTTGAAAAATACGCCTTAAATTTTACTGCAGCAATGTTGGTTGGTTTTAACGTAACTAAGGTTATATTGAGTTGGTTATATTGTTGAAAAATTGATTTGGTACAAGTCGAAGCTTGATTGCTCAAATTTGAATTGAAGCCTTTCTGGAACTGCTGGGTAAAAGACCCACTGCTGTTATTGCGCACGAGCAAACGTGCCTAGTATCCATTAACCATAATTTTGTCAATGCCTATTTGACTGTTTTTGAAATTGTATGCAGTATTTTTTTAATTTCCAACGACTAGCGAACGATTTTTGTACTATGATAAATGCCTAAGGTAAAGTTCTGTAACACCGATTTGGTTGTAAGCGATAATCATCAGAAACCGTTGAGACATAAAATGTCAAATCTTGCATACGAGTCTGCAAGGCATTGAGACATTTCATGTATTCACTTCAATCATCATTTCAATCGTCTCTTAATGTTCCAAAGAGTCTCCCTATCAAATAGTTCTTTCCAGTCTAATGATGGTTGCAATCATGTTTACAAAAATAACTGAGAAGGATCACCTGTATGTAAACAATTATTCAGTCAACCACGCTCATACCTCAGATTGTTAGCCACGCACTGCGCAATGGTTAACATAATACGGTTAGGTAAATTAGAGATACGGTACGGTACGGATAATGTACGGTGATAAATGCCTTAGATACAGTTCGTAGCAACGATTCGGTTGTAAGCGATAGAAAGAAAAAGTAACACTTTTCGGTAATGGTAACACATTTCAATTCTATGTACCAAAGTAAAGACATAAAATGTGACAAGGTACGAGCCACCTAGCTTGGACAAGGTGCTACGTTATTACCACGAATTGCACGTAGCGGCGCACGGTTACTATCTAGTGTCAAATTATGTGATCAATATCAGGATCAAATTAAATATTTTCCATTATTTACGAAGTCAGCCGCTATGTTAGTGTAGGTACCCCCGAAGGAGCTTTGTGCTGATCAACAACTAGTTAGATCCGAATAACACTTCCTTCAATATCATTTCCACCACTGCTGTCCTGGCAGCACCAAATTACAGTTACTATGTCGTTCCACGCCAAACTCACCAAACTGCATTTTTTGGTCATTTCACTTGAAGGCAGATTTTGAGTTTTTTTTTTTGGCTACTCTACATTATACAAAAAGGAGATGATTCTAGTCCCAAACAGGTGATTTTGAGCTGTTCACTTTAGCCCAAGTCGAAATATTGCATTTCTAACTTTGCTAAAGTCACCAACTAGCTAAGTATTTCTATAGCTAAATTTAACTAATTGAACTAAATTTTCAAAATCTAATCTCAAACCTCTTCCGCAAATTACTGCCTATTTTCGGACCTGGCTCCTGAACTATTAGAGTGGAGTCAGGCTTCGAACTAACAAGGTCCGCCGCTGGGAGCGCTAGGGGGCCAAGTACCTAAGGAACGCAGTGGTGGTTGACATCTCTTTCCCCTTGTTGATATCTTGCGTCACCCATTTTCATTTTAAGAGTTGGTTCAGAGTTCGAATCAAATCGTTTTGTTTTTTACTCCACAGCTTTCTATACGATGTAAGTACGGTTTAGGAATTATCAGAGAAAAACTTCAAAATTAGCAAAGTAATGCATTTTTCTGAGGCCGCCATTTTGTATTTCACCAAGTTTGTGATGGCAGACAAAGATTTTGTCACTCAGAACGGACTAAATTTTCAAAATTGTATCTGAAACTTTCTCCTGATATTACTACCACAGGCAATGTGAACGTACCCTGGCTTATTTCCAATTTGCAATCCTTCAGAGTAAGATTGATATTGTGCGGTTGTTCAGCCTCTGGGACCACTTTCGTGTGTCTATTCATCTCGAAATCTAGGTGTTGCTTCTTGCGAAAAATGTGCCCATATTCTGTTTATAAAGGTGGCTCAGAAATAGTCGTTTTCTCATTTTGGACCCGAGCCCAACTGTAGCCATTTTTCGTCGAGTCTGAAAGTCCATTCTGAAAGACAATGAGTGTCGTTTGTTATTTTCAGCACGTTTGGCGACATCTTTCTGCTTTTGTGATAGCTCCAACATGTTATTTCTTCATTTCTTTTTGTTCTTTCGCAATTAGCATGAATTAATTTGTTTTAGATATGATCCGGAGTGATTTAAGTTGATCCGTTTTTTAATCTCCTTTATGATATCCCCTTTTCTTTATGATGATGTATTATTCTTGCAGTCTTCGTTCTTCTTTATAAACCATAATGTTGATTATTTGAATCGCAGACCAGGTGTATGTCAGATTTATACTCGTGCGTTACAGCACATCTTCTAATATATTAAAGTGCCCAAGAAAAAACATCTACCTACACACAAAAATATTACTTCAAGACATTGCGCCATGCCCAAAACACCGCCAAATATGCTTACATCATGTAGAAAAGGCTGCAAATTATTACACAATGGCTTATTATTTCTGTAATGGATAACCCTTCTACGCAGAACTCTTGTCTATAATTATTTAACGAAGTCGAAGTCTATTATAATATCAGGTATAATAAATACACTTTCAATAATACGAATTCAAAAATTTGGTTTTTTTAAGTGTTCAGAGTCATTGCAAAAGATTAATTATTTTTCAAAAATCTGCTAAAAAGTTAAAATTCTATGAATTTGAACTTTAGAAACGATATGCTCGATAATCTGATCAATAAATAGAAGCAGTGTGATAGAAATAATTGAAAATCGTTGTAATCATGACGTTGAACGATTCTGACTTTTTGGGAAGGATTTTTGTTATTCTTCGGAGCGCCTAGGCCGAAACGGAAAGTAGTCTTTTTGTGCCTAGTAAGTGGTATAATTACCTACCTCCCGTTTTACGTAACATTCGCGTAATTTGTCTCGTTGGAAAAGAAAAAGTCAGAGGCCGTTCTGCGGCTGTTTGTAATGGCTTTACTTGTCAGCCGTCCCTGTTCTATTATTTTTTAGTGTGTGATTATTATTTTGTTATTCGCGTAAAAACAGAATGAACCTAAACGACCTTTGTCGTCAACAACCCGGGTCATGAGAAATAAATTCATTCATTCTACGAATGACAGCCTTGTTCTCGATATCTGTCCGTAAATGTTACCGTATCTACTTGCAAAAAGAGGAACCTATAGGTGAGTGGAAGTATACAAAACATACATATGCCAAGTTGGGTGGGCAGTACCTTCCTCAATACTGGTTTAAAAATCCTTCTCCAGTTCTATGTGAGAGTCTCATTGATCTGAATGAAGAATTTCGATGGATCTCCTACGTTCCCAAACCGAATTATTTCTTTGTTCCTTATAAAGTATTCAAGTCCCCAATACCAGTTACCAATCTGCCAGAGCCCGCGTATTCACTCCCTTCCTCAGTCAATCCACTTGTACAAGAATACATAAATACCAGATGGCCAAACAATGTGGTTATTTACACCGATGGCTCCATCCAGAATCATAGTGCTGGATGTGCATATTAGAGAGTTCCTAAACGATAAGTCAATTGGGATAAGGTGCTTGGGGATTTTATCATCTGGGGCGAGCCACGGCGGATGTTAACCTGATAAAATCAAGAGGGTCGAATTAGCATTTCATCTTAGAGTGACGCTACTTATCTTCAAGTAACACTGAACCACCAAGGGGATTTTCCCGCCTATCCCTTGTGTTCAGTTTCCAGCATTTCTAAGTTTCCTAGTTCTTTTCTTATTCACGAAAAGGGTTTGCAATGGCATATTTTGAAAATTAATGAACAAGAAAATGAATATAATTTTCATTAATCGTGAATACAATCAAGAAATGAATATCACTGTTATCGATGTGTAAGGTTACTTTGCGATAGGGAGGAAGAGATGAGATAGGTTGGTTCGGGATAAAGCGTCTTATGTTTAGGTGAAATAAATTTGTTTTATTGGAGATGAGGCGCCTCATCTGCCCACACATGCGCAGTAGTGTTTTTCGTTCACGATAAGGCGCCTCATCTCTGTCTCCCTACCGCTTTAGAAACTCTCTATTATGACCCAGCCAGAAATGTCACACGTGAGTTTCGTTTATGGAACCGAACATCCATCTATACACCAGAATCTTTCACGGTATCCAAAGCCCTCACTTGGATTAAACTGTAATACCCTTCGATCCCGAATGCAGTCATTGTGAATGATTCACATAAGGTTTGTATGTACAGTGAGTCCCGAACGGTTCTGAACTGACCACGCCCCTTTTTGGCTGTATGCACAGCGACCGTACGAGTTCGGGATTTTTAGTTCGCTGTTCACAGAGGCAGTGCGGGACTGTCCAGAACACGGTCTATCGGTCCGGGATTTTTTTTTTTTTTTTTTTTTTTTGGAACTTCTAGTCCCGCTCATGCGCAGTAAACTATTTACGCTCCGACCCCTACGATTTCCCCTGTGGGCTCATTTCACGTTCAGAGCATCGTATGTTATTTCATTTATTTATTTATTTATTTTTTTTTTTTTCAATTAATTTTCCGTATTTTGAGCAGTTTTTAGCAAATTTTGCCTAAATTAGATCATGATGTTTGTGCTCGAACATTTCCATCGTTGAAATTCATATGAAATGATACTTTGTTCAAATTTCAGAATTTTAAAAACTTTTGGCCTTTTTTCAATCGTAATCGTAATCATCAAACAGCAAATTATTTTTTATTCGTGTAGGTAAATTTTGGTGCTCGAAAAGCACTGCCTTCTAAACTCTTCGTTTTTTTTTTTTTTTTTTTTTAAATAAATTGCCTGATTTTTCAACCCTATTCGTAACACAGTTTTACACATTAACTAACTAGTTTCACCCATAAAAACACATAAAATTGAGCGTAACAAATGAAGTAAAAATTCGTGAGTTAAAGTGTAAAACTCTGTTATAACGGAGTTGGGGAGCTCTGCAAGTGTTACCACTCGATTCAGCGTGAAAAAATATGTTCCGAATTGGTTCGAAACGCGTATGGACTGCGTGGAGTAATGAACCAGTTCTCATCCCGTCCCTTGTCGGTCCTCCTTCGAACCTAGTTCGATTCTGAACAGGTCCAGGACTCACTGTACATACAAACTACTATAGTGTTGTCTCAAAGCTTCAGAATGTGAACATGACATCTCGTCTCACTAACATTGAGGCATCCATACTCCAAACATGCTGACTTGACTGAAGTTGGGACGAGAGTTGTCTTTTGCTGGACGAGAGGCCATATCGGAGTTGTAGGAACGAGATAGCAAATGCTGGACGATCCACTGCCCTCCCCAACCTTCTCCATCTCACTCATTTCTACTATCGGACCTGAAACGTCTCATTACTTATCACCTGCGCATCAACTGGAAACGGGAATTTTACCCTTACCAGACGGTCATTGGTGACCTTTTAAAAGAACTGTTTCCACCATCGAACTGGACACCTTGGTTTGCTAAAACAACCGAACCAATGTCTAAGCAATATTACAAGATCTTTGCCCGACTAAGAGCAGGGATATGCTGCACTAACTCATACTTACACCGAATCGGGAAAACAGACACCCCTCAGTGCAGATTCTCATCTGGGGCCCTTGGTGCTTTTGAAATTTATAGACGACCGCGAGAGTTGTTCGGCCAAGGGATTGAGTACTTGCTGTTAGCGGATGAATTGAAGGTCTTCACAGTTGTGAAGTCGGAGGTTGACTGTTTAAGGCTGCAGAATTCACTTATCGCTCTTGATAAATGATGTCAAACCAACGAGTTGTATTTGAATATAGAAAAATGGTCCACAGTCTCATTTTCCCGATCGTAATCACCTTAGAACTTCAACTATGTGATTGGTAGTGGCGTATTGAGTTGGTGTTAAAAGACTTGGGGGTACTGGCTGATGACGAGCTTTCTTCCACTGCACATATTAATTAAATATGCTCAAAAGCAATGAAGGCTGTTGGCTACTTGAAAAGAAATGCGAGGGAATTCACAAATCCATTGGATCTTCGTCTATTATATACCTCCCTTGTTTGACCGCACATCGAGTACTCTTCAGTTGTTAGAGGATATACAATGGAGGTTCCTTCACTACCTGTGCTATAAAAAGGGGCATCGCTGGGAGAATTTCAGTTAGCATAAAGTCATACGAGAGAATAACCTTTCATCTTTGCTGTCTTGTCAAAGGGTGGCTGGTGCTTCATTTCTCCATGGCCTGTTTCATGGAAGTGTTGATAGCCATTATCCGCTGAGCCAATTGAACTTTTATGCTCAGCATTACCACCAGATCAACCAAGCTTGTCTACACCCAAACGTCGTCATCAAATTACCTTAGGAATAATATTCTTGTACGGATTCAGGAATTTAACTCTCTGTCTAGTGGTGTCAGTGACGGGGAGGACTTATTGCTAGCATCTCCTCAGGCGTTTCAGAGCACCTTTCGTCACCTAGTTGAGTTTTTGCCTTGAGTTAAATATAAAGTATCACCTTCGTTAGTTGTGTTGCTGATTTCATTATTGTAAAAAAATTGAATTTTCCTTTCTTGTGAACATTTCTATGTATTTAATTCATCTATGTGATCATTGTAATCTGTAAAATTGGGTACTGCCCGTGTAAATAAATAAATAAACAGCATTTTACTTTCTTCGCGCTTTCTAATCTGACGATCTTACTTGATTTCAGCTCGCTACGGAACACACCGTCACGAACGACGAAGTGAACATAATTTCCGGAGCTCTGGACCTTTGTCGAAAACAAGTCAAAGAGGTGATGACAGTCCTTGACGACGTCTACATGCTCCCCATCGATGCCATCTTGGATTTTGAAACGGTCTCCGAAATCATGGCCACCGGTGAGATCCGTTGATTAGTTTATCTGTTGATTCGTCTTACAATTTTATAATTGACATTTTAGGTATGTCTTTGCTATGGCACATACTAAAAAAAACTAAAAAAACGTCACGGAAAATTGCTCCCGAAAATATTTTGATGATTTCCGCTTACAACCGAGTCGTTGCTAGGGAAATGGTACTTCGTCGTTTTTCATCCCACAAAATTCGTTGACCATTCGTTCGAAAGCTCTCGATTTATCCAACCATATTATGTTAACTACTGCGAAGTGCGTGGCCAACAAGCTGAGTTATGAGCAAGGTTATTTGAATAATTGTGTACACTCAGGTGATCATTCTCAATAATTGATATTGTGAACATGATTGCCACCGCTTGTTAATTTCTGATGATTTCATTGAGCTGGTGTTTCGATGATTTGATTCATAGCAGGTGATCCAAATGTTGCGAGAACGGTTTGATTTGTGAAGGGGTGGTTAAATCATTTTAATTGGTAATTTCTATGCTTTACACTCTAGGAAGCTGTAATTTCGTATGTAGCCTCTTTAGGACATTTACTTGACGATGCCCAGGGTCCGGATCAGCTGAGTGGCTCTTATAGCTTGCATACGAGTCTGCAACACATAACTTGTCTTCAACTAAAGACATAAAATGTCCCAATGTGTTGCAGACTCGTATGCAAGCGTTTCGTTTCGTATAGATCGCTTAATTCATTGATTATGTAATAGTTGTTGAACTTTTTGCTTCCAAGTCTACCTATTGAATTAACTAGAGTAGGGCGTGAAAAAATTATGCTTGAAGTAATTTACGTTTGCTCATGCGCAGAGTGAAATAATAATAAGAGAAGTATGAAAACAGGACAGGTGTAATTTCATCAAAATCGGATGAAAACTGTTGAATTTAGGCTCGTTAAAAGAAATGCACATTCGCGCATGCGCAGTAGCTGCTAATGATAGGGTTATGTTGAAATTTCCAGAGAATGCTCAAATTAATCTCTTCCATCTATCCTCCAAATTTAAGCGAGATCGGAGTACGGGGGCGTGAGAAAATAATGCTTTATGGAATTTACGTTTGCACATGCGCTGAGTCAAGTATTGATTTGGAATCAACGAAACTGATAGAGCACCCACCTACACCCTAACCCGCACATTCCATGAACATTTCATTTTTAAAAAACCGTTTGATTTTTTGGAGACAAAAATTTGTTCATCTCTGAAAAGTAAAAACAATGCTTCCTCTACCTATAGGTGGACTTGGGAGCAATTTAAGAGATGAAATTAAGCATCTAGGTACCAATGATTCACTATATGGTACTTCTACATGGACAATAGATAATAAACTCGATTTTGCAAAATCCCAATAAATCCATTGGGACTATATCACCTGATATTTCCATTATAGGCATTAGTAGTTTTTGTGGGTTGAGAAAGTTTCACAGAAGGCTTCTCGAATTTTTAAAAATGTTTTAATGCTTAGCGCCATTATCGGCCTTGTCAGAGCTTATATTTAGTGGTTCGGTACTTCATTGTTTGCCTGTTTGATCTTGAATAGATCTCTTTTGATTGAAGAGAATGATCTTATATCAATTTTAATAGTGAAATTTTCCTCCTGCATTCTCTTTCTCAATTTAAATTCAAATTGACTATATTGACACCCTTAAACGTATAAGGACACAGTTACCAGACAATGAGTGATAAAACCACCAGATTTCCACAGTTTCCTATTAATAATTACGACAAAACATTCCAATCTCAAAGGTACCTTCTGGGCTGTTGAGGAAGCCCCAAAACAGGCAAAAAATGAAGTACCGAACCATTAAATATAAGCTCTGACGAGTCCGATAATGGCGAAAGCGCTAAGCATTAAAACATTTTTAAACATTTGAGAAGCCTTCTGTGAAACTTCCTCAACCCTCAAAAACTACTACCGTCAGTGGAAAAGGCAACACCCCCAGGAAAAAATTATAGGCATTATTCAGCTGATATTTATAAGGCTATTTCTTTGTATCCCAGTCTTACTATCTAGCGATCGTTCAAGGAATTTATAGCTTTACTGTCTAATGAACAGATTCGCTAGCAGCGTTTGATTTCTTCATCTTCTCGTGTATAGAAATTCGAAGGTTTTTTCGATGTTCAAGCCCTTAAGGAAAGCAAACCGTACGTACAACGTTGTGGGTGGTTTCAATCGATTCTTGGGGATTACATTTATCATTGACAAGAAAAAAATTATTACTGTTACCTAGAAAGTTTTCGAGATCTCGATTTTTGAATGTTTAGCCCGTTAATAAAACCCTTTAGGGTTGATAAAAATTGTTGCCGAACTTATAGGACCATCTTCTAGACCCCAAATGTGATTTTTAACACAATTTTTTTATAGTTTGGTCTAGTATTTTCGGAGAAAGGCCGCGGACGGACAGATTTTTTTAATTCGATTTTTGGATTCTACACACCATGAAACGTAAGCCCAAAAATTTTCAGGGAGGGTTGAATGTTTTTTTTTTTTTTTTTTTTTTTCTTTTTTCCATTACAAAGGTTTATTATTGAAAATAATAAACCAAAAGCGTATTCAGCGTTGATTCTTACTTAATACTTTACGAACGTGTTTTTCACCTCATTTTAACCAAAAACAACAAGTTTAACCCAAATTTGTGATAACTCTGATTGCCATGTACTGAGATGCGAGTCTGCAATCAATAACCAACCCATCCTTAACTACACCTAAAATGTGATACACTCCCACATAGAGACCCCAAACAGACCTGGCGGTCCTCGAACCATAAGATATTGCAAATGCAATTGTAGGAACTGCATGTTCCTACAACCTGATGCTCCTCAAGTCCTATGAATTCTTATCAGCTTAGTTTACCATAATTTCTGTTGCTTATGGAGTAAATGCATCTATTGCCAAACTGTTACGTAAATATAAGATGAAGTAATGACATTTTTAATTTTTCTTCCCCAGGGTTTTCACGAATCCCCGTCTTCGAAGGTAGAAGGTCCAACGTGGTGTCCCTTCTGTATATCAAAGACTTAGCACTGATAGACCCGGATGACGCCATCGCTCTCAAGACCCACTGCGAGTTCTACCAAAGCGCCTGTTTCTTCGTTTTCGAGGACATGACTTTGGATGTTGTCTTCAAGCAGTTCAAAGATGGTAATGTTGTGAATTTAAACTTGAATGTCCTGAATTTAGGTTATGTATAAACTGACTACCTAGCTATTATGAACTTGTATTTTGTAGAGAGCTGGAAATAAATGTAGAAACAACCAAGCGGCAAATAGTCTTCCTGTGGGTGTGCTTAGGCAAGTCACCAGCAGGCGCGTGCCACACTCAGTAGACTTTAGCCATCTGGTTTAATAGAGTTTTTGGCAACTTCAACTTAACGTCAACCGTTACCGTAGTCTTGAGGGAGCAAACGAAGATGCTAACCCAAATGGAACCGGGAGAACGGTTGCCTTAATTTTGATGTCAGGTTAATGGTGGCAACGCGATATTTTCCAACCAGCTGTCTTGTTGTCTACTAGTTAACTAATCAATTTCTTCATTTCGATATGAAACGCCGATTTTCAATCCTGAATTCGAATTTCATTTTAGTTTAAATACAAATACGGGCTAATTTCTCATTTTTAGTTTTCAATTCGTAAACAGGGCATGGATTTAACGCAAAGATAGTAAGCCTCAAGTGTGGAACACCGCGGTTTAGTTGCGCTTATAGGTCATTAGTCGTTACGAACTTCATGTTTTTGGGTTTTCCGTTGGGTATGAACGACAAGTATGAAAAAGTATTCATTTATTTCTATGACAATGAGCCAGGATTTTACCTGACAAAATCATCAGTGGAGGCAGCACTTCACGCAATATTCACGAGAAAATAGCTGAGAGATCAGGCAAACTACGAACAGTACTACGAAGAAGTAGTGTCTTAAAACTCAGTTTTCTCATTTAAAATATGTGAAATAATAATAGAAACAAGGCTCTAATCCACCAAATAGAGCCTGTGCGCAAACTAGCTAGACAGCGGAGGCGGACTTCAGATGGCACATTCGGTTTCTACGCGACTTGAAACGTAAAATAACCAAGTTTGAGGGGTGTTCTCAAACCTACCCTCTACATCAACATAATTAGTTGGTAATGAGGCATTTGCAAAGAAAAACTATTATTATTTACTTCACCAGTATTCGAGTAATTTTGAGGTGAGCAGTAGGATTACATTTACAGAAGTTTAGGCTGGTGTCGTGTGCCTTTAGGTCCCCAAACGGGTGACGTTAAATGAGCCATTCTAACGTACGACGTTGCTAACGTCCCCTCAAGGTCACGTATTCTAGGGTACGTTAGGGTGACGTTAAGGGTACGTTAGTGGTCACCAAAAACTCTCTAATAATGTAGCCCAATGAACCCAAGTGGGCGGAGTTCTTTTGCGATTCCGTGCGGGTTTAACATTGTTCTATATGTGATATATGTGTGAAGATAATTATTTGATATGGATCTAGTCTTGGTGAACTCTTGCACATAACAATGAAAACCTACTATTTATAATGTTACTAGTTTATGTTTAGGGCAATTCTACTGAACGTTATCATTATAAGTAAATAACCTATTTCCTATTGTTTGTTTTCAGGCGCCAGGGGTCACATGGCATTCGTTCACCGTGTGAACAACGAAGGGGAAGGGGACCCCTTCTATGAGACTGTGGGGCTCATAACGCTGGAGGACGTCATTGAGGAGTTGATTCAATCCGAAATCAATGATGAAACTGACGTCTACAGTACGTTTAGAATTTACCTTATGCAATGCCCTCACTCTCATTACCATACACAGTGACTTGGTCTCTGACACGATCTACATTCGTGTGTTTGTCTGGTCGTTTGCGACGCGATACAGCCCATAATTTTAGGCATATTATCCTGAAATGTGGGATTTTTTTTTTTTTTTTTACAAGTTTTATTGCGCCAAAACTAATAACAACTTATAAGCAATATTCATGTGTTAAATTATTATACATTTTCTTAAGATCTAATATACTTCACTTTAGACTTATTGTTCTGATAATTGAGTCACTAGTCCTTACGTTCATTTTATTTCACTTAGTTCATGCGGTTTAGTTCTTTTAAGTCTTCTAAGTAGATCTTCGGTGTCAAGAAGCAGGATGCCATCCTCGTAGAGGGTTAAAATGATCTCTGAGCCTCAAAAGGTGATTGACGGCTTGTTGGCGGATAACCTCATAGACAGATTCAACTTTCAACTCATAGTGTAATCTGTCGTTTCTGAAGTATCTGTATGCGTCAACGCAGGTACGCAGAACATTATTCTGAAAGCGCTGAATAATGTTGCGGTTACTTTGTGCAGTGCACCCCCACAGTTGAGCACCAGATGTCCAGACAGGTTTGAGGAATTGCTTGTACAATATGAGCTTATTGTGGATGGACAGTTTTGAGCGTCTTCCCATAAGCCAGTACATTTTCCTGAATTCGATAACTAGTTCAGACTTTTCCTTTTTAACATGTGATTTCCACCTTAGTTTGGCATCGAGTGTCATCCCAAGATATTTAGCCTTATTAACATAAGGAATCGCCTAGTTAAATGTGGGAAGTAGACTCTCTATATGCACAGAGTTCGTTGTACTTTAGTTTTTGGTGCCAATTCGAGTTGACGCCAAGGCGCCAGAACCCAGGGGCGGATCAAAAGGACCCCCCCCATTCACTCGCTAGAATCACGTATCAAAAAATATTGAAACACAACAGCATAGTTTACCGGTTTTGCTGAAAAACCCCAAAGAAACCCTCAATATAAGTAATCTTTTAGGATCATCTGCATCACTTCAATGAGAGAAACAACTTTATTCGAATAAACAAAGTGATGTGCCCACCTTGTGGGTTGCCCAATGCATTTTATCTATTCAAAAGCGTTTCCTGAAATACCTCGATTACCGTTTATCTCATATATATAACCTAAGAGCCAATTATTCAGAACTATGTAAGAGATTCGATGTACTTCCTCTGTCTGTGCGCCGTCAATGACTAGATTTATCTTTCTTATAAAAAGTCTTCTCCGGTGCTATAAATTGTCCTGAACTATTAGCCACTTTTTCTATTAGGGTACCGTCTTTTCATTCTAGACAGAGCAGCCTATTTCATGTTCCATTTGGGCGTGCTGCAGCTCATTCGGCAATGTTGAGTCATAGATCCGTATTGTCATACAATTAAGTTGAGAGTTTAAACCCGAAAATCGATATATTTCACAGCTCTTTTGGCGTGTTCAAATCTTTATGCTGCTCTACCTTGTTGGACCAATGGCTCTAATGTTCGTAGTCCAATATATTTATTTATGCTTAATTTTTTAATCTTTTTTCTATTTTTATCCCTGCGTCGACCACGTGGGAGCTAGAATAATAGTCGCCCACGTGGGGTCCACCAGGACCCCACTCACATTTCTGGCTGTGCCGCCCTATTGTTGCATGGGACATGCGTCAAAACATCATGCAATCCATTTTGAAGTGTCTACGAGGATACCTTCCTAATATCGTGTCTAAGGTAGCAAAGTTGCAGCTTGTAGCTCTGAAGTTAAATGTGCCAAAGAATTTCCTCATCTAAGAAAACCAAAAACGCAGGAGAAAGGAATAAAAAGCAAAACGTTCAAGTCTTTTATTTATATCAGAACGAAATATAAACTTTAGTTAACTTTTTAGGCATATAAACTCTAAGTAGGCCCATTGTTTTTCAATAAAATACGGAACTTCAGCCAACACAGAACTTTTTCGAAAATTGCCTTTTCATATTGCCTTTTCGCATGGTGCCTACGAAAGTCAGTTTACATTTAGTGAGCTCCTCCGCTAATTCGTATGACGTGAACCAATTGTTTGCAGTCACATTGCGATTGGTATTTTTTATGTTTTCACAACAAAGAACTCGTCGGACACTGAGTCATCGTTAGGCAAGATTTCGTCCTCCACTTCACTGTCTACTAGTATGGACAAAAAACGACTGATTCACATTCCCAGTTTTTTCCATGGTGCAAACAGGAGAACTAAGTAACCACTAAGACAAAACATGTGTGTGAATGTGCCGAAATTTGTTTTCACGGAACTCCACGTGGGGTCTACTCAGACCCCAACAACGATTTTCATCAAACAGAAATGAATTCAAAAGGTACACTCTCCTGGAGGACCATTGCTTCCTCGCCAACCTCTGGAGCAGTACTGAGTAGGAAGATACTTAAGGAGCAGGCAGTGAGGGGCAAAGTG
Organism: Adelphocoris suturalis; assembly: GCA_030762985.1. Classification (NCBI taxonomy): domain Eukaryota; kingdom Metazoa; phylum Arthropoda; class Insecta; order Hemiptera; family Miridae; genus Adelphocoris; species Adelphocoris suturalis. Next base: position 23,355,614 of record CM061049.1, read on the forward strand.
GCTATAATGGACGGGGGGAAAGGTGCACATGGGGCCCACCTGGACCCCACGTGGTCGACGTTGGGTTATTATTGTTAAAACTTTGTTATTGTACAATTGTCTGACGTGTGCCATATTGTAATTAGGGTTGTCTGTTTTATTCCACAAATAAAGCTTTATTCTATTCTATTCTATTCAATGGCACACGATACCATCCCACACGGAGTGGTAACTTTCTTCAGTATTTTCTTCTTTTGACGAGTTGCCTTGAATTTTCAAGCTATGAATATTTTCATTTATTTGATTTTTATTATTTTCAGCCGATAACAGATCGAAAAGGCGGCGGAAAGACAGAGTCAAAACGGATTACAAACATTTCGCTAGTAAAAGTGAACACCAAAAAGTCCACGTCTCCCCTCAGCTCACACTCGCTGCCTTCCAATTCCTCACCACGAGTAAGTTTCTAAATTAATTATTTGGGAATTTCATGGGAAGCTGTAATATTCTAGGTTTTGCTCTCTATGCACATCGCTCCCCTAGTACTGGAGTACCTTTATAGTAGAGATGAGTCGATACCAAAATTTATCGATACCGATACCTAAAAAATCGATTCCCGATTCTCGATACCGATACCATCGGCGCATAATACCTAACTTACCTGTAGGTGAAAAACGAAAATTCCTCTTGAACTAGTAATATATTCAAATTTTTTAATACTGGCACCAATAGCTTACCGTTCCGTCGTGGATGAAGTTATTAGTCTAATTTGCTAATATATTTTCCATCTCTATTTATTGTCATTAGGAGTTCTTGTTCCAATGAAGCTTTAATACTTTAGTTACTAATTAAAATTAAATAAATTTTAAATATTAATTCTTATTACAAATTCTAAATTTCAGATTTATATTTTCATTCAAGGCTTTAGTTAATTTGATTTGTGCAAATACAAAATTTGATTTTTTTTTTTTTTTAACACAGAATGTGTTTTTGCGATGACCTACCGAAAAAAAATCGTCACAAAAAACCGACAGAAAAAACCGTTATGCGCCTTTTATAATGATTTTCACGTACAACCAAGCCGTTGGTAGGGAAATGGAACTTCCGCAATTTTAATCGGAATTTTAAGTACATTTTTTGAAATTTGACCAATTTAATGTGCTCAAAAAGTGTTGTCCAACGAACTCATCCTTTCTTTTGAAATGCTTGATTTTTTGGCGAAAGAACGAAGTAAAATTTGATTTTTTTTTTTTTTTTAACACAGAATGTGTTTTTGCGATGACCTACCAAAAAAAAATCGTCACAAAAAACCGACAGAAAAAACCGTTATGCGCCTTTTATAATGATTTTCACGTACAACCAAGCCGTTGGTAGGGAAATGGAACTTCCGCAATTTTAATCGCACAGAAATCGTTCACCATTCGTTGGAAAGCTCCTGATTTATCCAACCATATTATGTTAACTACTGCGAAGTGCGTGGCCATCAACCTGAGTTATGAGCATGGTTATTTGAATCAATTGTTTACACACAGATGATCATTCTCAATAATTGATATTGTCAACATGATTGCAACCGCTTGTAAATTTTCTTATGATTTTCACGTACAACCGAGCCGTTGGTAGGGAAATGGAACTTCCGCAATTTTAATCGCACAGAAATCGTTCACCATTCGTTGGAAAGCTCTCAATTTATATAGTATTTTTCTTGTAGTTACATATTTATTTATATAATATTTATAGGGTTTTAGACCAAATTAAATGTCTAACAATTATTTATTTTATTATTGCCAAATATTGTTATTATTCACGTGCAACCAAGCCGTTGGTAAGGAAATAGAATCATCGCAAAAACACATTCTGTGTTCCTATGATTTCATACAGAGTATGGAAAAAGAAATAAACCGGGGGGTGCAGGGGGGCGGAGCCCCCCGCCGAGGCGCAAAGCGCCGAGTTTTTTTTATCTATAAGTATCAATTAATAGGCAACTTTTATTGCCTAGGATTGATTTCTTTCTGAATAAAACAAGTTAAGCAGACTGACTTGGTTTTTTAGTTTTTCGTCGGTAACTGTAAGGTATTTCCAAATAAGACTGGCTCTAGGCTTTTATACTTGGAAAACATAGCTTTGTCTAATGCTTCTGTTGTCACAAACAAAATAACACAAGCCTACTTGTAAACAAAGTTATAATTGTAAGTTGTGTTTTGGACAATTCATGTTTCGCAACTGCTAACTTCACACAACGGTAGCACGGTACAACCATCTTCGTTGTTAGATGGTTGCAATAGTACCGTAGTGTAATAATAGGCGATCGATTCTCGATACCGATACCAATGCCTAAGAATTGGTGGCATCGAGAATCGGTATCGGGAATCGACTCATCCCTACTTTATAGAAACACTTAACTTACACTCTCCCATCCTGAGAAAAGTAAGTTAACGTAATATTAAGTTCTTTACTGCCTGCTGTAAAGAATCAGCCTCAAATTTTATTTTTAAACCTTCAGAGAATGGTTTTGCACAAGATTTAACAAGCAGTATTATAAAACATATTAGTAAGTAATGAATGTATTACAGAGACGTACCTATGCCTGGTTTGTTTATCGTGCTTTCGCTCGAAGTACCCTCCCGCCATTATAAACAGACATGAATGTGCTACAAGGGAGCAATCCCCCCTTCTTACAACCATAATACATTTTGAACTGCATTTCACTATGAAATTGCAATTTGCTGAAAATGGTTTCACAGAGAAACCAAAAATGTCGAGCAAAACAATCGAAAAAAAAATAATAATCACGAAAATCGTTTGAAAATTGTAGCATGAACAATGCTTAAAAGGATTGGTGTCTAACCGCCCCACCGATCCCCTCCTTGCAACTCCAAAAATTTCGGGGTTTGTTGCTCCATCAGAATAAAATTAGGAGTGAACTAAAAACGCTGTAAATTATTATACAAAGGTTTATTATTTTCGAATTAGGTAGCTCTTTTACGCAATCACTGGCCTATAATAAATTACTAAAAAAAAAAAATTACTTTATAAACTATCTAAACTAGGTTCTCTGTGCCTCACTCAAGGATGAGAACACAGTAGAGCCTGGATGGTAGCCTAGTTGGTCGTTTACTGCTATGTAAATTAAAGGTGGATTAAAGGCTAATCAATGATTAGCATGATGATGCTCATTGATGTACTATCTCATTTTTTCAGGTGTTGAAGCGTTTAAGACTGAAGTCATCTTGGAAGTGGTTCTTCGTCGTCTATTGCAACAAGACATTTTCGAACACATTAAAATTAGGGATAAGAGCAATATTGATAAGGACGATCCTAGTCTTGTAATATATGAGCAGGTAAGATTTTTCTTTCTATAGAATTCTAATCCAATACACTCTAACGTAATCTTTCTTTAATGCTATCCTTAAAATGCCAGTAGGTATAATATAGGTTTAAAACCTTATACATTTAAAGTGGGGAGCCATAATTTTATTATTACTACTAGCGGAAACAACATTTCAGGTTTTTAGGAACTAGATACCGCTAAAATCACTATATACCTACTTCCTCAGCCTATTATTCAGTTTCAGGTCTCACAAGTGTCGTCTAATGAATAATTTTTAGCAATAATAATTAGGTGCACGTTTATTTTTCTAATAGATCGGGGGATTTAAATTGTTATAACTGTAACAATCTTCGATGTTATTATTTATTTACAAATTTACAATTTTATTATGATTTAGTTTTTCATGAACGCGCTGAAGTGAAGTGCATCATGAACACATTCGGTTTGTTTTAATGTGAAATTTAACATTATATCTACAAATAAGATTTGATTTATTAATTGGCTTTTCACGATGTATGTTTCAGGGCAAACCTGTCGATTATTTCGTATTAATTCTGGAAGGTAGAGTCGAAGTTACGGTCGGCCGTGAGAATCTTAAGTTTGAGAGCGGCCCCTTCACATACTTCGGCAGCCAAGCTTTGAGTCAAAACGTTGGAGTTGGTGAGGAATTTGTAATTTATTTTATTAAACAACAGTAGGTACCTACTATCAGCTGAAGGAACAACGTGGCTAAAGTTTCATGGATTTAGATTACAAAACTCTAAACAGTTAAAAGAAGGACATTGCGCACATTGGGAGAAATACTGGTATTAGAGACTTTATGGTACAGTTCGGGCGACTTAGCAGCCTGTACCCTCTGGAGAAAAATGCGGACTGCGCATGCGTGACGTACAGTGCGTCAAGTAGCCGGTGTGACGTACCGTGCGAAATCGGTTTCCCGCGGTCTCTTTTCATGACGAATGGGACGTTACATAACCTTACTCATTTATAACCTAGTTTACATACTCGTTGTTATTTCAGTCTATCCGTTTTAATCACTTTTATCCGTCTTTCCTTTTTAATCATTTAGTATAGGTACTGTATTCTGTGGTTTTAATTATGAATGAACTTGAATTGTTCGTTTGCCTTTTCAATGAAGGCGTCGTAGATAAAAACTAGATGGATGATGCAATACAATAGACCGATATTTGGAGTTTGGAGCTAATCGAAGGACCCCATAGTTAAGAAGTTATAGATACGGTCACTTTGATTTGAACTTGTGGACAAACAAAGAAATTCTCAATATGTTTAGATTCCAAAGGCCTGATTTGCCTATATTGAGAATTGCTCTGGAAATGGAATTGTGAAGGCTCTGGAGTCTCAGAATACAGTAGGTATATTGGTAGGAGTAAACGTTCCGTTTGAATAACCAACAATTCCAACTCCTCATCAATGGTGAAGTCACGTTAAACGTGACTTCAACAGCCGGTAATCTTGAAGCAATTCGTCATGGAAGTGTTAGCATCCAAGTGTTAATGAGGAATGCATCATCTGCATCATCATGAAAACGTCATCAACTGGGACGTTTTTGGATAGTGAAAAAACGGTAATTGCAATAGATTGCTTCAGAATTTCAGTTTCAAATTTACAATCTAATGGCCCAAAAAATGCTTAAATAAATAGGTTTTTTTGGCAAAAGGGGAATCACAGTCGAAGTATTTTTCAGCACTGAGTCGATTGTGAATACTCCCAGATCTCTTAAGATTCATAAATAAGTGAAAACAATATATTTTTAAATGAATATCCCAAAATTTACTAAATTGTCGAGTTCGGTGCATGCCCTGATTGAAATGTGTAGTTTTAATTTTGTATACCAGTACCACTCCCAATGTGCTATTTGGGAAACTTCATTCACTCCCAATTCCATTTTTCCCCATTCTTTCCAATAAAAATTTTCATTATTAGAGAACTCCTAAACTATAAGTCGATTGGGATAGAAAAAGTGATTTTATCATCTGGGGCAAGCCACACCAGATGCAAACCTGATAAAGTCAAGAGGGTCGAATTAGGGTCTTATCTTAAAGTGACGCTACTTATCTTCCACTAGGGAATAGGGAACACAGGCACAAAACGTTAATGAGAACCGCCATTAAAACCAACAAGAAATTAATATCACTGTTATCAGTTTGTAAGGGTTACTTTGCGATAAGGAGGAAGAGGTGAGATAGGTAGGTTTGGGATTAGGCGTCTTAAGCGGCCCATTCACGATTCTGCTGCAGGAGGTAGGGAGTGCAACAAGTTCCCCTCTTCGCTCTCCTGCCTCAGAGTGCGTTCTCCATACACGATCCGTCATTCCCAGCTCAAACCGAAGGTTTCCCGCCAGTATAAGGTATTCTGTGTTTAGCTTCTGCGTTCTCCATTCTTCAATGGCTCCTTATTTAAACAAAACCCAGAAGGTCTTCCGGCAGCATCACACATGTTCGGACCTAGCAGGTTGATAAGGTGGGGGACCCCGGACCGCAGGATGGTCCGATGGGAAACCCATCCGACGAGCTCTGCAGGACACCTGCAGCAGGAAGGCCTCCACACACGTCCTGCACGCCTCCCGTGCAAGAAGAGATGGAATTTTTTGGTTCCCCTCACTTCCTGCAGCAGGATCGTGAATGGGCCGCTTTATGTATAGGGTGGAATGTATTTGTCTTATTGAGGATAAGGCACCTCATATCCTCGCAAATGCGCAGTTGCGCTTTACGTTCAAGATAAGGCACCTCATCTCTATCTCCCTATTGCTTTAGAAACTCTCTATTGTGTTTAAATGTATGTTCATTGTTTAATGAATTGTTTCAGCGGAATCGCCTACAAGCGGTTCACAACCTCTTGGGTCCCTGCAGAGCGTCAACCTGGACTCGAAGATCCGGGCGACCTTCGTACCAGATTACGGCGTCCGGGCTGTGACTGAAGTCCTGTTCATGAAGATCAAGCGCTCCATGTACCTCGCCGCAAGGCGCGCCACCCTCCTTGAGAGGTCCAAGAAAGAGGGGTCCTCTTCGGTGGGTGGCGATGTTTTCGACGACGAAATGGACAAGGTGAGAGTTGCAATTTAATTAATATTTAAACTACCATTCCATTCTTATGATGTTAGAATCGTAGTATGCGTCATAAATTGGTGAAATTGTGTCGTAATTGTTTAGGAGGGTTGGTGGGGATGATTTAGCAATGATAAGATGATCTCACATTACCTCAACTGCTTTTAGTTAAGCTGTGGATACTAGTGACGTTACGATGCATTTTATAATAATTCTTAACTCTTTAAAACTCCTTTTCTCCATAACAGATATTGGTAAGACGCAATTTCTGCATAATGTTCCATCTCCTCCTTCTAACTTGTACAACTTAACCCTAGTTTATCAGTGCTTTAACAACTATTCATACCAATCTGTCTGCCCTTATTTCTTTCGAATAATTTATTTTTGATTTTTAATTTTATTTACCGTTTCTATAGTGCCTGTATGAGATGATCAACAGCGTAAGTTCCCACCACGTTTTCCACTACAAATACTTAATAACGTTCGATGACGTTTGGATTTTGTTGAATTCATTTTTTTATTTACTGACATTTGTTATGTTACTATTTTCTCCAAAATTTTACTTTGCCGTGTCAAAGGCCACAATTTGTGACTTTACCTTGACCTAATTCTCACAACAAATTTATGTGCAAGCTGGTTTTTATTCTAGAAATCTGAATTTTCAGGTTTCCAACGGCATTTTACTGGCAATTGGCGATTTCATTACTAATTTTCATGCATCAATGGTTTTAATAATGAACTTGTATGCATCCATTCACTTGCATGTAGGTCTAAATTTTTTAATCAAGCTATAATTCGTGATAATTGGAGACCATTCTTGATATTGTTTGCTCTATTATGGTTTCATTCAACAGAAAGAGGTAGTTTCTTGAATGCTTATCACATCTCTTGGTACAAAGAGATCCTGGCTTTTAACCTTCTTCAATTCTGTGTTTTTACAACCTTTACAATAAATTCAGCAAGAATTAGAACGACGTAGACCTCGAAGTCAAAATTCGAAAACCCAAAGAATCCTGTAAACTACAAATAAGGTGTACTTAATTGTCGGCAACTGGCTTGAAAATATTTAAAACTGGTGGGTGAGAGCCGTAAAAAATGCTGAGAAAAAACTCTCGAGTTTAAGTTGAAGCAGAAATTCGGTTAGAACTATGATGGGCCTCCAGTCTTGCGGTGTGGTAGAGTATAAATATTACAACTTGAGAAACCATTCTAATCAACTGAGTGTCTTTAGCTTATTTTGTTCCTATTCAGCTTTTCAGACGTACCCTTACTGAATTTTTGAACCGGAATATCTCTAGGTGTGGTAGAGCATAATGAATTACAGCTTGACATACATAATTACAGCAGAGCTGTAGCTAATTTAGCTGAACTTTCCTGAATTTTGCTATAAATGATACACCTTGGAACGGAGACTCTCTGAGTGTGGTTGATTGTATTTCCTGTACTGTAGATAATATTTCCCTAGCAGTACTGACACAATTAATTAATTAAAGCGATGGTAGGTACACTGCGATCTACATTCATGTCTACAGCTAGTTGACATTGGGTTATATTGGATTTTATTCACAAAAGAGAGATTCTTATCTTGAGACGTGGTGAATCTCGAATGAACTTGAGAGCGGCAGAGTCGTCGGATGATCCTGCCTCTGTTCAATAGAACGGTTCTCGTAACAGTTCATTGGAACTGTTACACGGTCCCTCCGACCTTTACAGGTTTAAGCATTTAAATCGTTTATAGTGGACATATACCCAATAGCGATACCATGGGGCCCTGGTGAAAAAGTGTAAAATCAATGGGGCTCAACGACCAATGCACGTTGATCCCAGGTTTTTCAACCCACGTCCTGGAGCATTGCTAAGACTGTATGGAATTCAGCTTTGAGCGAAATGTCACCCACGTTCTTTCACATTCATTGTGGGGAGAACTGCTAATCAGGATTTAATCCAATTACAGCTTTCAACGCTTGGTTGTTCGCATATTTCCGCAAGATTTCTGGTTTGTATATATGGTGGGCACTCCAAGGTAAACATGATTGTTGCTCTAAAATCGTTGATAGGTTGATTCGTACGATCGCATGATATGGACGTAATATGCCCTTTTCTGTGACAATGACCTCATAATTCTTGTTTTAACCTTCTCCTTTTCCTGAAAGTTTTCAATGAGTTTTCTCCTCATCTTTTCGAATGCTCGCCAACCGCATGAAGTTAATAACGCGATTCTTCAAAATGTTCACAGCTGATGCACTCATTCAATGATGAAACCAGGAGTCAAGGTTCCCCTGAGGTCACGAGGACCCAGTCCCAGGTACTACCCTACGACACCTTTCTATCTCTAATTGTAACATAATTATTTGTTAGCTTCATACTTCATTTCCTCTGATTTTCTATTCAACTTCTCCTATCTTTCAGAATTATTATCACCCTGATAATTCAGTCATTTTTACAAGTTTTGTTTCGTTTTCCTCCATTTTAATACCCATTTCGTTTCAAGTGGTCTACAAGGAGTGCCTACACGGTATGCGATTCATAAGCATGTTGACTTCAACATTGTACTCTTAGATATAATAGAACACAGCATAATCATTTTTTGAGTCATATTTTCTTATACACTAGATTATGTTTTTCATACACATTCATTCCACTCAAATTATGTTTAATGACTTGCAATTAATATTATTTCATTCTGTTCAAATCACAATTTTCTATGGCATTGAGGAAGTGTGACTTGGTGACCTGAAACGGGTAATATCTTAGGATTGTGTAAAAACGTGCTCAACCAAATGTTGATTCTATCATCTATGTACCTTACGGAGGAATGCGTCACTAGCAGTTCGAGTACAGGGGGCTTTCAATGCAAATACATCATCATCAGGCCGTCGCCGAAACTGTACTGAGTACTGAGTGCACCATCTGTCATTCGTCAGATTCAAAATAATTAATTCAAATTCAAAATCTGAAGAGAAAAAGTCACTTCTCAAAACGTCACACTTCTTCTTTCGTTCCACATCTCGTAACATGCTGCATTGTTTGCTGGGCATTGCTACGCGCTTACTATTTGTTCTTACGAAACTTTTATTGGCGCTAAAAATGCTAATCGCGCTTTTCTCGGCGTACTTGATGTTCAACGGCTGATTTGGTTATTTCTTATTTCATTGTCATCCGAGTACTTACCTATATATTTATCAGTAAATGATAATTGGGGGTTTGAGAATGGGTTCTCTAATTGAGCAGTGCTTATCACTTCATCAGAGAATATTCTCTTCGTCCCATGATGCCCTCATCGTTTCGCACGACTATTTTTATACCAAGTTATTTGCCAAAAATTTGCGTTATTGCCATTCAACTTGTGTGGGTGCTACTACCTGCAAACTACTACTACGTACTACTACCTACCTGAAAATTCATTTCTTTGATTCGCTCTCACATCTTATTCTTAATTCATTGTTCTGCTAAGAAAACAAGCAGCATGTTTCATAATTTCTCCTCCCATACCTACTGGTTCTTGCTTAGTTGGATACTTGCATGATTTGGGGGAAATTTTTCTTAGACAGTTCTGAAAGGTATCGACTAGGAAATCAAACCATTCTTATGAATACGTATTTTTACTTAGGTATAAGTTATCTTTATGTAACCTCTTGTACTTAGTTAGTGATATTCGGAATGCTCTTGTAATGTTCTAACAGATAAAAAATACTTTTCGGTATAAAAGTATAAAAATCGGGTCCTCATTATTTTGAGTGTTTAATAAATACGAGTATTTACCTAAATTAATACCTTTTATGGTTATAGGCTCTGAAAATCACTAAAACGAAAAAAAGCTACTTAGATGATGTTTTGTCATTTTTACATCGTGTCATTAAAAAAATGATTGAATTTACAATAAACTTAAATGTAGAGTACTCAAATTTTAGAAGAGTGGCATAAATATGTAGTAGATAAAACTCTTGAGAAATGTACACCTCGTATGATAACGTTTAATCCTCATGCGATGAACATGTTGCAAGAGTATTGATATTACTATGCAAGTATCCAGTTTTATTCAACTTTTCATATCCTGTATTGATTTTTAATTTTTTCTCTTAAATTCACCATGTTATATCCAAGAAATGCGTTACTTAAACAACACGTTGGTTTCCTACACCGTAGCACAGATGTACAGGGTTGGGACGTGAAGCTACGATTTTCAAACATCATAAAACTATCAATTTTCATCTTAAAAAATTGTTTTTACATTTTTGGGTTCGTCAGTTCATAGCACTTACGATACTCAATAGTGAAAAATAACATCTGGCGTGTGGTGGCTTCGATCAGCAATGCACCGCTGAAGCCATTCTTGGAAGTTGGACGCCACTCTCCAGTATCATCCTGTCTATTGCGGTGGTTCCCACGCATATTGCTTCTTTCAAATCTTCCAAAGTTTGAGGCTTATGACTGAAGACAATAATGCCCCCCAAGTCCCTTATGTCAGGTGTCCCGTCAAGTAATAATCACATTTTTACAGGCCGGGGGACCGAGGTGGTCACTGAATCCTCTAAAGCAGGAAACCACATGACCTGGAAAATTTTTTTCTTTTTCCCCTACGCTTTGGGCCATAGGTATTTCTGCTATTTGGCTGGCCTCTTGCAGCCCAGTATAATTTTGAAATCTTTGACCAGTTAGTTTCGTCAGGTAGGAATGTACTGCTCAAGTCCTCAAGTTGAGGACAGTCAAAAAGGTGGTCGGTATTAATTTTTAGGGTCGATTCGCAGAAGGCGCAGTTTGGGTTATCCTTCACCCGAATCCTATGGAGATGTGCATTAAGATAGTCATGGAAAATGGTGTTGTCCCATCTTGTCGAAACCAGACATGTCGGATAGGGATTTGTTATGAGGAATCCCAATCTGATGTGTCTGGTCTATGGGGCAACAGCCCACACTGCGAGCGCACCATCTCTTGTTATATCTTAGGGCATGTGATTTTCCATTTGAGGCCACCTGGTCCCCCGACCTGTTGAAATATGATTATTTCTTGTAGTGGGACATGTGGTCTCCACAATCAGCAATGCACCATTGAAGCAATGCCGAAAAGTTGGACGCCACTCTCTCCAGCATGGCTTTGTCAATTGTGGTGGTTCTCATGCTCATTGCTTTCTTCAAATCTTGCAAAGTTCGAGGCTTATACTTGTATACATGCACCTTCCGGTCTTCCCTCAAGTAATAATCACATTTTGACAGGTTGGGGATCGAGGTGGCCACCGTGCTCACAAACCAGGATATCACATGATCTGGAAAATGGCGTTTGCCCATCTTGTCAAATTCATTCTTGTTGGGTTGGGATTTGATACGACTGAAGATGATACCAATGCTTTTATATTCCGTGTCGTGAGCTTTCCCCTTCAGGAAAATTTTGTGGCCACCTCGAACCCATGGGCATATTGTGGCCCTGATCAGCTATGCACCATTGAAACCGTTCCTGGACTGGAAGTTAGCTGCCACTCTCTCCAGCCTATCGATTGCGGTGGTTTCCACACGAATTTCTTCCTTCATATCTTGCAGAGTTCCAAGCTTATGGTTGTAGGTATATGCACGCTGTCAAGTGTCACCTCAATAAATAATCACATTTTGACAGGTCGAGGGATCAAGGTAGCCACTGAATGTCTCCTAATCGGGAAATCACATGACCTGGGAAATTATGTTCCCCCATCTTGCCAGAACCGGAAATGTTAGTTTGGGATTTTACAACGATTATGAATCTCCATCCAACGTGTCTGCTCAACAGGGCAATGGCACACTGAGAACGTATTTTCTCGTCATTTCTCAGGTTGTGTCAAATGTGCAAAAAGGTGATTATTTCTTGAGGGGCCACCTAACGGTGCGTTTATATGGGTATTTGCCTCAAACTTTGCAAGATTTGAAGGAAGCTATATGAGTGGGAACCACTGCAATAGACAGAACTCTGATAGAGAGTGGCTGTCAACTTTCAGTGGTGCATTGCTGATTGAAGCCACCACATGTTAGTTGTTGTTAAACCATTGATTACCGTGACTTCTCTGAGCTGTCGAACCCATAAATTTGAACTTTTTTTAACGTGACAATTGACAATTTTATGAATTTTCGACAAAAACGCCCATCTTCACTGCCCCATCATGTACTAATATCACTGGTTTTTAGTTTATAGTTGTCTTCACCCATCTTAATCAACTCTAAACCAATATAGCAGTTCCATTGCATTGCATATATTCACTCCCACACCAGACACTTAAATATCACCAACGATGCAATTATAGCTTTTAGAAAATTAATGTACCTACATTGTCTTAATAATATAATATTTTGACCCAATGATTCAATACCTTTTTAGCATTATCTTATATTTGTATAGATAAAATAACTTACAACTAAGAAATTGTAAAGGAATAACGGGATGTGTTTCACATTTCTCTTTGATCTGAGTTTTGCATGTTTTCTAGAGGCTTCTGGTCTTTGGGAGTTAGCCTAATACTGCTCCAGTTACTCGTGTAGCAGTAAAGTGGTCTAACTCGTGTTTTCAGGGTTGTACTGGTGCATGTTCCTATTGATAGCACGGGTAGAATGCTGTTTATTTAAACTGTTTAACGGGGAGGTAACCAGGTTTCATAACGATAACGATAAAGATGAGTCTAATCCATCTTCGCAACCACTGGTAATGAAAATATCTTCATTTTATCACCTTTCAATAATTTCTTTTGGGAAAATCAGAGATATTAGAGTGATTTCACGTATAAATTAGAAAGAAACGTTGGATAATAACGTGGAAACACCTTATTCGAACGGTATAGTATGAGGATGGTGGACGCCAACTCAGATCTTTGGCCTACCTCAGTAATAAGTAAGCTGTCATTATGTCAGTAGGGGGCAATCATGGGAATGATCCTCATGAGCTCTCATTAAAATTGGAAAATATGCAGAATTTCTGTGAACTAAGGATTTGGAACTTGTGAGCTACCAGGACCAAAGCAAATTGTATGAACAGTCCCATGCCACACTATAGCAGATCCAATGAGCTATCTCGAAATACAGATCGGACAATCTGTATTGTAATACTTCTACCCTACTGCTAATAAAATTAAAACGTAAGTGGTTATAATATACGATGTGTAGGCCCAGCAGTTTCTTTTCACACTTGACTACAGTATGGTTTTATAAGTTCATAAGAAGATGGAAATTATGCCCCTCTGTCAAATCTCTCTAAATCAAACTCTCTAATAATAATGAGCCTATTCAGAAAGTGTTACATTTCGTTACTAGTGATTGTTTACTTTGGACACTGGTGGAACTGCTTATACAATTCGTCAACAATAACCTTCAAGATGAGCGGGACTGTACAATTTGTCAACTTGTACTAAACTACTTTTGCATTGGTTTGGGACCCTTCATGCTGTCACCAAACCCTCTTGACAGGATGTTCACACAGTCTGTGTCCTTGGATATTACCTCAAGTATCAATCTACTAGTGTGGTTGTGTATCTAACTACCCTCCAGGATTTGGTGAACATATATTTTGTATATACTGCTCAATCCCAATGACAGGATCTGCAGACTTCGTATGTACCCCAGTATGCAGTCCCCTAAACCAATATGCTACTGATCATTGCACTTAGCATTGCATAGGGCCGTATGGCTGCTGCCATATTCTTTAGCAACCCAATAAATTCTCGCTTTTCTAGTCCATCGATCGTCATTATAAGCGAAACTTTTCTAAAATCCTGAAGAAAAAACCATGCTTCTCACAAAACCAATCTCATACCAGTGGCGCTTTGGTTAAGTCGTTGTGCCTGTGCCCTACTGCATCCTCATCCTGCGGCGACTATCATTAGGGATGGGGGGGACAACAATACACTTCGTTTTGTGACCTCTACGTCCCTGACCCAATATAGAGAAGGTTTCTGATGTGCTACCACTTTTCTGAGTATTTTGGGCAGCCCATGTTGCATTATTATGGTTTGTGTTGTGATAGTTGATGGGTGGGAGAGGTACTGGACTCAGACGAGTTAGGAGCAGGGGTGGGTGACGCCAAGGAGCAAGCAATACTTATGCTGAGTAACTCTGTGTAACGGCCCAAAAATATATGATACCTCGACAGGAGTTCGAACTCGCGTCGTCACAACTACGAGAAATTATTATTGATTTCCTGAAGTTGCGATGCTCTAACGATCAGAGCTAAGAGGCCAGGGTGACCAAACCTCTTCGACTGTGAGAGTTATTTTCCTGGAGCGTAACATTTCCCCGGAGTCAAATACCAGCCGTCTCGGCTGGTTTGGGGTCGGACAAATGACGAGTGAAACTGCAGGCCGCTGGCTCAGCAGATGCTCGCTGGAACAAGTCAGCAGTCGAGCGAGGTCATTGTCACGGTGTGTTTTGACTCAAGTGAGTGAGGAAATGAAAGGCATAACAACAGGAAATGTGATGTTTACAGTCTTTTGGCTCGAGAGGGATTTAATTAATTATTGTTTCGTATGATTTTCGGGTCCTATTTCGACTGCGCCACTGTAACGGGCTAAAAATATTTGATACCTCGACAGGAGTTCGAACTCGCGTCGTCACAACTACGAGAAATTATTATTAATTTCCCGAAGTTGCGACACTCTAACGATCAGAGCTAAGAGGCCAGGGTGACCAAACCTCTTCGACTGTGAGAGTTATTTTCCTGGAGCGTAACATCTGTGACACTTCTCCCTCACCTAACACCTCAGCAATACTCGGTCCAGGCTGTAACATAATTATATGACATCGGCCACGAATTTTCCCCTTGGATGTAGCCTGACATATCACGTTTCCATCTACAGTAGACTCTCTGTCAACCAGCCACTTTGGGACAGAGCCTAGTCGGTTGGCGTTTCGGATGGTTAATTCTTTTGTCAGAAAAATAAATTTACTACACGCATATTTTACGTATAAGTGCGTTATATTATTATTTAAATTGAGTATACAGTTCGTAAAAAAGTATTTATTTATATAGTAAAATATAAAATTAACTAACAAAAGTATGGCAAATATAGAACTGACTCCAATGGGTTTTTTTTTTTTTTGCAATTATACTATTAGCCTCTACAGAATCCCACCATGAAACGCGCATAGTTTTGTTCAAATTATTATTAGGCCATGATGAGGGAACAGGTTCCAGTGAAACCGTTGTTTTTCTAGTTATACATAATTCATTAAAACCTAACCATGATCAAATCAAATTTAAAAAAAATTAAATTAAAAAAATTGCTCAAAGTTTGTATTGGGTGGTCATTTTTACAGAAGTCGACCATTCACAATATCCGGAATAAGCGAGCCGCTAGGAGATCTAGCAGTTTTGGACTTAAAGATCTCATCGCCAGAACTCACTCTGGGTTGATGACTAGACGTCAGTCCGTGTCCAATAGTGAAATTTTCATTTGAATAACCAAATTGACATTACCAAATTGACCATGATTATTGCCAAACAAAAAGGAACTCAAAGGTACCGGAGATATTCATGTTTTGATAATCTGAGTGACGATTCCTTTTGAACTAACCAAAGAATTTTAACTGAATTCACTAATTCTTAATGAAAACGTTTGGGAAAGTTGAGAACTAAAATGAGTGGTTTGTTAATTCAGCATTCTGTTTTACTCATTTAGAATACTCAATTCTGTAGTATTTTTTAAATGAATACTTATATTTGGTAACAGTTCTCTAAAACATAATAACTATTTAACAATAAACTAGTTTTTTTATGCATGGTTTGATTGAACTGTGCATGATTTTATCCTGAAGAATTTATTTGATAATTAATGTATACATATACATCTAACTAGTTTTAAACGAGAAATTAATTATGACGAAAAATTATGTTTTTGTGATCTGTAGTCAAATTGATTTTGAGTGATTCATTAAGGCTAAGATTATGAAACTGAGAAAAATATACAGGTGAGCATAGACGTATAATGTTGCGCTAAATTATGAATCTTTAATCGAAATAATTGTACTATGTCCATGAAAAATTGGTTGGCTTATGTTCAGAACAATCTGGATCGATAAATACAAGTTGAAAAACTTGACACTGCGCTTCAGCAGGAGGTCGCTTAAGCCTTACCGGCTAAAGTTGAACAAAAAAAGAAACACATTGAGCATGCTTTAGCTTAAAAAAAAATAAATAAATAAATAAAAAAAAAATAAAATAAAATAAAATAAAAAAAATTATGTGGGCAACTACAAATGATTGAATAATTTGTTTCTGTGCCCAGTTGGATGTAATAGGCGTTACAGGATTGTGATAATCATTTCATTAGGTTGAAGTTTAGCTGTCACACTAGATAAACAAACTGAAAATTCCAACAAACTTTGTTTATGTACTGTAGTTCTCAAAAGGACGTGGAAGGAGGGGAAAGTTGCCAGCGTGAAATGTGGTGTGAAGTGGTTTCAACGAGTGTTGAAAGGTTTTGTGAGGTGAAAAATGAGCAAGCTACAAATCCCTAGCAACGATTGGTTGTGCGAGAAAATAGAGGTGGGGATCCAGGATTGCTGAAACAAGCGCTTTTTCATCCTGGTTGAAGAGGTCGAGAAGCGATATGCTCCCAGTTCCCAGTGACACCCAGGACGTTATGTTCCCATCAGTTGGCTCAGTAAGGCTGATAAGCTGGTCATACACTGTAGCAAACAAAACGTTTGTAAGCCAGACCAAATGGTTGCAACCAAAGGATTGGGAAACAGGAAGGAACCAAACAATGACTGGCGAGCAAAACCTTTGGTGACCATGTAATGTTGGGCCATGTCTGGAGACCCCCCTCCCTCCCTCCCTCCATCACTTCATCGCTTTACTGACTTATCTTCCTGCCTCAAATACAATGTTTCGTTCGAGGATGATTGTTTGCTACATTATGCAACCGGCCTTATACTCCCAACATCTAGTTCCAGGTTTCTAGGTAAATTTAGTTCTACGATTGAGATTAGTTGTGGCTGTACATCAGCCTGAATTGTCAGTAACTGATCAAAGAATGTAAATATGTAAGATGTGGTGTGTAAAAGTCTTTATTTAATGATGAATTAAAGGACTTGCATGGATTAGTTGTCCAGGTTTTGAGGCCCATAGAGTTGCAGAGGGAAGGTTGAGTCATCTGCAACATGTGTGTCACAAAGGTACTCCAAAAATAGTTAACTGGCTGTGTTATCTGGCTTCTCTCTGTCCTACCCTTCCTTGATTCAATAAAAAACAGAGGTCGGTACTTATCACACAGGTAGAGCTGTTATGAGATGAAGATGTTATCTCCATGCAAAGATCACTTGCTAGGAGGATAACAGAACGCATAATGCCAAACTTATATAGTCCAGCTGGCCACACGATTGTGTAGAACTCTTCGGAGCTTTAGTTCCTTTCCTTCCACTTCCAGTGCTGTCATCGGTATCTTGATATCTCTTATCACTAGCGTATTCTCATAATTTTCTTATAACTTTATCGTAATGAGTAGTAGAGTCAAGTCTTTTTAGATTTGTTAGCCATTGGAAAAGATGATCTACAGATGGTTTAGGGCTCCATTGCCATCTCTAGACGTTACTAATAACCTTTTCCCATTGTCTCATTCTAACATATCGCTCCCTGATCTGGACCCCCTTGCGTACCTTCATGTCAGTGATGAGGCGAGTTCCTTCACTACTATTCTGCATTAGGATGGGTCCATAGTGCACCTGCATCTCTCTTAAAGTCGAGAGGTTAGGAAAAGTATGTGGAAAATATGCACATGGTGGCCATAGTGTGTCCGCTTGCCTATTTCAACCTGTTCAAGTCCCTTGTACTGGGATAGAATGTTGTTCTTGCTTTTGGCTTCACCTGCGTGGTCAGTTCACATTAAAACGCCAGACACAGTGGTTGCTCTCGCTTATACTGAGGCAGAGCTAGGAGGAGCAAGATATTCCCTCAAGCTGTGTTCTATGGCCATCACCTGCTACAATCGCGCAGGTTTCTCGAAGCTGGTTTCTCTTATGATAATGAAAAGTGGTTAATATTGTGTACGTACCTTTACTGGCTCGACCTTCACCTCGCTCCAAGCAAAGTTTGACAAGACCAGCTATCTAGTCTCTTATTTGTTCATGCCCTGCTATACGTGACCTCCTGCTTTGCAGTTAAGGGCAAGGGTCGTATTTGCACTACACCTATAACAGAAAGCTGGTTTCTGAATACCCTGCCACCCTGCAACGCTAACAAAACTCTAAACTGCAAAGGAATTAAATCCGTATTGTCATCACTTAGTGGACATCTCAAATTACTACACTCTTTAATGCTTACCTATTAGGGAATGTTTCCAAATACTTGAAGTTTGGTACCAAAAAACGACAACTACAAATCTTGTTCATCCCTACCATAGGTCTATTCATGAAAGTTATTCTATCATAAAATTATGCAAGACCCTATGAAATGAAGTTCTAAATATTCATCTTATCTCATAGTTTTCTCAGATCTCCCTTCACATAAGTTCTTCTAGCTCTTCGAATCACTATTTACCTTTTCTTCTTCCACATTATTTCATCAGCATATTTACAGTAATTTTTTTTCTTCTCAATAATGCAGCTGCACCCAACTTCCTAGAAACACTGCTTTATATGCATTACGCATATGTAAAGGGGTGTTTCAAAGTATAAGTAGATACCCGAAAATGTCACCTGCAAATCTTGTGCATCTCTACGATAGGTCTATCCTTTCATGAAACGTACTATATCATAAAATTATGCTACCCTATGAATTTATTTAAGTTATAAATTGTATCTTGTATCATTGTTTTTCTCAGCTCCCCACTTTCATAAGTTCTTCTAGCACTTCGAATCACTATTTACCTTTTCTCCTATCACTTGAATTCTTGATATTTCATCAGCATATTTACAGTAAATTTTGTTTCTGCTCATCAATGCAGCTGCTCCCAACTTCCTAGAAACACTGCATTCATTCGAGCATTTTTTTACAATCTCTTGTAAGTGAAATATTTTCTCTAAGGAATGCCCATATTGATTCTCTCACCTCGCACAAGGCTATTAGACTGTTCACCGCTGATTTCCGCACGTTTCTTGAGAAAATTTAAACGAAATTCAAATGTTTCTGGTTTAATTTTTTCTTTTTTTAAATCTTGTTTCATATAGAGCGTGATTGTCTCACCAACTATTGTTTTAGCGGTAAGCAGGTACATGAATGTTAACATTTTCGTGTGAATATGGAATCAAATCATGTGACTAAGAATGTAACCCAGACATAAATGGGCTGGTCATCACATTTTAGGACGTCCCTCAGAAGCTAGGTCATACAGGCACGGCTTCTTCTCTAAGAGGGACGACCTATCGGAATTGATCCAGGAGGGTAGGGACAACCCAAGCATGAGAAATGATTGAAGAAGATGATTGGAGGGGGTAAAGCCAGAAAAACGTGGTTTTTTAAAACAAATTTTGTTGACGCTACCCAGGTTACAATTCTCTACCAATTTTCGTGATTATTAGGTACTTTGTTCGATTCCAATTTTAGTCTAGTTGTCCAACAAATCCAATATGTTTTCTTTTAAAAGCTAATTTATGTAGAAGATATGACGATTGCAATGACTTCAAAATTTAGGGAAATATCATTTTCAAAACTTTCGTAATTTAAACTCGTTTTGGAGTATTCTTGAACGGTTTATGGATTTTAACAATCCTCATTTTCATATAAATATGTTTTTGTGGATGGGTATGTGTGCGTGTTCTCGTGAGTGTGTGATTATGCCGTTTTTTAGTAGATCTGTCCCTAGGATTGAGATTGAGTACTTCATGATCACAATTAATTAATAAGCCCAAACTTTAAAAATAAGCTAAAAGCAGCATAAACTATCTAATACTCGTTTTTTGCCATGAATTTAATTGTTAATATACCTATCTTTTTGTGTGCACAAAGTGATAAAATGTCTTAGAAAAATACCAATAGAAAATGTGAAAAAATGACAAAAATATTCTCCTGAGGGCACACTGCACGAATGAAACTTTTAGAAAGTTTTCAAAAAGTGACGTTTTTTCTGCAAATTTCACGCATGTTTAAGATGCAAAATAAAATAGGTATCGCTGAAAAACAGTAGAAATGGACCTAGGAATTAACTAAAATTTATCGCAATTGTCGCGTTTTCGTCCTTAGTTGCTTTCACATGTGAATTTTGGTCGGAACACATTAATAAATTAATTTAATGAAGACAACATATGTTGGTTGATGTGAAGTTCATGTGACATTATTTTTAACTCTATATATGTAAACATCATCATATTCCACGTCTTATTCCTCGTTCATATTGTATTGAACAAAGGTTGGTAATTTTAACAGATTTCCGAGGGAAAGCAAGCTTTCACAATTGCTCCAAAATTTTTGAAAAGTTGCTCTAGAAAGGGTTTTCACTGACGAAAAATCGTCTCGTTTTTGGAACGATTTTCCAATTTTCTGGAGAGGAACAAACATGTGGAAAAAAGGTGTATATTGATGGGTCAGGCCGGATCTGTGTCTTCAGCTCGAATCCTTCTGCAGCTTCTGCAGAAAATCGTTGACAGTTTATTAACAATAATAATAAAAACTATTTATTATGCTAAAGACCAGTTATGCTCCATGTACTGCATGCAGGATCGCAGAGCTTTTTATACAATTTATGTATGGTACCTACTGATTGAAATTTAAAATATTGAAAGGGAGGGGGGGGAGAGGTTTTTTTTTCCTTTGACGAGTCAAGTTTTTTTAATGCGCCAAGTTATACTAAATTACAAGCAACATTATTTTGGTACATAAATATGATTTCTTAAATACTAAGACATTTCACTTAGTTGTTTTGTTAAGATATTTGCTCTACTTGATGATCTCACTATTTGAGTTCGTCCGCGTGGTTTGGTTTTTTTAATCCTTCTGAAGAAGCAGAACATCATCCTTGTTGACATAAGTCTTAAAAGGTGGTTGACAGCTTGTTTGTGGATAACCTCATTGACAGACTCACGTGTAGCTCATAATGTAATCTGTGCGGTGCACTCCCATGGTTGAGCAAGTTCAGGCAGGTTTGAGGGCTTGCTGGTGCAATATAGGCTAATTGTGGATGGAGAATTTCGAAATTCTTCCCATAAGACAGCTTATTTTTCTGTATTTAATTAATAGTTTAGATCTTTTCATTTTGACTTGGGATATCCATCTGTTTGGCGTCTAACCAAGATATTTCACCTCATTGGTATAAGGAATCGTGCTAATTAAGCTAGACTGCGCATTCTCAAAGCCGGAAGATTCTATCAGGAGTGGCACTAGGCGGTGGACGAGGCCCGCTACTGTATCTACTGTACACGAGGACCTTCCAGAAACTGAAGAAAATACCACTGCCACATTTGCAGATGACACTGCGATCTCGGCGACTGGAGAAACAAACTCTGAATCTATTACCAAACTAAACCGCTCCATCCTCCACATTTAGAAAAAAAGGGGTGGTAAAAATATTTGGAAAATATGAGAATGATTCAGATTTAAAACAAGTATGTAGATCTGTGCTCACGAAGTGAGTCACATGACAACGCTCTTTCTTGAATAGGACACAAAATGGGGTACACGAGCAATAGGCTATCTACCACACTCCTGGCGGTGCAGCAGGCACCACCCAAAGGCGCAGAGGCTATCTACCTCGGATTTTGCGATGCCGAGTGTCTACCATTACAACGAATTGAAAATTATGAAAACCTTACCTTGTCATTGTCATCTCTGTTGGTATGCGAAGAACGTAGAGGATGTTTTCTTCTGATTTGAAAAGTGTCAGGTTTTTATGAGACTTCAGGCCACTAAAAATGATGTCTTCATGTCCGTCTTCATGGGAACGGGCGTGGGTCGACGGTCACTTGCCAATAAAGCTTGCGAGCATCCAGACCACCGAACTAGACACAGCATTCTGATCTATTTTTCCAACTAATCTATATTTTACTTTAAGAATTTTAGGTGACGGAAGGTGCTCTTGACTAGTTTGTAGGACTAATTCCATTAAATAAAACACCTACATTTCACAAGTCCTTCTGTATTTAAGAGCTGTCCCATGAACTGAAAATTAATTATCTAGATAAAAGTGATTATAAACGTGATTTCGTTTAGTGAGAATTCTAGTGGTTTTATAACAGCTGATTCAATCAGAGTTGAAGATATTGTGGTCGAGGTTTAAAGCAGTGCCCGTTAGGAGCGCTAGTAGGTCCTGTAGGTAGTAAGGCTAGTAGGTCGCACTCCAGCCTCTGCTGACAATATTTTATACGCCTATCTGACAGGAAATTCGACGCCGATTCCAAATCTACCCCATGTTCCTATACATAAATAGACATTTTAACACTTTTTCCCCCGTACCCAACACCCCTTTACAAATACTTTTTTTTCGGTGCATATTTTCCATGTTTGACCCTCTAAAAACGTTCCAAAAAAATGTTTGTATGAAAGCAAATTTGTAGAAAATTGAATTTGTGTCAGTGACTCAACTGACACATCCTCCAAAACCACCCAGCTCATGCTCAGGTGTTCACGACCGATTTTTCAATTCACAGGGGTATAAACAGCTCTTACTCAAAGTGAGGGATTACTGAAACAAATCTGGCCTCACTTCCCCTCCTCACGGTAATACAGTTATGTTATGTGTCAAGCTTTTGATGTGTTCGCATAACTAAACTCAAATTTCGTACCTTGTGAAAACCAGTTCTTCTTTGCCATGTTTGCAACTAATTCATCTCGTTGCTTCTCTTCATAGTGTGAATGAAATGAACGGACTTATTGTTCCCTCCTCCTTGTGAAATATTTCTTTCCTTTCACCTTGTTTATTATGATTTGATTTTTATCATGATATTCGTAAATCTGTTGCAAATATACTTGTGCCAACGATTTCCTCCACCGCCTCCACACCTCTTCATGTGCTACGATAACTACTTTATGAGCAGATATATGTGTGAATCGCTGAATCTTTTCACCCTTCAGTCTGCTTCCTTAACTCTCCCACGTGCCTTGTTAATACCGCAATTTCTCCAGTTCTATGTTTATAAATCAGCTGTAGGTACCTGCTTATTTCTATGATTGTATAATACAATGATTGTCATATATGTTGCCATTGTACAAAAAATTGTCTTGAATGTTCCATCCAACTTGAGTTTTGTAATGATTGATCTCATTCCAACTGCCTCGAGTTTCAAAACCTAAAACTAAGTTTTCATCTATAGCATTTGCAGGTAAAGTTGGTCGTTTTGCAAATAAAGTTGGTGTTTTTTCAAATAAAATTGGTCATTTTGCTCAATATTAGTCTTTTTACTAACAAAATTAGTTTTTTGCTATAAAATTGATATTTTTACAAATAGATTCATTTATTATACCTGATCAGTTGGTATACCTGACAGTTGTATCAAAATTTATCTGTCAGAAAGCTCTGACATCAGTGGTGCCCCTTTTTATGTGGGTGGCCTAGAAGCACTGGAAGGTGCAGTTGAAGAAATTGGATTGTATGTCTCGAGGAGGAAGCTAAGTTTTGAAGGTTGGCTATAGTTCAATAAGTTGATTGAGGAACAGGATAACACCGTCTGGGTGACCGCCATTCAGGGAATAGTCAGGGAATTCCGTATAAACTGAATATAAGTCAGTGAATTTCAGAGGTACGCGGAGTTTTCAGAGTAGGTAGGTATATTGATTAGGTTTGAAATTTGGAGTTGTGGTAAAAATACCTATCTAGCTGAAGTTGATAACTTTGCTCCATTCCTTCACACTACTCTCCTGCGAAAACAATGTCAATGGCCCCAGACAATCTACAACCTGATTTTTGCTTACATTCAGGTGATTCGTGTTCCTTTATTTTTTTGGTTTTAGTTCGGAATGGTAAAATAAAATCCCGGATTCAGCTCTTGGTTGGAAGCTTCTGTCGTGATACGTCAACGATCCATGCATTACCTGATGCAAATTATGTGCTACTTACTACGTTCCCCCTCAGTAACATTAGAGTTCTGTCCCTTCAGAGTCATATAAATAGGAAATAATGTGCAAATAAATTAGTAACAGTGAAAACTGTTTTAACATACTGATTTAAAAAAATCAATTTTCATTTGTGATTCACTAGTCTTAGTCTTGAATTTTTCGTCGATTTAATGATACCGACTTGGATAATTCATTAAAATAAGGAAATATATTGTAATTATATAATAAAAAATGAGTAAGATTGAAGATTGGTTATAATTAATATTGTAGTTTTTTCGTATTCCTAATATTAATGGGACATTGCTGGAACAGGAAGGTGAATTTCAGATACGTTTACCTTTCGATCCAAGCTCTTTTGGTCTCCAAAATCAAAATTTCCACTCGAATTTTACGTTTTAGACCATTCTGAACAACTTTGGTTCCGTGTCTGTCGTGTGTCCGCAAATCCTAATAACAAGCTTATTTTCCACAGTTTTCATCCGATTTGGATGAAATTTTCAGGGGATGTGCGGGCTAGGGGGCAGACGTTCTTTTATCAAGTTTCATCGTTCTTGACTCAATACCTCACTTTGCGCATGCGCGTGTAAATTCTACCAAGCATCTGCTCACAGGCTAGTTGTCCGATCTTGCTCAAATTCGGTTGATAGTTGGGGGACAACAATTTGATCATCTTACATCAATTTCAATATGATTGTATCAATAATAGCTACTGCGCATGCGACATTATGGAATCCTTGTAACAAGCTCATTTCCCACAGTTATCATCCGACCTGGATGAGATTTTCAGGAAATGTGTGGGCTAGGAGGTAGACGGTCCTCTGTCAGTTTCATCGTTGCCAAATCAATACTTCACTGTGCGCATGCGCAAACGTAAATTCCTTTATGCTCCATTGTTTCACACTCTAGTCGTTCAATTTCGCTTAAATTTGGATGATAGTTGGAAGAAGATAACTTGATTACCTCATATCAATTTCAACGCGATTGTATCATTAATAGCTACTGCGCATGCGCCATTGTGAAATACTTGTAGTGACCTTAATTTCCACAGTTTTCATACAATTTTGATGAAATTGGATCTATCCAATCCGATCCAAAATTTGGATTATCCAATTTCTAAAGGAAAGAGTTTGATGAAATTTTATTCATTTATTTATCAAACGGGCGAATCCAATTACATAAAGAAAATAATATAATGCGAAAATAATATAATCAATATAATGCGATAGAAAAATTACAAAATGAATATTAGATTGATCTTAATAAAAAAGGAAATAAAGTTAAATTAATACCAACAGGTGAACTCATAATATTAATCACAAATAAACCGTTTTAAGGTAGATGGTTTTATGGTGTGGTGAAAATGTCAGTATCGGGATTGGTATGGAGGAGAAAATTCACATTGCGTAATAGTCTGGAGAGTGGTCAATGATACAAGTACTAAAAAAGTACACCATATAAGTAGACCATAAGTACTTATGGTGGGACCTCAGGTGGGTAGTACTTTGTGGGCGAAAAGTCGATCAAGAAAAGTGCAGTACCAGTAAATTTTTCAGGGATTGTGCGGGATAGACGATCTCCTATAATTTCATTGCGGTTGGAATAACAGCAGTCTATGCGCTTGCGCGAACATTAATTTCTTATAACGTTGATTTCTCATCATCTGTTGGTCCGATTTTTTAAAGTTAGCGAGTAGATGGGACATATGTTCCAGGAAAATTCCCAGGAATCGTATCGCGATTGGGGGAGTAATAAGTATAACGCTTTCGCAAAACTAAAATTTATCAACAGACAAAACTCCGAGACTAATAATAGATTTTTATGAAATGTTCAGGGGTTTTGCAGTTTAGCTCCTAGACGGTCCCCTATAAATTTCATTGCGGTTGGAATAACAGTAGTCCGTGAATTTCTTATTATGTCGATTTCTTATCATCTATTGGTCCGATTTCGTCCAAACTCGAGAGGCTGTTGGGAATGATGCCCTTTGTGTTTTATCGCATTTACTTGAATAATTGGTAACTATTGCGCATACGCAAAACCAATAATAGATAACACTCCGAGAATAATAAATTGATTCAAATTTGTTGAAATTTTCAATTATTGTGTGGGTTAACGTTTAGACGATTTCCGCACATGCAAACATGAATTATTGCCCTCATTGGCATTCGATCATTTTGACTCGTACTTTGTTCTTCAACTGATTCTGTACGTCCATTTTACAATGTGTGAGGAAGCTATACTGCCCACCCAACTTGGCAGATGTTTTAGAATTCCATCGTGTGTCCAGGTACCTGCACGTAATACCTGCAAACTAAATCACTCGGGACGATGTTGTGGTACCTAACCCATTTCAATGAAGAAAACAGACATTTACGAAGAACGCTACCTCCACAAAAATGAAGTTATAATGTTAGATCGATTTCGACGGATAAGTCATCATTAGTAACAAACAATAACCTTCGAAATTGATCTAACATTGTACTTAACTGTTCATTTTGGTGGAGTTAAACATCGTTCCTCTTTAACTTCAGTACTCTTCCCATAAAATTAGCCCAAAACGAGTATTGTGGGCGATGTCATTTAACAAGTGGGCATTTCCTGACCAGAAAGGAGGCCGGGACGGTAGTTCTTTGTAAAGATCCATTGTGTTTAGCCAACATTACAATTTTTTGGTACATGCCTTTCTTCCTTAGGGTCGGCAGTAGAAGCTGATTGCCTTCAGCCCATTCAAATCCTGATCAGCCTGCTTTGGTTCAGTGATTCGTTTGGTTCGGTCATAATTCAGAAACGCAGTACCAAACCTTTCGCATTCTTGTAAAACTTCAGGAAAGCTTTGTAAATAATGACAGATTTTTATTATTAAACTTACTATGATTATTATGATGTTGATAACCACTAATTATGAGAATTGTCTTGATTCGGGTTAATTCTTGTCTGTTCAAAGATAAAGCAGGCTTCAAATCTCGCCATAAATAGTTGCATTGCATCAATAAGTGTTTGAAATCCTTTGAATTTTGCTCAATCTGAAACAATCGTATTTTTCCAGCACCAGTCGGGGAAAACGAGTCCTCAACCGCTATCCAACGGGCCGCTCACCAACTCTGAGCCCCTTCTAACTGTCCATTCGGCGTCTGACCGCCACGATCAGAACACCTCCGATGAAACAGCCAAACTCCTCAACGTTGCATGACCCTCACTCACATCCACACCGGAAAACCACTGCTGAACTCAGCCTGAGCTAAGCAGGTGCTCTTGGAACTCTTGGGATCAACTCCCGATTGCTTTCTCACCTTTCAGGTTTCAAGCCTTTTCCGACGGCTATAAAATTTAAGTAGTATTTAAATGTGATACCCCCCTTTCTAAGAAAACGGTATCATTGTCCATTAGAATTTATATTATCTCTAATTTATTTTTATAGGCTTTACGCGATTTCGATCGATTGTACTTTAGGAAACTATGTCATGAATCCCTCAGTTACCAGTTTTATCTAATTCTTTAAGCATGTTTCTGTACTTGCAAGCATGCTACCTAGATTTTGTTTCTGTTTCTGTTAACTTAGCATTATCCTAAACTTATCACTATTTCTCCTTAATGTAATATCGTAGTTATAAGTCGATTTTAAGGTGCATGCCTACAAAAAGGTTTCGAGATGTCAGTAATATTTCCTAAACGAAGTACCTGAATAATTTTACTTAGTAAGTGAGCCTTTGAGCTCTTGAACTAATGAAAAATTTATCCTAAACACATATTCGTGACAGGTAATGTCGAATTGCTTGTGGCAACGGTTTAAAAACGTGAAATCGTTTTAATCTATTTTTTATCACTCTACCGGTTCGGAATGCGTCAATCTGAAAAATCGGAACAAATCTTTATAGACCTTACATTCTATAGAATTGAGTATTCCCTTTCATCAGAAACCATACTGAATTTCTCCCAATAGTTGCATTTTTTCTCCAAAAAATGCACCTAAACAAAGAACAACAGAAAAATAGCCCTCTACAAACTAACATATCTCCTGTATTGTAGGTATATTTAATGTTGTCTGCAACAATCTTATTCGGAAAATTCATCAACTTCCATTATTATTCAACATTATTCTCGATTCCTCCTATCCATGTTTATTTCCAAATTTTATCGCTCCCAGTTTCTGTTTTTTCAATTTTAGAATAGGTACCTACTACGTTTTTGAAGTGAATGTTTTAATTATGCCTCTGGAATGGTAGGTACTTAATGTAGATGAGCTAAAGAGGTTATAGTGGTAAGTGAATGATTTTGTGGTAAGACAGTTTTAGTAATTTTACTGATATATTAAATTATGATTTCATGTTCATTATTGTAACTAGTGATTCAGCTTTATATTTTATCAGTTGTTATTCTCGTGTTATTTCGTAGGTACGTGCTTCAGTATTATTCCGCATAATTTTTCTTTGAAGTAGGTAGTTTGAAGGCAACAATCAGCAGGGAAATGTCAGGTATTGTTAACGTCAATTATTCCACGAAAACACTTAGTTGTACGTATAAAATGAGTAGGTAGGTGAATGATGATATCAGAGTAATGCTGTAACCACCCATCCTCGCGTGAGACCTATTATAGTTTAGGATCCATCCAGCAATCCATGATGTTTCGGGTCCACGTGCCTCAGATCCATGATGAACCCAACTTGGAATTTATTCAGATGTTCAGGAGAAAAGAATCCATCTATTCCTTCTCTATGCAATAACTCCCAATTTCTTCATTAAGGAGGTTATATTGATGAATGAAAATTTATAAACACAATCACGACTTAATCCTGATTCACATGACAAATTTTCATACACCGTTCTATTTACTGTGGTCCCTCTCCTACCCAAATCCACTATGGATCGCTGTCTAGGCTCTGTTATAAAAAGTGAAAATCACAATATAATTTTACTTGTTGGCACCAAAAATGATTGCTTTTTATCCGTTTTTCATTCTTATATATTTTAATATATTTTACAGCGGGTGGATTTTATTTCTAGGGTCCAGGTGCAATCGATGATGTGTAGGATCCATGCTACGTAGACTTTATTGAGATGTCCAGAAGGACATGTCCAGGAGTCCAGGCATTTTTCTTCTCTTTGCAGTAACTCCCACTTTCTATTAACATGTTTCACATGACAAGTTTTCATAAATCATTCTATTTGTCATATTCTGCAGTCCTTCTGCTACCCAAATCCTCATGAAAAAGTAGCTCCGGATCTCACTCAGCTGATCTGGGGGGCTCTAGGCTTCATGATTCGTTTCTAGACGACGGTTCTCCAATTCAAATTCCAGCTTGAGAAGTTGAATAGCAAAGAAATTAGATCCGCCGCTACTTTAGTCTCGTTTTTTCGTGACATTTTTCACTTGTTAGGCCCCGGTAGTAGAGTGTTCCACACTAAAATCAATTTAGATCATGACCGAAAGGGTTTTTGGTGTTATCTTTGTTAAATTATCAACCATCCACACTCACATATTGTACTGCTGACCATACAAAATAAAATTAAAGTAATAACACACTTAAAATAACCCATTAAAATGCTTTGGTAATGGTAGAACCATCGAGATACCAGTCACTATTATGAAATGTGAAAATGTCATTTTACATTATTTGGCAGCAAAAATGATCGATGTCCAGTTTTTTTAATATTTTCACAGCGGATGGATGGGTTCAAACATTTGCTTTCTCACTAACGATTGGCTGTCAGCTACCGTATGATCAGAAAACTTTCTTAGTAAACCAGGAATTATGTTGGCTATTCATCTTTAATTGTTTACTTTCTAAACTCCAAGGCAATCAGTAGAAATTTGACTTTTTCGGCATCCCATTTATCCACGTACCAAATACCTGTTTGGAGTGATGTAAGGTTGTGTGTTTCGTTTTTGGTCATCTATGAGTGTTGGAAGTGGAATAACTTGTACGTATAACCGGAACTGTCATATATGTGTAGCTATTTATTTTTTTATCTTTTTTTTTTTTTTTTTTTTTTTTTTTTTTTTTTTTTTTTGAGATTGCTCAATATTAACGTTATCCACGTTCAGGGTATTTGGTAGGGACTTATTTCATGCGACATTATCGAGCGCGTTAAACTCTCGTTTGGGTAAACTTACAGAGACTGGGATTCTTCTAGTCTCGTTCAGATTATTCCCTGAAATCTTGGAGGGAGCGTGGGATTGAATTTATTTCACATTTCCTTTCAAAATGTCTGGTCACCTTTGTTGGATATTGGGCGTGATTTACAGGACTTATATCCATATCAAATCAGAATACTCTTATATGTTGGCAGTTGAACGGGTTGATTATTTAAAGATATACGGGCATATATATAAAGTTTAAAAAAAATGCATTGTAATGGTTTTTCATGTTTCTTGTTCTGTTGAACTAAAATTTCATTGGCCCACTAGCTCGTTCACCTTAACCTGCAGCCTGTACACCTGTTCACCTATCACAAAAACACTCCTCGGTCTTTTATTATACCAGCGCACCGATTTCATAGCCCCAACCGTTCTCAAAATTGTCACAATATGTAATGAATTAGGGGAAACTGAGATATTACTCTAACTAATAGTAAAAATTTTTTTAACGATTTAAACGCATAATTTTAAAATTACAAAGCATAATACAAACTTGTCTTAGTGTAATATTGCCATCTCTGGTTGGTGGAAAATTCACTAAATATTGTGAAATATCAATTAAACTACTACATTCTAAAAATTCGTAAAATCCTCATCACTCAAACAACGTTTTTGAATATCATAACTAGATTCAGTCGAGATCGATCATTTCTACCCCAATCAAAGTGACCAGTGTACGGGCAGTAGGTGAATCCCCTGCATTGCAGCCGCACAGTGAAATTGTTTAGAGAAAATGAATTATTCAGTGGGTTTGATATTAGTAGGTACCTTTAAGGAAAAATAGGAGTTTAATTGACCAACAAATCAGAACACTTCAACCAACTATAATTTACTCAAAAATGTGGCGACGAGAAGTTTTTTCTTTTTTTTTTCAGCCTATATTTTCTAAATAATGTTTTTTCTCGATTTAAGCAATGTACATTTTCGTTGTAAAAATTAGCATATACCTATATTGTTGATTAGTTTTTTAGGCCCTTACGTTGCTTAGTAGGTAACCAAAATTCTGTTGCAAATGGTATAGTGAAGGTTCACCTCGAAAAGAGCGTTAGGTTTTGGTAAATTTGTGTTTATAAAACATTAAGTAGGTGAATGCGTTGCATGGAATTGAAAAGGTAATATTATTATTATTAATTAATTTTTAATTTATATGAGCTTTTATTTTCGTGTTATTGATGTAATATTATTTTATAATTTTATTCAAGGAGTGGTATTTTCTTATTTTTTAGCAATGTTTGAGTAGTTGTACATTTGGTAAGGCTTAAGAGTTTTGGATAATTTGAGCTGTTATTGAACTTTTTATCCTCGACTATCATCACATGCTGCCAGTATTCATTTATTTAGTTATTCACAATGTATTTCTCTTCATTCAAATGAAATAGTACTTAATTTTGGATTGGGTCATCGAATAGAAAGGCAGCATACCCGTTCCAACAGCTAACTAGTAGAAATTACCGATGAATGTATGTTTTCAAAGTTATTCTGGTTTCTTGATTTTTCTAGCGTATATTGAAGAAACAACTATCTCCATGACGATGGAAGGGTGCAAGGAAAACTCTAGTGACCAAAGCTTACAGATACGAGAAAATAAAAGCTGGAAAAAACCAAAATTTACGATTTAATTTACTATAAATTGATTTGTGTATTAGTCATAATGAAACATAATATTTCCACAAATATTCAAAAGACTTGAGAAAAACAAATAGCCAAAGTGCAAAAGTATGTTATCTAAAACATTAGAAAACCTGAACTCAAAAATTTTAATTGCTACTTGCTATTTTCGGAATAATGGCAAATATTACAATTGTGAGTTGATTTTTATCTAATTGTTCGTTGTAGGTTTGGTGTACATATTATATAAGTTTTACTTGTGCTCACTATCTCTGACAGTCTCAGTAATATCCCTGAACTACAAATATTTGGAGACAGAAAATCACCCAGTTTTTTGCCCTTGTGCACACTAATTATTGGAAACCAGACTAATTTTGTGACTACTTTCTTTTGACGTATTTATAACTCGTTGTTAAGAAATTGATGTTACAAGTATAGAAAAATACAAGTACTTATATCAGAATCTTTGTGATGTTACTCCATGTTACAGTTTCGTGTAAGTCTAGGAACTATGAACAATCATTACCTATTTACTGATAGTTTTCGAAAAATGAAGACATCACCACACGAAATGTTCAGATTGTGTAATTTGCCATTTGTCCATTGTTCAGCTGCTAGCTGCACAAGTCAATTGTACTGTAAAATTGATTGAACATAGCTTGCTAGCTCAATCTATCTATGTAGATGAAATTTTTATAATAATCATCTAATCATGATTTTCATCCTTCAGCATCCCAGTGCTTCCGTGGGATTTCGAGTTTGTTGTATGAATCGGAGAAATATTTGTGAATTAGTGTAAATATAAGTAATGTAGTAAAGTTTGTATTTAGTGCCAATTTTCCGCGCTGCTCAAAAAATCAACAAATTTCACGAACAATATTACGGAATCGAAGGGTTGAAGATGAGTTTTTTACCGGTGAGAAAATCATGCAATATATTGCTTTTATCTTGGGGAAGTCATCATTCCGGTCATTCTGTAGCATTTACTGCCATTAAATAATTTTGTATTATGTACTCTTCATCATACTAGACTGCTATTTTGGCGCAACACGTAGAATGTTTCAGATGGATTGTATGTTGGTCTACAGCTGATTTTATGAATTATTTGGCCTTTTAAGTACAGTCTATTACTTCAGGACCGGTTGAGAAGTGTAGTTAGTTGTATCAGAATGTCAGTTTGAACTTTATATTGGTATGTTATCTGGTTGAACAGAAAGAATTCTATTGGAAAAAATAATAATAATGATTAGGTAAATGTTCATCGATGCACATGTATTGATCAGATGCCTAGCGGGTATTTTAGATATGTAGGGTCTTATTTCATAAAACCTTTCATTCCTAACATAGCGTTCTCTCTGCATCCGACTGTTCACCTTGTTCTGATTGTAAAACGGGAAGTTATCTGATTCGCCAAATAGACGTCTGATGGCACCTTGCCAACTTTATTTCTGACTGGCTGAAGCCTCGCAGGACTGTGATTGGCTATGACAGCTCAACCATTTATTATGAATAGAAACTGGATAAAACAAGGGGGTTCTCCGGATGGGTGAGCTCATATATAAAGGCAGGGCGCGGTTTTATTATTGAAGGTGGTGAATCCCTGCCGGTGCGCCCTCTGGAAGGTTAGTCACAGAGGATAAGGTCCTTTTACCGTCTGTGGTTTTCCCGCCCAAATACATTCACTACTTCATGTGGGAAACCTTGGTACAACCTCTAAGTTGGAACTATTTCGGCCATGTTGTCCAAAGGGAAGGGGCCAAATACATTATCACTACTTCATGTGGGAAACCTTAGTGTAGCTTCAGAGTTCGAACTATTTCAGTATTGTCTGATGGAAACGCAGTCTCTCAGCCAATCGGTGACCATCTACTTTGTTGCCAATTCTGATGCTTTCTTGCTACTAACAGTAAGTATCTCCATCTCAGTTTGTAAAAGTATGGTCCTGAGCTAATTCTAAAAGAGGTTTGATAACAGTTTAGGAGGTTACTCTTTAACACTTCGGTTGTAGTTTTCCCCAAATGGAAAAGTATCTTCACAGTATTTTGCTCTGATTATCATATATGACCCTACTAAGTTCTTCAGCTTAAAAAAAAGTAGGGCCCAGAACTTATTTGATGGTTTGAATGGAATTTAGGGTTCAAGACTGCACCACTAGGTCTTCTCATTGGAACTTCTCTGACAAAATATAAAATCGTTTATCCAATAACATCTAAATGCGTGGTTTTATCTGTGCTGAGTTGTTTATGGTCGTATCCTATCCACGATCTGTGATCACTCCAAATATGATCCAACTTGGAATTTGTACTCTCTTATAATAAACCTACTATCTGTGTCTATCAAAAACCGGTGTAATCATATATCAATTATTATTTTTAATTATTTTCATTACTTATATTAAAAACGTACTTTGTTAGCTACAAAAGATGGACGAAACTGTAAAACAGTTGAGAACCGGGAGAATTACTTCCCCGCTTACAGCCCTGTAAGCTAGTATCCTTGGGTACACGACAAGACCATCCAGAATTAAACATTAGAAAAAAAGTGTCGAATGCTAAGAACTTCACAAATCGCATGAGCTAGTTGAATATCAACGATGTTAACAATGTGATTCTAATTGGCCTTAATGGTGTAAACATTGTAATATAGTCGGTTTTCATGTTTATGTAGTATGTAGGGACCCATCATTGTTAGGTAATTTATAATTGCTTTCCTTTCAGAATGATTATATAATATTTATATAATGTTCTGGTCTTGAATTATTGTAATGTATCATTATTAAGAATGTACGAACTGTTTAAAAAAACAAAACAAAATACACTTCCAAAAAAGAAAAAAAAATGGTTGGGCCTTTGGAGAAAATAAATTTTGCTATAAACGTTTTCGTTTGCCTTTTTTTTAAACCTTTTTCTGCCTGCTAGTTGTTTTCTACGTCCTACATGGAAGGTACTATTGAATAGTAGTTACTAGTAACTCGAGTACTTTACTAAAATTGCTCGGCTGCTTACATAAAATTAACGATGGCTACAAGATACAATCGGCGAGACGCAAGTCTCGCATTGCCAAGCTTTCAATAAACCATTACAACGAGACGCTCCAAAATTAGTAACAAAGTAGAACTTCGGCCCATCATTGGCCTCCTCCCGACCTCTCCCTGTTGGCTCAAACTTAATTTTCTTTGCATATCCTGGGAGGGGCATGCATGCCTCCTGGGTCACCTGATGCCAATTATATAACGGTAGATCAATTCTATATAAGCTAGAAAACGAAGCGTCAAAATGCATTTTTTCTCCCCCCCCCCCCCCCCCTCGGTCTCACCTCGTTTTTTTGCCCACTTACTTCTGCCAGTTCTCCTCAACCAACTTTCATAAAGTTGAAACATTGGCTACATTTGAGTTGACGAAGTGCCTTTCGGGGTTTTGGATCCATCACGACCAAGTCCTTATCAGCGATCAGTTGACTTGATTAGTGAATTTCGTTCTCTTGAAACTTTATCATACAATGATATTTGCGTTACTATAGGAAATTCATTGAAATGCAGAGCTACTGTACCATTAAAGGGTTCACATCCCCATATAATTTATAAATTAAATATGTTATTCAACATTGGCAATATATTTAAAGTCTCGGTGAGATGTGTGAATCCTCCACCACACTCACCAGTATTGGCTTGGCCCAAATTAGATGATATCATGCATCTTGTGGCTTGGCATCTTTTGTACTCGGAGCGTCTTTTAGGGAGGATTCATAAAACACATAATCAATTTGCCATGAAATTATGGTGAGAAGACGTCAAGGATTGAGGCCTATCTATCTTTCCTTAGACTAGGTATTTATTGGTAGGTACCTAAGGAAGAATTTTCCAAAAAGGTTTCTAGTTTCACGCATAAAGTATAAACAAACAATTTTCCTCGAAGCTTTACAAACATGAAATACCTAGTTGAAAATAACGATTTGAATGAATATATAGGTATATACAAAATTGACGAAACAAACATCGCTCACTAAACCGACCACTCAACGTTCAAGAAATCGCCCAATGAATAATTTCAGCTCAAAGAAACAACTCCTTCAATTTTATGTGTAACTAGCTGGTTCTCCCGTGCGTTACACAGGTTGACTTGAATATAGGCGAGCCCCCCTCACCCATTATATTTTGGGACACTACGGATCTGATTCAAAAAAGCCCTTGCTTAAAAGTACTTCGGTGATGACCAAATTATTCCATTTAACCACCCCTTCCTCCCCTCCCTTTTTTTCCCTTACCACAAACATCTCGCTGTGGTTGAGGTTAGAAAACATTTTAATAGCCTGTGATTGAGGTTTGCGTAATCTAAACATATTCACCCACTCAGATCCCCCGTTTGTTCAGTGATGTCAGATAAACTTTTCCAAACCCCCTCCCCCAAAAACACCCCTATGTGTCGGAATTGAAAATTTCCAAGTAGGCTGTGGGTTTTTAGTGTTATCCAAACACATTTTATCAATCAGGTCCACAGTTTATTCAGTGAGCTTCAAGATACCCCCATTCCATCCCCCTCCCACAAAACAGCCCCTATGGGTTAGATTGGAAATTTTGAAGTAGTCTGCGATTCAAGTAAGAGTATGTCAAACATTTCTCTTACTAATCAGCTCCAGTTTATTTATTGATGTCCAAGATAACCCCCACCCCAAAACCTAATGGTCGGATTTGAAAATTTCAAGCACCTAGTCTGCGATTCAAGTTGGAGTAACCCGAACATATTTCAACAATCATGTCTCCAGTTTATTTACTTAGGTATGTCCTTGATACACCATTTCACCCCTACTCTCCCAAAACACCCTCTACGGGTCAGATTTGGAAAAGTTTAAGTAGCTTGGTTAGAGTAATACAAATATATTCCCCCACTCAGATCCCCGGTTTTTTCAGTGATGACAAAGATTCCCCCATCACCCATAAAACACCCCCTCACCCCCTGTGGCTCAAATTTAAAAAACTTATAATAGCCTATAATTTAAGTTGGGCGATACAGACATCCCCCCCCCCCCCCTCATATCAGTTATCCAATGACTCCTGTAACCGTGAAAAGCGGACAAACATACGGACAGACAGAGAAAAATTAAGAAAATGGTACCAACCGTCTATAAATAGCATCAAACGGAAAAGAAACGCAAAATTTCATGATTATAATCAATGTACAGATTGTCATACTTACGATTTTATTAATATAGATATGACACACAATCTTTAGTTCTGCTATAAATTATTGGAGAAAGGGCTAAGCTGAAATATGTTTTATTAGATCGAATCGTTTCGTTTTTTTTATGCTCTACAACGTTGCTTTGTATAAATATATCTACAGGATGTAACTACTACGGATTAGGAATTATTCGGGAAAAGTTTCAAAATGGACAAATTGCGCCATCTTTATGAGACCGCCGTTTGGTATTCCACAAATTTCGAGAGGGTAGATAAAGATTTTCTCACTAAGAATGGACTAAATTTTCAAAATCTAATCTCAAACTTTCTCCTGAAACAACTTGCTCCTGGACTAGTACCCAAACCTACTCCACGATGTTTTTCCAAATCCCTCCCTGCGTTATTCAACAGATAGGAAGGTAAACTACCGCGACCCTGTTTGCCCTTTTAATCGGAAGCAAAGCTCATAAATTGGTCACCGCCTTCTCCTCCAAGCGGGGAGGTAATGGGCAGGTTATTACTCTCGCTATTACGCCGTCCTCCCATGCATTCTGAATGAGGTTGCTCACTATTACGGGTGTCGTTGAGACGACCCCTCTGAAAGATTCACGGCTTTGGAGTTTTGGTTTGGGGAGCAGGTGATGACTGCGGAACTACAACTGTCGACGGATAAAAGCTCTCATAAACGTCGAGCTTACGTCATGTCACAACTTAAACTTTATGTGGGTAAACCCCCCCCAGGACCTGCCGGAGGGGTGTTTGACGTATGCAGCCGCACACTCAAGTCTTTTGGAGGGGTATAGAATTGGCCAATTTTGGTTGAAAAATTAAAAATATATATATACTTTTCATAGGTCGTCGTTGATTGCGAAGGATTTATCTTATTTTAAAAGACTTCCAAGTAATTTTACCAATTTTGAGATAGGTATTTCCAATCATATCATAGTAAATGTGTCATTCCCGGTGTTGAATACCTACGCCATTTTGAATTGTATCTCGTAGCTCCGCGCCACGCGAATGGGTTTACCCTTTTCCAGCTCCATGATCCCACAATTTTACACACGAGCCATGAGATCGTCATCTCCCCCCCCCCCCCCCCCCCCCCCCCCCAACCATATAGAAGGTTTACGTGGACTGCATATTGATTTGATACTGTTTTTTCTTCCACATAATAATATATCCTTTATCCAGCGAGACAATAAGTCATGCATTGCCAAGATTTCAATAAATCGTTGCAATCGTATTGCCGAGCTTTAAAAAAATCATTGCAATCGCATTTCCAAGCTTTCAATAAACCATTGCAACGAGACGCGCGGACATAACAAAGTAGAACTTCTGCCCGACATTGGCCTCCTCCTGCTTACATTTTTTTAATTCGTCTGCATCTTGCGCCTTCCAAAGTTCACCACAACCAAGTTCCTCCAAGATAGTCCTAAGTTGAGTGGTCCAATTATGTTTTTGAACATCAACCCCTCTGTCAATTGTAGATATGAGCCGATTGTAACAGATACGAGGGTACCTACTTACTGGCATTCTTAAGAGAGCTTCCCACCAACCGAAACTCCCACTTTCGCCCTACCTGTCTTGGCTTGAAGCATGTAGCGAAGGGTACTGAAAGGTAAGGTTAAAAGGCATTCAATGGTTTTAGACTGCACTACCTCTAAATCCTCAAAATAACGCAGCCCCCAGATCTCACAACAGTAGGTATAGTAAAACCGAAAATACCATCGAATCAATCAGCCGACTAGTTCCCAACTTGCACACTTACCCTTTACTAAAAT
Source organism: Adelphocoris suturalis (assembly GCA_030762985.1). NCBI lineage: Eukaryota > Metazoa > Arthropoda > Insecta > Hemiptera > Miridae > Adelphocoris > Adelphocoris suturalis. Next base: position 23,394,612 of record CM061049.1, read on the forward strand.
CTTCCGAACGCTACCACAGGCTCGTAAGATTTTAGCTTTGAAGTGATCGTTAGCTTTACAATATACTCCCGATGAAGATAAATTCACTCCCAGGTAGGTACATTCTTTAACAAATTCAATTTTCTAAGTTTATAAAACTATCCTGCTTCTAGATATCCCAGAGGAGCTTCATTTCAAATTTCAGCTCCGAAGGTTAATGAAGAAAGACCGAGCACATGGGGTTGGCCTTGAACGTGTGTATTATGAGTCGAAGGACCTCTATATAACTACAACACGCTCAAGGGACAACTTGATGTATACACGAAAATTAAAGCACGAAAAAAACTAATACAAATCATAAAATCAATGACTAATGGTTGTTCCTTCCGTAGCGTGTAAAAGGCTGTCGGTTATGACTTTTTACAAAAGTCTCCTCCAAACTGAAAGGTAAAAGAAAAAATTGAAATACGAAGCTTATAATGCCGACCTTTTGTTGGGCGCTGAATAGAAATTGCTCGCCCTGAAATAAGACGCGGTATAAGGCGTGTTTCAAGAGAAATGTTGGGGGATCGTGTTTCAATAGTTCGGTTCATTGAAGGTGATTGATTGATTTTTTTCGATTGAAAATGGAGGGATAAAAGCTCGGCGGGGCGTCATTGAGATGCTGGCGACGGCTTGCGGTTGTAATTTGTATCGTAATGTTCGTGACATTTGGGACACAATGAGTGAAGCCGGGGTAGCGGCAGGCAGTCGGTATTGGTTTATTATTTTTAATAATGAACCTTTGAAAAAAAAAAAAAAATTTTTTTCTCACAGGGACGACAATCAATATTTTAAAAAACTCCCTCCCTCTCTTTCTCTCATATTTATTTTTATTTTTTTTAATTTTCTAATATGTATGCGTTATAATGATATAATATTCTCATTTTAATTACCTATATATATTCATACATCACTGGCTTTTGTTTTTTTAGTTTTTTTTTTTTTTTTTAATACAAAACTCCCATTAAAGGTGGAAGGGCACACCATGAACTTGAGAAGAAAAAAAATAAATGAAAGAAATGGGGAGGACGCCCAGGTTTACCCGACGCTGGCTCTAGGGATGAGGAAAGTTGCGGAGAAAGAGTGGGATGAAAGGAAGTGCCTCTTTAAAATAACCACCAGCTCAAGAAAGAACCCCTAAGTACGCGGTTAGTGATACCACGGAGTAATCCCACCGAGATGCCCAACTTGAGTAACTGCGTGGCGCTTTTCCCTCACCACACCCCCCGCCATGACACGGTCCTTAATGTTATAAGGTGCTACTCTTTTTTGTTCAGATATCGCTTGCCGCAGATCATTTCTATCATATTTACTTAGCCCACCAGGTCTGTTCCATGTTGCGATGGCGAACATTGGCGGCCCCTCGCCGGCAAAACGAAGACTCCTTATGAGAATGAAAAATGCGATTATGCTTTATGGAGCCGAAATATGGGCTGATTCGTTGCGTTTTGCAAAATATCGGACGAGGATGGAAGCTGTTCAGAGACGGGGAGCTTTGCGAGTGTGCAGTGCTTTCCGGACGGTGTCCAGCCCTGCAGCACAGGTCGTGGCAGGGGTTATCCCTATCCATCTGCTGGCAGCCGAGAGAAAGCGGATCTACACGGGAAAGGATGAAGAGCGGCCACAGCTCGTGAAGAGGGAGGAGAGGGCTGAGACTCTTCGAAAATGGAGGGAGTCCTGGGCAACAGAATCACGAGGGAGGTGGACAGCCAGGCTGATAAGGAATATCGACAAATGGCTGGGGAGGAGACACGAGGAAGTCAACTATTACCTCACCCAGTTTCTGACGGGACATGGGTATTTCCGCACCTTCCCGGTAAAAATTGGGAAGCTGCGGGATCCCACGTGCTGGTACTGCCGAGAAGAGGAGGATGATGCGGAACATACGTTCTTTGTGTGCGACCAGTGGAGAGCTCTCAGAGAGGAGGCGATAGCGACTCTCTGCCAACTGACTCCGGACACGGTAGTGAATAAAATGTTGGAAGAGCAGAAGAATTGGGACGCAGTTAAGAACTTCGTTTTTGCCGTCCTGAAGCTGAAGGAAGCCAACAGAGAATGGGAGGAGGAATTGTAGATGGAATAAACGCGTTAACTTTTAATGTTTGTACTAGTATACGCATAGTATTAAGATGTAAAACCTTAGTGTATTATACTAATAACAGATGTATGTATATTAGTATAACAACCTGTATATTAGTGTAACAACCTGTATATTAGTGTAACAACCTGTATATTAGTGTAACCTGGACATCGAGGATTATGGCAGACCTATCGGGATTGATGGCAACGATATCCGGCTTCTTGCCTCGGTCGCTCGACATGTGATATAGTCTCTCCCTTTTGACATGCCAACCTTCAACATATCATTTGGCTTCAGGGGTGGGGTGCTCCTTCAGGATTTACAAAGAAAATTAAGTTTAAGCTGACAAGGTGAGGTCGGGAGGAGGCCAATGTTGGGCGGAAGTTCTACTTTATTACTTTTTCCGGCGCGTCTCGTTCATTGCAGTGGCGGCTATATAGTCGGATTTTGTGAAGGCTTGGCAATGCTAGACTAGCATCTCGCTAGAATAGTGTAGGTATCGTGATTCTAAACGGAAAAGTACATGACGTCTATGGTTTCTTTCACGTATTCGGTCTTAGAATGGTCTGAAATGGATCTTTATTCGGGTTTTTTTTTTTCTTCTCTCATTTTTGGGTTGGCCCACACACCCCTAAATCAATTCTAATAAATAGGTCGCCCCTCTATTGATGAACCCTTGTCTATATGACCTAGCATCAGAGGGACTTCCTAAAAAGTGTTCAATTGGGGTTCCAAAGGTGCAAAGTACGTTCTTGGGACACCCTGTATATTTCTACCTATATACATTTACGACCTTTCAACTGTTCTAAGTGGCACGTCAGAAAGGTGGCTAGAATAGGTGAAGAACTCTCGGAATACAACTAACCAACCTGCCAAGTTAAATAGTTGGGAGTTTCCTTATAACAAGACAACTGTGACGGGAGATGATTCCCGAGGTGGTAAAACGGAGTGTGATCCTGAAAGCTTTTGATAGTGTGAGGGCGTCCGGAATCACGCGACCCCGGCTGTCAGAGCCTTCAAATACTGTAGGTGTGTACCCACCTCCGCGAATCACCCTTAAAATAAAATATTTTATCGGATTTTGAAGTTAGAAAGTTCCAGTCATGAGTGAAATTACATAATTCTTCACCTTTTTATTTCTAGCCATTTGTTCAGCAAATGAAGAAATTTCTCTTATTCAGTTATAAAAATAAACATACTGGTAACAGTGCATGCATTACAGGGACGTCCCAATATTTTGTGTTGTATATATTGGTGAGGAAAGCGAATAGATCATGTTTTACTGGATGTACCCTCTCCATTATAACCTACAAGAATATACAAGAAGCAACTCCGACCCCTTCCACCCTCACAACCGTAATAAAGTTCACGGAAAGAGATTGAAAATATCATCTGTATTTCGCCACCCCCATCCCCCACACACTCACCACACACACACAAACACAATCATTATGAAATTTTAATTTACTGGGAATGGATCCAAGGATAGACCAAACTTCGAGTAAAGTCGGAAAATAATAAAATCTAAGGTTTTTGCGAATGTAAACCAAGAGATCATGATTTATCGGAATTACTCCTCCATTTACCCAATTTGAAACTCCCAAGGTTTGTTACATGTAAGCCACAACCAACCAACAATTAAGTTAGTTCCTCTCTGTACAAGTCTCTACAATTTAAGCATGACTAGGGCCTCACCGATGTTGGAGGCAGAAACGTTGCTTCAATAAACCAATTATATAACTGGCTGTCTACCGTCATTCCAAAAAAAAAAAAAAAAAAAAAAAAAAAAAAAAAAATCGCTTGCATACGAGTTTGCAACACATTGGGACATTTTATGTATTTAGTTGAAGACAAGTATGTGTTGCAGACTCGGATGCAAGCTCAGCTGATCCGGACCCTGGGCATCGTCACGTAAATGTGCTAAAGAGACTACATACCTACGAAATCACAGCTTCCTAGAGTGTAAAACATAGAAATTAGCTTTAAGAGCCAGTCATCTGATCCGGACCCTGGGCATCGTCAAGTAAATGTCCTAAAGAGGCTTCATACGAAATGACAGCTTCCTAGAGTGTAAAGCATAGAAATTACCTATTAAAATGATTTAACCACCGCTTCACAAATCAAACCGTTCTCGCAATATTTGGATCACCTGCTATGAATCAAATCATCGAAACACCAGCTCAATGAAATCATCAGAAATTAACAAGCGGTGGCAATCATGTTCACAATATCAATTATTGAGAATGATCACCTGAGTGTACACAATTATTCAAATAACCTTGCTCATTACTCAGCTTATTGGCCACGCACTTCGCAGTAGTTAAATTAATATGGTTGGATAAATCGAGAGCTTTCGAACGAATGGTCAACGAATTTTGTGGGATGAAAAACAACGAAGTACCATTTCCCTAGCAACGACTCGGTTGTAAGCGGAAATCATCAAAATATTTTCGTGAGCAATTTTCCGTGACGTTTTTTTAGTTTATGTGCCATAGCAAAGACATAAAATGTCAAAAGAAAAACACCTACACTATAAAACAGAACATATAAAAGTTTATTAAAAAAATTATGCTAAAAAATGTACCATAATTAATTTCATTAATTTTGCTAAAACATCGATCAAAACTGCAATAAAAGCTAAAAATCCAAAAAATCTTTTTAAATGGCAGATTATTATTTAGAATACTTTTTTTGCCATAAATTTAATAGTTAACAATTTCATTGCGCTCAAAAAGCTTAAATTTAAATAAGTTTTACATTATACAATAAGATAATTTACAAAAATTCGCTCATACGATTATGCTGCATGATTGGTTTGATTTCAGTTTTGGATTCTACGCGCTAATAAACGTTCACCCAACGACTTTCAGTCAGATATGGCTAATTGCCTGTGCTCCATGATTTTCCTTCCCTCAATGTGCTTAAATTACGCACTGTGCGACGGTGACGAAGGGTTAATGAAATAAGCTGATAGCCGATAGCCAGCTTGATATGGAGAATTAAGCAATGGGAGGGTTAGAGTTAGGGGTTAGGAGTGTTGACAAGCTAACACGACATTCGTGACCAGATATACTGACGTTACCCCCGAACGCGGTTTTCCTTGTCAATCAATTACGAGGACACATCGATGATATCTCTCATAATCAATGAAACTCATCAGTTAAATATAAATAGGTACATTGGAAGGACACTTGATTAGTAAGGCAGCTCTAATGTTCGTGAATTAGGTACCTTATTCGGGTACTTGAATGAAACCCATTCAATCATCGTTCGTATAATCATTTTCAAAATAATTCAGCTTGCGAAATATATGTATAATGGTGAATGAAGTGAATTTTCTGCCACAGCCCAGCCGAACAGCTGAGAGACCCCTAAGCCTAATTCGTTTCTTAATTCGTCCTCGCTGCTGAAATCAGCATAGATGGGGGACAATGGTTTTATTTTTTCCATGTTAATTTCAACATATGTGCATCATTATTAGCTCGTGCGCATGCGCGAAAGTGTACCTCCCGGAACAAGGTCTAGTTTTCATCGGATTTTGATTACATTTTCTGGGAATTTGTGGGTTAAGCTGTAGATTGTTCCCTACCAATTTCATTTTTTCTTTAATGTGAAGCGTAAAATTACAGGGTCTTGGAACTGTGTAAATGTGAACCCTTCTCGGAGGCATGATGCGCCATTCTGATCATATATTACATAGGTACGGGGTTTAATAATTATAGACCAATGATCTGCGTAGAAGGGCTATCTAACACAGAAATAATAAACCATTGTGTATTAATTTGCAGCGTTTTTTTTTTTTTTTTTTAATTAATTAATTAATTTTTTTCTTGTAACAAAATTTTTCATTTTTATCCATGTCAAAAAGATACACAGCAGCAGATGCACAAAAGCACACAGATACACACAAACTCAGAAAGCAGGCCGAGTCAGTCGAAAATTCCGTTCGTCAACCCCTCAACCCCCCTCTCACTTGTATGACAAGTGAAGGTGTGACCCAACAGCTAGGATTACCATTTCCATTCCTCCCCCTTACCATTCTGTAGTGCTGCTCTTCCTCCTCGAAAATGAGCCCGTGGGAAAATATCGAGCCGAATCAGATGTTCTCGTCCCACCCCGATCATAACCTTCTCCGGTGGTTATAGGTGCTTCCCTAATGACCCTGCCGTGCACCCGTAACGCGAGACCCATTACAAAGCAGGCATTTACTCGGGACGACATTCACGAGTCGGAAAGAATTTATGTAAAACACGCGAAAAACAACCAGACCTTTGGTTTTTTTTCTTTTTTTTCGGAAGATTCTCACGGAAGGGGTTTTTATTTCTTTTTATTGTCGTAATAAATTGAGCGGTAGGCGAACACGAAGGTCTCGGGTTTCCCCTGTCGCCTTTTCTTACCAATCGCCGATTTTCCCACTTTCCTCGCAACGTTGGTGAAATGAGAGACAAGCAGTGAAAACAGGTATTGTAGCTCACTGAAATATCACGTTCTTGGTCTTTTGGTCTTCTTTAATCACAATAATAATGAGGAGGGTCTATTCACACTTATCCGTAACGCGACGTACCGAACAGTAGTCAGTGGAAAAAAGTATCGGCCAGAAACTAGTCCAGGTAAACAAAGGGTAAAAGAAAGCGCGTGTTCACACATGTCCCGCAAAGGGAGGCTCATTGCTGGGTGAGTCTCATTAAAACGTCAAATTTTGGCCCCCTTTTTGGCCTGTAACTAAAGGTGATTGGAAAAACTCTGTTATAACGGAGTAGGGGAGATCTGCGAGTGTGACCATTCGATTTAGCGTTGAAAAATACTTAGAAACCAGTCCCTCATGTTTTCTTAGAGGGTCATTTTTCAGGAAAACCCTCGATTCCACAGGAAAAAAAATCATATTTTTCAACATACATACTTTTCTCCCTCAATTAACTAAGTAAAATCAGAATTGACTAGACCGTTTGAAAGTTGATAGTTTGCGGAAGATTTTCCGATAGCAGCCACGAAAATTCCGTGGGATTATTTATGGAGTCCAGCGAGTTAGAAAATACGTACTTTTCATTTTTGAACACGAAAAAATTCTTAAAGATTAAATAACTCGAAAACAAAGCGTTTGAAAAAAACACCTTTACAGTTTCAAGACCCCGCGATTTCATGCTTCACAGTAAATGTTGAGAAAACACCCGAAATCGTTAAGTACTATGATTGAATTTGACTTTAAGGTAGTGGAGTGACCCAAATTCTCCCTCTTCTGTTCACCCATGGAAGTTGAATTGGCACTCCATCCTGATCAGCTAAGTGAACTAAACTCTGTCCTTTTCAATCTAAGATGCTGAAGCTTGATACCATCGTCTCTAGGACAGCAAAAGCCGAATGAAACGACGGCCTCCATCATGGTAAGCTAAATGTGCTTAATTCTGTACTGTTCACCCTAGGAAGCTGAAATATGATAGTTCCCTCTCTGGGACAACAAGATACGAATTAAATGATAGGCTTCATCCTGATCAGCTGAGCCGGCCAAATTCTCTCCTGTCCTCCTATGAAGTCGAAGAAGTCCAAAGACAACTTTCTGGAAGCCTTTCTAGGACATCAACAATAATTCATTATAATCATAAAACAGGTATTACATACCTTTCACCAAGTGACTTGATGACGATTCCGCATTTCTCAATTCTCGATTTTACAGTTTTTTTTACAGAAATTCCTAGTCCATTATCCTTTCATTCTCGGTCCCTCCAAGAATATCCCAAATTTAGTTTATTGGTAGGCACATATTAACTATATTTATTTGATATACTTCATATCGTTCTCCTATATTGTTAAATCATTGTTGGCCGTGTAATCACTTGTAACAAACCACTGTACCGTACCTCCATCCTTGAAATTCCCCTCCACTGTCTGTCATCAATTCGTGTTTCTGTGTGGACGTTCGGTATATGTTTCAGCGTAGATATGGAGCGAGAAAAAGAGTACACCCTTGAGTTTCTTGATATGTACAAGGAGTACGAAGTTTTGGGGGAACCAAAACACCTCCATTTCTACGATACACTTTGGCAATTTTATAAAACTTTGCCGGCCCACCTTCGCAGTTTCTTTTTCCTTTTACTCACAATCAATAAAAATGTACGCGGCTGCTACCACTTGCTCTTGCAAGGGGCCATGACGAGAACTCAAAACAACTCGAAATAGGTACGCTCTATTCTCCCGATCGCTCTCCCAAACCCAATTTGCAGCAGTACGATGTTTCGGATCGGAGGTTTAATTCGGAGATCGGTATTACGCGCGTCAGTTATTCTTGCGTTTAAGAGTAATTGCTCCTCCCTTTGCTGACTTCCTCTAAAATCTACTGACCACAGCTATTGACACTGATAGTTGCTGCTTTTGATAGCTGAGATACTGTTCGAGCTGTAAGTATTAAGTACGGCCGAAAACACATCGCTTATGAGGTGAAAGCACTCTGCTAATCTTATAAAGGGCACCCCTAGGCCTCTCCCCGCTACACTGTATTCCTGATGCAAGAGAGCCATTTTTCGGTACCTACTGTGCCCTTAGTTTTCAACGTATCGTCTTGAAATTTTAAGGGAAGTTTTACACTATAGTGATCTTCATTTATGTCGAGCCGTTTTTTTATAACTCAAACAGAAACTTTTTGGCAGCAGATCGAAAATTTGAAATATTTATTGCAGCTTTGTGAGGCTGTATCACCTGTTCTAATTGAAATTTTCAAAAATGGCCCAAGCAAAATCTTCCTATACTATTCCCAAACAAATTTAAAAAAAAGCAATCCAATGCAATCAATACCGACCGTTCAACGTGTACTGATAGGTTAGAAAACGTGGTTTGAGAAAACGTAAGGAGGATACCACCTCCTTATCTTTTCACTAAAATGGCGTAACCTGCAAGGATCTCTTAATCTTTGAATGCCGTTTGTTTTTTTCCATGCAAAGCTTTCAAACTATTCTGAATGTGAAAATAGGGTTATAATCTTCCAATCTAGATTTCACGTGATCCTAGGATTCATAATTTTGTTGTTGTTTCTACGGATACGGACGGACACGAAAGTCGGCTAAAAATCGGCTAAAATGTTTGTTTTTGACTGCACCACCCAGTCAAACCCTTATTGTGATATACCAAAATCTTCAGAATTTAATGAATTTTTTGTTTGAATAAAAAACTCAAAGTTAATTTTTTTTTTTTAAATTTGCCCTACGGGTGCCCTTAACTGTTTATATTATTTATTAATGAACCTGTTAATATATCAACTACACAAATGAGGCCCAGCAGTAGAAGCGTGCCTGTTGATTTTATTGGTAAAAAGATGTTTACTGTGGAAGTAAATTAAACTTTGTACAAAGTACTTGAAAGAAATTATAGAAAGCAAAGCTTAGAATTATTTCAAAAGGATTTTTAACGAGTGTGACGTGTAAACTGTTTGTCATGGCGTCCACAGTAACTAAACATTTGAATAAAGTCAAGAGTGGACTATCCGACAGTTCCTGTCTTCAAATTTCCTCTACCAGAAGAACTTCTTGGCACAACCAGAATGGAATTTTTTTCTAAATTCATAGGTATCATCAATTTATAATAAAAATAAGATATGAATATTGCAAAGTAGACATAATTTATTATCACCACATTCCTTTTCCAGTAAAGAATCACAAAACAACAAGAAACAGACTGTGATTATAATTTTGTAGGTACAAAATTATTCGATATAACTCTTTTGGGTTTTCATGCTGGCAAGTTGATGTTATTTTTTGTTTGATAGGTCTCAATAGTACAGTAATTATCGTAATCTCATTACAATACTCCAAATACGGTAAAAGGGAAAATCTATGTAAATACATTATTCTACCCAAATATATTTATCATTTTATTTAGCATGAGTTTATGCGTCCACGGGTTACAACAGGTTTTGAAAAAGGAGAATTGCAAACCTTTTGCCCTCAGTACTAACTATCTAGTATGAAAATGCAACTCCTGCTCGAATTTGCATTGAACCTATCTCCATCACTCATATGCACAATACGTAAGGATTTTTAGCGAATTTAATCTTATATAAACAAAGCCGAGAATTACGCGAGCACAAGCCCATTGTTGGAATCATTTGAACTTCATTTCGACCAGTTGTATGCGAAAAATGGTGACATCTATGTAGATATTATACCTAACTACTTCCACTTCCACCGATTTACAATCCAAGCACGAATCAATCAATTCCTGAGGAATCAAGCCAAGATTAATTTTTCTTGTAACCTTTTTCGTTTTTCCTATGAAGTTTTATAGAAGTTGGTACTTTTGTTTTGTCAGTTAATTTAAAAATATACTGTTTCAAAATTTTTGAATTAATCCATTTAATGAAAATCTAAATTTTGTTGAAAAACAAATTTAGTCCTAAGCACTAAATCTTGACAGAACTTGGAACATGTTTTTGCATCCATTAAAACTGTTAACGGCATAAATTTAATTGGTTTTTATTTTATTCACAGAAGTAATTAACAGTACTGGTTTATGGTAACTATGTTATGTAATTTTTTGAGTCGAGCTGTTCAATGAGAGAGAAAATTAAGTCGATACAAGATCCTCCACGAGTGGTCCTGGGACCTGGATTCATCTTCTCTGTACTTTCATCATCAACATTCTTGCGTTGAGTAGGGGAGGAAATGGCTTTGGAGCTCACTCAGCTGATCAGTGATCACTCAGGTGCCTTCTGCATTCTCCCTTGACCCTCCCTCTCAAATTTCAGCTTCCTGCATCGAATAGGAGAGAAAATGGCTTTGGAGCTCACTCAGCAAATTGGTGCCCAATTGGTCGTCTTCAGCATTGTCCTTTGAGCCTCCGCCTCAAATTCCAGCTTCGTCTCAAATTTCGTCTCGTAACGATAATTTCGTCTCATAACGGTAATTTTGTCTCATTTTTAGCTTGGTTATGAGGGCAAAAACATGTTCCATGTTAATATCTGTATGGTGAAGATACGATAGGTAGGTTAGTGGTTGACCATAAGTTGGCAACCCTGTAAGTGAAATTCCATAAACACAATTCAGTTCTTGATTAGCTCAACTGGTTGTTAAATTATTTCGTAGAATAATACTTAATACAGTTTCCTGTAGTTTTCTTGGTTAGATACGGCTTCGATTGTATCAATACCCAGTATCGATTATTTATATAAATATACATATTTATATCGTGCAAATATCGATGGGCTCAGATGTTCGTTTGTGGTGGAGCAGAAGTTGCCGCAAAGATTGGGCCTCTTCTCTGAGCGTGAGGACCTGAGCGCGGAGGACTGCGTTTTCGTGTTCCAACATGCTCGCCCTCAGAGCTATCTGGAACATATAAAGTTGGTAAGTATTCGAAATTCAACAGCAATATTACTTGAACTTGAGGGACTTCTTGATGCAAATGATTTGAGAGTAAAATTTACTCAGTCATGCTGTGCATATATATGTATATGTGTCTGCTATGCCCTATGTCAAAATGTGGTCAATCATGGTCATTTTTCACCTAAAAATCGATTTTGATCACATAATGAATCCTAGAGATCTGGGAGTGGTCGCCATCTACTCAGCACTGAAAACTACTTCGACTGTGGCACTCCATATGCCTTTTTGTAAAAAAATAAATAAATAAATAAAATAACGAATTTTTAGCATTTTTGGCCCATTAAATTGTAAATTTGAGCCTGAAATTCTGGAGCGATCGGGCTGGTGCCAACGAACTTGATCAGTCTTTTGCCAAGACGGATTTTTCTGCGTTGAAAGGAATTTTTCACGCCTTCCTTAAAGGGAGTTATCGTCTGGGAACACACTATATATATATATATATATATATATATATATATATATATATATATATATATATCTAGGATTGTTTTTTTTGATGTATTAAACGGATTTGTATGGGGTACCCGACCCTTCAAACCAATATTTAAAATTTCTAAGCCATCTCTAAATAGCTCAATTTTTCTTTGAAAATTCGCCAAAAAGGATTAAAAGAAAGAAAACTGCTAAAATGGTCATATAACACGATTTAAACTTTTTTAAATGTTTGTAGTAAGTACAGTAAATTCAAGAACGTCTAAATTATTCGCCTACCTGATCTTCCCTCATTCTTCTGGCGTCCCTCGACTTCTTGGCAGCTTGGTTGTTCCTTTTCCGTCTCTCGTAGTATTTATCGTCTTTCTGTTCGTCCGGGATCGGCTTTTTCTCACTCCGAGGTCTCCGCAGCGACCCCACGGATTTCAAAGGGAAGTTGGGTAGCGCACCTGAAGCAAATGGAACAGGCACCTTCCAAGGTTAATTGTATCTTGATGCTTTCAGGGTGAATGAATCAAAACCAAAATCGTACATTTGTCATAACATGATAGGACAACTGTCAACATAATTCGTAGTAGGTAAATTAACGTACCTGCAGCCAATAAAGGAGAGACAAAAATAGATTAATAAAAATAATAATAAGTAATAATAAAAAATGAAATAAAAGAGTGTAGGCCGGTCATTAACCCGCCTAAAAGGCGGCTCGGCCGGGGCTTCCCGAACGAGCCCGGACCCGACCCACCATGGCGGCCTCCCGGGGGCACCCCTTAAGGTAAGCACCTCTTGCTGCGATTCATAAATCGCACAATCGAGAATCAACAGGCGAGACCGCCCCCGAGCCGAGAGCCGAATGAACCGAATGAAGAGCTGTGAAACTGATGACAAAACATTTGCTTTCGTCTCCATTGAAAGAGAGCTTCTTATTGAAGGAATGAAAGAAATAAGCATATTTGGGAGGGAGTTGGATCGGTTCTCAAATTTTCTCGTTGACCGACAGCTGAAAACTTGAATAGAATTATTTCCAGTCATAGGTACCTTGGGTAATATCGCCACCTAAAGCATATTTGTCTATCACAGCCCGGGTTAGCACTCAGGAGCTTCAGATTTTAAAACAAATTATTTAAAAAAAAAAAAAAAAAATTAAAAAAACTTTTTAAAAAAACTCGGCCTTTCGGGACTTGGACCCCGCCGGTTGCTTTCCACTTTGAGCCTTCGGCTAAAATGCTAAAACATGGATCATGCTTTCTTCCCGCCAATTCGCAAATGCAAATACGAGTAAGTTTAAAACTTCGACATAAATGTTTTAATAATCGAAGTTTGAAGGAAGTACTTAGGTAGATAATTTTCTGTCTCGGTGCGCGTCTACAATTACTATAACCAAGATTAACTTCTCAACCAAGTGACAACAAAACAAGCTGCATTGTTTATTATATCCATATATAACATAAATAAATATAAAACTACGACATGAATAGAAGAACAAGTACGAAAGAAATGCGTGATAAATCGAGAGCTTTCCGACGAATGGAGCACAATTTTTGTCCGGTGAAAACTACAGAAGTTTCATTTCCCAAGCAGCGGCCTAAGGTTGTACGTGAAAATCATAAGAAAATTTCGTGACATATCCGCGTAACGTTTTTTGCTAGTTAGTCTAAGTTTCGTTACACTTCCGCGTAACGTTTTCCGGCAGTTAGCTCAAGACTAAAGCATGTCCCATGCTAAAAAAAAAAAAAAAAAAAAAAAAAAAACCTAAATAAAATAAAGAAATAAAAAATAAAAAAACATCTCCAGTAGTAAATTACAAGTTTTTGCTGGTTGTGTAGAAACTTTAAATTAGTAAACAACAATTTACGGGACTCTTGTAATGGCGGCATTACCCCAGCTAGCTGGGAAAATACCGCCGTGGGGTTTGGGTACTATTGCCATATTAAAATGAGGGGGAAATGAACAGTCCGATCAGAACATCGGAATAACGATTTAATGAATTTCATGAATCTAACCTATGACAAGAGGATACAAAAAACGCGTTAGTTGCCCATTGCAGATCTTTGGGACATACTAAGGACTCCAAAAATTTCAAAATTGTAGGACGAGAATCAAATTTGCAAAAAAAAAAAAAATTTCTAGAAATGGTTAAGATAAAAAATTCAAATTCAATTAACTTTCGAAAAGACACTCAAAACTTGAGCAAAACCTACTCGTATTTGATTGATGGACTCTAAATTTATAATTACCGTCACCAGCGAACTAGGTAAAACATTGTTACTTACACAAACGTAAACAATTTTAAATTTAATTTTCGAACAAACAAAAAAAAAAAACTTATAACTTCAAATTTGATTTAAAAAAACAATAGTTAAATAGATATTTTACACTTTTGAATATTAATCTCCCTGAAGAAGCCCCAGTTCCTGGGGAGAAACGTAGGAGTTTAATTATTTAAGGACAGAAGGCCTTTTTTTAAATAAAGCTTGTTACGAGTATAATCTGAACTGTCCGAATAAAGAAACGTTATTTCACCAATACATGCTAAAAAATTGATGAAAACTGCAAAAAATTCTTAAAATTCAAAATCTTTGTTATAATAGCAGTTTATTATTTAGAACGAATTTTTTGCCGTAAAATTTGTAGTTAACCATTTTTTTGCGTTCATAGTGCTTAAATTTCAAAACAATCCTAAATTACAAAGTGTAATACGATAATTTACAAATTTAGCATAAGACCATATAGCATTACTGGTTTTTTGGTAGATTACGTAAAAGTTCATTACAGAACGTACAGAAGCTACAAGGCTTATCTAAAGGTTGGTCTACTGGGTGTAACGCTGCCACCTACTAAATAATAAAATAATGACAGAGTCTATAAGCTCCCATCGTATGAGAATTCGTTGCTACCTCATCAAACATTTTCTCAGATATTCTCGTCAAACTATCAAGGATAACTTCAACTAACTAACGCTCTGCGGTTCCCAACTTCATCTGAGTAGTTGAGTTTATATCCGTCCTTACCATCAAATTTTCATGGGCTTTGCATCTGCTTCCGAAGCAAAATCCATTTGCTTCGTCATTCGCGGTCATTTCGAGTTTCATCAAAACTCCACACAAAAAAAAAGAAGTTTTTTTTTTCCTTTCGTATGTGTGGTATTATAACTGCTTTAGCGTTCTTGATCCGACCTCAAGCAATACGGCATAATTCGAGTTTCTAGTATAAGAGAAGGTGGGGGGAGAGGGATGACATCGACCGGGCTAATAGCTGATCGTTAAACTTGGAGCGGCAGGGAAGGCAAATCGGAGTTGTTTCGGAGTTTTACGGCATAAACTATTTCCCGAAGGTCTGTAACACGATGGGAGGCAGGCCGTATAACGAGCTCGTTATAATTACGGCGTAATAGCGGCTGTGGGTTCGGAATAATGTTTTAATTCTTCGTTGCCTGCCTGGGTGAGATTATCCGTATTATCAATAATGGACTGAAAGCCCGGCGATAATTATTGTCAACCCATCATAGTGTCTGCCGGGCAATGACGGATGATGAATTGATAAAAGTTTTGCGAGTGATTATGACGATGCGGTTCAGAGAGTTTAACTCTTGCTGCTGATCAGAATATAGCTCATTATTTCATTCGTATCCTGACAACAGAGAGGCTCCTCGCTATCGTGAACAGAAAGGAATTTTGATCACTCTGCTGATCAGGATGGAGCCCGTCATTTCATTCCACTCTTGCACTATTCGGGGTTCCTCTACTGCTGTCTCTGTGTCCGACACCACAAACCAGTATGATGTATGGAGCCGAAGTTTGGGCAGAAGCCCTTAGGTTCTAAAAATATCGAAACAGGATGGAAACAATCCAAAGAAGAGGAGCTCTCAGGATATGCAGTGCGTACAGAACAGTTTCTGGTCCCGCTGCTCAGGTTATTGCGGGAGTGGTCCCAATTGATCTCCTTGCTGAAGGGCGAAGGAGGATCTATCTGCGGAAGGGAGAGAACCCAGTGCGGAACATCAAGAAAGAGGAGAAACAATGAGGAAATGGCAGGCTAGATGGGACGATGAGACTGGAGACCGCTGGACATACCGGTTGATTACCAACTTGGACGTCTGGGTGAATAGGAAGCACGATGAGGTGAGTTACCTCACCCAGTTCCTCACTGGCCACGGTTACTTCCGTTCATTCCTCGCAAAGGTAGGAAAGACGGAGGATCAAGGATGCAGCTACTGCCGACAGGGGAATGAAGATGTCCATCACACTTTTTTTGTGTGCCCAAAGTGGGGAGGTGCTCGCCGAGTCCAGGAGGAGGAAGTAGGAGAGATTGCTCCGGAGACCATCGTCAACAAAATGGTAGCCGTGAAGAATAACTGGGACGCGATGGCAACATACATTTTTGAAGATCCCTTGTGGCAGTGGTGGGTTGGAAAAGTGTATGTGGGGGAAACGAGACAGTCCGTTCGGCGTCGTTTTTCAAAACCTGAATCGGAGCTACGACAAGAAGATACAAAAAACGCGTTGGTTGCCCGTTGCAGATCTTTAGGACATACTATGAACCAGTGGCGTAGCTAAGCCATTTCTTATGGAGGGGCAACAGTCGAGGATTTCATTTTATTTTATAGTTTTGCTATTCATTTCTAGTGCTTGTTGCTGGGTATACGAAGACTCTTGATAAACTGCCAAACGTTCATATAAGTAGATAGGTGCTCAATGGCTTTTTGTAATGATCTGAAATCACGGACGCTTTCATATTCATAAACCTACCTCTAGATTATTAAAGCATAATACTACATAGAAAAAATATTATCCAAATAACTAATCACAACGTGAAAAATTACGATAAATACGAATAGGTACCTACCGATGAATTGAGGAGCACTAGGTTTATTATACTAATATTTTAGATTTACTGTGTGGTGAAAACCACCCCCTCTTGTCAACAGCCCTTTTCAGGGCTACCAAAAAGAGGTAGACACAACACAAAAATATTTATAAGACGTCGAGTTATAACTCCGTCAAACAAAATATTTCACCAGAGAGAAAATACGAAATTCTCTCTCAAAAGTGAAATATTAACTAATAACATACAAGGCGACCTCCCTAGACACTTACTGGGCGAGAGAGACGCGACAAATATCTCGAACCAAGTCGCCTTGAATGAGAAAACTCAAACAGAAAATCAAACGTCCTCTAAAGCTAACAAGGACAATTCAAACAAGCCTACTCGCCAATCAGAAACACTGATTACACGAGAGACAATAGGCGAACCAACCAGGAGGCGGCAAGCAACCACCTCTGGTCCAGCAGCCACCTCGGGGACCCCGTCTGAACAACGGACGCAGGGAAACCACCCGAGGTCCCCGTCTAAACTCAAGGTCGTCGGCTCCGCGACGGACGCTCGTAAGCCACCCCCGGGGACCCCGTCGCAACGACGGACGTGGGGAAACCACCCCGGAGGACCAGCTCAGCTATCATACTCGCAGATACTGAGAAAACAATGTGCGAGCCAATGAGATTACACAGTCGAATTAATGAAATTAAGCGGACCAATCAGGAGGCGGCAGGAGGCGGCCACCTCCCTATAAATACCCCGCTCGGAGCCCTCCGAAATTCATTCCACTCTCCGCTCTCGACGACTACACTCAGAAGTACGAAGATTTCTACACGCTCTACGCTGACGAACCTTCTGCATCCCGAGTTCATCTCAAGAACGGCTTCCTACTGCTTTCTACAAGGCCTACCTTCTCTCCACACAGATCTCGCATTGGCATCTACGAGTCCAGTGATTATTCATCCTGCTCATTGCCCAACGTAGTTCTTCTGTCAGGACGCCACCCGGTACATCTATCGATATTCTCTTTAGATCGTACGCCCGCTGGGACGTTCCTAGTCGTGTCGCCCGGGTTTCGTAGCACTAGGCTCGTCACCGACCGCTGTGGGCACGCCGGTAAATTACTCAGCTCATACGCTCTAATTTACCGTCCAAGGAAGTCTTTTTCAAGACTACAAGGTAGGACCCTGACATACGAGCAAAGGAAAGAAGCTCTGTCAAGCGAGTCCACCTTCTAAACCCTCTATTTCTATACATAGAGGCATCGAGAACGAGCTAATAACTCGGATATTTCGATGGAACGTCGGCCGTCCTATTTCCTCATGCAAGGGGAGGTAGACCACGGCGCGGCCGGGCCTCTTAGTCCACGCAGCGCTACCTACACGCTGCCCGGTCAGTCCGCCGTTCCTAGCGACGGCTCAAGGCTCGACCCTCGCGACGAGATCGCCTTCTCACCTAACGTATTCACGAAGGAAACGTTAGATCAAGCCTCACCTATACAAAAGATCGAGGATACCTTTCAGACCCGCTCTGAAGTCAATCATTATGATTCGACAAAGCTTTCCGAATATCCACGATATTCGACACAAGGCTACCCGGCCGATCCGAGTGTCAAATACACTCCAAATGTACAAAAAACAAAGGATACTTTTCAGTACCTCAACCAAGCTCAACATATTCCTCCTACAGATATAAATCTTAGGCCGGAATATTACAAAACAGCTCAGTACCAAACTGATCGAACCCAGCACCCACTATGCGAGCCCAGTGCTCTACGCGGCTGCGACACGAACTATCTCTCAGTTCATCCCGCCAAGCAAGCTGACCTTGACGGTTTCGCTCACATTCCTTACAGGAATAACCCAGGGACTAACCCGCATAATCAGAATATAAATGTCCCACTTGGTCTACCTACACCAAGTAAAACAGATTTAAATCCACTACAAATGGTGACCCCGCCTTTGAACAGGCTTAACACGGAGCATTTCGTTCCCTCTTATGAAGCTAGTGGATTTCAGGGAACCACTGCGGGCGTGCGACCCCCGCCGGGCCTCTACGCCCCACATCTCACTCAACAACCCTCTACACAAAGTGGCTTTCGAGCACTTTTAGAGGAAATGGGAGATTATCAAAGACCAATCTTCCAAAAGAAGAATATCGATCGTGCACTCGCCGAGTTCGATCAATACTGCGTGCGAAAACACCTGAGAACGCAGAACGAATGCTTCTCAGCTATATACAAGTGGGTACCAGAAGAAATGAGGGAAGCTATCGACTCAGCTTACCTCACGGCACCCCACGCACCTTATGAAGAGGCCAAACAGCGCCTACAGCGAGAATACGGGTTGTCCTTACAGGACAGGCTCCTCGCGCTCGAGGACCCCACATCTCTCGCCAAAAAACCCAGCACCAAGTACCACGAAATGTACTCTAAAGCTGTTGGGTACTTCTCAGAGGCTCTGATCACTCAAAAGTGGATCGAAACTCTACCTATCGAAGCACGAGGTATGGTCGCAGCTCAGCCTACCACGACCGCCCGGCTCGACCTAGCTGATACGCTACACGCGTACAGAACAGAGAACCCCTCTCTCAACATACGAGGAGTAGAATCTACCCCGAAACCCATGAAAACTGGTTTCAAAAAGGCCCTCTCACAACAAGCTGAGTTCAAACCCCAACCAGTAGAGAGTAAGCCTCACAAACCGACGGCCTATGTCTGTCAAAACCACGCACGTTTCGGTAGCGAAACTCGCAAATGTGCAGACCCAGAACACTGCACTTGGAAGGCAAACACTGCCTCCAAAACTAGCAAAAAGGCAGCGCCTATAAGCCAGCCTAAAACCTGGGTTTCAAACGAAAATACTCAGAGATCGGTACAAGAAAGTACCGTTCCAACCTCCGACGCAGAGAGTTCGGAAAACGAATAACTGCCAGTGTATCTGAGCCTATACACCGGCAGTCTAATGAGTATAAAAGGCTTTTTTTCAAGTGCAAACTAAATGGCACTGAATTTCTCATCGACACGGGAGCAGAAGTGAACATTCTGCCCCACAATGTCACCAAAAAATTGGGCTTAAAAATTCGTAAGTCCAACGTAAAGCTCACAGCAGCGAACGGAGCCCCTATAGACACACTAGGGCGTGCTGACACGACAATTAACATCGGCCTCGGAGACATGACCACCGATTTTATGATCACGAAAGTTGATCTAGCGATCCTAGGTATACCATTCCTCGAGTCTTGGGATATCGGAATACGGGTCAAACACAAATACATCTATAAAGATAAAATAAAAAGCTATGCCGATCAAAAAATAGCTGCGGTCATGAACAAAAAATTCACTGACGAACAAATAGCAGCTACTATCCCTCATCGTGACAACAGCCCTCAACCAGAGGACGTGCAAATCACGAAGGACGAAAACATTCGCTCTATCATTGAAAAATACAATGATAAAATGAGCAAACTTCAAGGAAAGTGGAAAAACAACGGGGTTTACCACCGTATAACCACGGAAGGAACTCCAGTACACTTCCGTGCAAGACCCATGGCGGGCGAAAAACGGGCTCAAGTCAAAAATACTTTTGACAAAATGCTCTCCGAAGGCATAATTGCACCATCAGATTCCGAATGGGCATCCCCGTTACACTGTGTGCCAAAAAAAGACGGGTCATGGAGGATCACCGGCGATTACCGTTTCCTGAACGCGAAAACGAAGAAAGACGCCTACCCTCCTCCCCACATTCGCTCTTTCCAAGCGAATTTACATGATACACAAATCTATTCGACAATAGATTTAAAATCGGCATATTACCATATTCCGATGCACCCAGATGACGCTCATAAAACTGCAATTATTACACCTTTCGGTCTCTATGAGTTTAAGAAAATGAGCATGGGTTTGGCCGGAGCGGCTCAAACATGGCAAAGATACATGGACAGCATCATGCGAAAATTTGATTTCGCATTTGTATATCTAGATGACATACTGGTGGCTTCTAAAAATTATAAAGAACACATGAACCACCTCAAACAAATTTTCGACAAGCTAGGTGAACACGGACTTCGAGTAGGTTTTGATAAATGCATTTTTTCAAAACCTACCGTCGATTTCCTAGGTTTCACTATCTCGAAAGAAGGGATAATTCCTAAACGAGATAAAATAGAAGCCATAGAACAATTTCCTAGGCCGATAGACGTACGAAGTCTACGCAGATTCCTAGGTATGTGTGGTTTCTACCGAGCTTGCTCAAGTAAATTCGCTCACACGGCACAACCTCTGTATGACTCCATTCAGTCAAACAAAAAAAATGACAAAACACCTATCGAATGGACGTCAGAACGAGAAAAAGCTTTCAACAGCTTAAAACAAGCAATGATTAAAGCTACATTGCATAATATCGCTCATCCACACCCTACAGCAGAGTGGAGAATAGTCTGCGACGCATCCGACACACACATCGGAGCGGCACTGGAGCAGGAAATTACAGACAAACACGGCTCGAAATCTTACCAACCATTGGGATTTTTCAGTAAAGAAATTCCGGAACAATGGAAGAATAAAGCATCATTCGACAAAGAGATGTTCGCCGTTTACCAAGCTTGCATTCACTGGCACAATGACTTGGACGGCCGATCTTTTCATATTTGTTCAGATCACAAGCCTCTGCTAGGCACGATGCTTAAGAAAAATGCACATTTTTCTAAAATGAGATTAAGATGGCTAACATACATCTCTCAAATGACAAGTGACATTCGTCATATACCCGGAGAGAACAACGTCGTGGCCGACGCACTCTCCAGACCCTTCGATCCAGTTGAAATTCAAACAAAATCGATTTCAACCCAAACTGACGAGGGTCCACCCATAGCCGAAATTTCGCAAATTACGGCTGCAATAGAGTGCAATCTTCTACTGCACATTTCAAATGCACAAATTCGTTCTCCTCCTAACGCAGAGGACAAATTGAAACTCACACGAGTTGAATTCCCTCAAGGAGAAATTTGGTGTAACCTAGACCTAGGACACCCAAGACCTTATATTCCAAACGAAATAAGGCAAGAAATAATCAGCCAAATTCACAATTTGGGACACCCAGGTATACACTCTACAGTGTATAAAGTTAAACAAAGATATTTTTGGCACGGACTCCGTGCAGATGTCTCCAACTGGGTCCGAGCGTGCGAGACTTGCCAACGAGCAAAAATCACTCGCTCCGTGAAGCTCCCTTACTCCGAATTTGAAACGGCTAACAAATTTTCACATGTACACGTTGACATTACCGGGCCCTTACCTTTAGCTAAAGGAGGGAAACGTTACATTCTAATGATGGTCGATAGAGCAACGGGTTGGCTAGAGGCAGTCCCTCTTAACAACATCGAAACAGCCACGATCACAAACGCCTTTATCAATATTTGGGTAGCTTCAAAAGGCGTACCTAAATACATCACAAGTGATCAAGGCACACAATTCGAATCAGATCTATTTAATTCCATTATGGAACGTCTCGGAGTAAAACATACTCACACGTTACCATACAAACCGTCAACAAACGGAATGGTAGAACGCAGAAATAGATCTTTGAAAGAGGCTCTCAAAGCACAAAACGAAAATTGGCTCGACGCCCTTCCAAAAGTTCTACTCGCCATGCGTACGGCAGTAGACCCAGCAACGGAAACTACACCGTTCCAAAAAGTTTACGGAATTGACGTACCACTCCCAGGAGACATTTTCGTAACTTCTACAAACCTTTCTGAGCCTCTCTTTTTCCGGCCTACACATATTAAACATAATAATACGAAATATGCCGTCAACATGCCCAAAAATTTGGATACATGTACACATGTCTATATCAGAGTGCCCACACAGCTCACCTCTCTGCAATGTCCTTACACCGGACCATTCAAAGTCGTTAAAAGAGATAAGTTTTCGGTTACAGTGCAAATTGGCGGACATACGAAAAAAGTTCCCAAACAGCAAATAAAACCAGCTTACACTCTAAAAACAGACGAAGCTGTGTCACTAAACAAAAATCAGGCAGAAAATAAGGAGGAGACTCCCCGAAAATCTGCCAGAAGGCACGTACCCTCTACCAAATTCGACGAGAGGTGGGTGACTGCGCTCGAAACACCCCAGCCGGCGTCGTCGTTAATAACACGACGTCTTGGGGGGGCGCCTGTGGTGAAAACCACCCCCTCTTGTCAACAGCCCTTTTCAGGGCTACCAAAAAGAGGTAGACACAACACAAAAATATTTATAAGACGTCGAGTTATAACTCCGTCAAACAAAATATTTCACCAGAGAGAAAATACGAAATTCTCTCTCAAAAGTGAAATATTAACTAATAACATACAAGGCGACCTCCCTAGACACTTACTGGGCGAGAGAGACGCGACAAATATCTCGAACCAAGTCGCCTTGAATGAGAAAACTCAAACAGAAAATCAAACGTCCTCTAAAGCTAACAAGGACAATTCAAACAAGCCTACTCGCCAATCAGAAACACTGATTACACGAGAGACAATAGGCGAACCAACCAGGAGGCGGCAAGCAACCACCTCTGGTCCAGCAGCCACCTCGGGGACCCCGTCTGAACAACGGACGCAGGGAAACCACCCGAGGTCCCCGTCTAAACTCAAGGTCGTCGGCTCCGCGACGGACGCTCGTAAGCCACCCCCGGGGACCCCGTCGCAACGACGGACGTGGGGAAACCACCCCGGAGGACCAGCTCAGCTATCATACTCGCAGATACTGAGAAAACAATGTGCGAGCCAATGAGATTACACAGTCGAATTAATGAAATTAAGCGGACCAATCAGGAGGCGGCAGGAGGCGGCCACCTCCCTATAAATACCCCGCTCGGAGCCCTCCGAAATTCATTCCACTCTCCGCTCTCGACAACTACACTCAGAAGTACGAAGATTTCTACACGCTCTACGCTGACGAACCTTCTGCATCCCGAGTTCATCTCAAGAACGGCTTCCTACTGCTTTCTACAAGGCCTACCTTCTCTCCACACAGATCTCGCATTGGCATCTACGAGTCCAGTGATTATTCATCCTGCTCATTGCCCAACGTAGTTCATCTGTCAGGACGCCACCCGGTACATCTATCGATATTCTCTTTAGATCGTACGCCCGCTGGGACGTTCCTAGTCGTGTCGCCCGGGTTTCGTAGCACTAGGCTCGTCACCGACCGCTGTGGGCACGCCGGTAAATTACTCAGCTCATACGCTCTAATTTACCGTCCAAGGAAGTCTTTTTCAAGACTACAAGGTAGGACCCTGACATACGAGCAAAGGAAAGAAGCTCTGTCAAGCGAGTCCACCTTCTAAACCCTCTATTTCTATACATAGAGGCATCGAGAACGAGCTAATAACTCGGATATTTCGATGGAACGTCGGCCGTCCTATTTCCTCATGCAAGGGGAGGTAGACCACGGCGCGGCCGGGCCTCTTAGTCCACGCAGCGCTACCTACACGCTGCCCGGTCAGTCCGCCGTTCCTAGCGACGGCTCAAGGCTCGACCCTCGCGACGAGATCGCCTTCTCACCTAACGTATTCACGAAGGAAACGTTAGATCAAGCCTCACCTATACAAAAGATCGAGGATACCTTTCAGACCCGCTCTGAAGTCAATCATTATGATTCGACAAAGCTTTCCGAATATCCACGATACTCTACACAAGGCTACCCGGCCGATCCGAGTGTCAAATACACTCCAAATGTACAAAAAACGAAGGATACTTTTCAGTACCTCAACCAAGCTCAACATATTCCTCCTACAGATATAAATCTTAGGCCGGAATATTACAAAACGGCTCAGTACCAAACTGATCGAACCCAGCACCCACTATGCGAGCCCAGTGCTCTACGCGGCTGCGACACGAACTATCTCTCAGTTCACCCCGCCAAGCAAGCTGACCTTGACGGTTTCGCTCACATTCCTTAGGGCCATGTCATACGAGCGCTATTGCCGTCGCGCTGATAGCGTCGAGATAGCGCCGGAAAAAGTGCATGTCATACGTGACGGCAAATGCGTCGCGTTGATGCCGTCCCGCCAACGCCAGGTGCCTGTCATACGTAGCGTTTTCCGGGCGCATTTGCCGTCGCGGCAATTATGTTATTACCAAGATGGACACCATCCAGGGTGTTCTAGTTGTTCTGCCAGTGCTCTCGCGGCAAATGCGTCGCGCTAGCGCTAGCGCTCCGTATGACAGGGTCCCGGCGTCACGTGCGCCGCGTTGCTAGCGCGACCGTCGGCGTTGGCAGCGCCCAGCGTCCGGCTAACGCGGACTCGCCGACGGCATTAGCGTCCGTATGACATGCTCCATAAGAACCCCTTTGCCGGGTTGGAGCGTTTTTAACGCGACGCTATCAGCGCGACGGCAATAGCGCTCGTATGACATGGCCCTTACAGGAATAACCCGGGGACTAACCCGCATAATCAGAATATAAATGTCCCACTTGGTCTACCGACGCCAAGTAAAACATATATAAATCCACTACATACTGCATGCAAATTCATTTACCTATGTGGACTTGCTGTCTTACAGGTTTATCCTCAATTGTTACTTCCGCGTGAAAATAACTTTTTCTGGACAATATTATACAATTGTATTAAGTAAGCAGGTGCCTATCTAGGCGAAATGAAATACAGTGCATGAAACCGAGATCAAGAAACATTTAAAGAATGAAAACAAACTCAAACCTGCAATATGCTTGGTTAGAATAGAAATACTGCTACACTACATTATTTTAATCTTTTCTATTAAACTATTTCAATAACCACAGCAGGCTTCTATTTATTGTATTCTTGCTTCATTTTAACTGGGATTTTATTCGTAAATTAATGGTATAATACAAGGGGAAACGGTTTTGAAACGAACAACCAAGCTTGATCAAGTAGGCAGTGAAAAGTAGGGGAAGTTCATAGGGGAATTGGTGGAAAATGGATATTTTGGACAATGGATATTGGGACAATGGATATTTTTCTAGGGAAAAATCGCATAGGTATGGGCTCGCCCCAGAAGGTAGTGGGGAACGACTTGATTTCAGTTTGTAGTATCCACATTTCCGTTTTGATGACTAGGTGATTGTACTATGCTCCGTGGGGCTTTACAATATCCACGCCATTTTGCCCCTACACAAACGAACCTAATAAAAATGTCTTTATTAAGAGTGACTCAAGACTTCTCCGCAACCAGAATCGTATAATAATAATAGTAGTTGTGTTTTACTAATTACATTCTTTAATTGAAGGTGTTAGTTTCTGAAGTTGGAAGCGTAAAATTATTAATTTGGCTATATCCATGCAACAAAATTCTGCACCCTCTATAATTTATGGAGGGGCTCTGCCCACCCTGCCCCTCCTCAAACTACGCCACTGCTATGAACTTCAAAAATTTCAAAATTGTAGGACGAGAATTAAATTTGCAAAAAAGAATACCTCTAGAAATGGTTAAGATAAAAAATTCAAATTCAATTGACTTCTGAAAAGACCCTCAAACCTTGAGCAAAATCTACTTGTGATTTATGGCCTCTAAATTTATAATTACCGTCACCAGGAACTAGGTAAAACATACGAAAAAACACCGTTACCAACATAAACGTAAACAATTTTAAATTTGATTAAAAAAAAAAAAAAAAAACTCATAACTTTAAATTTGATTTAAAAACTATAAGTAGGTAAGTAGATATTTTACACTTTTGAATATTTTCTTCCTGAAGAAGCCACAGTTCCTGGGGAGAAACATTGGAGTTTAATTAAAAAACCAATTTATGGACAGAAGGCCTTTTTTTATAAAGCTAATTGAAGATAAGCTCCTTAAGGCGTGAACGCAATGCTAGCACAGAGATATCGTCCTCAAATAAGTAAATGTTTCCTTGTTGATCATTGAATTGGTAAGCAAGGTATTTTATTTAGAGTAAGTAAGTACAGAGTCGGCCCAAGAACCGAACCCTTCTTCACACCACAAGGGATTGTAGTTGCCTCAGATGTAGAAGCGTTATAGAAAACTGTCGGTTTAGAGAGGCTCTCTATCAAATTTCAGCTTTCTAGAGTGAACAGGCTGGAATTTAGCTCATTCAGACGATCAGGATGGAGCCCGTCATTTCATTCCACTCTTGTTCAAGAGAGGCTCCCCAACACCTAAACCGGAATCGATTCAGAATAATACGGTATGAACATTTTCCCGAAGGCCTATAACACAATGGAAGTCTGTCTGCCTCTTTGCCTGCGATAATCATTATCAAAGGATCATCATGAGTGAATAACGTCGTGAAAGAATTCTTGCAATACAGTTCAGAGAAATTAACTCACGCTGATGATCAGGATGGAGCCCGTCATTTCATTCGTATCTTGTTAACCCTGAGAGGCTCCTTCTCAAATTTCAGCTTTCTGAAGTGAATAGGGAAGAATTTAGCTCAACCAGCTCATCAGGATCTGAAGCCCGTCATTTCATTCGTATCTAGTTGACCCAAAGAGATTCCTTATCAAATCTTAGCTCGCTAGCGTGAACAGGAAGGCTAATCAGTGTTTAGCTCGTCATTTTATTCGTCTCTTGATGTCCCATAGAGGCTTCCTGTCATATTACAGCTTTCTTGAGTGAACAAGGAAGAATTTCGCTCACTCAGCTCATCAGGATTTGGATCGTCATTCCATTCGTATCCTCTTGTCCCAGAAAGGCTCCTCATCAAATTTCAGCTTACTAGAGAAAATAGGGGAGAATTTCGCTCACTCAGCTCATCATTATGGAGCCCGTAATTTCATATGTCTTTTGTAGTTCCTGGAAGGCACCTATCAAATTTCAGCTTCCTAGGCTAACAGGGGCCCTTTCTGATGATCAGGATAGATCTCACGTTTCATTCGTCTGTTGATGCCCTAGAGACTTTAGTTTTTTTCCATGTAGGATCTTAATATGATAGGGATACAATTGCTATTGATAGGGAGTCCGAGATGAGTGTGTAAAACTAGCCGGGATGGCCTGGGGAGGAGCAACACTGGAACCAGTACTGCAGGAGTCTAGCAAGGAAAGCCCGATGCTCGTGGCCGATATTGAAGTCCAGGGAGTTTGGGATAGGGCGAGGCCAGCGTTTTTTGTCACACGCATTATAAATGCTGACACTGCCTCGTACCTATCCCAAACGTGGGACCCAACGGCACAGTCTGCTGTCAGACAAAAACACGAAAAATATGACAGAGCAGCTGAGCACCTTCGTCGTTCGTTCACGCCACTTATTTGTTCGTGCGACGGTGCAGTCCATCTCACCAGATTATGGAATCTATCTCGAAAGAATAGCAAGTACGCTAGCTGAGAAGTGGTGCAAGCCGTATACCCAAGTGTTAGGGCGGGATTAAGGTACGAACCCAAGTGTCGATAATCAGAGCTGTGTCTCTTCGACTAAGGGGCACAAGAAAGGTTATTCGATCGCTTGGATAAGAGGACGGAGCTGGAATTCCCTACATGGAAGACTGAAGAGGTGAGGGATTTTGGAACAACGAAAGTGAAAACATCACCTGAAGAAAACCTCGCTGCCTCGATAAAAATCCAATAACTCAAATGCAAAACGTTTTAAATAAAAAAATTAATAATATCTACGACAACATTCAACGTTGTTTTTTTCAAAAATACTGGTTTTTGCCAATTTTCACTCATATTCTGCTCTCCGAAAAACTCATTCTTAGGATTGCTTGATCCTGATGGATTTTTTTTTAAATTTCAATTTTATGAAAGGATTTATCTGCAATATACACAACCAAACACACTCACGTACTCGCACATGGACCCACATTGTAATAGTTTTATTTTTTTTGAGAATTTACAAACACCAAAATCTATTAAAAGATAAATAAAACCTTTGTAAAAATATAATTAAATCTATCCCACGACATTATTAAACCATACATGTAACACCAGATATATATTAAGAGAATAATATATAAACAAATATGTAAACAAATAATTAAATTTATCCCACCATTACTAAATAACACACATAATTAAATCTAACTAAACATCAACAGTTTATTGAAAGGTTACTTCTGTAAACAAACAAAAAAACTTCTGTAAACAAATAATTCAATCTATCCCTCACCATTATTAAATCATGCAAATAATTAAATCTATATTAATACCAAATATATATAAGAAGAATAATTAAGAATTTGTAAACAAACAATTAAATCCATCAAAACGCTATGTTTAAAAGAATAATTAAACCTTTGTAAACAATTAATTAGATATTTGTGATAGAACATGAAGCGTTAGGTACCTATAAGAACTACCTAACTTCTTACTGGTTTCTTGACCTGGTACCTACGTTAATGCGTTGAACAGTAAATTCAACGCATTAATAACGCATGACTAACAGTTAATTATAACTTCACTAATTATATTAAACCCCGAACCATATTGCCAGTCCTTGTTGCACCATGCCAACAACCAGTTAAAAAAAGTATTTTGTCTAAAAACTAGGAGTCGTCCGTTTGGTTCAATTATTTTCGGCTTTCCTAATAATTATTTCTTGAAGTTAAAAGCGTGAAAAATATTCAATCAAAGGATGCCGCAAACTTCCTAGTGGTAGATACCGTATTTGAGAAATATGAAGTGAACCAGAAATCATGAGAGTGAACCCGCTATGTATAGCAGTGCTGGCCATCGCCGAGACGGCAGTCATCCTGGGGTTGGTAACGATATTTACACCAAATACATACGAATATAAGTCAAATTTATATATTTAAACATAATTTATTTGAAATATTTGAAAAAATCTTTTGGAGGATAAAACCAGGTTAGGTACCGATTGTCTTATTTCTTCAAATAGTAAGTAGATTCTTTCTGGAGCAGTCTTGCCAACTATTTGGGACCTGATTATTATACCGTAACTAGGAAATTACCGTATTTCAGCAAAAATGGCTATATAAAATACTGTAAGCCAGCGTTAAGTGGTGGTATCATTGTTTGCAAATTACTGAAGCAATATTACTTGAAATCGTAACGTGATAAGGAGTAGAAATAATTAGCCAGTAAAGTAACAAGAAATTATAAATCTAATAAAATAAGTTTACTTATATCCTTGAATCAATATACGTATTCCCGGAGTTTTAAACCTTAAGATGTTTGATTTCCTCTGGAAATGTTCATTGTAATGGACATTATACAGTGCCGCCAACTAGCTGAGACGAAATTGGCGGAAATTTCAGTACAAATTAATGTAATTACGCTTGCGCTAAGTGGTTGTTCAGCGAAATATCATGATTTACAAATAACTGAATCAACGTTCGGGTTCATAGGAGAATTGATATTATCCAGACATTCTAGAGAAGATACAAACAGGTACCTAATAAAATAATGAATTTGCTATAATAATTGAAACATTAAATGAAATAATAAAAAAGGTAGTTGTTCTAGTTTAGAGTATAAATAACGTTAAGAATTTAATGACTAGAGGTTTAATGAATTAATTTCAACCAATAAGCGATGATCTGAATAGAAAATCAAATCGGAGAAAGGTTGACAAGTTTGGTTTTTCAGTTTTGATAGGTTGTATTTACTAATACCCCAGTAGCCCAGAGCTAATTGATTTTATTTATATATCAAATATTTAAGAAACATCCTTGAAGTATTAAATTGATGTCTGTCATCTAAAAATAACTGGAATGTGAAATGGATGCCTCGCAAAATGGCTAAAATTGAACATAATCAACTTTTTTTCCTATAGTTCCTAAACCCTGTGGCCTCGGCACAGAAAATTTCGTTCGCACCAAAGTGGTAGAGCATGAAAAAATATAAAGATTTGACCTCAGTAACATTACATTATCGACGAGAGCCCCTCTTATTTGGAAAATTGGTCCAATCGATGTCTGATGGAGCTTATTTTATTTCTTGGTTGTATTCATGCGGAAGCGAATAGTAAAATCATCACGACTTATCAGTATTACCCCCTCCATTCACCCTCTTCCATAATGAAATTGGAAACTCCTGGCATATGTTCCAAAACTAGACCAAATTCATAGATGAAGAAAACCTGACAATAAAAGTTGAATCATCACGATTTATCAGTATTACCCCCTTCATTCACCCCCTTCAATAACGAAATTTGAAACTCTTGCAATTTGAAATTCGTTGCAAAACTAGATCGAATTCTTGATGAAACGATACAACAATGGCTAAATCGGTGTAGATTTGTAGCTTGAGTAGCGCTTGCAAGAATCGGTAAATACTCCCTCCACCCCCCCACCTCGATAGCAAATCCGAAATTAGCAAGTTTCGAACAAAATAAGAATCTTGAAAATCTGTTTAGAATTGTAGCCTGGGTGGCGGCGACAAGATAAATCGGAAAACGCGTTTTTTCTACTTTACCCCCTCCATTCCCTCTCTTCGATCATGAAATTAAAATTTTCCAAGATTCTTTTCACAACTAGACTAAAATTGTAATCTAACAATGAAAGAATCTCGGAAATCGTTGGAAAACATTGAGGCATGTGCAGTGTCGACTCAAATTGTCTCACACTTTTTATTTATTTATTTCTTTTTTTAATTTGCAAAGCTCCCCTCAAAGGCGGAGGGGGCACACCATTGAATTGAAAAACAAACAAACCAATAAATAAAAAAGTGAGGAGGACGCCCAGGTTTACCTGACGCTGGCTCTAGGGATAAGGGAAGTTGCAGAAGGATGAGGAGGAAGAATGTGATGAAAGGAAGTGCCCCTACGAAACGACCACCAGTTCAAGTAATAACCCTTCAGGATTCGGGTGGTGATACCTTGGAGCACTCCTGATCAGGTGCCCAACTCTAGTAACTCCATGGCACTTTTGTCGCACCTCATCCGGCACCATGACACGGTCGGGGCCATTACTCTGATGTTGTTGGCCAGGTCTGCTCCATGTCCACGCTGCCACTGACATCCTAGACATACTGGATTATTGCAGACCCATCTGGCTTAACAGCAACGATATCCAGTTTTTCTTTCAACTTTGCTCCGGTCATTTGGCACGTTATATTTATAGTCTCTCCCTTTCGACATCCCAACCACTGAATGGCAAAGCACCTGCTATCTGATTGGCAACCGCATCATGATGTAGAATGCGACCACCATGAGTACAAGGACACTGCTGCACCACATGATACAGATTCTCATTTTTACCTCGACAGGCACGACAAAGAGTGTCCACTGTCCCGCGTCTACTCCTTGAACACCTCACCGAGGTGGCTAAAGTAGCCACCTGGACAGCCTGAAAATGGTGATAGTTGCAGGCCTCAATTCCCTCTTAAGCCCATTCTTCCCATTGAGGAGAAATGGGGGATTCAGAACACTCTGAAATCTTTACCATCTACTGACTCATGCAGCACGGCAGTGAACTCAGCAGATGAGCTGGGTTTTGGGGCAGTTCAGGTCAGCAACAGTGCGAGCAACCTCCCAGCTTGAGCCCCTAAGGGCAAGCAGGCGCTGGCAGCATAAAGATGGTGCTGGCTGAGAGAGAGAGAGAGACAATGTCGAGCCCACCGGCCTTGACCGGAGCGTGATGATGGCCTCACCCATGAAGTCAAATCCTAGGTACTGCCAAACCTCTAGCACGGATCGGGTGATGATGGGTGACTGTCTTATGACACCTTCAACTGATGCTGGCGACCCGAGGGGACCAAGGAGACTGACCCACACTTAGCTGGGTTAACACACCAAATTGTACCTGGCTAGCTTCTCAGAAAAGGCATTGATGGCGATCTGCCAGCCCTCACAGGTTTGGCGAGTAGGATTACATCATCGGCAAAAGCCAATGCACCTACTCGCACCCCAGGGGCGAGATGAAACCCTACATCAGCTGGCAGCTTACCCAAAGCCATATCCACGACTAGGTTAAAGAGGAGTGGCGACAGAGGATCCGCCTGGTGTACATGGGGGCCCGAACACATCCCTTGACATCTCGCCTCGTGCCTTGAGGACTGTCACACCTTCGTGGTACAAGCAGGCCACATACTCAATTTCAATTAAACGAGCAGGTGTCCTGACACCATGAAGACAGTTGGTCAGGGCAAAATGGCTTACAGTGTCAAAGGCCTTAGAGACGTCCAGAGTGGCGAAATGGAGCCGCCATTTCTAAATATGGGCCAACAAAATGACAGTTTGGTGAGCTGTTAGGATCTCTGCTGTGCCATTCGCAAGCCGAAATGCTCTCTGGACATAACCTATGACACCAGCCACTTGGAAGCGAGATACCAGAATCTTTTGGAAGTGGTGGAAGACCACAGACGATATTGATATCGGACGGTAGCCTCCAGGCCCACTTAACCTTTTTTTTTTGGCATAACAATTGTCGGAGCACGGGCCAACGCTTTCAAGGTCTTCTCGATTGAAGCAACAGGTTGAGGGTGAGCCACTTAACTGTCTTTGGTACTTCGTTCCAGCATTGGGCGGAAACACCATCAGGTCCAGCACAAGTAGAGTTTTTGACACGGCACCTCGTCATCAGCACCGGCGTGCCCGTAATGCTGCGCAAGGAACCCCTGGTGAAAACTGAGGGTACCACCGGCTCATCAGGGTTGTGGCTGGGAGCACTCAAGAGAGGTTCCCAATAGTCCACAAACTCCTGGAGTGGGGGGGGGGGGGGCAAAACTTGTTCATCCACAGCTCCTTCCAATACCTCCATAGCTACACTAGCTGGATGCTTCATCAACAACTTCTGGACCCACTGGCATCCACTCCTTCCAGAAGAGAGTCTCAGGCTAAGATATTGAATGGCAGAAAGTGTACGCATGGGGAAAATGTGCAAAAACGTTAACATGAAGTACCCCATTGCGCCTCCTTTACTGCCATTTGACGCAAATCCTCAGAGGCATACCTAGGCCACTCTACATCAATTGCAGCTCTGGCCAGTACAGGATGCTTCTGCCAGATGTGGACACTGAGGCCACGCTCTGAACTGAGGGCACACTGGTGGTCGTTAATCAGGGCAGAGGAAGTGGATGAAGGATAGGACAAAGAAGATGAAGATGCAGGGGAAGATGACCAAACCCCCCTGCCTGGAGCACCCCCAAGCCCCTCCCTGAGGATCCCGCGTACAAATGGGCCGGCAGGAGTTATGAGGCTCGTCTTGATTTTGATCCATCATGGGGGAGACGTTAAAAAAGGGACAGGAGACCCGTTGACTTGAGCCTTCCCCCTAATCACAGTGGGTCATTCTGCCACCCTCTGTTCATTCAGAGTTTGTCGGGTTGCATGATGAGGATGTATGACCTTGATTGGGATAGGGATATGTACAGACACACACACACACCCGCTGAGATTCCCAACTGGAGTGACTCCATGGCACTTTTCCCCCACCAAACCCTGTGCCATTACACAGCTGCCACCATGAACTTGATTTTGCTGGTCAACACTCCTTTTAACTTTAGTAATCGATTGCCAAAGATTATCTCTGTCATACTTATTTATCTTAGCCCACCAGGTGTGCTCCATATCCATGGTGCCACTGACAACCATGATTATGACACATCCATTTGCAACGATATCCGGCTTATTGCCCCGATCACTCGGCATGTGATGTAGTCACACCTCTTTGACATCCCAACTGCTGGATGACAAATTGCCTGCTTACTGGATTGGCAACCGCATCATGACGTAGAATGTGGCGACCATAAGTCTGAGTATACTGCTGCACCACATTGCACAGGTTCTCATTTATACCCTGACATGCATGTCAAAGGGTGTCCACTATCCCCTGACTACCCCTTGAACACCTCATTGAGGTGGCTAGCTTGGCCACCCAGACTGCATGAAAATGTTGAGAGTTGCAGGCCCAAATGCCCTCTGAAGCCCATTTTACTCACTGGGACGAAAAGGGGGTTCAGAGCACTGTTGGAGTTATCCACTACCTACTTACCCATACATATCAGTAGCAAATCCAGTAGATGAGCTGGGCTTGGGAGCAGTTGGTGTTGCTTGGTTGCACCAAGCTTGGCTGCCTGACGAAGTGCAGCAGTGTGGGCAACCTCCCAGCTCGAGCCCCTAAGGGCAAGAAGGCGCTGACGGTGTAAGGATGGGATTCTGGCTGAAAGAAAGGCAATGCCAAGTCTACCAGCCATGGACAGTGCATAGATGAAGGCACTCGAGACTCCAGGTGGGATGCAGAGCCAACAGCACATAGCAATTCAACTCAAGTAGTCTCTCTACGGCAAGCCTGCCAAAATGACACATAGCTTGCATATATAGCATTGGCAGTAAATACATGTGAAGGAAACGCTGCTTCTGCTGTGGCTTGAATGGAGCCTTGGCAACACCAGGTGATGCTGCGCCACAGTCCACATGGTTTTCAACTAGTAAAGTTGACCCTTGAAGTTGACTCCCAGGCACCTCCAGACCTCCAACACGGATTGGGTGAGGACTGGAGTCTGTCCTAAGACAAAGCACTTCTGATCCACCACATTCCCCTCGACCGGACCAAGGAGACCAACCCACGCTTAGAAGGGTTGACCACTAAACCACACCTGGCTAGCTACTCAGAAGACACATTGAGAGCGATCTGCTTGCACTTATGTGTTTCATCGAGTAGGATGACATGACCGGCAAAATCCATGCAGCTAATCGCACCTGAAGGGCAAAATTAAACCATATTTCAGCCAGAAACTTACCCAAGGCCGCGACCGAAATTCCATTTCTCTTTCAAAATTAACATTGGAGTTTCTTCATAGATAGTTGTATAATTTATCGTACTACCAAGGGAGGTTTGCCTGATTTTGTTACCTGTTTGTTTCCCCCTGGGAGTTTGCCAAGCGAATAATTTGGCTATCATCCGCCACACAAGCATGGCTATGAGTAATATTCCATTTCGGTTGCGGGAGCGATGTTATGGAACTCCCTTCCTGTGGTTATTCGCTGTGCTCCTTCGTTTGGTGCGTTCTCCAGTTTTTTCCGCCAATATAACGGACAAAAGCTTTGAAAAAATTCCTTTTCTCCTTCGAAATTACTTTGGAGTCTTCATAGATAATTAACTAGAGAGAAACGAATGAGAAAAAGCTCAGAATTTGCAGAGTCGTATCATAACATGCAATGTTAAGTGAAGATAAAACCCCACTCATCGTCTGGGCAAAGCTATCAACTGCAAGTGATTCACCGGCAGCTTCGCCTCGTATCATTCAAATATTTTTCAAGGTAAATTCTATATAGGTATACGAGTGCTCAGTAATAGCTAGATTTTTGGTTCTATCGGATTTTTAAAATTCGCTATATTTTTGAAGGATTTAAGTCGATTCAAGTGAAAAACGTCATTAGAGCTACGGTTAATGGGCTGTAACTTGTGAGATCTACCTTGGTCCACCCAGCTCCGTTCACCATGTTAAATTTAAGTTATTTCTGGGTGGGATTGGACAAGAAACAGCTGCAGGAAGTTACAGGCTTAGGAGATACAGCGTTTTGAAATCAACCTAGGTATGTCACATCATTTTCGAATTTAGGTGTGCTTTGACGAGATGGAAAGTGATGAAATACGGGGATAACAATTTGTGCATGTTGTAATGATATTGTTACGAAAACTAGAATATAACATTGTAATAATAGCATTCAGTTATAATCCCAATATAATTGGAATCTGAAGTTACTAATTTTACTACTTGAAGTTCCTACTCAACTTTTAACATAACATTGAAGTTCCTAGTTAATTTTCCAATGTTTAATTATCTCAAGTTCTTATTTCATCTTCAAATAAATTGAAAGTTCCTACAATTTATTCTTCATATGTGTATAATATTATTTTCAAGAGAGAGAGAACGCATAATTTTTTTGGGGACATGCTGTAAATCTACTTTAGCGAATTAAACGAGTAACAACTTTTCGTTCTATTATGAAAAACTTATCTCAATTACCAACCCACCATCCTGGAATTCTTTCAGTTATATTTAGGCTTACAAGTTGTATTACCCAAGAAAAGGCCGTAAAAAATTTCAATGTTGGAGAAATTTTCACGTAAAAATCGTCATTTTGTCGCTTTTTGAAGCATCTTTGGGATCTAAGCAAGCATGGTTTCTTTCCATCGACTCAGCGTGAAATGATAATGGGAAAACGAACCCCCCCCCCTCCCCTCACCGCCTCTAATGTTGAATTGAAACGTCCTTTTATCATTTTATAGACAAGTAAACAGTACATAAGGACATTCGAACAATCGGGCTATGCAACCCAAGTAATCCTATTTATAGCCAAATCATATCTTTTTAACATGTAATTTGAGTCTTGTCCAGCTACGACTCCCAGCTCCCAGTCCGCGTATCTTGAAATGACCCACCGTTAACGGCTTTCCTGTAGTAAATCTTTCATTGTTGTGGTGATTGGTTGTGGTGATTCGTGTGAGTGTGGTGATAATTTTATAAAATGCCTTGCTGTTTTGCTTTTGGATGAGCAACGAGCATGACATGTAAATAATTTAGGTTTTTCAGGTACTTTTAGCGAATTTTCGTAGATAATAAAGCTATTGCAATGGCTTGGAAAATTTTAAAATCAAAATTTTTGAAAAATTTCTTCATTGAAATCCATTTTGAGGCACTCTGAAACGAATCCTAGAGCTTAACGTTTTTTCATATATATATATATATATACCTATATGAAAACACTCGCGTGTAATATTATTTTGAGGTGTTACAGATTGTCGGAAAATATAGGAAACAAATAAATTCCTCAATTTTGTAAGTTATATTTATTTGATTTGTTTCCTATATTTTTCGACCATCTGTACTGTAACACCTCAAAATAATAGGAATCTGAAGTTACTCATTTTACTACTTGAAGTTCCCACTCATCTTTTAACACAACATTGAAGTTCCTTGTTACTTTTCCAATGTTTAATTATCTCAAGTTCTTATTTCATCTTCAAATTAATTGAGAGTTCCTACAATTTATTCTTCATATGTGTATAATATTATTTAAGTAGGTTTAAGAGATGCCGCAGAAATTGCGAACATTAAAGTATTTGGTCAGAAGAAAAAATAGATGAAATTAGTCTTAAAAGATGCCTTAGAAAATACAAACATTTGAATATCTAGAAGGAAAAAAGATACCATTGAAATTAGGTTTAAAAGATGCCGTAGCAAGAAAACATTTGAAAATCAGACAGAACACAAAGATGTGACTTAAATTAGACAGTGATGTAGACCGCGTAAAGCTATAGATTACAAGGGTACAAAGCTCGGTACTTTTCCGTTATATACCCCCCCCCCCCCCCCCAATCTGTTTCACGCCCGCCCGATGTTTCTAGGTATTCCTTCTATCTTAGATTACATATTTACGTAGAATTGATGACAATTTCAAGCTGTGGGAAGAAACTATGTTATTTACAAAAAAGAAGGAAATAACGAATTACCGTATTTTCAGAAGTTGCCGATGTCGGTGAGGATTGTTGAAACAAATTGGCGTGGTTGTGGTTTGATTGCGTCCACATGAATTCGCACAATAGGTATCAAGTAACGAATTAACTGTTCCGCATTGGCTCTGTCTTATCTCTTGACCTTTGTGAAGAGATTAGTTAGGCTGTCCGTCCAGTGGACGCGATTTCGCGCGAAGAGGCGAACAGGCGAAAAGAGGCGAATTCGCGCAAACGGTTCGCCTCTCTTTCAAACACACTGTTTTAACTGAGAGCCCGTCCACTGCAAGACGCGAAGTGGGGCGAAAAGGGGCAAACGCGACGAGAATCAAACCAGTTTGTTTTTCAACGCGCCAACAAGCAAAATGGATGTTGACAGTGTGTTTGAAGGGAGGTGAACTGTTCGCGCGAATTCGCCTCTTTTCGCCTGTTCGCCTCTTCGCGTGAAATCGCGTCCACTGGACCCAAGCCAATGACGTTACCCTCTTGTTTGTCCAAGAATTCACCAATGCCTCTTTACTCCCTCAAACTGAGCGAACATTAATTAAAATGTGAAAAGGGATCGATCATTACCAATGCCTAGAAACATCAGGCGGGCGTGAAACAGTCGCGAAAGTCGTGAAACAGATTGGGGGGGATATGACGGAAAAGTACCCAGAGCTCAAAAGAAATAATGTTAAGATGTCTTTTCTTAACCCCTTGAAGTATTCGAAGGAAGAAGGGTACTAGGTATGCACCAGGTTAGCCATACACACACAAAAAGTAGGTTAAACCCAAGCATGAATCGCGGGGGCAGGTCTTGCTGTGTGTTTGCCTCGACGTGGGAGTGGAGTCATGTTAAAATTCTCGAGTTGAAGGGTTGTACTAGTTAGGTAGTTAGACTATTCCTTTGCCAGTTGAATATATCAGTTATACCGTTCTGAAGTACTAGGTACTTCTTTTAATTGTCCTCAAGCACTTTATTTTGTTTATTCTACGTAGTGACTATTCCGGTTTACCAAATAATAGTTCCGTTAAAGATGACCAGAAAATTCGTAAGACTTGAGAATGTATATAAGCATTCCAAAAGAAAGGTTGAGCTCGTTTGACAGCTCATTTTGAGTGCAAAAGTTGGTAAAATTTAAAAAATATGCAGGAAAAACCACAAAATTTCGAAAACGGTTACAAAACTTATAACATTTATAACGGTTACCATAGCATATTATGCTAGATTTTTTTTGAAATTCGAGCACTTTGAGCGCGAAGAAATTGTTAACTACCGATATGGCAAACAAATTTTTTCTAAATAATATTCTGCGATTCAAAAGAGATTCGTACTTCTAGCTGTTTTGCAGTTTTTATCGATTCTTACAGATATTAATAAAATTGTAGTAAGTACATTTTTCATCATAATTTTGGGCACGAATTTTTTAATGTTCTATTTCATTGTTGATGAACTCTTTTTGAGTAAAACGCTGCTATTAAATATTCATTAAACAATTGTCAGCTAATAGAAATTTCAGAAAATCAGGTATCAGAAAATTGCGTCACGAAATAAATTATTTTCTGTTATCTTTCCCAATTACGTGATTAAAAGCAAAATGGCCGGTCTAGGTGTTCAAAATTATTTTATGAGCCTGTCTAAAAGGAAATTTAACATCACATGTTCCTGTAGGACCTAAAATCATCTCGATGACGGGCGTTCATACAATAACCGTTAGAACAAGTTTTTAAACAAGTTTTGCTGTGTGAAGCTATTAAAGAACGACTTATGATTTTTAGTTTTTAACATAAAAGTTGCATAGGACCACATTTTGCGTCGATTGAATATCTCAAAAGTTGGAAAACTAGACAAAAGTAAGGCAATTGTGGTGTTTCCAAATTTTCAACCTGGAAATTGTAAGAAATTCTAAAAAAGAAAATCATAAAAAAAGCGAGTAGAAAAAGTTAAATTATCATTTTATTCTGTTGCATAAAACTAAAATATCACATTATCACAATTTTTTTAAAATAATTTTCCTACATATGAGTAAATTTGGTAACAAAAAGTATCTAACATTAATATCACCACTAGTATATGTGTATTACCACAAATACTTATCTACAAATCTTAAATTTCGTTTAATCGTCTCTACTATTGTAGTTTTTTTTCACATCAAAACATGTGATCTACGTGTACTGAGATTGCTCATCTTCACAAGATCCTTCGGAATCACTTAGAGGAACGGTACGAACGGTACGATAAAATAACGGAGGAACGGTACGATAAAATAAACGCAGCTCTTCATTAGGATGCACTCTGTGACACTCGGTCCAATATGAAGCTTCGTTGTTTAGTTTATTGCCAAAGAACGACTCTAAGCGATGAATGTGCTGAATGAAAATTCATAACTAACATACAGGGTGTCCCCAAAAAATACCCCCCCCCCCCCCCCCGCTAAAATCGTTAATAATGGGTCAAAAAAATGATTTGTTTTTCAATCTCAATGTTTTTTTTTAGCAAGGATCTAAAACTGACAAAATCGCGCATTGCGCACGTGCGCAAACGTGCGCGATTGACATCATCTTTGATATTTTGAATGAGAACCCCCATTTTTTTGCAGGTTTGAGTTTGCACGTGAAATTTAATTAAGAAATGACCCATTACTCGATTTTCAGGTGTACGGAAACGGGCGCGATTTTGCTCGAAAAGTGATTCAAATCTGCTATAAAAAATGGGGATTCTCATTTAAAGTAACGAAGTTGATGTCAATTGCGTACGCTTGCGCACGTGCGTAATGCGCAATTTTTTCATTTTTGAAAACCCGCCATTTTTTCTCTTGACTTTTGAACACCTAGATAATTTTGCTGACTGTACACCGTTCAACCCATCAAGATCAAATTGTGGGAATAACCCTAGATTTAATCTTTGAGCGATGTAACGAAGAGTATTTTCTCTAAGTCTTATTCTATGCTCAGGTGGCGGCTCGCCAGTCTATGAACCTTGCACTACACTACCATGTTATTTAAATAAGTCGCCCTTGTCTGAAATAACATTTTAGCGAATTTTAAATGAAAACTGATGGATTGCAACGGCTCCAAAATTTAATTTTTAAAATCCCACTAAATCTCACGCTGATGATACTGCTTAGAAAGATTTCTATTTTTTTTTTTTTTCCAGAGCTCAGGAACTGCCCGCAAATGATGCGGCTAGACAAGATCATGCTCGTGTGGAACGGGAAGACATCAGGTATCCAAAGTAAGTTAGAATCAAAACTGCATTTGTGTGCTTTTGTTCGCCCCTTGCCCAGGCCAGGAACAATAAGAAGACCTTATCAATGGTATCTCATAATATATTGAAGAGAAGATGAGAAGATTGCATACCTGATGTTGAATATCTTCAAGAACATTTGATGGCCTATTTGTGGAATACATCAAAACGGGTACCAGCGCTACATTTCAGTCGATTTCAAGAGCTGCTTGTGGGTAGATGTACTTCTCTGGCCCTGCTCAATGGAACAGCCACTGCCAGAAACACCAAATCTGAATCGCCAATCAAATGGCGGCAACAACGAAAATACCGCAATTTGAGCAAGCTTTGAAACTCGATCTGCTAGTTTCAGCAGTTCCATACACAGATGGGTCCCTTACTTCAAAAGCATTTCTTAGTGTATCATTACAAACAGGTCCTTAACCCCTTTCACTCCCCCTCAGCTATTAACGCTCATCCCATGTATTAGCCAAAATTTCACAATAGGAAAAAATTGTTCATACTCCCTAACACTTTCCAAAAACAGGTTCTTCATTGACTTTTATAGGAATGCTTGCTAGGTTTGGTAAGTAAGAAAGTATTTCTATTTTGAGGATTTTCAGTCTAGTTAGATGTTTCACTGTTTCTAGTAAGCTTTTAGTTTATTGAGAGTAGGTAAATCATACATTTAATCGTAATGTGAGACAGTTCATGATTCATCATTTGAGTGTGATTTATATGCAGGAAAGATGAATCAGAGATGTTGCAGTTTTGATTTTAGTGCCTACGTGATTTGTTAGCAATCTTGGGTTCACTCCATTTCTGTATGCACATTTCAGACGTGTGAAAGTGTTGAAAAAGAGAAACTACCATGGAAGACCGTCTGACGAAGTTCACTTAAATTCAGATGATATTATTCGTCTACAAATGGTCGGTGATAAGGTAAAGCATGTACCTCGTAACAGAAAGTTCTTGACTACTTCAGAAGGTTACTACGAGGCAGTAAGCCTACGGCCTGAAGAGAACGTAAACGCTGAGAAACAAGAGGATAACGAGAAAAGTTGCTGTGGGGGAGTAACAGCTCTCAAGTGTGACGTGCAAGGAATGGCGGTCACCTTAGCAGAATCCATTGGCAAGAATGACCATGATGTGAAGTCCAAAAGCAATCAACCTCACAAGGTGTACACTCAGCATCTTCACCCGAAGTTGTCCAAACCTGTAGACGGAGCATCATTGGGTTCCGCCACAGAATGCCCAACCAACGTGGAAAACATGTTTGTTTGCGGCAAATGCCGAACTCACTATGCCGTCAGAGTGAATATTGTAGAGTCCAAATGTGATAAGGAGTGCGCCAAGGCTCGAGAGAAGAGAAGTGTTGATAAAAACTCACAAATTTGGGATGACTTCAGAGGCAAGAGAGAACCACCTGCTGAAGCTCCGCCTCAAAGCTGTGGAGAATGCCCTAACAGCTTGGAAACCATGTTTCAATGCCCAAAATGCTTCACCTGGTATTCTATCAGGATAAATTTCAAAGAGTCCAAATGTGGCACTGAAGGTGCTGCACCTGGTGCCACCACAGGGAGTGAAGGAGGAAAATTCGGAACACACGATCCAGATGAAAGCAGAGATAAGAGAGAAAATAGTAGAACGTTAATAAGAGTGAAGCCATGCTCAGACGAAGGTATGTGCACTACTCCACCACCAGCAACAACAGCTCCAACCTGCCTTAACAGCATCGAACAGATGTTCAAATGCAATAAATGCAAAACTCACTACATAGTGAAGATCAACCTAAAAGAATCCAAATGCGCGGGGGCTGCTGGACCAGCATCGTCCAGTAAATTGGCCCGTATGGAAGACCAAGATCTTGGAATAGAGGAAAACGGATTCCGCAAAAAAGTACCTAGACCATCTTACCAAAGAAAATTTCGGAAGCAGCCGCTTCCCTCCCTACATCAAATATAAATATAATCATGTAAACCCTCTCTTCTAGCATATCGTCCAACTGTATTATTTCAATAACAGTATAACTTGCAAATTAGTTAGCAGTACAAATTTTAGAAGTGGAATCTTGTCTTAGGTTCGATTCCTTGTTTTCCCAATCGTGCAAATAGATACATTTCATGCAAATCATTCATTAATCTAGTATAGTAGTAGTTTCCCTGGTGAAAAAAGTAAAACTAAAACAATACAAATTTCAAATTGAAAAATAATTGGAGTAGGGGTTGTTCTATTAGCCAACTTCTGAGAATGGAGATAAATGTCAGGGGACGCTTTAGAGTCAGGTTAACATTCTGGATCCTTAATAGTGTCTCAGAAATATATTTACCTATTTTATTTAACGCAGATAGCCGTATTTTACTGCTTGGCCTTCATTTGTGACTATCCCCATTTCAGACATGTGAGTGTAATGAAAGGGAGGGGACGCATCTACAATGCCAGACTGAGTGAGGAAACAAATGAAGATTCAGCAATGTCTTATAGGCACGATGACAGATTCAGACATTACAAGCAGATGAAGAAGTTCCCTTCATTTACTTCAGAATCCAATTCAGAAGGCACGGATAAAAGACCTAAAAACCAATGGGGTTATATCGCTCAAGAGATAAACAGCTTGACAAAGCAGACAGAGAAGAGTGAGAAGATTGATCAGAATAAAGCAAAACCAGGTTATAGCGAATATGAGACGACTCTTGCTCCAGTGACAACTTATTTGAATCCGACGCGCTCAATAAATAAGCATCACCGACCAAAGGCCGAAAGCTCTTTAGGGGAGAAAAACGTTGATTGTCCATCAAATGTGGACACCGTGTTCGTCTGCACGAAATGCCGCGCTCACTATACCGTCAAAATGAACATCAAGGAGTCCAAATGCAGCAGCTGCAACGGTGCAACTCAGCAGTTGTCACCAATGCCCCAACCACCGTCTTTAGGTGACCCTCAGGCCGCGATAGCTAACATCCGGGATAGACTGGAGACCAGGATGAGGAAGAAAATTTATCAGCAGTCCCAGCAGAAAGAACTAGATAGAATGAACAATCCATATCTTGAACAAAAATAAATATACAATGTAACTGAAAGTAACTAAACCTACCTAATGACTACAGCAACATCGTTTTCTCAAACCTGTAGGAAGTTGTAGAGTATAAATTAGTTTTCATTAAGGATTAGAATTGTCTAGCTATCACGACGTGAATTCTGCTTATCATTCTGGTAGTTTATTTGTTAATACAACAGGAGCAATTAAAAGCAAAATCTATTTATTGAATAGAGAGTTTGTCATTGGTGAAAAAACTATATATGGAAACGTGTTTTGTAAATAATTAGCTCTGCAGTGGTGTTTTTTATCAAGGGTGTGACTAAACATTAGTTACTTAGGAATCTGATTAGGTATGTTTGTTAGTACTCATAGTATTTCTAGATTCAGTTCTCTTCAAAATCATCCGAATCCCTCACTCTGGTTCGTACGTATTTCAGACATTCGGTTCATTTGAAGGGGAGGGAACGCTACAAAAATGACTTGGCTAAGAATATCATTTACGTCCCAGTCAGCAACAAAGCCAAGTATTACAAAAGTAAAGGCAAATCGCCCTCCGGAGCTGACGACTCTACTAATTCAGTGGCTCAAGGGAATGTAAAAAGCAAAATCAACTGGAGCGAAATCGTTCAGGAAATAAATAATCTCTCCA
The DNA here is from genome assembly GCA_030762985.1 of Adelphocoris suturalis. NCBI lineage: Eukaryota > Metazoa > Arthropoda > Insecta > Hemiptera > Miridae > Adelphocoris > Adelphocoris suturalis. Next base: position 23,439,566 of record CM061049.1, read on the forward strand.
AGGCGAACCCAAATTACAATGTTAGAGTTGAGCCTGGCGATAAGTCCCCGACTGCTTATGTCGTTACGATAACGAACCCTCAAGGAGGCAAGAGAGGAGAAGGTGGCAGAGATCGGGTTTTGCATTCTGAGAGAGCTGAGTGCGATTGCACTAATCCGCCGAATCAATCTGGAGGTGAAGCCTGTGGTGCCAATACCTGTGCCAATAGCCTGGAAAACACGTTTCAGTGCACGAGATGCAAAACGTACTTCTCGGTGAAGCTGTTCTTGAAGGAGTCCAAATGTAACGGAGGAGCAGGAGGATTCAGCCGTGCGGTCACCAAAAACGACACCAGGCTGAAAAGGGATAAGGTGAACGGGACAGACGCGGCAAAACCGACCAATGTATGCAACTGTACGTCGGAGACGTGTCTTTGCAAGAAGTCTTCAGACTCTCGCAAGACCTCGGAGACTTCCAAATCGAGCGACACCCAGGAAAATCCGTGTTGTCCAACGCCCGGCTGTCCCAGCAGCCTGGAAACGATGTTCCGCTGCCCGAAATGCAAAGCTCACTACGAAGTTAAAATGAATTTCAAGGAGTCCAAATGTCCAGCGTGTTCTGCCGCCAGATCCGACACCCGAGCAAGCAGAGCCGTTCATTGCACTTGCCAGGAAGGGATTTGAATTCGCGGCGGTCCTCACCGTTGAAACTGAAATATTTCGTTTCTTTCCAAAAGCCAAAATAAAACCCCTCCAGCAAACCTCATCAAATATATTACAACATAATAGTTATTTCACCCTTTTGATTATAGTTTTTCAGTTGTCATCAGTTATGTTAATCAATGCACAAAAATAACCCTTTAACTAATGATTCACAATAACTTACTTCCTTGGAATAGGGGCATTTCAAGTAAACAAGCCTATTTAGTAAAAAAATTCAAAGATTTTACATTTATATGTGATGTGAACGCTGCTTATCACGCTTCTTGTTTTTGAGTGCATTGAAGCACCGACTTAAAGTTTCGAAAATGTTTTTTCCAGGATATTTCTTTAAAGTAATACCTAGTTAAAAACTCATTTGTATGTTCGGACTCGTAAATACATCCTCCTGTGACTTCATGGAAATGCCTTCAACTTTTTCAACCTTCGAAACGCCCAGCCTACGCGCAGATGTTTATCATTGAGCGATAACCTGGAGCGAAAATTTTGAAACTTTGCAAAATCGACATCAAGGAGTCAATTTACTCTCACGCTGCCTATCTAGTATATCTTGTCTTTGCCAACCTGGATATATACAAGATAATGAGCGACCACGCGATATTGACTATTAAACAGTGCCTTCTCTGTGATTTCCTGTCAAAGTGAACCTCAGAAGATCGTATCACTGGAAGAATTGATTCATGAAGACATCAAACTCGTCGAATTCTTCTAACCAGAAATTCAGAGACCTTATAATAGCGAGTCGTCAGTTACGTGTACCATTTGCTTGCGAACACCCACTATTGATTGAAATTTTATACCTTTAGTGTAGCCTTTTAATAAGAATGGTGGAAATATAGTTTTGGTACACTTTTTATTTCACTTCCTCCGCGTTTGAAAAAAAAAAAAAAAAAAAAAAAAAAAAAAAAAAAAAAAAAAAAAAAAAAATCGTAAAGGGCTGATACATTTCGCATAAAACATTGTTTTAATATTGAATGTAACCTATGGAAATTCCTTTACTGATATCTCTATTTTTCTCATTCAATGGAATATATATACACTATATTTTATGTTCAGATGGATTATCTCTCAGTGATAAATTATTTTGTAAATACCAACCAACCTGTTTTATGGCCAATGACATAGGACATCTTCTGGTTGGAGATTATGGGCTTTGCTCAATAATGATTGCACTCCCCAACGATCTTATATATATATATATATGATCTGTTTTTGGACTATTATCAACGATTATGAACACTGGAAGCTTGTCTCATTTTGAGGAAAGGTTCGATTCTGTGGTATAAGTCCTCAGCCAACAGTATAGTTGGCCTAGTCGAACGAGGGACCAACAATTTTTAGGAGTTGCATACAACGTCCACACCAGACAAGATGTATACTGTATCTTCAATAACCAAACAGCCTTTACATGATTATCTACCTGTGATTGTTGTACACAAATCTCTCAATTCAGTTCATCGCCAGAGATCAACAAATGGGAAGACGATAAAGCAGCTGGGTTTTATACAGAACAACCAATCAATGCGGCAGATTACCAACTCAACAGGAACATTAAGAAAATTTTGTGTCCATGTGGCCATCTTAGAGAAATGGAAGTACAGGAAATGCCGTGAGTTTGAAATAACAGATCAAATTCTTTGTGCGTCTTCATCAGCTGGTGCACCCAAAAGGACCAAATTCGTAACTAGCTACGACTCTCGAAGCCATGGCTGCAATTTAACGGACTGAGAACGTAAATCGTCACAAGATTGGACGCAAGAGATCGTTATCATAAAACACCAGAGATGCGAGAATTCATATCATTGAATGCTACCCAACCCCCAAAGTAGTTTCGGGATTTTTCTTGTTTTCTGCATTAGTTTTTGTCATTTTTGAAGTTTTAATGCAGCTTGTGTACCTATTCTACCATAACAGCTGGTGGCAAAAGTTCCTTTTCTCCTGTCAAAAGGCCCTTCTAAACAACTTAGCACAACACCCTGGAAAAGTTTGAAGTTTAAATTTCAAAATTGCAAATAACAAATCTATTAAATTTCATCATTATTATATATCTGAGACAAGGATTTGATTTGCGAATATTAACCTTTCATTCAAATTGCTCAAAAGCTATTAAGATTGTTGATGAAACTTTTATCCGATTGCGTCCAATAGCTTAGTTTATTCATGTATGATTACCAAACAGGTCCAAGATTTAAAAATAGGAAGAGTGATAATGCAGTTTTCACGTCTTTAATTTATAAATATTAGGGTAACATTTGAAATGAATTCCTGCGTCTTGATTTTACCAGTTAGACAGTCATAAATTACATTAAGTTACAAGCTTGTCCCAACTGCTGATGATGCAAGTACTATTCTTGGACATTATCGGCGTCTAATCAGTGAGTTTTTTCAGTTATTTATACAGGATGTATCAGACACGACTCGCCAAAGTTCAGAGGTCGATTCTACAACTAATTCGCAACAAAAAGTGCCTCCTCGACTTTTTTAGAGGCTTCATTTCCGAGTAATTTCACTTTTAAGATTGTTTTCTTGTTTTGGACCCTATGTCACTAACTCCCCTAATTTGATGAGTAAATTAAAATTTCGTTGTAGTAGAGAAGAGCGTTAAATTTCCAATCTTTCTGATGCCAAACCAATAATATTTGAGCAGCTTCAATAGCTAAAAAAAAAAATGAGATCAAAGTCATAATTTTGAGAAGTTGCCAAAATTTCACTGTTTTGAATCCGCTTATTGACGTTTTTACTGTAGTGCCTATGAATCCCCATCTTCAGGACAACTACCTAGAATTTCGGCTTTTCAACGGTATAATCAATGTTTATTTTACTTCGCTAATTAGAGGAGAAAAGTATGTTTGTATGTTGAAAAACATGGTATTCTTTATGAAATCGACGGTTTTTGTGAAAAATTATGCTCTAAAAGCGTGTTTGTTCACGCTCAATCGAATGGATTGACTTCAGATCTCCCCAACTCCGTTATAATAGAATTTTAAACTTCTAACTAGTTTTACCCTTAAATACTCATAAAAATGAACATAACATAAGAACTAAAAATTAGTGAGTTGAAGTGTAAAACTCTGTTATAACAGAGTTTGGGAGATTTGAAAGTCTCTCCATTCGATTCAGCGTGAAAAAATACGTTGAAACTGTCCCCAAACTCAAATTTTTTTAGAGGGTAATTTTTCACAAAAACTGTCGATTTCATAGAAAACACCATGATTTCAATATACAAACACTTTTCTCTTCTAATTAGTGAAGTGAAATAGAAATTGATTGTACCGTTGGAAAATTGAAATTCTAAGGTAGTTTTTTCTGAAGATGGGGTTTCAAAAGCACTACAGTAAAAAAGTCAATAAGCGGATTCAAAACAGTGAAATTTTGGCAATTTCTTAAAATTATGACTATCGGAGCTGATCAAAAATTCTTGTTTTGGCATCAGGAAGATAGGAAATTGAACGTTATTTTCAACGTTGTAATCAAATTTTAATGTAATCACCAAATCAAGGGAGTTATGACCGTTTTAGTGACATAAGGTCAAAAACACGAAAAAAAATCTTAAACGTGAAATTAATAAGAAACGAAGCCTCTAAAAAAAGTCTTATGAGGCACTTTTAGTTGCAAATTAGTTGTAGAATTGTTGCGGTATCAAATTAGTTGTATTAGTCGTGTCTGATAAACTCTGTATGTATGAAATCGAATGAGTACCAGCACTTCTTGTTCCAACTGATTACGTTGGTGAAATGGATGTTTCTTTGACTTTATTTTACCACGTATTCAATTCAATTCAGTTCATTATTCTACACGTAGGGCATCAATAGGTTCCATCCGGCGTGTTAATATATAAAGTTAATAACATTTACTTTGAATTACACAGAGAACATTAGCATCTAGTAAAAACGTTGGATATGGACAGTATAGCTTCTTCGCATAATGTAACAAGGACGTTAGAATTAGTTGAAGAACAAAGTGCGAGTCGAAGTGATTGAATGCAAAATATAACAGCATTATTCTTGGAGTGTCAGCCAATATTGATTTTGTGTATGCACAGTAGTTACCATGTAAAACGAATTCTATAAAATACAAAGAGCAGCAACTTGTGGAGCTTGAACGAAATCGGACCAATGGATGATGAGAAATCGGCGGTATAAGAAATTAACGTTTGCTCATGCGTACAAACTAATATTATTTAAATGGCAATGAAATTTTTATGTAGGACCGTTTAGAAGGTAACCACAATCACTTAAAATTTCATAAAAAATCGCTCCATTAGTAGTGAGTTTTGTATGTCAATTTTAGTTTTGCGTATGCGTTGCAGTTATTACGCCACCGAACGCAAATCATTTATAGCGATTTTTTCTTAAACTTATACCCAATTACCGACCGAGCTTGGACAAAATCGCACCAATAGATGATGAGAAATGGACGTTATGAGAAATTCACGTTCACGCATACGTACAGGTTGATCCGACGGCATTGAAAATCACAGGGGACCGTCTAGGAGTTAAACCGCACAATTCTTGAAAATTTCATCGACATCGGGTTGAAACTTGGTATAGTTTTGGGCGTGACAAGGATTAACCACAGACAGACCGACAGACAGACACGGATCCAAAATTGATCTGCAAGCTCTGAAACGATACAGCGAATGAAAATTTTGATTGAGGAGGCCAAAAATGTGTTCGACATTTTTCACGAACACGAAGCTTCCTTGCCTTCAGTAGTGAGGAAGTAAACAGATTTTGAAGACGAGAAAAAGGGACTAACATTCTTTGATTAGTCGGTATTTTAGGAAAGTAAAAAGGGACAATATTGTTCGAAGTGAGTCAGTGAGTGAGAATTGAAGTCTTGTGTTACGTATGGGCGAGTGTGATTACTATGTGAGGAAGAGGATCCAGTCAATTCATAGAGGTATCTACTTACAGAGCCGGTCCTAGGCGCATGCGAACCAAGCGGCCGCTTCGGGCGCCGGTCAGGAGGGGGCGCCCCCGGCAGAGCATTTTTAAATTTATTGAACTAATTTATTATAGTATTGAATCATTGAATGAATTGGTTTGTTTTTTGTGTTAATTATTGAAGGAACTGAATTTATTTATGTATATGTTGCCTGGTACTTTCCTTTACCCTCACTACTGTAAAAAACCGCAAGCTCATTTTATTTGGCCACTCTTCTGTCACAATGTGTCATTCACTATCTGCTCAACTCTTAGAAACATGTGACCTCAAGATCATTTAACAATCGAAATATTTACTGGAAATGTTCATACATAATTAGCAAATGGCGAAGGAATCTTTTTCGAGATCCGAAACTCTTGTTCGAAACTCGAAATCTGTCTCGGTCTCGTCTCGTTTTTTCAGGCGGCGGTCTCGTCTCGGTCTCATGTGATGCACTAAACATAATAAGTCGCTTGTATTTTTGGATTTCATTTCTATCTCTTAAAAATACGAATCGTAAAAAGTTTGCCTTTTTTGGCTTCCAATATAATAGGGTGGGGGGGGGGGGGGGGGGGGGCAACCAGCCCTTCCGCATGGGTAACAAAAATGGCTCGGACCGGCTCTGTCTACTTATATTTTAGTTCAGCAAGTGTCGAAGAATGTCTTCAGTAAGCGATGAACTTTGCTTCGAGGAACTTCGGAAGAAGACCACGAAGAAGAAGAGAATGAAAGGTACGATAACCGCCGTTTGAAAAGAAGAAATATACTAATATTTCTTCATTTATGTAGGTTTTTAAGAGCTGGGTGTGAAAAACTTATTATGCAAAATTTTGTAGGAAGGTACGAGCTTGGAGGTTCCTTAACCCTTGGTGGTCTTAAGGTTGAGTGTCGGTGATGCGGGAAGAATAAATAATTACTCCTTTTTTCCTGTCTTAATATGCATTTGGAGTCTACTATAGCTTAACTCTTCTTCAGACATTTCACAACTAGGGTGACATTGCACCTAATAAACAAGAAACAAAGTTTGTTAACTTTTACAGGGTACAAAGCTGGAGTAGGTTAGTACTGGAGTTGTTATTGTTTGTTACTGATGATGGCCTAACCGTCGAAATCTATTTAACATTGTAACTCTTTATTTTTCGTGGAAATAGACAACGTTTTTTCACTAACATCCGTTTTAAAACGGGTTTCCACAACTTCGTCGCGAGTAATTTAGTTCGTATCTGGGTAGGTATTCTTACTCGTCGTCAAATGAGGAAAATCCAAGATAAAGGTAAGAAGAAAGAATACAGAGCAGAGAAAAAGAAAGCGGAAAAAATACACACACACACACACACACACACACACACACACACACACACACACACACACACCCACACACACACACACACACACACACACACACACACACACACACACACACACACACACACACACACACACACATATATATATATATATATATATATATATATATATATATATATATATATATTTAGGTACCTTTATATTAGCTGAGGACTGTTTAGGTATATGTAGGGAAAAAGGAGTAATTCTTTATTCTCCCCGCATCACCAACACTCAACCTTAAGACCACCAAGGCTTGAGGAACCTCCAAGCTGGTACCTACCTAAACAAATTTTACATAATATTTCTTCTTTATCATTAGCATTATTATTTATTATGTGGGTTAAAAGCCAATAGCCACCGGTATAAGCACTCCTTCGTACTTATGTGTAAACCTTTGTATACACGCACACCTTGGTACTCATACACGCCTTGGTATAAACATTCAGGTTCCCAATAGATAGATAACCAAATCTTGAAGTAATCATGGGTGAGTTCTAAAAGGAAACAAAGATATTTTGTTGATTTTATTTTATATTTTATTTTTTGTAACTAGTGAACTTTATTGTCAATATTGGCATTATAAAGTTACTTATAAAGATACTTGTTTGAATATAGTGTAGACGAAGCCTATTTTACGCGTTACATGTTTTAGGTGCAGCCCATTAGCTGTCCTATCCAGATTCATATAAATAATTTGAATGAAATTAATAATCAATAAAAAGTTACAATAAGATAAAAATAAATATTTGTGAAAGCCTATAAACGAATGTGACAGTTTGATGAATTTTACATAATAACCACACGCTAGGGGCCCCTGAATAAACTTTGTCCACAAATTCAGGAGTTTATTAAAGTATTCGTTGACAAAACACTGAAATAACATTAAAATCGAAAACATGCGTCCATGATAGGTATTCGGTAGGTATCTACGTGTTCCATGTTGGTATTAGTATTTCACGCCAATTGAAATTATCTACAAATTCTACTCAAAAATGTTTTGATGTGAGTTATTTGCCATGGTTTTGGGTTAAAAAAAAAGAATCAATAAATTAAAAAAAAAAAAAAAAAATTGCCAAGTTGGGTGTGACTCATATAGCTTGCTCTTATCTGTATCCGTAGCATGGATGTAGAGATCATTGAAATGTTGTAAATAATCTTAATATTCGATAGCGAGTTCCTATAGTTGGGAGAAATAGTGAGCCAAGATATTTAAAGTGTAACATAAAAATCGGTCAATTAATCAACGAGAAAGTGAAGCGTTTGTTCATGCGCAGAGTAGAGTATTGATTTGTAAAAAAATGATAGGGAACCCTCCCCCTGGACATCCCCTGAAAATGTCATCAAAATCGTGAAAAATATACCTAGAAATTAGGATTCTTACAATGGTTTCACATTTGCGCATGCGCAGTAGCTACTAATGGCACAATTATGTTGAAATTGATATGGGATGATTATATAGTCTTCTCCCAACCTTCCTGCAAATTTGAGTGAGATCGGACCAACTAGGGCGTGAGAAAATGATGCTTGATAAAATTTACGTTTGAGCTTGCGCAGAGTGAAGTATTTATTCGGGAAGAAAGAAACTTATCTATTTGGCACCATCTAAGCACAGCCTAGCCCTATTATTAAAATATTAATAAAACCAGATGACAACTGTGGGGACAAAAACAAATAGTGATTGCTTGTTCCTAGGACATGCGGACACACACACCCAGCAGACATAGAACGAAAATCGTTCAGAATGATCTAAAACGTAAAATGCGAGTGGAAATTCCAATTTTGGAGGAACAAAAATGTTCATCTTCCGTAAGTGACAACAATCCTATAGGTATAGACTAGGAAGCGAAATTCGTTTTTGGGGGTGAATTTGTATTCAGGGACCTCTTAAGTAGTTTGGGGAACGAAGTGAATTAATTATTTAATCCAGCGAGACCTAAGTAATTAATTATTTAATCCTGATAGCACCGCATTATCAGGCTTTCAATAAACCATTGCATCGAGACGCGCCAAGATAAGTAATAAAATAGAACTTCGGCCTAAAAAAGTCATTGCATCATGATTGTGTGAGCGAATTTTCGTAAATGATCGTATTTTTATATTGTTTCGATATTTTCAATCACTCGAGTGCAAAAGAATTGTTAATTATAAATTGTATGGCAAAAAACTCGTTCTAAATAATAATCGACTAAACAGATTTTGAATTGCAAATATTTATTACAGTTTTTGGTGATTTTTTTTTTTTTTTAAAGCACATTTACCTAATGAATTTAAGGACAAATTCAGCATAATTTTGTACTAATTGTTACAGTCTTTTCTGCTGGTTTTGTCTCTTCTCTGATACACTTTGTCTTTTCAGTAATATTCTGACTGGTAAAATCACACACGTCTAGTGATTTTTTTAGTATATTTTTTGAAATTTGACCAATTTATTGTGCTCAAAAAGTCCTGTTAAACGAAATCATCCATTAAGTAATTTCAAATGCTTAATTTTCGGGCGAAAAACCCGATTTTGGTTTATTATTTTCAATAATGAAAAAATTCGTCGGGTTAAGTTCAAGTTGCATCGAATCCAAAAATCAAATGAAAAAAATCCGTCTGTCCGTCGTACCTCGTACTGTCCGAAGCTTTTCTCTGGCACTACTGGACCAAACTTATGAAACTTGGCTCAAAATCGTACATTAGCATTGGCCCTAAATTTAGGGCTGCAATATTGAAAAATCGAGATCTCGAAAACCTTCAAGTAAGTTTTTGGGTATAATTTATTGGTTTCGCTTTACTTAAGTACATCTGTTTGCTCTCCCTAAGGACTAGAGCCTTGGCAGGAGAAAAAATCTACAACATGGGAGCATAATATATACACTCAGGTGCAAAAATTTGGCCCACTCTCCAAAATGGAAGGTTTTATGAAGTTGCGACTAATTTTCACTTTTTTTCGACTGGGGAACTGTCTGAACTCATTCAGAGGCATTGTTTGTTGTTTTTTAGCCAGGCGGATGAATTTTTTTGATCTCTCAACGATAAGGAATCGTGTCGAGACGTGATAATGTTTGATTGCCTCCCACTTCCACGTTATCTTCCAAACTGCGATTATGTTGTTCATCTCTTCCACAGTAGCCCTCAGCTGAGGGGCAAGTGTTTTCCTGCACATTGAGTGCACTCCACCCAAAATAATCGCTTTAAGAGAGGAAAAAAAAAAAAAAAAAATGTCTTTCTCTCTTGAAATGGTCGCGAAGCTGTAGCTCTCATTAATGATGGAAGGTCACTGAGATATGCCGCTCGAATGCTCGGACGGCGGGCTCTCTTCCAGTCATTGTGGCATGAACAAAAATTTCTCCAGGCCTTCTCCACTCTCTTTCACGACCATCTGGGCTCCGCAGGTTGAACCTAGACTCATCGCTGAACATGGCATCCCTCCACTCTTCAAGTTCCCAAGCATTGTGATTTGGAGCAAACCGAAGGCACAACATCCTGTGCTGACGGGTTAAACTTGGAACGCGGGAGGGTCTTCTGGCCGACAAATGTCGATCCCACTATCGTCTCCGAACTGTCCAAACACCTAAATCCACTCCCGTTGCATTTTCGAGTGAGTTACGACCTTGTGAAGCAGTTAATCGTCGATTTCGTAAAGCTAAGGTGTTCAAGTTCCTGTCTTGAGCGGCTGTTATTTTTCATGGACGCCTAGAAACCCTGCCTTCTAGAGTACGATCCCATCTCTCGAAAACGTCTAACAGTGGCACGGACGGTTTTGTAAGACTGTCCTAGCATTTGAGCGGCGTATCTCAGTGACCTTCCATCATTAATGAGAGCTACAGCTTGCGCGACCATTTCAGGAGGAAAAGACATTTTTTTAAAGTCTTAAATTGATTTTTTTTTTTTTTTTTCGTTGGAATGCACTCAACGTACAGGAAAAACTCGCTCCTCAGCTGAGGATAGAAGATAACGTGAAAGTAGGAGGCAATCAAACATGATCACGTTTCGATACGATTCCCTATCGTTGAGAGATCTAAACAATTTCATCCGCCTGGCAAAAAACAACAAACAATCCAGTAACTCAGTAACCCAGTCGAAAACAAGATTATATTAGTCACTTCATAAAATCTTCCATTTAAGAGAGTGGGCCAAATTTTTTGCACCTTGAGTGTATAATCATAAATGGTAGAACATGACGAAAATAGCCATGTAACTGCGACGCTAGTTTCAGCTGATATAAATAACGGAAGTTAGTGACAAAACATTGTCTATTTCCATGAAAAATAAAGACTGTAACTCTTGTTGTAACTCTTCATTTTTCGTGGAAATAGACAACGTTTTTTCACTAAATTCCGTTTTGAAATGGGTTTCCACAACTTCGTCGCAAGTGATTTAGTTCTTATCAGCTGATATAATTCCAATAGAATTTTCTCTTCACGTATCTGGGTTTATTGTAACTTTTGTCAACTGTACGAGGACTTCTGAGGCGTAGGTAGGTGATACATGTTGTATAATTAATTTTCAGTTTGTGGGTTTCAGTTTGTTCGGTGTTGGGAATGTGACGATTCATCAAAACATACACTTTCCATTTCTCACCTGGTTTGAGGTCGGGCTGCTGGAACGGGAGTACTGTGGAGTTGTAATGGTAGGGCGGGGGCGGGAGGAACAGCGGTGACGTCACCAACGGCGACACCTCGGGCTCGTTGAGTCTCCCCGCCTCTGGGTTACCTGATACTGAAACAAAATTCCATTAAATTTTATCGTAAAAATCTGATATATTAAAAGGAGTTACTTATCTATATATACCGCGACATAGTGTGAAAGAAAAACGCGGCGAATCATTAAATATTTGATATTCTATATTAGATTGCCCTTCTATACAAATAAACAGTCTGCCATTATCAAATCCAGTCTATAGTACATTATCTAAACTCGAGGTATTGCACCTCGCAAAAGGGTTAATTACTTAATTAATAATCTAAACCCATTATGATTCATTCTCATCATGGAGGAGGATTTCAAATTAAAGGAATGTTATTTTTCTTGGACGAGAAATACTCTATTACACTAAATTAATGTAGTACATTAGCTCGATTGGAAAATATATCTCTGTTTTGGGGTTTTTCGAGGGTTGGTCCAAAACATAGTTTAATTGGAAGTGGTCGAATTCGTCATACACTGGAAAATATATCATCCTCAGATGACATTCAGCTGTTATGCGGTCCTCCAAAGTAAAATTGTTTTCAAAATATTTCAAAAGCGCTGTATCTTGGACGAGAAATCCTCTATTATGCTAAATTAATGTAGTGCAGTAGGTTGACTGGAAAATATATCAGCCTCAGATGACATTCAGCTGTTATGCGGTCCTCCAAAGTAAAATTGTTTTCAAAATATTTCAAAAGCGCTGTATCTTGGACGAGAAATCCTCTGTTATGCTAAATTAATGTAGTGTAGTAGGTTGACTGGAAAATATATCAGCCTCAGATGATATTCAGCTGTTATGTGGTCCTCCAAAGTAAAATTGTTCTCAAGATATTTAAAAATCGCTGTATCTTGGACGATGAATCCTCTATTACGCCAAATTAATGTAGTACAGTCCGTCGATTGGAAAATATATCAGCCTCAGATGACATTAAGGTGTTATGTTGTCTTCTAAAGTAAAATTGTTTTCAAGATATTTCAAAAGCGCTGTATCTTGGACGAGAAATCCTCTATTATGCTAAATTAATGTAGTACAGTAGGTCGATTGGAAAATATATCAGCCTCAGATGACATTCAGCTGTTATGTGGTCCTCCAAAGTAAAATTATTTCCAAGATATTTCAAAGGCGCTGTATTTCAAATTTCAGCACCATAGATCCCTCAGCTGATCATTTCGCCTCCATACCTTACAACGCGGCTCCGAACTAACAAGCTCCACCGCTAGGAGCGCTAGAGAGGCAGTTCCCTAAAGGAAATGGTGGTTTACATGATTTTCCCCTAAAGAGTAACTTATTTGTGTTACAAGTTGTAAATATTTTTAACATTGATTTAATTGTGAATCTTTATTTTTCGTGGAAATAGACAACGTTTTTTCACTAACTTCCGTTTTTTATTCGGATATCCAGATGAGGGCCAATGTATTGCTTGTAGCTCATGAGTACAACAAGTGCCGAGAACGAGATTTAGTATTGCTTCAAGTAGACGTAGAAATTTCGCCAGTATATTGGAAAGTTTGTTCCAAATTATATTCAGCTGCCCAAATTCTGAGACATTATCTTGCTAACATTGTTACCTCCATGGAACTAAAATCCTGCAATTTTGTTTCCGTTATTTGATAATCTGTATAAAACGGGCTTTTTCTTAAATAGTTTGGTACTGAATTTAATTGAAAGAGTAAATAAAGGTGTTTAAGTCTTCCTCTCTCTGTACCACGTAGATAGGCACATTTTCATGAATTAACTACGTTCGAATACTAATCTCTACACAGGTGCAATACTGGTCCTATTAGCAATAGAGCTATTTGCTGCATAAAACAAACACAACTCCAGCGTCCAGCCACAATTTTGGACTGATTGTAATAGACTAGTGTAGGTTATGATAGAAGAAATCCCGAATTTTGATGGTTCCGTGTAATGGTAGGTTGTGCTAAAAGCTAAAGCTGTAGACTAAAATGTGTCACGAAGATTTGCCAATTTCCGTAGGTCAAACCCTGTAGAACTCGAGTATTAATGCACAGCTGCTATGTACTCATTTATAATTTTCAAATTTATTATTGAGGGATAATATATTGCTTCTAGCTCTTCAGTACAGCAAGGGGCCGTCGAAATCTTGCCAGTATATTGGGAACCTGATTCCTAATAATTCAGGTGCCCCAAATCTAAGACATTAGCTTTCTAGCACTGTTACCTCTACAGTACCTAAATCCTGAATATTTGCTTTCTTTATTTTGTTGTTTTCTAAACAACTTACTGCAATGGCTTGGTACTGATTCACTAGATATTGGCGACAATTTTGATAGTTTGGTGTAGTGGTAGGTTGTGCTTAAAGCCAAGTGGATTTGCACATTTTTGTGGATTAATTCGTGCAGAACGCATATCTGAACAGGTGCTGTTTGATGAGGTATATTCATACCTTGAAGAGAGACAATGTACTGGATGTAGCTCCTCAGTACAAAAGTGCCGTACGAATTGTGCCAGAAGATATGTTGAGAATTTGATTTCTATTGATTTAGCTGCCCAAATTCTGAGACATTATCTTGCTAGCGTTGTTACCTCTAAATAATCCAAATCTTGTAAGCTAGTTTGGTGTACTGCCTAGTTGTGATATCGGTGGACTAAATTCTATCTCGTGAGATCAGACTGTGCGATGAGGTATTCATTTGGATACCTTGAAGGGGGCCAATGTACTGGTTGTAGCTCCTCAGCAAGTGAAGTGCCGAGAACATGGTTTCGTTGAGCTTCAAGCACATAACTTAGGAGATCGCCAGCTGAGCGTTCAGATCTCTCGACGCCCTCTGCCGAGGGAATGACGGCAGTTAGCGGGAATTTGGACGTGTCAGGAGGCGGCCAATGGCGAGAGACCACGCCCACCAGTTCCGATCGTCGCTAGGAGACGAAAATGACATCAACCGGTGGCTCATCTGACTCCGCTGGGTGACCCAGTGTGAAGAGGGCGGTAATGAGGGTAGCAGGCGTAGACCTAAATTACCTACAGCCTTAGGTTTTTCTCCGATACTACTGGACCAAAGTTTATGAAACGGATCTACTTGATCCTAGAATATCGGTGCATACCAGTTTTTATCAACCCTAAAGGGTTGCATTGGCGAAAATATTCAAAAATCGTGATATTAAAAACTTTCAAGGTAACAGTAATGATTTTATGGATGTCATTGGTAGTCTTTGTCACATAGAATCAGCAATGCGACTTGCTTGATACATTTCTAGTGCACGTAGGAGCACAGATCAGCTGAGGGACATTTGAACCTAATTTGTTTCTTAATAGACTTATGGTGCTGAAGCCCTTTTCTTCGGACACTGTTCCAAAGAAAGTTTTCTATTGAGCTGAGTCTATGATGCATTTTCGAAATACAACTACAAGGACAATGTCATTTATCAAAAGAAAATAAGTGAGAAAAAATAATAGTAAAAAATAAATAAATAAGTAGCAGAAAAGAGTGAGTAAGAGAGAGAGAGAGAGAGAGAGAGAGAGAGAGAGAGAGAGAGAGAGAGAGAGAGAGAGAGAGAGAGAGAGAGAGAGAGAGAGAGAGAGAGAGAGAGAGAGAGAGAGAGAGAGAGAGAGAGAGAGAGAGAGAGAAAGCTTGTTTATTATTTGAATTGATCTACATGACAATAATTTGCTGAAAAATGAATGAAGCTTAAATATAAGTTTTTTCATCCCGTACGATTTTCCCCCGTTAACGCGAGGAGCAGCATCTAGAGCACGCAACTGCAGATTGCTAGATGTTAGATCTTCTTGTATCTCTACACGTACCTATCTATGTACACGAATAAACAAACGCTATCGTCACGATAGTCTTTGTAGAATTTCAATTTCAACGATTCTCTGGAATCCGAGGTCGAGTTGAAGGAGATTGAATTCATTTTACACTGTGCTTCATCAGCTATCTTCACAGGCATCGAATAGCTAGGTTCGAGTTATTAACAGATCTAATGAAACATTGAATTCGCCAACGCCCAAATCTCGTCTAACACATCAGTCCTCGTCTGAGCACCAAAGTTAAGCAACGTCGGGTTTGGTTAGTAGGTAGGTAGGTACTTAGATGGGTGATCATCTGGGAGCGCCGCGATTACGGCATCTTTTTTATTTTTTGTCTTTTTATTCAATATTTCATCTACCTAAATCAAGTTTACTTGATCTGGCCGCGTGGAATGGTTCGTTTTGAGTGCCTCCTCTGCTTTATCAAATGGTCATTTCCATAGTTATTTTAATTTTAACATGCCAAATTTAACCTACAATCATTAATTTCTATGAGAATTTTTTCACCTCCTTTTCTATACCATAATTTACAATTTTATATCATCAGGTACTTGAATTTAACAGCAACAAAAAATATAACTTCATCATCTTCTATATGTCCAGATATACTAATTGTCATCCGAATAATTGAATTCTTCCACCAACTTAATGCTATTTTTATAAATTTAACCAGAGCTAGCAACTTCTCATTTCGGTTCAGCATGGAGATCAAATCCTTCCTCGTTAGCTTAGACTTTCCTAAGTAGGAACTCAGTAGGAACTTTCCTAAGTAGTACTCTAAACTCGCTCAATATTGGAAGAATCGCCAGAAAATCGTTTGAAGTCTCCATCTCACCCAAATTACATAGTGAACATCTGTTCGCAATCCCCTCCCTCCACCATCTGTAGTTGTCACCGTTTTTACTTGAAGGGATTATCCTATCAAAGTCATTAGTGGGAAGGAAGTTGTAGGTAACCGTTGGGAGGGCCGAGCGCCTACTGTCAGTAACGTAACGTGCATCTATATATCGCAAGATATCTAGCCGATGAACAGGCCGAATTCCAAATGCACTAAGAGAACCGTGTGGCTCAAATGCCTGCAGGGGCCTATTTCATAAAACAACAAGTTACAAGTGTACAAGTTAACAAGTACTTGAAATGCACGGTAAACTAGAACAATTGTTTCACCAAAACAAAGAGTACAAGTGCAGATAAGTTACACTTGTAGAAGCTAAGTTTACAAGTGTAGCAGAAAAGAAAAACAGCGTATGGGGGCTAACGAAATGAACAACGTCAAGCGGGATGCCGAAATTGAAGTTTTGTCAGCGAATCGTAATATAAAAACGGTGTTGAGTACACGATAGGATGTTTATCGTACATGGCAAGGTGTAATGATTGGAAGACAGACAAATTATAAACTGAAAAGTGGAGAAAGTGTGTATTTGATTTCAACTTATTCCAATGGCTGGTATAATCGGATTTTTCTCCTTCATTCAGCAGAAATGATTAATTAGTTCATCAAGTCTTAATGCTGCTGGGTTAGGAATATCATCGGGAAAATTGCACAGAGTCACGCACCATTTGAATCTTTCAAGGGTCTCGGAAGACATCCTAAATCTCTCGTTACGCTCAAAAATACCCACAAAACAAGCGTTTATTCGTGGCCAACAAAATCTTTGGCGTCTTCTACGCTGATTACTTCTTTCTTGTCTGTTTTCTTCAGCAGAAGATGATTCTCACATATTAAACACCGAAAAATTGTCAACTCACCATGCTGGGAAATTACAAGTTTACAGGTGAACGGACGTAGGTTAAAAATCAGCCATTTTTTACAACTGTAAACCAGTGACTTGTTCAAGATGATGGAAAAACACCTGTAACTTTTCCAAATTCGCCTGTACACTTGTTAATTTTCACAATGCATTATAAGTGTACACTTGTACCCTTATGAAACGCTTGCACACTCATTGTTTACAACGTGTACATAAAATTGGCTTGTAACTTGTCACTTGTTGCTTTATGAAATAGGACAAGGTGAACGGAATGGCCGCATATTAGATCAGCAACAAATTTTCGATATATTTTTCAAACTTTCAACCCTTCAATTCCACCCTTTATTATTGGTCAAAAATACCTAGGAGTCAAAAAGGTCAAAAAGGACCAAATTAACCCCATATGAGACTTTGACTCAAGTTTCACAAACGTAAAAGGTATGTATACACGTCTGCTTAAAAGCCTTCAAGATAGTGTACACTAACCTGTAGGCAGGGTTGCCAGGTGTCCGGTTTTGGCCCGGACAGTCCGGTTTTTTAACAAGTTGTCCGGGCGAAAATCACTCTGAAAACCGAATGTCCGGTTTTCCTAGGAAGAGTGGCACATTTCCAGTTGTGGATCCTATCCTAGGTTGCTATTCTACGAACCCAGCCGTGACTTCTAGAGAACCTACCCTACATCAACCTTCCAACCTTCTTATTTTAAATTATCTTTTGGAAATCGACCATAGAAAACTATTTAAATGTCCATTATCATAAAAATTTGTACTCTTGTCACATTATTTCATACGAAGGAACTCTCAATCTCTTCCGTTGGCCATTACTTGTGCATTCGCTCTTTCTGTTTTAGACGGAGGTGAATAATCTTGAATTTAGAACCTAATATCGTGATTTTTGTAGCTAAAATCTTAAATTATCGGCTATTTATTGATTCGAACGTTTTCTGCCATTCTAGCAGGTTTGTAACCTACATAAATATGATTTTATAAAAGTTCTTAAGTACCATCACTAATTAGTATTGTTTACTTTATTTATCGCAGTATTTACTCTCACTCCATTCATCCTGACTTTATGTCTCAATGAACCTATAAAACCAAAAATAAACATTACTAGCTGTTTATCATTTAATTAGGTACAAACTCAGAAACGAGTATAAATGTCAACCTCTCTGTATGTTCTTCTAACATATAAGTTGGCTATAATGTTGAAATCGTTAAATTGTTGAGCCTTTGATGGTTTCCAACCAAATAGAGGATAGTACCGTACTTTATTATTTTGTTGTCGGTAATTCTTCAGCCTTCTTAACGTGTGTGATACATGAACTTCCATTATCATATAGGGATGAATAAAGGAGTACCTGATGGTTGTAATTATCGGTACACAAAAATGCATTTAAAACATCACATAGAACAAAAATGACTTCATTTTAAGAAAATATATTTAGTTTTTATTAATATATTTTAACAAATCAGATAGATAATTCCTTATCAACTACCAATCATATGCATATCAATTATTGTGCTGCATACAACGAGCTTATAACTGTATATTTTTTAAACAGTTTTTTTAATCTGCTTTCTCGACTTATAGCGTCCGGTTTTTTTCCCTCATTCACCTGGCAACCCTGCGTGTAGGTAGTGAACCTAGCACGGCGCACTGGGGGTATACCTCACACTCAACCCATGACAGTCGTGCGGGTTTAGTCTACTCCATATCAAATCCGTTAGCGGCGATTGTTTCATCAAGGAACATCATAATTATTATTACTATAACGGGTTCTAGAAATCACGTCGAATGGAAACTCATCAATAATCTGAACTCAAGACTTTTTGATGAGTTTCCCAAACGAAGAGGAAACTCGTCTAAACTCCATAGACAAGAAACTCATCGAAAAACTGCGACAAATCAATTTACCCTCATAAAATTATTACATAATGTGTTAGCTTTTATTTTTATTTCGTCTGCTGTCCAGCGATGTCAGGGCACTCCTCGAAAACTGGCTTCAGGACACTCTTCAAAAGTAAGAGCAGTCGGGGCTTTAATCGAAATGTGGTTGATGGGAAACTCGTCGCCTTTGCGTCAACCCTGAACTACCTGCTATTATTACAACTCAAGGCCACCATGAATACCAGGCCAAAACTCTTACCTTCTATAGAACAGGCTTATATTATTTATTTGGGATGGCGTACTGGTTCTTTGGGGTTCAGCTACTCACTAGTACCTAGTCTCTATGATCTCACAAAAATATTGTACAAAGTACAAAATATTTTCACAGTTATTTGTACACTTGTTTAAACGGTGTACCACTCCATGAAATCGGGTCAATTATAATTTTTGTCACCTATAGAAGGACTTCCTTAAAATCATTGGAACGTGAGTTATTCTATCACATTAATTTTCAGTTGTTGGATGGTCTGAGTAGAAGGGCCAATCAATACAGAAATAATAAACCTTTTTGTATAGTATACAGCGTTTTTCTCATAGTTTGGATTTTTCATACCACTTTGGATACATTCTGATAGGTCGTAAAAAACTCTCCAATAACACATACATTTATGGTGTGTAATTTCAACTACCGCAACTAAAAAAATAGCTTAGGCGGTATTGTATTTTAATGTTTGGGGGCGGTTAAATGGTGGTGAGGAGGAGGGCGGCAAACTGATCTTTGAGCACCCCGACAAACCTTCTAGGTCAGGCTCTCATCTGATCAGCGCACCTACGTGCATTGAATCTTAAATATCCCTCAGAGCTCCATTTCAAATTTCAATTAGCTTCACGGGTTCCTTAGTGTAGCTTAACATCGTAACCGATTTGCGTAATGCAATTTCGTAGTGGTTGGGTGAAAGTCGGACTTCATCCACATGCCTACGTAGATAGAGGCAAGTAGTATCCGAATATTCATCCTGGGCCACCGACTTCAATCTCTGTTGAAAATGCTTTTCTGTTAAATCTCTGATAAAAATGATTCCGACTTCAATCTCTGTTAAAAATGCTTTTCTGTTAAATCCTGTTAAAAATGCTTTTCTGTTAGACCCTTGATAAAATTTTTCATCACAAAACATCAGAACACATTTTTTATCACAAAACATCAGAACCAGTGACTTTTTCATTTGGGGGGGTATGTTAAAAGGATCTCTCCAATAAAAATAAAAATGTCTCATCCATTTTTACAATTTTCACTTAAGCATATCGAATTCATTGAATGTTTCGCGTATATCGATAGAGATAGAGATATGAAAGTATACAGGTTTATTGAGCAACTAGTATACGGAGAAATCTCAGCTGATAAAATTGCAAATTTTAAAACACAGTTGAAAAATGTAGGGGTTGAAAAATTCGTAAATACCGTTAAGAAAACAATACCGGTATCTCCGAAAAAAGGCGTGAAATATAAAAGGAAAAATATCAAAGAAAATATGTTGGAGAATTACGTTATTCGTAATAATCGAGATAAGAAATTTCTACAAGAGTTGAACGTAAAGATTTTTTTAAAGATGATCCCAGATAAAAATATAATTGTGGACGATGGTAATATTATCGATATAATATTACCTTGATTTCGTATTCGCGCTTATCTGAAATTTCATCGTCTTTTGCAACTCCGTCAGTTCGTAGTATTCTGAGGGGTAAGTTAAAAGGATCTCTACTATAAATAAAATGGAATACTTTAAAGCGTTAAGAGAACTCGAAGATGGAAATTGTCTTTCCAAGAGCGAGTGGCAGGCAGTATCTAAATCTGGAGAACTGACTGATTATTTCGTGAGGAAGTATCATAAGTTTTTGGATTTAGCAACTGTGAAACGTAACTTTCTCAATGGAAAAAATAAACTAACTGAAAACATTCTAAATTTTACTCCTTTCAAAAATATCAACGTTTGCAAAAATTGTGGTGTTAGAGTACAAAATGGTGATATTTGTTTTGAATGCATCGAAGAGGATAATCAAAATATGCTAAAGAGTGTGCACAGTATATTTACATTTGTAAGAGAATCTGTAGTAAGAGGAGAGATGGAAAAGGAGATGGAAGAGGAGATGGAAAAATATTAGGTTTTTATAAGAATCCCTTATAAAAATTATAATTTAGTATTTACTTTAATCCTACCTATAATTCCATTTTCTTTCTCGTTTTGTGTTTTCATAAGCTCCTTCAGATGATCTACGAAATTTTCTTTTCCTATTCCAATTTTATGATGTCCCCAAGCAAGAGTATCCATACCATTTTCCAGAATATGCCTTTTATCATCGTAGGCACTGAGCGCTTTCTTGTTCTGTTTAATGGTATAAATATCGTGCTTGTTTGTTCTGAACATCATTTGCGTTTTGTAGATCGGTTTCTTGGTCAACAGACATTCTTTGAAATCATTGAATTTAATGTCCTGTTCAATAACGTTTTTCTTGATCCCTTTCGCTTTCTTTGTTTCTTTTTGATTCTCGAACGTTTTGTGTGCGTAAAGTTTCGATCTTAGTCCGACAAATTCCTCCATTACTTTTCCGCTCATTTCATCTTTGAATTTTCCAAGTACTTTCTTGTTCACTTGAGGTATACCGTAGACATTTTCTTTCGGATAATCGGATGTATCAAACTGATCAATCATGTTGTTTTTAATATTCGAGTAAAAGTCTTCAGTCTTTATATCCATGATCAGACTGTCCGTGTCACAGTACATCAATTTGACATTTTCTCCGTATTGTTTCTTTATCGTGTTGTAATAAAAATCGTACATTAGAGTTTTTGAAATGTCCAAAATACTCATTCCAATGTAGATTGGTTTATTGAAAAGAATTTTGGTCTTTTTCATGTGAACTGCTGCTAAATTTTCAGTGAATATCGTTCTACGATCAAAAGTAGGTTTTGCTATCAATAATTCCAGTTTCTTTCCGTTTGAGCATAATTTGATATCGATTCTTTGCCTGATATTTTCCATCGTTTTTCCGAATACACTGTTGTTCATCAATTTGAAAAATTCCTTTTCAAAATCATTTTTCGCTTTCGTTCTCAGTTCCGTGTTGAAGTCAATGTACACTTTCAACCAATCCGATTGATCAAACTCCAGAACTTTGTGTATTTTCTTTAGTTTCATCCCCATGCTCAGACACTGTTTCAAATTCCTGTAGTGCAAAACGTATCTATCTTTGTTGTACAAAGTTGTCATCAGTTTAGGTAATTTTGTATTTACAATCCTGTTTTCCGGTGCAAGTGGTAGATCCGAGTGTAAATCGTGTAGTTCTTTAGGATATTCCAAGTCAACTTCCAGAAAATAACCTTTGGGAGACTCATCACTTATATTTTCAACATCTAAATTATCCATATCTAAATTGTACAAGTTCTCTACCCATTTAAAACCACCAGATGGTAAGTATTTGGACATTGCCCATCCATAAAGGTTGTTAGCGTCTACGTACGCTATGTAACTCGTAGGTTTAGATGGGTCATATTGTTCACCCATGTACTTATTGTTTGCTTTCGCGTACCTGTTACTACATTGAGATACTCCACCGCGAATTCCTTTTTCTATCATTAAAATTTTATTATAATCGGTCAACAGTTCCAATTTAACTTTTGTCATTTTCAACATACAATCCCATGAGAATCCAGGTGTTGTGTAGTACCATGCAGGATCTAGTTTGTACGTTTTCAGGGAAATATCTCTGAAATTTTCCATTACATCTGCAAGCAGTAAGATGTCACTTTTGTTGTAAAGCGCGGTGAATTCCCACATGTTTTTAATACCGAATTTTTCCCAAACTTCTTGTGCATTTTTATATTCGTTTTCTTTTACATTTTGTTTATTTAGATGGCTGTAAAATTTCTCTATAGGTGGCAAACAGGTTTCATCGTACCTTTCCGAACTATCCATGTACTCATATGGGTAAGCTAGTTTCCTTGTCATCAACTCCAAGTTCTCTGTTCCAAAATGTTTTACCAGTTCCTTAAATTGATCTTTCGTTAAATTTCCCACTAGTTTTTCCAAAGAGCTTGCTAGAAATTTGTACGAATCCACGAACCTTATTTCAATTTTATTCATTACTTTGTTTCCTTTCTCATTCAATTTTCCAGAGTCGTACCTAAGAATCTTTGAAAACGAAATGTACTTTTCCTCAGTATTTGGAATCAATCGTATTTCCCCTTCATCCTCTCCGAGTTGTTTTATAAATAAGTGGGCATCGTACCCAGCCAGGTTGTGGAAAAATACAGGTACGAATCTCGGACATTGATACTCCAAATTACACAGAGAATGGGCGGTACCTCTAAATTCTCCTGACAAATGGTCATGATCTTTTACTTTTATACAATTATCAGGTATATTTGACTTAAAAACTTCTAATTCTTCAATATATATATCTGCTTGATTGTCATTCTTTTTATCAATAAAGTGTTGAATTGTTTTTCTCATTACATCAAGTTTCTTTTCTAACATTGGAGGCAATTCGTTAAAACCTCTCTCACAAATGTGACAAGATTTAGCATTTTTGAATTCCTGTTCCTGTTCGTTTGTCAATGGTTGCATGGGTACAATTTTATCGTAATATTCCTTAGCAATGTGTAAAACTTCCTCTTTCAGTTTCTGATAAAATACTTTTGGACAATCTGGACCAGAATATTCGACTGGAGGTTTATAATATCCGTTGGAATACTTTATGTAATATGAAAAACTGCTAGCTTCGTGTTTTTGAATTTTATTAGTGAACGCATTAGTTTCATCAGGTTGACAAGTTTGAAGTTTGCTTAGAAAACTTTCAAAGTCCGAGTAGATAACGAATGGTACTTTCATGGAGCGTTTATAATTTTCAAATTGTAAAACATTATCGTAAGGTTCTGGTAGTTCTACTTTAACAGCTTTATGAGCTCCACAATATTCTTTATGTTCGTTTAATTTGAACTGAGTTCCAAAGCTATTCAAGCACATTTTACATAAAAATCGTTTGTGGCCATCCTTTGTTAGCTGACTATGACCAACAAGTTTCCATAAGTCCTTGATCCAACAATAATGTTCAGTTTCCTCGTTTTTCAAGTAAAACAAGTCAATGTGCCTTTCCTTTTCCTCTTTCGTTATTTCCAAGGGTATTATAATATTTTTTTCATCCAGACTGTAAACATTTATGGAAATCCCAGTTCTTTTCTCAAACAATTTTATACTCGTAAGTTTCATAGGAAAACTGATATCTTTCAACGCTTCATCAAACTCATGTTCCCATGTTATGTAATTTCCTATTCTATACGAATGTTGGTCAGCTGGATGAAGTGCAGACAGAACAGACCAAAGGAAACATTTATTATCGTCATTTTTCACATTTGTAATTGCTTTCCTATATTGTAGAAAATTAGGGAGTGGGATGTAAGACGATCCTCTCAAAGGAGTGTACTTGTTAACGTTCAGTTCTAAATGTTTGATTTTGTGAAGTTGCCATTGAGATCCTTTTATTTCGAACGTTTCCATTTCATTTAGAATTTTCTGTTTCATTTCCTCGTAACAATTTGGTACTTCTGCTGACTGCAATATTATTACGTTTTTAGTTTTGAAATTGAGTTCATGATACTCCATATTATTTTCGTTAGTCCCTTTTTTAAATTCTGCGATTAAAACTACATTAACTTTTAGTTTCATTTCTCTAAGTTTCATGTTGATTAAACCAGTTACGATTTTTTTAATACTGTCAAGAAATTTGTAAGCATCTTTAAATCCTTTCGTATTTTTAATATCGTAAGTCACTAATCTAGATTTAAATGCAGTTTCCTTTTCTCCAACTTCAGTTCTCGGTTCTTTGCTTTTTTCAAATATTTTTTCACTAAAATTAAATACTTTGTGCAATTTCCTCGGATTTACAAATACAGGTTTCGCTTTCCTAGATTCTTTGCTTTTTTCAAATACTTTTTCAAATATTTTTTCACTAAAATTAAATACTTTGTGTAATTTCCTCGGATTTACAAATACAGGTTTCGCTTTCCTAGGTTTTCTGATAGTCATTGTCCGGTCCGGGTCGTTTTTTTCATGGCGCTTAGACTTTAGGTGTCTAGCCCAATTTTTATAAGTAGTGCTAACATCGCACTTTTCACAATGTCTTCTCGCATCATACATTTTATTATAGAATATATTCTTTTAACTAGCCCCTCATTTTTTTTTTTTTGAATTCTTAAAGGTGAGGGCGAATCGCCCTCACCTTTTTCTTTTGTCTATTATAGTAGAGATCCTTTTAACTAGCACGGTGGTTGTTTAGTTTACTATGGAATCACCAAATCAAAAAAATGAAAAAAATACATGCATAACATCAAGTTTGTGGTAGTTTCGTTATTGTTAACCGAGATCAAATTTTGCGGCTCACATGTGAGCCATAAAATTTCGTATGAAATGAAAAAGCCGCGGCTGGAATTCAAGCCGCGGCTCACATGTGAGCGTCGGCTCTAAAATTATGAGCTTTCTTACGTTAAAACAGGGGGAGCGAATCGCTCCCCCTCTTTAAGAGTTTTAAAAGAAATTTTTAAATGTTATCGACTTTAACGTTAAAGAGGGGTCGCGAATCGCGACCCCTCTTTAAGAGTTTTAAAAGAAATTTTTAAATGTTATCGACTTGTATTCGACTTTAACGTTAAAGAGGGTGGCCAATTTGGCCACCCACTTTAAGAGTTTTAAAAATCTTCTTTAAATGTTCTCGACTTGTATTCGACTTTAACGTTAAAGAGGGGGGGGTCCAAATCGGACCCCCCCACTTTAAGAGTTTTAAAAATATTCTTTAAATATTCTCGACTTGTATTTGCCTTTTCATCGGACCCGTCTGCCAGACGGGTCCTATGTATTTACTGTTAAAAATCAAATTGACTTGTATTCGTCTTTACATAGGACCCGTCGATTCGACGGGTCCTATGTATTTACTGTTAAAAATCAAATTGACTTGTATTTGCCTTAATAGGAGACCCGGTGAATCACCGGGTCTCCTATTTAAAGATGGAAGGCTAGTTAAAAGAATATATTCTATAATAAATAAATAGAAATGAATAGGGAGCAGCTATTGAAAAAAATAATTTTGAAAACAACACAAACAAGCTTTCTGAACTAGAAATCGGAAAACCTTACAAAATTATAAACTTTGAATTTGTGTCAACGAAATACTCGTGGGAGGCTGTTATAGCCAATCTAGGAGAATTTAGAGTGTTCATACCAGAAAGATGTATTCAAAAATTTGATAAAAATGAACTCCAAGCTCTAGTTGAGTACGGTGTTTGCTTAGTGTACCATGGAATCACCAAATCAATAAATGGGAGAGACATGTATAACATCAAGTTTGTTTAATAAAAACGTTTTAATGGAAATTTTCCATTAAAACAACAATATTATACTAAGATTTTTTCAGAATTCAATTTCCCTCTGCATGTTTTTAAAACAGTTTCATAATCTTTTCCGTTTGAAAGTTCTTTTAACACTATCAAAGACAGATGTCCACAAATTGGAGGATCGTTATACTTTTGAATTTGTTCGGAATTGTAAAAAATATGTTTATTTTCCAAGTATTTTACCAACTCTTTAGGAGGTGGTGCGTTTCCATAGGAATCGAAATAATACTTTTCTTTTTCGGATTTTTTAAAATAACAAGTCCAGTGACTACCATTTTGATAAGAATTTTCCAAATTAATAATTCCACATTCAACGGGTTTAGATCGATCAGGAAGTTCATCTTTCATGAAAATACCTCGGAAATGTTTTATTTTAAAATTTTTCGCGAAACGATGTAAATCTAAATTACTCAAAGGTTGGTAGTTTTCCGTTTTTTTCGTTTTTTTAAACCGGACCCAATACTTAAACTTTTTGCTTTTTGAGCTAGTTTTTCCATCTCGAGATTATGACGTTTTATTTCCGCTTCTTCAGCAGCTTTATGTTTCGAATCTATTACTGAAGATGCTACTGCAGCACCTCCACCTAATAACGCTCCAAGTGCTCCCATTCCTGCAAACACCAATGGTAAGAATCCACCCGTGTGATTCAATTGTAGTTGTTCGTAATCCAAAGTTAACGTAATTCCTTTCTTTTCTCCTCTCGCTTTTTCAAATGCTTTTGATTGAGTTTCCCACAGTTTGATTTTATGTTTTCCGTTTCCTGAAATTTGTTTCGCTGTCAAAAGAATTGTAACACTTCTGCGCTTCTTGTAAGCGGCTCGCATTTTGGTTAGTTGATTTTCGGTTAAATCTATTTTTTTCGTAATCATAGTTATTTATTATAGTAAATTTTTTTAATAACGAACTCTCATACCAAAGGACCGTTTACTCATTGTAACTTCCTCACCAAAGGATTGTTTACTCATTTCAACTCCCATACCTTCAACTCCCATACCAAAAACTTGTTTACCTTTCATTCCACCCATCACTACAGCTGCAGCAGCTTTTTCTTTCCAACTTGAATCACTCGCGAACATTCTTTCTTTTGCCACTTTTTCCAGTGCTTTATCCGCTATGTGTCTTTCTTTCGTGCCTGTGTGATCTCTGTAATATATATCATGTAGCTTACAACCTTCGTCCAATTTATTAATTCCAGGATCTCCTCTTTTCAATCGTTCATCTAGTTTTGTAAATGGGCCACAATAGTTGTATCCGGGTAAATGCATTTCAGGTACGAAACCATCTAGTTTATTCAGCAAAGTATTTAAAACTCCGGATCCACTTTTAATAATTCCTTTCGGCAAACTGTTTACAACTTTCATCAGATATTCTATTCCTTTGGGATTATCTATGTTTTTTTCCAACTGATCGCTTATAAACTTTACAATTCCTAATTTTTCATTGTGAAAATTGTTATTACCAGCTCGTTCTTGTGCGTGCAAATAGAACAAACGCTGTAGCAGCTGTTGGAGGTTGTCAATGTATTTAAATTCCACTGGATTTTCAGAATATTCTATCAAACCCGAACCAACTTTACTTGCTTTGATTTCTTTCCAAATAGGTGCGATCAAATCTTTCCATTTTTTCCCCGTACTAGACTTTACTTTATTGGTAGTTGGATCGTTCTTTTGGTATAGAGAGTTCGTTTGAATGAGAATTTTCTTGTAAACTTTCAAATCCTCTTTAGTGTATTTATCAGGATCAGGTCCTAGAGGATCAGTTAACAAACGCCATAATCCGTGAGTTCCTTTGTAAGTTTCATTTTGAATAACGATTGCATCTCCATTTACTTGAATTTGTTGGTCTCCGATGTAAATTTTGTCCTCTTTTCCCCATATACCAAATTGTTTATCATCCTGTCTGATGTAAAGTCTCGCAATAGGACCAATTCCTTTCGGACCAACGCTATTCGATGGGGTTTCATTCCGATCTACCATATCCATGATGCTTGATAAGCTACTTCTCGTGTTTACTACGGTATCATCTGACGCAGTATCAACTAGTGCAGAAGCTCCTTCGTTTGGATTAATGTCAAAAGTATTAGTTGGTCCAAAAGTTACAACTTTCTTTCTAGGAGAACTAGTTGGCTTGTAGGGAACAATTTCTAGTTTCTTTATGATGTCTTCATCAGCTTGTTTCACAGCATTTATTACTTCAACTACTTTTTCAGTGATGGGTGCAAACATCTTTTCTTGAGTTTCTCTTTCGTTAAACTTATCTACTCTAGCTTCTCGGAAAGCACGCTTCATCTCTTGTTTTTGTTTTTGAATTTCGTTAGCTTCCTTGACAGTCATTTCTTTTTTAGGTTTTTTCAGGAAAATTCTATTTTCTGGTTCTGAATCATCAGGTTGATTACGAGTTTCTCTTTCGTTAAACTTATCTACTCTAGCTTCTCGGAAAGCACGTCTCAACTCTTGTTTTTTTTTTTTGAATTTCGTTAGCTTCCTTGACAGTCATTTCTTTTTTAGGTTTTTTCAGGAAAATTCTATTTTCTGGTTCTGAATCATCAGGTTGATTACTAGTTTCTGAATCATCACGAGTTTCAATCTTTTTTTTAATTTCCTTACATTTTTTCAACAAAAATTTTTCTAAATGTTTTTCAGTAGACATTTATTATAGTAAAAAAAAAATTTTTTTTTTGTCGAATATTTAAATCCAAATTTAACGGTTATTTTAACGGTTATTTTAACGGTTATTTTAACGGTTATTTTGATCGTTTAACGGTGTTTTTGACCGTTTATTCACCGACTCGAGAAACGTTTTCTCAAACTTTTTCATGTATCGACCGTCTTTTAATTGTTTTGTTAGGTTTATCGTTAGAAATCCAAAATCATCGTCCCAACATTCGTTGTATATTTCTTTGAATCGTTTGAAAGTAAAATCTGTTCCAGCATACTTATCGTAAATCACTTTCATGTAATCTGGATCTTGCTTGAAAATACACAGGAAATTCAGATTGCCTCTAATCAACTGTCTATCAACTTTAGTGAATGATTGAGTTAGATAAATGCAAGAAATATTCCTGTGACGCCCTTTCGCGTAATAATCTTTTATAACTCGTTGATGTTCAACATTAACACAATCATCGAAAATTACAAGACTGTTTGGTAGGCATTCATCTAGTACAATTAGTTCGTCGCAACTATCGTAAAAATGCACTATTTTCATTTCAAATTTAGCCTCTATTTTTTCACTATTTTTTCTCAAGCCTTTATAAAATTCTTGTTCTAAAGTTGTGGAACATATGTAGAGATTTTCATGGGGAATTCCCCATGGTTTAGTAATCAGGTTGTACAATAGAGTGGTTTTTCCACATCCGCTTGTTCCAACTATTAAACATCGAAGAGGAAGCGGTAGTAATCCATTATGAACTTTGTTTGATTCAAATGGATGAGGATCAATATTGTATTCATGACTCATTTTATTTATTATATATTATATAATAAATAATGTTTATAAAAATTTCAGGAGATACAATATGGTTTGAGGAACCGATTCCACTCGATCCGAATAAAGAGTATCAGTTGGGCATGTCAGCATTGATGTTTACAACTAGGAAAACGTTTGAGATAAAAAACTTCAAGTTTTCATTCACATTTCCTTTCCCCGATGAAACTTACGATGATGTGCATGAACTTAATGGTGAATACACAATGAGTTCGTTCAAATCCGAGTTGATTAGTCATTTGACTAGTTTTCAAAGTATTTTGTTAGCGAAAATAGATACTTTGAAAAAGCTCGAAAACCAGACGGTAGAAATACCAAAAGATAAACAAAAAGATAAACAAAAAGATACACAAAAAGATATACAGAAAGATATACAGAAAGATACACAAAAAGATATACAGAAAGATATACAGAAAGATATACAGAAAGTTAATCCGAATAATTTGAAATTCAATCTCGAACACCTAACTGACGATAGTTACAGAATTGCTGCTAACTTCCCCATGGATATGAAAATTATAAATGAAGGTAACTTTTGTGACATATTCCAATTGAGAACTTGTTCCGATAATTCATTCAAAAAGAACACCAACTACGTGTCAAATAACAATGCTACTCAACTCGTATTTTCGAGCAAAATAATCGAATGGCATTGCAACATTACGGAATACAGCTTTACTAATCACGAGGAACACCCACATTTGCACGTTGAACATGAGTTATTACACGTTTCTTTCATAGAGAAACCACTGTCACCTAATACTATTTACACGGAAAAACCAAAGAAAGTAGTTTTCATTCCACTAAGAAAAGGACTGAAAGAAATAAAAATGATAAAATTGTCAACAACCACGGGAAATAACGAACCCATTCGATTCAACGATATTAAAGCTTACTTGTTGCTGAAAAGTAATTAATTTTTTCATAGTAAATAAAAATTATACGGTTCCCCTTTAATAGGGGAGGCGAATCGCCTCCCCTCTTTAAGAGTTTTAAAAATATACTCTACTTGTGTTTAACTTTAAAGGTAGCGTCTCGTAGACACCACCTTTATTAGATTTTAAAAATATACTCTACTTGTGTTTACCTTAATTTAGGGCTGGTAAATTACCGGGTCTAAAAGTTTTTAAAAACGGCATGAAATTAATTTTAGTAAATAAAAAAAATAAAAAAAATTATATTTACTATAATAAAGTATGCATCAAACTAAAAAGGTATTTGATAAATATCAAGACTTTATTGTGCGAAAGCAATTTCGTACCATTAATCCAACTTCAACTCAGAATTTAAATGCAGAGAATAAAAGAACAATTTTCAAAATAGATTTAAGCGACGATTTTCTGTCTAAAGATATACAATATAACGTGGAGGGAGTTCTAAAGTCAAAAGATCCAACCAAGGAGTATTCAGGTTTAGATACTGTTAAGTTGGTAGATAATTTCGTAGGTCATATGTTTTCGAGTATAGAAGTGAAAAAACACAATGTGGTAGTAGATGAAATTGAAAATCCGGGCATTTGTGGCTTGGTGGAAGGTTTTGCTACTCAAGAATGTCCAAAAGATTATAACGGACAAGGTATGAATTCAGGATTCAACTCAATAGTTATCGGAGGAGGGAATTTCAATGCTGTTGGTTACCTTGGTGACTTAGGTTTGGGTTTTTTCAAAGATTTAACAGTTCCAATTTTCAAGGGAGGTTTTGAAATAACTTTTGTGAGAAACAGCGATAATAATATTATATTTAGATGGGAAAAAGATAGAGAATCTCCTATTCCTAATGAAGGTGTTGTAGAAATTACCTCTTTCGTTTTGAGAGTTCCGGTGATTGAATACACGGATGAAGCAAAAGTTAATTTGATCACAGATTTGAGAAGCACTCCGTATCAACTCCAATTTAAAAGTTGGCAATGCATAGTTAGGAACGTTACTGGAAACTCGTTACAGTTCGATTTATCTAGCGTTTACAGAAACGTTAATAACCCATTATGGTGCTTCGTGGTATTTCAAACTGATGTTTTGAACGATCAGACAAAAAACAATTCTGAATTCCATCATAAAGATGTGAAAAATTATTGGCTTGAATTAGGAGGTAGAAGGTATCCTGAGGAAACGCAGGATTTAGATTTCAATAAAAATAGATATGGTTTGGCTTACGATGCATTTTTAGAGTTCAAAAAGACTATAAGTTCTAAACAATCTATTCCATACATCATGCCTCATTTTTTCAAAAAAGAATATCCAATTTTTAGCATCGATTTGTCTGATCAACCTCAGAGTCTATCTAGTGGTAAAAGCAATAATTTGATGCTCAATGTTGATTTCAATACATTTGTAACAGCAGCAACAAGTAGGTACTACGTGTTACGCTATTATTGTAAGTGGATCGAATTTTGTGTACGACCCGACTAAAAATATGATTAAACGGGAAATTTTATAATTATTTTATAAGCTATATATTTTTAATGGAGTGATCTCCATTAAAAAAAATCGTATTAAACTTAAATAAATAATGTACAACGAAATTTATTGCTGTAAGTGTAAGAAAAAAACGAAAAATATAAACGTGAAAATTGTACAAACTGTGAACGGAAGGTGGAGAATTGCAGCTAAATGTGTTAAATGCAATTCTCATAAGAGCAAATTCATTCAAGATCCTAACGGAGAAAAAGCACCAATTCGTGCCATTTTTGATTGGGCTATAGAAGGCAAGGTACCGGACACATTAAAAAAATCGTATTAGACTTAAATAAAACATGGAGGATGAAATTTATTGCCATAAGTGTAAGAAAAGAACAAAAAATATAAACGCGGAAATTGTACAAACTGCAAACGGAAGGTGGAGAATTTCAGCTAAATGTGTTAAATGTGAGACTAACAAAAGTAAATTTATAAAAAATCCGAATGAGGAAACTAACGTAATTCCTGAAACTGAAGTTATAAATTTACCTGAAAACGAAAAGTTAGAATTTGCGAAAGAGTTACATAAACCCGTTAGAAAAAGATTTCAGAAAAGAAAAATTGTTACTCATGGAA
Organism: Adelphocoris suturalis; assembly: GCA_030762985.1. NCBI lineage: Eukaryota > Metazoa > Arthropoda > Insecta > Hemiptera > Miridae > Adelphocoris > Adelphocoris suturalis. The sequence goes on from CM061049.1 coordinate 23,472,584, forward strand.
AAGATGATCTTTGGGCTGCGGACTTGATTATAATGAAACAATACGAGAATGAAAACAAGGGGTTCGGTTACATGTTGAATATCATTGATACTTTTTTAAAGTACGTTTGGTCAATTCCATTGAAAAAGAAAAACGGAATAGCAGTTTCAAAAGCTTTCAAAGACGTTTTGGAAAATGTGAAATTTCATAACCATTCTACCCCTAAACTCCTTCACACGGACAAAGGTTTAGAATTTGAAAATAGACTTTTCAAAGAACTTTTAGACGAGTATAACATAAAAATGTATCACACGGAAAGTTTAGAAAAATCCGCAATTATAGAAAGATTTAACAGAACTTTGAATCAGAAAATGAAAATTCGTTTCGAGGTGAATGGAAATAAAAATTGGATCGATATTCTACAGGAATTAGTTAATGAGTATAACAAACAGGATGTTCATCGTTCCATTGGAATGGCACCTGCTCAAGTTGACGCGAAAAATGAAAATGAAATCCTGAGATATTTATTTAAAAAGAGTGGAAAAAATGGAAAAAAGAAATTTAAAATTGGAAATCGTGTAAGAATTACGAAATCGAAGAAAACTTTTGCAAATAAATATGAAGCAAATTGGACAAAAGAAATTTTTGAAATAGCTGAGATTTTAGGAACGAACCCTGTTACTTATAGAATAAGAGATTTAAATGGAGAGGAAATTCAAGGAAGTTTTTATTCTGAGGAATTACAACTCACGAAATTTAAAAAAAAATAGGTTTTAAGTCAGTTTTTATAGGGATTCCCTATAAAAACACAATGTATAATTATTGTAAGTCTAAGTGATATTAAATGAATTCCCATAAAAAAAAATCAAAGGAAATTTCAGCAAAATGTCCCAACTTAACCGCACATTCTCTGGCTTCTTAATTTCTACACAGCATCCATTCCTGAACGATCTCTCTACCTCTGTTTATAAGAGGGGATCTTTGAATGGCGCAACCTTGCACGACTTCGATGGAGTTTCAAGTCCATGAGTCATTTCAACTTAGCTTTTCAGTTACGTTGAAGTTTCGGTTTTTGCTGTTTTTAAGTAGAAATTAAGAGCAGAACAGTTAAGGAAGGAGATTTTGACGATAAGGTCGACTCTCACTCCCGTCGAGGTGGGATTAGATTAATTATTAGCTTAAAGGGCCCATCAGCTAATAACGAAGTCTAAAACCTCGTCGAGAGTGTATCCTCATTATATAGAAAAAAAAATTTCTCGGTTTGAGACGGGCAGCGATCCCCCGATGTCTCTCTTATGAAGCGAGAATGCTAACCACTGCACCAAAGCGACCAGTTGAGATGAGAAACACGTTCCACAGTCTTGGATAGTAAATTCCAAGGCTGAATGAGGTCAGTGAGGGGGGAGGACCAGAAGCGCCTCGCCTCTTGACTCGGGGTGATGTAACCGGTTTCTGATAAGAATTCGCCTCCCCCCGGACACTCTCTCTCTCGCCTCTCATATTAACTAACCCCTCAAACGGTAGATTGCGCATGCAGCACTATATTAAAGAGAGATCGACTCATTTCTCTCAGAACAACCTTGTTCAATATGTTTTAATGAAGAACCTTCATTAAAACTAACAATTTTAAACTATTATTTTTTTTACAAAACTACTCTATCTTGAAACTCTTGGATGAAATTCTCACTCAAGTTTTGATTTTTAATTATTTTATCCCAATCTACTCTATCTTGAAACTCTCTGATGAAGTCTTCGGATAGTTTTTGCTCTCTAGAAATCTCACACCAATTTACTTTGTCTTGAAACTCTCTGATGAAGTCTTCAGATAGATTTTGTTTATATGAAATATTAAGCCAACCTACTCTATCTTGAAATTCTCTGATGAAGTCTTCGGATAGTTTTTGTTTATATGAAATAGTATCCCAACCTAATCTATCTTGAAACTCTCTGATGAATTCTTCAGATAGTTTTTGTTTATATGAAATCTCATACCAATTTACTTTGTCTTGAAACTCTCTGATGAAGTCTTCGGATAGTGTTTGACTAAATGAAATTGCACACCAATCTACTCTATCTTGAAACTCTCTGATGAAGTCTTCGGATAGTTTTTGCTCTCTAGAAATCAATCTCCAATCCACTTTATGTTGAAACTCTCTGATGAAGTCTTCGGATAGTTTTTGTTGTCTAGAAATCCCATACCAAGGTATAATATAACCAGGCTCTTCAACAAAATCTCTAATAAACTGTTTATGTTCGATCGAATCAAAATTTAATATGAGGGTTTGTGGATTTACATTTAAGAATATACATTTATTTTTATTTGCTGGAATATTCATAGTTTTGCAAAAAATGAAATAGTTATAAGCATCTGTGATCTTGTCTCGAATCTCCATGCAAATTTCAGTTGGTAATACGATTTCGTTATCCATCTTTTATTATAGAATATATTCTTTTAACATACCCCTCATCTGAATTGAATACTTAAAGATGAGTCCCCGGAAAAAAAAATATTTTCTATAATAAATAAAGAGATATGGGTTTAGACGACGAAGCATTAGATTTATGTAAAGAACATGGAGGTTTCTGGAAGTTTGTAAAGACACCTGAATTTCAATTTTATGAAAAAAACCTTGACGCACTAGAGAATATTTTACATGAATTGGAGGAGTATAGACTTAGTAAATTGTTGTTGAAAGAACGTTTATTGGGTATCAATGGTAAACCACCACTCCATACAAAAGAAAAAGTTGAAGCAGACCTTAATAAAAAAAATATTAAGGTTCCTAAAAATGCCACTGAACATCAACTTAGAAAAGTGGCTTATATTGTGTATAAAGCTATACTGAAGAAGCAGTTTGAGGATAATTTTTACGCTTGCTAAAGCTCAGAATGCTTGGGGTATGAAGGAGATTTTATTTTTAATGAGCTGTGTTCATTAAAAAGTTCTTAAGGAAACTTTACAATTCTCTTTCTGAAAAAAATACTATGTAAACATAGTATTTTTTTTATGGCATTTTTTTAGGATAGAAAAATGATTTTTTATGACATTTTTTAGGATAGAAAAATGATTTTTTATGAATTTGTGGTGATTGGAGGGAAAGGGTTATTTATATAAAGATTTTCTTTATATAAACGATAAAGAAATTATAATATTTACTCAAAGTCAATCAGAAAAGCCTTTGTCTTTTTATCAATTCCTTTATAAATAAGTTTTTTGGGGTGATTTTTCGGGTCGTTTCTAACATGTTCAAGAAGTCGACCAGAAATTGTCTTGGGTAAAAATAAATTTAATTCACCATTTTCAGTATTAATAGTAACAACAACAGTTTCACCATATTCCGTATTTTGTATACAATTTGATAAGAGATCGTAAGCCCCCTTATCCAAATCTTTAAACGACGAGTAGTTAGTTTTTTTGGCTGCTTTTTTATAAATTTCGATCGATGCCATTTTTATTATAAAAGTTATTCGTTTAACATACCCCCCAAAAAGTCACTGGTTCTGATGTTTTGTGATAAAAAATGTGTTCTGATGTTTTGTGATGAAAAATTTTATCAAGGGTCTAACAGAAAAGCATTTTTAACAGGATTTAACAGAAAAGCATTTTTAACAGGGTTTAGCACAAAATCAGTTTTAACAGAGATTGAAGTCGGAATCATTTTTATCAGAGATTTAACAGAAAAGCATTTTCAACAGAGATTGAAGTCGGTGGCCCAGGATGAATATTCGGATACTACTGAGGCACCTACACAGGGAAAATTAATGCAATTAATTAATACATCTACACCTCAGTACACCCCCGATTTATGTATAACGCATTTAAGTAGGTAGGACCCCACCGACTAAAAACTAATTAGATATAATGAAACACCTACCAACGCTTCAATCGACCATCGTATGAGTTACAATAAACTCCATTTAGCAATGTCAGATTTCCATTGGAATTATATCAGCTGATATGTTCGTTGGAAATTAGTTGGCAAGTTCTAGGTAGGTAGGTACTATCTTTTGATTTCACAACTACTTTCTAGTTGCCATTGATGAAATTTAGCGATTTACTCAGTAATTTGAAGATGTCGGTACTTGTTCTAGCCCTTAGAGGGGTTAGCGTACAACGATTCGGGTGGTTTCATTCGATTCTTTGTGATAGTATCTATGAATGAAAAAGATAAATAAATAAATAAATAAAAATATAATAAAAAATAAATAAGTATAAATATCAATAGTAATTAAAAAATATAAAAAAATACTGTTACCTTGAAGTTATCGAGATCTCGAGTTTTCAATCATTCAGCCCTTAATTATTACCCTTTAGCGTTGATCAAAATTGATGCCGATGTTACTGGCATATCCCCGGCCGATGCGTGATTTTTGAGCCAAATTTCAAAAAGTTTGGTCCAGTTGTTTCAGAGAAAAGCTTCGGACGGATTTTTTTTTAAATTCGATTTTTGGAATCTACGTTTCTTGAAACGTAAACCAACAAATTTTACGGGGGGGGGGGGGGGGGGGGCTAGAATGTATTTTCTTGGTCGATTACCAAGGTTATTTAAAATAATAAACCAAATCGAGCTGTTACGAATTATTCTAGATGGAAGACTAAAGAATGAAAACAATCATTTAGCTTGATTACACCCAAGGAGAATAACTGAACTCAAAAAACACTTCTCAGTGTAAAAAGAAAAAATTAAATATTTATTTACAAATTACAAACACGTAGCTCATTACCATACAAATTGTCTTGTTAACATCCACATTTTGACTAATCTTATTAAAAAGTTACAGCCTAATATTTACAATTTATTTAAAATAGATTATCACTTTTTTTTTTTGTTCTAAGAAAAATGTCCTTTGATCTCAAATCGATTCGTGCATCTTTTCTTGCGTCGAAGCGACATATTTGACGCGAAAACACTTAATCGTAAAGAAATTACACATTTTTGTTCGAGTCTTAGTAAGGAATGGAGTTTAATTCCATTTTCATTTGACTCCTAAGCTAATAATTTCATACATCTCGACGTCTTCTGCCTCTTAACATTCAACAATAATATTTTAATACTGCTAGTCTATAATGCTAAAGAAAGGGCGTCTTGATTCGTTATTTTCGCGTCTTTCTGGGAGGTGTCGGACGAAGGTCCCTCGAAGAGACGCGGAGGCTTCGATTTTTTTCATTAATTTATTCTACGATAATCACAGCGCTATAGTCGTTGAGTATCACACAGGCTGTTTCGAATAACCTGCAACAATGAAAATGATAATAAATATTAAGGTTACAGTTTACATCGTAAATCTAGAGATTTTGCGTGATATTGTATTGCAGAAAATACAAAAAAACACCATAATTATCAGGAAATAAATTAACTTCAGATGCCCTCCAGCTGATCAGAGCCTCTCCATATCTTGCAATTGTATTTTTATAGCCCCAAAGGCGCTTCATGTCAAATTTCAGCTCCGTAGATCGATTAGGAAAGAAATTAGCATCAGGAGTTCCTCAACTTATTTGAGCCACTCCAAACCTCATAATTGTATCCTAGTTCAGATATCTCAAAGGCGCTAAATTCAAAATTTCACCACCTTTTTTTGATTAATTGATTAGGAAAGAAATCAGCATCAGAAGCCCCTCAGATGATCTGTGCCGTTCATTCTTTGTAAATGAGGGCTTTCTAGCTCATTTCGTTCCTATTCTGATACAGATCTTTTGAACGGGGTATCTCTGGGTGTGGTAGAACAAAATTACACGAGGTGAATCAGCTGAGAAAGATCTCTAGCTAATTTTATTCAAAATAAACTCAAGTTGCCGAACACTTTAATCTTCATTCATGTCTTGGATGAGCGACCAACAGCTAGTACATTTATATCATCGCATCACGATTTCAGACACACGCACCTTTAAGCATGGAGTACAGCTGTTGTTCTGTGGAGCAGTGGTGGAAGCTGACCGGCTGGACAGCTTGGAAGACCTCCACGACGCTGGGCTTCAGGTTGTAAAACAGCAGAGGCTGGTTCCTCTTCACGAAATCGTCAATAAGAGACTTTACGCCCTGCAAACATAAATAAATGAAAACGGAAGATAGTGAAAAAACTTTGTCTATTTCCACGAAAAATAAAGAGTTAAAATGTGAAATCAATTTCGATGGTTGGGCCATCATCAGTAACAAACAATAACTGAACACACACCAGAAAGACACAGACACAGTTTATATAGTCACAGGTGAAGGGATATTGAATCCCATTGGTCGAGAGAAAGGAAAGGGGGCTGGAGGTACAACCAATTAAGTGCAAGCTAAGTGAAGGCGGATTATAGCTAATGAAGTGAAAGGAGGGGAAGAATTACTGGTTTCAACGGTTTGAAGGGATACTTCCAAGCTTTATAGAAATGGACTTATCAGTGGTGAAATCGCACCCATCCTAGAATAAGGGTACAACTCAAAAATTGTCATTTTCGGCAAATCGCATTCAAAGTTTTCTTCCACACCATTGGCTACCCGTTCTTTGGAACACGATGAACATAATTTATCTTTGCGAAACTTGTTTCCTACATTATTACTCTAACGCCCCTTGGTGAATAAATTGTTTTTTTGACAGTGGGAAGGGAGTGGGGGGAACGGTTTTGTTGATTTTTTAAGAATTTTTGAGTTGTTCCAACTCAAACACTGAAATCTCACCAGTCAGGATCCAAAATGTTCAGAAAAGAAAGACACAAGTTAAAATTGTCCACACAAAAAGGAAACAACTCAAAACGAAACACAGACTATGCGAACTCATCTGAGTTGTGTCTTTCTTCCTAGGACGTGAATTGGTTACTCCCTCCATAGAAGAAAGACACACGCACTCTCTAGCGGAATTAGAGTGCCCTACACATATCTCCACCTTCTACAGACAAACTAGACCGTTTCTACTTCTCAGAACCACAACTAACTCAAAAATCGCGATTTTTGAGTTGTACCCTTATTCTAGGACGGGTGCGAAATATATTGAGGGATATCCTCATTTAAACATTTACCAGATCTGACGCTTTTGATAATTTCGAATTTTTCAAGTACATTCAACCTACCTCCCTTTGAACAAAAATGAAGGAATTCTACAAACTGTCTATCTGTCAAATCAAAATTGTAATTATGATTGGATTCCTTAAGATGTTTTGCAAATGTAGACCTACCCTTATTTTCTCTGAAATCCTCCTCACGCTTTTCTATTTTTCCCCTGAATTTCCTACCAGTTTGACTGCATTATTCGAAGCCACAAGAACATTTTAGTTTATAAACCCCACCTTCATCCTGAACATTGATTAACGGATCCTAGTAATGCTTTAACTATTTTTAGTTTTAAAACCTACTTTGTGACCTCTCGATGATAGAATTTTGCCGATTTCATCAGACATTTTCCCATAATAAGGTACCATTGCTAAGGTACCATCCATTGCTTTTCTTCTAAATTTCTAAATATACATCTTCCCTAGCCAGATTGGAAACTTTTTCCCTACTCTTTTTCCTAAGAACCTTATTCTATATGGTTTCAATGAGATCTCCTCCATATCCGTTACTAGCCGCTATGCTTTTGATAATGGATTTTTCTTTTGATAAATTTTGTTCACTCATTGGAATAGATACTGATCGGTTGATCATACTATGGAAGGCTGCATGCTTATGGACTAAAGGGTTATTTGAAGTACTGTGGATGGTTATATGTATCTTTTCTATAAATTGAAAAATAATACTCTTCGTTTACCAAAGAGATGGGCAGTTCTAAAAAATTGAGTTTATTTCCGCCGAATTCGAGGGTAAATTTGATAAAGGGATCTAATTTGTTGATTTTTTTCGTGAAAAGAATTTAGTTGTCATTCTGTGCCCTTCCATAGAATGATAATATCATCGACATATCTATACCAATAGAGAAGATTATTTGTGTTACAAGTTGTAAATATTTGTTGCTCAAGATAATCCATGTAAATATCTGCAAACAGAGGAGATAACGGAGAACCCATAGCAACCCCTGGCTGTGTACATTTCCCCTCAAATAAAAAGTAATTTTGATCCATATAAACAGACATCAAATTAAACAATTCTTCCTTTTCGAAATTATTAAGTTTAGAGGCGTGAATCACAAACCACATTTTTGCATCTAGCTACATCGATATTGGTGAAAAGACTAACCACATCAAAAGATGCGAGCTTAGCATTTGGAGGCATCTGAACGTCCTTAATTTTGGAAACCAAATCATAAGAATTTAGTACAGTATGTTGAGGTCGAAAGTTGATTTATTTTCTAAATAAAATATTGAGTTTTTTAGCCAATTTGTAGGCAGGGGCACCAATATAAGACAGCACCGGTCTCATCGGCACTCCTTCCTAATGAATTTTAGGGAGACAAGATAACCTAGGCGCATGAGGGTTTCTACGCATTTTTGTTTCCAAATTGTAAGATCGAAGTGAGTCTTTTCGAAATGATTCGTACCTTGGCCGCCGTGAAGTCAGCTCCCTGGACGTGCCTGCTATCGATGACCACAGGAATGGAACTAGCTCCCTGCTTCACCCCCGCCTTGGAGATCATGTTCCTCACGTACTCGACCGACGGGAACACCAGACTCCTGTCCGGAGTTATCACCAGGAACTCGCCTCCCCACGAACACTGCAACGAAATAAAAATCAAATATTGAAGGAGCCAAATTCAATTCATCATCAAATAACAGAACATCATGCCAAGTTGGGTGTGGCACGTAGCTTCCTCGCTTCCGTAACATGAATATGCAGATCATTGAAAAGTTTAAAAAGATCTTGAAAAATTTCACAGTGGAAAAGAGTAAATAGAGAGATATTGTTCTTCCCGTACGATTTCCCCCCGTTAACGCGTAGAGCAGCGTCTAGAGCAAGCAACTGCAGATGCTAGCTCTTCTTGTATTTCTACACGTATTTTCACAAGTATGTACACGACTAACCAAACGCTATCGTCACAAATCTCTTTAGTATTTCAATGTCAATGATTCTCTTGAATTCGAGATCGAGTAGAAGAAGTTTGAAATCATTTTACACTGCTTTATCAACTATCTTCACAGGCATCGAATAACTAGGTTCGAGTAATTAACAGACCTACGACATGAGAAAATATGGTATTCCCCAACGCATATTTCGTTGAAAACGTCGGCTCTCTTCTGATCACCGGAGTTAAGCAACATCGGTCTTGGTTGTTACTTGGATGGGTGACCGTCCGAGGGCACCGCGATTATGACAACAGCTTTTGTATACAAACTTATTATTTAAACACAAACTTGCTCGTTGTCGGAATCTTTATGTTGGTAGATAGAAGTTTGTAATATGAACTGTGCTTGCGAATAGTTACGAAGAATAGATATCTACCCTGGAAAAACTTGAAAAAAGGTGTGGCATTGAAGCCATGTATACAGTTCTAGGGTTGCTTTAAAAAGATAAAAATAAATACTCAAATAAAAAAATAAAATGAAACTACCTACACCAATTTCTGTGCACATAATGAGGTAGCCTCTTTTCCGAACTTCATGTCGTTAGTTACAAAATCAACCACAACCTGCTCATTTCTTGCCTACAGCTAAAGAGTATTTTCAAACTAGTTTCGTGAAATCGTTAGCAAAACGAGCAGAGAATAAGCCGATTAGCTGTGGGTTTTTATTGTCTATTGCGTGAATTCTTCAGAAGTCAACCAATTTTCCTCGCCTCATGGACTTCTACCCTACGTCGTTTTCTTGAATCAACTTGCTGATTATTCTGGTTGCATGAGTTTTATGGCTTTTAACTTTTATTTCTTTTTCTGTTAATGAACTTTTATTTGTATTCAATTGAAAATAACGCTGTACAATAGTAGTTCCGCTGATCGAAAGCCAACCGTAGTGATTAATATTGGTGATTAAAATTTGTAGTTAGGTAAGTTAAATTTTATTAGTTTTTGAAAAACTTGTACCCCTTTCCTAATAGAAGTTTGAACGACTATTCTTATAACAAAACAAATCAATGTGGGACCTGCGTTGTACGGAAGTTGACTCTGTACAAGTTTTTGGTATGTCAAAATCCTTGAAAAACGTATAGTTGATGAGTTATAGGCAGAAAACATGGTGTGGCTTTGGCTCCAGGCTTACAGTTTTGAACGTGAGCCTACCGTCCAAATTTCAAGTCGATAGGTCTCAAACTGCCTCCTGTATCGCGTCTCAAACAGACAGACGAACCCACAACTGCAGATCAAGTGTAAGTAGACCCTCACTTAGTTCGGTAATAAATCTAAGTCCCAGTATCAAGTCTTCTTACCGCTTGCTTCTCAACTTGGACGGAGGGTCTTGCGGAAGCGTACAGCAGGAATAAGACATTCGTGCTGATTCCGATGACGATTCCCAGCTCTAACCTTATGAGGAGGCACGAGAAGAAAGTCGCCACTGCGGGTATCAGGTCCATTTCTGGAAATATAAAATATGACTTTGAGAAAAGTAAATATTGCGAAGTTTGACAACAAAATTGGATTCATAAAATAATTACATTTAAAGAGTTTTCAAAAGAAAATATGAGCTACTTAGATGGCTTCGAAATTTTAAAAGTGAGTTTGGAGGATCGGGGACCCGCTACAACTCCGTTTCATACATCAAAGAACACAATCCTAGATTTTAACGTCGAAATATCCCTTTAAAAACGGCATCAAGAATTCGGTCCAACGCAGAAAAATTCGTCTTGGCAAAAGACAGGTCAAGTTCGTTGGCCAGCCCGTTTGCTCTAGAATTTCAGGCTCAATTTACAATTTAATGGCAAAAAAAAAAAAAAGTCCCAGTTCCTTTGAGCCTGACGGCTAAAATTAAAAAACATGAATATGCTTTAGCCGTACACGACTCACTCCTCGTCGATTCTCTGAACCCGACCCCCCATCGGCCTCTGAACTCTGTTTATCATTCAAAACAAAAAAATGTTTTAGCTCCTCGCTCTCACTTTATTATAGAAATGATCACGACCATTGAGCTCTTGTGAGATGATGATCTCCTAATAGAAACTCGCGAGTAAACATTCACTTTATTATAGAAATGATCACGACGATTGAGCTCTTGTGAGATGATGATCTCCTAATAGAAACTCGCGAATAAACATTCACTTTATTATAGAAAGAGGCTAAAGAGGCTACATACGAAATTACAGCTTCCTATAGTGTAAAGTATAGAAATTACCTATTAAAATAATTTAACCACCGCTTCACAAATCTAACCGTTCTCGCAATATTCGGATCACCTGCTATGAATCACATAATCGAAACACCAGTTCAATGAAATCATCAGAAATTAACAAGCGGTTGCAATCATGTTCACAATATCAATAATTGAGAATGATCACCTGTGTGTAAACAATTATTCATATAACCATGCTCATAACTCAGCTTGTTGGCCACGCACTTCGCAGTAGTTAATATAGTATGGTTGGATAAATCGAGAGCTTTCGAACGAATGGTCAACGAATTTTGTGGGATGAAAAACGACGAAGTATCATATCCCTAGCAACGACTCGGTTGTAAGCGGAAATCATCACAATTATTGGCGCTACTTTCGCTGCACTCTCGTGGGACATTTTTCGGTAGTTAGGTCACGGCTAAAGCATATTCATGCTAAAAGCTAAAAATAAACGCTTGCATACGAGTCTGCAACACATTGGGACATTTTATGCCTTTAGTTGAAGACAAGTATGTGTTGCAGACTCGTATGCAAGCTCTAAGAGCCACTCAGCTGATCTGGACCCTGGGCATCGTCACGTAAATGTGCTAAAGAGACTGCATACGAAATTACAGCTTCCTAGAGTGTAAAACATAGAAATTAGATTTAAGAGCCACTAATCTGATCCGGACCCAGGGCATCGTCAAGTAAATGTCCTAAAGAGGCTACATACGAAATTACAGCTTCCTAGAGTGTAAAGCATAGAAATTACCTATTAAAATGATTTAACCACCGCTTCAAAAATCAAACCGTTCTCGCAATATTTGGATCACCTGCTATGAATCAAATCATCGAAACACCAGCTCAATGAAATAATCAGAAATTAACAAGCGGTGGCAATCATGTCCACAATATCAATTATTGAGAATGATCACCTGAGTGTACACAATTATTCAAATAACCTTGCTCATAACTCAGCTTGCTGGCCACGCACTTCGAAATTAGTTAACATAATATGGTTGGATAAATCTAGAGCTTTCGAACGAATGGTCAACGAATTTTGTGGGATGAAAAACGTCGAAGTACCATTTCCAACGATACATTTACAACGACTCGGTTGTAAGCGGAAATCATCAAAATATTTTCGTGAGCAATTTTCCGTGACGTTTTTTTAGTTTATGTGCCATAGCAAAGACATAAAATGTCAAAAACGGTTTTTTAACAAAGAGGCAAGTGGGGTGTCGTATTTCTACCAAACTTTAAATACCGACCAATCTCAGCTTACGATGATATTGCTGAACTGAAACTAAGTTCCTATCTACAACTTCCTCACCCATCAAAACAGTACCAAATTTCAGTTAAGACATAGAAGCAAGTCATTCAGTACAAACACTAAATATAAATTCCCTACAATATATAGCGATGTAAACAAACACACATATAAAAAGGTGTATAAAACAAAAACTCACTGTTCGTTCTCCAAATCGGTTTGACGACATGGAACTCCACCATGAATACGACTGCAGCTATGATGACTGCAGCCAGAGAGGCTTTGGGGATGTAGTAGAAATACGGAGTGAAGAACTGTAGGGATACCAGCACGATGATTCCTGTTGATCATAAACACAAGTAATCATTTTCGATTGATAAATGTCACGAAAGTTGTATTTCCTACTGTTGATGCTCTACAGCGCTTAGGTCAGCAGTAGCCAGGCTAGAGTCATTCCCTTCTTCAAAGAACATTTTTTGCTCATTGTAGACAAGTTTATATATAAGTCACGGTTTCACAGAAAGACATTGTTTTTGTATTGAAAGAGTATTTGTTGTACTAGAAGTCAGCCATACAGAGAGTCATTATTTTTATATTGAAAGACATAATTTTTATATTGAAAGACAAGTTCCTCATAAGAGTCACAAACTCAAGAGAGTCATTTATTTTTGTATTGGACATTATTCTGTTGATAAAGAACCAGATTTCCCTAGAAAATAATTCTCTGCGAATCGGATTAGGTACACTTTAACAAGTAGTAACGTTTTCCCGTGAAAAACATTATTTTCTTTATAGACATTATTTTTGATATTTGTGTGTATGTTTTGTTGTTTGTCAGATTAGACACTTTTTGCCTAAAAGCACCTTTTGCTCATTAGAGCCACGTTTTGAGAAAAGTCACATTTTGCTATTTAGCCATTATTTTACGTTATTTCAGTTATTTGTTGTGCACAGAAATTGTTGTTGACCTAAAGGCATCATTTTATGATAAAGTCACGTTTTTTGCAAAAGACATTATTAGAGTCACGTTTTGCCAACATTAGTTAAAGTCATTCTTTAAAAGACATATTTCATTCCTTAAAGTCTTGTACTTAATAGTCACATTCTGTGACCCATATTGTGCCGTCTGTGACCGATATAGTAGCTCAGTCACGAATTTTGGTGCATAGTCACGCTGATTCAATATCATTCACAATAGTCGTTCAAAGCGATTAATACCTTGTTTTTATTAAATGTAAATAGTTCAATCAGTTTATGATCATCGAAGACTACGCTGACTTTCCCTTGGAATAGCCGCAAAGTGAACTTGCAAAGTCATTCATGTCCGGTGCAGGACACGCCTTGGATCAATCTTACACATTTCAATTGGCAATTTACCTTCAGTACTCTGCAAGGTATTCGAAACACAATCTAAGAGTCTTCAACTCGTGACGCTCTCTGAGTCTTACAACAGTCACGAATTAGTTCATAAGTCGCCAAGAACTTCAAGATCTTCCGTGAAGCCTGTCAGGTCTATTTGGTAAGTGAACTTATTATCTCTGTTACTTGCAGTGCGATTTGATTGTGGTTTCAGCCAGTATTTTCTACCGGGTCTCCTGGTAGAGCACCGCCCCCCACCCACGAAATTCTATTAATCCGTCACTGAGAGAGTCACGTTTGACAAATTCATCTCATCCACACCCGTGGTCACATATACGTCCCACGTAAGCTCTTCAAGCGTTCCTGAAGTAGTCCGCCCCCTGTTTCGTGGCCAGACTCTCTCACCTTCAGAGGTAGTATATCTTTCCCCATGCTAGGTAACATCCCCATAGTCACGAAACCTTTGAGTAATAATTTACGTCCCTGTAATTCTGCTCCCTTAACTTAGAATCCCGATTACATAACTGTCATAGAGGTGAAATTTCATGTCTATTACGTCCCCATCACAAAATGACACTTTATTTTCGTGTCTAATTCCCTTTAAGCCGTTTTTCCTCTTTCCCTCTGGCTTGAACCTGCTTAAAATTTTCATTGATACAGTGCACTGTCTCTGTGTTTTACACCACCGCAATACGTTCATACAGTTATTGTTTAAAAAACTGGCTCCATTTTATGTTTTCTGTGTGCGGTTTGCCCACTTACCAGTATAAATCCCGCCGAAAGTCGTCCGAACTCCGCTGGCGTTGTTGACAGCGCCTCTGGACAGAGCTCCTGACACCGGCATCGAGCCAACGAAGGATGACAAAGTGTTGCAGAGCCCCAAAGCCAGCAGCTCTTGAGTAGCGTCAATACTCTTTCCGTCAGCTGTAAATCAGATCAATATCTAGATGTAGATGCGTAATCTAAATGATTGAACAGAATGATGTAGATCTAAATGCATTGGTGTAGCAAAGGTGGGGTAATGGAAGCAACTCTTCCACTGAACCGCTAGAGATTTATTGGCTAATTTAAAACCACAGGTTACTACGGCCGTGGACCTATTAAAAAATAAATAGCATGGGGTTATAAGGATATTAATAACATTCAATTAAAAAAAAAAAATAGTAATAAATAGAATTGTTTATTTTAAAAAATCGATTACTTGAAAATATACCTATATTCAAGAAGCCATGAATTTATGTTCCACAAACACAAATCAATCAATTTTAAAACATATATATTTTTTAAATAAATTTAGGTAGGGTAAGGGCCCCCATTATTGGACACTTAAGGGAAAGTTTGACTTTGAGAGCTCGAAACATCAACCTATATAGCTTTTATTTCAAAGTTGAAACGTTGTTGACGATAATAAGCAGTCCCAAATCGATGGAAAAAAAAAGTAAATTTAATGCTCTTTCCAACGGTATCCTCAAATTTGAATTTATCCAGGAAATTAAGAGAGTTATGACTAAATGACCAATTAGGTGACACAAAGTCTAAATCACGAGGGAAAAAAATTTAAATTGAAAAAACTAAGCGAGTTGAAAAAATTGTTACGGGACAAGAGTTGTTGCAAATTATTTGTAGAATCGACTCGTGCACTTTGGTAGGCCTGTTCTGAGTACACCCTGTGTAGTATCAGAAACAACAAAGATCTTTTGGCATGATAAGTTGTAAGACTTGTTATCAGATGTTATCGTGTGTCAACATGCATATTGACTTACAGAAAACTTTGGCGAGAGAAACGTCTTCCAAGAGCGACAGCAGAGGGAGGACGATCATCGCCGTGCTTAAGTTGCTGCACATCTCGAAGAAGCCCATTGTGTGGTTGCTGCTATCAACGTGTGTGAACTCGGGCAGCGCTATGGACGGCAGACCCTCCTTCACCTGTAGAAATTGCACGAAAAACATGAAGAATGCTGTAAGATAAGATGCAGAAAAATATTGTTAATCACCTATTTGTTCATTATTCAGTCCTATTTGTATTAGTACTAAACCGATTTTAGGAATTATAGGTTCCATCTGATGTGCGTGTGAATCGTACTTGAAAACTCTTTATCTGTACTTTGTGATGGATATGGGTAGTTTCTCCTTCTGGATTCTTGAAAACGCTGCAACTGGAGATTTTCCTGAGGTAATTCGACCTTCAGGATTTCCTCTGGGTGTAGCAGGTTTATCGCCTCTCCTCTTTGAAGGAGTAACTATTCTATTTCCATCACCTCCATCGTCATATGGTAGCAGAGCGTTGTTTCGAACCCCCCCCCCCCACCATCTCCCTCAGACCCCTCTATTATGAATATCCTGACCCCCCCCCCCCCACCAATAGGTAAAATGGTCAATACCCCCAAAACTTTTTTATAAATTCAAAATTAGACCCCCTTCCACTCTGCCCCCCCCCCCCCCCCCCTTCATGCTTCTTGAAAGCCCCGTGAGTTTGATAGATATGGATGCATGCCTCCTTCTTGATCTTTGAAAACACTGCAACTGGGGATATTTCTGAGGTTATTCATCCTTCAGGATATCCTCGGGGTGTTGTAGATTAATCGCCTCTCCCCATTGAAGGAGGAACTAATCCATTTCCATCACCCCCATTGTCATAACTTTGCCTTAACATTCACAGAGGGAAGTGGAATAGAAGGACACCTTGGAGCTAGTTGGCTCTGTAGAGTGCTAAGGACAAGGTTAAAAGTACAATCGTCTGGACCCACAAGGCTTTGCAAGAGGAGTAATAAGGAAAAGAAGATGAAGTGCTTTCGACTGGAACCACAAGCCTCTGTTGGTGTAATACTGAAGGAAGTATTACTTTCCAGGACTACTTGGCCCCGTAGAAGTGGTACAAAGGAAGCATTTTACTGTCTGGATCTGCATGGCTCCGTTGGTGTAATACTGAAGGAAGAGTTCAAGGTGGAAATTACTGCTGTCCGAAACTTACAAAATTCCAGGTTAGAATAGCTAAAAACCCAACAATGTGTAAATTTTAGTTAGGCCATGATGTTCCTTGAATGACGATATGTTAGTATGATTCAAAACTTGAGAAAAATCTTGATAATTAAATTGTCAATGAAATAGATAGGACATGGTTTCTGTACTGTTACACCACTCACTTTCCCAGACAGAATGAAAGGTTCCATATCGTGTTTGTGGAATATGAAGGCCATAACTGCGCAAACAACCACTACCAGGATGTTCCTCGCAGTGGAGATGAACCATAGCGACTGCGCCAGTAACTTTTGACCGGCTGTTCGTTCTTTCGAATCTTTGGGGCCGACTGGAATGTCTTTGATTTTCTGAAAAAAGAAAAAAAAATACATGAATCAAAAGTGGATTAAATTTAACTGTCAGTCAAGATGTTCATGTTCATTAACGGGCTTTGTCACTCACATTACTTGCGGATTAAGCCCTATGACTATGTATCTAGTGAAAAGCTAGACTCGCATTGCCAAGCTTTCAATAAACCATTGTAGCAAGACGCGCCAAGATAAGTAACAAAGTAGAACTTCGGCCCAAAATTGGCCTCCTCTCGACCTCACTCAGTCGGCTCAAACGACTTTTCTGACTAAACTAGGGCTGTTCTGTTCAATGTGTAAATTCAATTAAAAAGGTCACATATATTTGATGTCAACGACAATTGTTCAGAAAGTATCTCACAGCACGGTGAATGAGTCCTCATGGTTTAAATATGGATCATGAGATGTCAGCACTTAACTATGAAAAGACAGGATCACATATCAATAAACCGCTTTCAGAATACCCAAAAACCGAATCCGTCAACATTATATATTGATACTTCTGATGATAACTGAAGTGTCCATCATTCAAGTAAACTTCTAAGCCCTTAAAGAAATTTGAGGAAAATTCGGCTTGAAAGAAATTCGTATTTGTTCGAACACATCTATTTTCTTGCAGCGGTCAAAACCACATTGTACCTGCGCCTGAGTGTTTGAGGACTGTTTATTGACAAAATTTGCCGAGGTACGAGTATTAACTGATTTACGCAGTTTTATTCACTCTATGAAATACTGTATCACATAGTTTTCAAAATATTCGTGAGAATGTAAAGTTCCAATCATGCAGCATGATCATATGAGCGAATTTTCGTAAATTATATTACGTTACAATGTTTTGACATTTGAACACTTTGAGTGCATAACACTCTGCTAATTTTATGACAAACTCGTCCTAAATAATGTTCCGCAATCCAAAAAAGATTATGGATACTCGCCTTCTTTTTAATAGATTTTTTAGCAAATATTAATGGAAATTGAGTGCATTTTTCAGCATAATACTGCCCATAAGTTTTTCAATATTGTAGTTTGACTAAAATTCTGATAAAAAAAAAATATGAATTAGACATTTTTTATCCGTTTTAGGCCATTTTTAGTGATTTTTGAAAGCACATTTTTCGAAATTTGACCAATTTCATGTGCTCAAAAAGCGATGGCCAACGAACTCATCCTTTTTTTTTTAAAAAGCTAGATTTTTCGCCGCAAGATCGGAATTTTAATCTCAATCCTAAGGACGAAAATTGATAAAATGGTTAAAAAGCGACCGTTATACGACCAGGTACCCACTAATTCTTAAAACAGATTTTTTGTGAGATTTAGTAGCAACACACGCAATTTTTATTCAGTCAAAGTACTCAAATTTCATAGCAATGTAACGAAATATAATACGATAATTTGCAATGCTCAGTTAAATCTCTGGCTACCTAACGTGATTATATTTAATCAGTGGTTAAAATGTGTTGTACTACCACATACCGTTTATCAATCTTGAAATGACTGCTGACTAACTAATCAGAATTTACCACGGAGAAAACAGGGGTGCTACAACAACAACAAAACATTCCCACGAAATTAGGTTGGACCACTCCGCAGAATTTAGTAGTTTCCATAGCAACTGCCAGGTTATTTTTTTCTGCTACCTAATGTTGGAAGACCTGGAAGCTCTCAACCTCTAAATGAACTCATGAAGTTCAATTCAATGTTTGATTGTACTTTCCCAGCATTTGTAATAAATGAAAGGCGTAGAAACTTTATTTTTGGTACTTTTCCGTTATCCCCCCCCACCCCCCAGTAAATTTGTCTTCAACACGCCAGCCCGATGTTTCTAGGCTTTCCTTCTTACATAGATCACATATCTAAGTAGAATTGGTGACAATTTCAAGCTGTGGGAAGAAATTATATTATTAAAAAAAAAAAAAAATTGCCGTGTTTTCAGAAGTTGCCGATGTTGGTGAGGATTTGTTGAAACAAATTGGCGTGGTTGTCATTTGATTGCCTCCACATGAATTCGCACAAGTAGAATGCACATGAATTCGCAAAAATAGATAGGAATGCTGTGTATAGGTTGGTGGTCTGGATGCTCGCAAGCTCGCACCTCAAAATTACATAGCATCAAGTACCAATCCCTAGGTAAAAATACAGATTAGGTAGTTGAACATGTAGGTCAGAAAGATGTGTAGGTATACTTAGGCGGTCTGGATGCTCGCAAGCTCGCATTTCAAAAATATATAACATAACATAACATAATCTAAGTAAGAAATAATGCCTAGAAACATCGGGCGGACGTGTTGAAGACAAATTGACTTGGGGGGGGGATAACAGAAAAGAACCTTATTTTTTTACACCCTTCATATTTATGAACTTCATATATCTCCCTCCCTCCCTCTTTTAATGCATCCCAAACTTTTCTGCAGTTCCAGAAAGCATTTTCCTCATTGGCATTCGAGGCGTTGGGAAAGTGAAAATTACTTAGTTACCTACCTCCTTGTATCTTCACAGATCGACTCACATTGGGAAGGTAGGTACGCAGAACCTACCTTATTCAACCCCTCAACATTCTATAGCCGTTTTCTTCCCACCTATAGTACATTTTTAATTTTAAACAGAACAAATAATGTAAAAACCTTTCACTAAATGAAACCGTGTTAGGAAATCCACATCTTCCACTACCAAAAACAAACCTGAACAAGGCCTCGCTCTTACCCATACGAGAAGGTCCATGATTTTTTTCATCTGAGAAATCAGAATCTTCTTATTTCCAGTCAGAATCATAGTCCATAATTTCCAAACACGAAGGAACGAAGCATTGACGATATGAGGTATAAATGTATTAGGTAGAATAAACTATCACGAATGATTCCATTACTCATTTAACCGAGCTGCTAATTCGGAAACTGAACCCCCGGCACTCGGTTACAATAATCAGCGATTATCGGATAACTGAGCAGTGAAACTGAATTGATAAACAGTTATATCGAATATAGTCAGTGATTTGACTTAGTCATACTTTAATCAGTCTAGCAAATGCGATTAATAAACCGGCCCTAAAATGAGCAGCTAAAACGGTAACTGAACCCCAGGCCCTCGGTTACAATAATCAGCGATTATCGGATAACTGAGCAGTGAAACTGAATTAATAAACCGTTATGTCGAAGATATTCAGTGATTTGACTTAGTCGTAATTTCATCAGGCTAGCAAATGCGATTGATAAGCCGGCCCTAAAAATTATGAAAATGGCGCTACGTTCAAATAGATTACATTAATACAGATCATGTGAGAGGGACGTACTTACCTACCTACCTACCGCATTTTGCTACGGCGACGCCAGGCCGACCTTTCATCTCCACCGTCAGCCTCTCAATTATACACCGACAATTCTTTCTCTGAAGAAACCTCAAATTTGAGGTTTGCAATACCGGCGGCCAAACGGGACTAACGCAATCGGCACGCAACCGCAATAGAGCGCTCAAGGCCGTCCGAGTCGTGAATAATCCGCTCGCTAAAACGCGTATAATATAACGGAAACTGCCTGCTTTTACTCCATTTAATACTCAAGAATCCGTTCCTAACGTAAAGCTATTTTTAAACCCCTAAAAAATGGAGAATGATCTTGATATGAACAATTTTATTAGGTAGACAAGATATACCACTACATTCTGATTTGCTATGAAGAACATGCACGGATAGATATCTTTTTTTTTATTCATTTTATTTTGCCTCCGAGTCTACCTATAGGTAGCGGAAGCATTTATTTATTTATTTAATACGTACAAGCCCAATAAATTGAAGAAATTTTAATTTCTTTTTAATTATTTTAATAGATCATGGATGTGTCTAGTACCTACCTACCTATCGCTTACAAGAGAGTACCAACTACTCAATAGGTAGTATCTCACCTACCATGTAGTGCCTTCTTTTTACATGATTAATTCATTATGGTTACTTATGGCGTTCATATTCATTATGGCGTTTGTGGATTACACCTGATTTAGAGTAGTATTAGTATTTAGGTATTTAGTCATAGCTGACGACGTGACACTTGGACTGCATCTGACCTAATATCGCCAGTTTCGCTGAAGTCGAAAGTCAAGTTTGTCTGGACTCTGCCCCCAACTTCTTTCATTTGGAGTCTTATAAGGTGCTGTTAATGGGCAGATATATGTGCACTAGATGAGATGAGATGAGGCGGCACTTACTCTGAGTAGAAGTAGGGCGTTTGTGGATTACACCTGTTTTAAAGTAGGTACCAAATGCTAGTTGCAGACCGACAAAGTAGAATATTTCCAATTTTTTAAATAACGACAACTGGAGCCTAACATAACTAAAAAGTCCAATATTGGTATTTTGAACCGATTTTTTAAATGAAAATTAAGTTCTATATTATATAACTTGCTAGTTAGTTCAATAATTCAATAGCAGGTAGTTTGCTAACTATAATCATAGCTAAGTTATTTGTATCATAAAGACTGAATTCATTTTATCTCATGTCGTTGCTAACGACGTGACACTTGGACCGCTTCTGACCTCCTATCGCCAGTTTCTCATAGCTAGCTTAAGTCGAAAATCAAGTTTGTCTGGACTCTGCCCCCAACTTCTTTCATTTGGAGTCTTATAAGGTGCTATTAATGGGCAGATTTGTGCGCTGGATGAGATGAGATGAGGGGGCACTAAATCTGAGTAGAAGTATGGCCTTTGTGGATTACACCTGATTTAGAGTAGGTACCAAATGCTAGTTGCAGACCGACAAAGTAGAATGTTTCCAATTTTCTACGAAAACTGGAACCCAACATTGCTAAAAAGTCCAATATAGGTATTTTGAGTTTTTATGAAAATTGAGTTCTATTTTGCATAACTAGCTAGTTAGTTCAATAATTCAATATCAGCTAGTTTGCTAGCTATAATGATAGCTAGTTTATTTGTATCATTAACACTGAATTCATTTTATTTCATGTCGTTGCTAACGACCTGACACTTGGACCGCATCTGACCTGATCTGATCTCCTATCGCCAGTTTTTATAGCTAGATAAAGCTGAAAGTCAAGTTTGTCGGAGCTGGAATCTGCCCCGAACTTGTCATCTTCGTAATCTCATTGGACTTTGATATTGAGCAGATATGTTTACTGGATGAGATTGATGAGATGAGGCGGCGCTGACTCTGAGTAAAAGTAGGGTGTTTGTGGATTACACCTGATTTAGAGTAGGTACTAAATGCTAGTTGTAGACCGACAAAGTAGAATGTTTCCAATTTTTTCAAATAACGATAACTGGAGCCTAATAGTGCTAAATAGTCCAATATTGGTATTTGAACCGATTCTTTATGAAAATGAAGTTCTATATTGTATAACTAGCTAGTTAGTTAAATAATTCTATAGTAGCTAGTTTGCTAGCTATAATCATAGCTAGGTTATTTGTATTATAAAGACTGATTTTATTTTATTTCATATCGTTGCTGACGAGGTGACACTTGGACCGCATTAGACCTCCAATCGCTAGTTTTCAATGCTAGCTAAAGCCGAAAGTCAAGTATATCTGGACTCAGCCCCCAACTTCTTTTATTTGGAGTCTTATAAGGTGCTGTTAATGGGCAGATATGTGCACTAGATGAGATGAGATGAGGTGGCACTAAATCTGAGTAGAAGTAGGGCGTTTGTGGATTACACCCGATTTAGAGTAGGTACCAAATGCTTGCAGACCGACAAAGTAGAATATTTCCAATTTTTTAAATAATGATAACTGGAGCTTAACATTGCTAAAAAGACCAGTATTGGTATTTTCACCGATTTTTTATGAAAATTAAGTTCTATATTATATAACTAGCTAGTTAGTTCAATAATTCAATAGCACCTAGTTCGCTAGCTACAATCATAGCTGGTTTATTTGTATCAATAACACTGAATTCATTTTATCTCATGTCTGCTGACGACATGACACTTGGACCGCTTCTGACCTCCATCGTTAGGTTTCATAGCCCAACTTCTTTCATTTGGAGTCTCATAAGGTGCAGTTAATGGGCAGATATGTGCACTGGAGTAGATGAGATGAGGCGGCACTTACTCTGAGTAGAAGTAGGACTGTCATGCAGGAGAGTCCGAGGATGGCGTCCCACTTGCGCGTCTCCCGGATGTGACACGCGAGCTGGTCCCAGACTGCGAGGAACTGACTGGCCGAGTACGACAGGCCCAGGAGATCTTTGATTTGCGAGGTGGCGATGATGATGGCCGCCGCCGACGTGAAGCCCACCGACACGGGCCCCGAAATGAAGTCCACCAGCCACCCTGCAACAAGTCAAACTGCTGGTGAGCTGGAAAAGTCCACAAAACTCCACCAAGAGAGAAACAATCAAACCGTTCATTTGTATAAACCAATTAGGCTTTACAATACGTATTGCATTTTTTGGTTCACCATTGTTCATTAATGAACTTTTGCCATCAATCAAGAAAACCTTCTGTAACCCCCCCACAAATTTTGCTGGTTTACGTTTTAAAAAGTAAAAAGCGTAATATCCAAAAATCAAAATAAAAGGACGAAAGAAGAAGAAGAAAAAAAAAAAAAAAGTCTGCCAAGTTTTCCTCGTTTACTGTTGAAAAATTCCATAGTGGAAACGAGTAAATCTAAGGAGTAGCGTGAAATGTCGTAATTGGTAAATTAAGAAACAAAATAAGATACTTGATGTAATTTAAGTTTGCGCATGCGCAGAATGAACTAATGAGTTGAGAACAATAAAATAGATACGGGATCTACAACCTAAACCGCGCATTCGCTGACAATTTCATCAAAATCGGATGAAAACTGTGGATATTGAAGTCATTACAAGTATTTCACATGGCGCATGCACAGTAGCTATTATTGATACAATCGTGTTGAAATTGATAAGAGGTAATCAAATCGTCATCCCCCAACTATCATCCAAATTTGAACAAGATCGGATAACTAGGGCGTGAAAAAATGGAGCATAATGGAATTTACGTTTGCGTATGCGCAGAGTGAAGTATTGATTTGGCAACAAAGAAACTAACAGGGGACCGTCTACCCCCTAGCTAGCATATTCTCTGAAAATTTCATCCAGATCTGAAGAATACTGTGGAAAATAAGCATGTTAAAAGGATTTCATATTGGCGCATGCGCAGTAGCTATTAATGATACAATCATGTTTAAGTTGATATAAGATGATAAAATTGTCATCTTTCAACTATCATCCAAATTTGAGCGAGATCGCACGACTAAGGCGTGAGCAAATGATGCTTGGTAGAATTTACGTTTGCGCATGCGCTGACTGAAGTATTGAGTCAAGAACGATGAAACTGATAGGGGATTGTCTACCCCTTATCCGCACCCCTTACCCCTTATCTCCTGAATATTTGATCCAAATCGGATGAAAACTGCGTGAATAAGCTTGTTACCAGGATTTGCGGACACGCGACAGATACACACAGAAACACAGACACAACCACAGAGAGACAGACAGATACGGAACCAAAGTTGTTCAGAATGGTCTAAAACGTAAAAAACGAGTGAAAATTTCAATTTCATAAAATTTTAAATAAAGTATTCTTTAATTAAAATAAGATTTTGAATATTTCTTTAGCATTTTCTGCAATTTGTATCAAATTTTCAGCCAGTATCAGTGAAATTTATGTAAATTTAGGGAATTGAAAAAAAAAAAAAAAAAAAATGAGCCATTTAGATGACTTCGAAATTTTAAAAGTGGGTTTGAAGGGTCGGGGACCCCCTACAAAACTGTTTCATACCTCAAAGAACACAATCCTAGATTTTAACGTTGTATATATACATATACCTATATATACCTATATATATATATATATATATATATATATATACCTATATATATGAAAAAAATTGTAAACACTAGGATTTGTTTCAAAAATTCCAAAATTTTTGGACCCATTGTAATAGCTTCATTTTTTTCGAAAATTCGTAAGAAAATCGGATCTTGATACCCATCTTTAAGCAGTTCTTTCCTCTTTGTCATCGCATTTCAGTCACGTGCATTACCGCTCACCCCTGCAAGTCTGTCACAGATTTCCGAGACACCCTATTTGTGTCGTTTAAACATGCGAAATGCAAACAGCTTGTGACAATACGCCATTGATGAGGAGTTCAATGGGACCGACGGACCCAATCGTCCTTGTTCGGCTTCACAATTCGCCTCGGCGAATACGCAATAACCGATCGGCGGTGCATCAAAAGCTTCGATGAAAAGTCACTTTGCGGCCCATATTGAAAGCTCCTTTGTGGTGCATCTTCATATCGTGCCTCCCGTAACAGGTTCCCGGCTTCAGATTAAATGCGGCATTATGAAATAAGTTTCTCTTCCGTTCACTTGAGAGCTACCGATCGTAAAGTGCTCCTAAAATGGATTTCCTTCAACTCTTTTTGCTACCGAGTCTACCTATAGGCAGCAAAAACATTATTTTCACTTTCGGGGGATGACAATATGTTTTGTACCTGGGACCTATTGCTATTAAAAAAGAAATAATAATAATAATACTTGTAATGAAATTAAAAAGAACTGGTTGCATACAACACAGTAAGACATTCAGGAATGAATATGTAGCCGCTATCACGGCAAAATATTCCAAATTTCAGCACCGAAGGTTTATTATGGAAGGAATTAGCCTCGGGGATCCTCCAACTGATCAGCGCGCCTACGTACCCTGCTGTTATCATATTCTACATGTCCAAAAGTGATCCAATCAGAATTTCAGCACCGTGGGTCGATTTGGAAAGAAATTAGCATCTGGGATCCCTCAGTTGATAATCCCTCCTCCGTGCCTCGCAATTGTATTTTATGTCCCAAAGGCGCTCCATACCGAATTTCAGCACCTTTGGATGATTAGGCAAGAAGTTAACCTCAGGAGTCCCTCAGTTGATCAGTGCAATCTGTACTTTGTAATTGTATTCTACATGTCCCAAAGGCGCTCCATTTGAAATTTCAGCACCTTTGGTTGGTTACGCAAGAAGTTAACATCAGGTGTCCCTCAGCTGATAAGCGCACCTCCGTACTTTGTAATTGTATTTCTCATGTCCGAAAGGCGCTCCATACCGAATTTCTGCACCTTTGGATAATAAGGCAAGAAGTTAACCTCAACAGTCCCTCAGTTGATCAGTGCACTTCGCACTTTGTAAGTGGCACAATCCCTACCCATTTCATCAACATCGATCTATCAGTATCGGAGCTTAGTCTATAATAACCAGTCTCAGGTCTGCGAATGTGCAATGGTTACCTATTTCAACGAAATTAGCAGGGTGCTATCCAGAAACTTGTACCAAAATACCCTCCAAATTTGAACGAAATTGGACTGCTGTGAAGCTTTAGAATTCAATTATAAGGTATCAGCATAATTTAAGTGAGGATGAATCGTTCTAACCAACCACCTCGAAATAGGAACCATAAAAACTGGTTATAGGTCATCGCCATGGAAGGTTTCATGTGTATTCGGAGCTGTATTCGACTTCCCTTGAGGTACGAACAGGATTTTTCTAGTCGTATTACGATTCAAACGTTAACCGTTAGCATTTTGCGCGCATGCGCAATGCTCCATTTTTATTCGTAGCACCTCCCACTCGACTAAGACTAGGAGTTGCAAAAACTCTCCATTATCACCATGTACCACATTACCAACATCATCAAGATGCTCAACTATCCGCATCTGCAAGTTCACTTGTGCTCACCGTTTCCTTCAACAATTATTTTCGAACACTTGCGATAAAGTCTGCTATGGAAGTCAGTAATTTCGATGTTTCGAACACCATTTTCCTCCGCCAGAAATTAGGTGAGATGCAACTGGATCGGAATGTGGCTTAACGTAAATGTTTAGACCTTCAAACAAGGATTATCAACACCATGCCAGCTGGTGATTACTGTGGTAGGTACATATTATACGAGATTGTTGGATTCCATGATTTGATAGAGGAAGAAATATTACAAAACGGTCAATTATTTGAACTAATTAATAGAGTGGCATTAATAAAATCATTTAAATATCTTTAAAATAATAACTTAGCGTTTTTTTTTTTTTGTTTTGTTTTTTGCGATACAAGTGCATGGGGAAGCAGAAATCAGATAATTAGATTGCCTTTTAGGACCTGCTTTTATGGCATCAGCTGGCTATACGATTACCGTGGAAGCAAAATATTTAATTATTAGACTCACTCAATAGAAAACTCTATTAACAGATGTACCATGTACACACAGAAACATCTGATCAACCTTCCCCAATCATCCCTAGAATGGGTTGGCGTTATTTTATCACTCATTCTCATGCCAGAAATCTGACCTGTGACAGGCATGTAAGATGTCACACATAAGAGTGGGAAGGTGGTATACATACAGCTGATCTACCTTCTCCATACATCCAGTACGTAAAACACGGTAAAACTTCACTATATGCTTAAAGACTGATCTCAAGAAATTGAAAAAATCAGCTTAAGTCTAATCATTTGCACACGTCTGTAAGGACGTTACGATACTACTTTCGATACGATATTTGATATCGAATCAATGGTATCAATATCGATACAGTATCGAAAGAAAAGTATCGATATGAGTAGTATCAAATGAGTACCTCAAAGAGCTTATAATAGGCTACTATTTATTAATCTGGCTATTGCCTATTAATGTCTAATCCTATTATAAGCTCTTTGGAGTACTTACATGGTATTGATAAAAGCTTTAAAAAAATTCTAGACAAAACCTGACGTTTGTAATCATACAAAAGCTTTATTATGATACAAACTGCAAAGATAATATTATATTTTTTATGTATTATTTCGAGATATAAGTAAAATACGAATAGTTAATTAACCAAACCACTCTGTCACCAACGCTGCCCAGGAAGATTAGTTTGTCGGGACCAATCTCTTCTTCTTAGCATGCTGATATCGACCTGACTTGAATTGGAAACACCACCACCACCAACCATAGGTGTTGTGTCTTCTAAAGCAAGCTACTATTTCTCTATTGACAAAACTGAGCACTCGGAGTTTCAATATTGTTGAAAAATAGACCTTACGAAAATTTAAAATTAAGTTAATCTAAAAAGGAAGTACTCATTCGATACTGCGGATTTTCTTTCGATACGACTTCAATATCGGATGATTCGATACCAATATGATACCAGTTGTATCGAAACAAAAGTATCGATACCTACTCATATCGGTAGTATCCGAACGCCCCTACGCGTCTGTAAGAGTAGGTACTCACCCAGTTGGGCAACTCCCATGAGGAGCTGGACAAGGCCGGTGAGGAAGGCGAGGAGGATGGCGCCTTGGGCTCCCATCCCGTGGAGGTTCTCTCGAGTGAGGATCGCCATTATGGCTGTCGGCCCGATCGGGCTGTCTTTGACGGAACCGAATATGGCGTAAACGAAACACCCGACGAACGAGGAATACAAACCGTACTGCAACAGAGATCACAAGAAATAAATTGTGTACTTAAAGGTAAATTGTGGCAAACAATAGTTGAAACGTTTGGTGGGAGGATGGATGAATAAAAATAAAATAAAAACATGTTTATTATAAATAAATACAAATATACAATACACTTCAAGGTATAGAGCTCTCAGGATTTAGAAGTGCAAAAGGACCAGGGACTGTGCAGTGGCGGGTTGATGGGATACTGGGCCGTTTGCGGCCCCCTCCCCTCCTCTTCCCCCTCTCATAGGTGAATTCGCGGATCGTGATTCGCGGTTCCCTCTTCACCACGGGCTCCCACGAATCACGATCCGCGAATTCACCTATGAGAGGGGGAAGAGGAGGGGAGGGGGCCGCAAACGGCCCAGTCTCGCATCAGCCCACTGCAGCGCCGTCCCGCTCCTTTTGCACTTCTAAAACCTGAGAGAGCTATACATGCATACCTACAGACTGTTTCCAACTGACTTACACTGAAACCCCCTTTTCGTCAATCAGTAAATGGTGAAGAACTCCAACGGTACTCTAAACCTCCCATTTGGTAAAATGGGCTTCGGAGGGTATGGGACTACAGGCATTTCTTTGCCACCTGGGTGGCAACACTTTCACATGCCTGTTGGAGTAAGCACGAGAGCCTGTATCATGTGGTGCAGCAGTAACAACGGACTCCTGGTTGCCGCATTATATGTCAAGATGTAATTGCCAGATAGCATGTGCCCGGTCATCCAGCAGTTGGGATGTGGGAAGGGAGAGACTAGCATATGCTGAGTGACTGGGGCAAGAAGTCGATTATCTTTGCCATCAACCCCGAAGAGTCTGCAACACCCAGAAAATGGCATGGAAGTTGAAATGCATAGGTATAACCTCTGAATCCCCCATCTCCTCCCGGAGGGTGGAATGAGCTTCAGAGAACATGGGAGTCCAGGACTAGGGACCGACATTTCCATGCCATCTGGGTGGCCATATTGGCCACCTCTGAGAGGTGTTCTAGAGGTAGTTGGGGGATAGTGGATACCCTGTGGATATCATGTGGTGCAGCGGTGTCCACAGACTCACGGTGCTACATGCTAAGTCATGATGGTTGCCATGCAACTGCTCTCTCATTCAGTGGATCGGATGTCGAAAGGGAGAGACTATATCATATGCCGAGTGAACAGGGCAAGAAGCCTGATATTGTTGCCTCAATCAAAATTATTCTGCCATAATCATGGAAATCCTGGTTTTCAATGGCAGCATGATCATGGAGTAGACATAGCTGGAAGATGAGCAAAAAAGATAGAAATGATCCGTGAAAAGTAGTATCAGAGCTAAAAGGAATGACAACCAATAACACCAAGGTCATGGCGTGGGGTGTGGTGCGGGAATAGTACAATATCTTAAGGGCCCGTTGTGGCTGGCTAAAGGGAAAACATCAAAACTACCCCAGCGCTGCTGCTGTCACGGTTGCGCGGGAATGTAAGAAACCTCTCAACCAGAAAATCCTTGTGTGTTCACATTTTTCTACAGGCGATCTAGCTACTTATACCTGGGCAACCGTAATTAGGACCACAATAGCACCATAATCCTTCAGGTCTGACGTCTGGACGAGTGAACTCTCGTAGTAGCTTTTGGCTGGGGGTCACTGGTCACTCCCAATGTAAAGCCAAACGTAGAGAAGCTGTATTTAGAATTGATTGAAAAAGGTGTGCAAGAAAAACTTCGTTTGTACTAAATTCATGGGAGAAAGTATAACTCATTACCGAGAAAAATTCCTTTTAAACATTTTTTGCTTTCTCACACCCGAAGGTTCGAAGTGTTCGTGATTGAAATAGAATACATTTTTGTCCTCCAAAATCAAAATTTCCACTTGCTTTTTGCGTTTCGGAGCTTGCTGATCGGTTTTGGTTCCGTGTCAGTTCCAATTCTTGTCACACCCAAGACTGTACAAAGTCACACCCAAGACTGTACGAAGTTTCAGTTCGATTCCGAGTAAATTTTCAGGGATTGAGGGGGGTTAGCTTCTTAACGATCTCTATAATTTTCAATGCCGTCGAATTAACATGCATGCCCAAACTTGAATGTCTCATAACGTCAATTTCTCATGATCTGTTGGTCTGATTTCGTTCAAACTCAGTAGGTAATTAGGCATATGTTCTAGAAAAATGCCTTATGCGATTGGTGAAGTAATTATTATAATTACCATTATTATCATTATAATGGTGAGAAACTATTATCGATTGACACAGGCAAAACTCCGAGTCTAATGGAACGATTTTGATGACATTTTAAGGATTGAGCAGAATAGCTTCTAGGCGGCCTAACTTTCATTGCCTTCAAGAAATTTTAGTACCGTCTGCGGTGTGTGAAATCAAGTAGGGAAACAAGCAATTTTTGTTTTGTTCGAAGTTGGTATTGAGAACATCAATAAATGAACATCACCACGTAATTCAGCGGGAAAAATACCCCAAAATCATAGATCATTTTTTGTGACCATCGAACATCGAATATCTTCAGAAACTTGATATTTCACAATTGGCGCATTTTCGTAATTGTGCCCGTTTTTGCGCACTCAAAATGTCGACTGATGGGCCATTTTTCCACAAAATTTTATGTGGATTTTATTTTTTTATTTATATCTATAAATCCATCTGAATCTATACATCCATTACTATCACGAGAATAATAAAAAACCAATAATAAACCTTTAAAAAACAAAACAATAATTATCTTTGGGATAACATCTGTAGGACCCGTAGTGGTTCTAAAATATCATTTGAAATTCCCTTTAGATATACCAGCTTTGCTCAAAGATCACATCGACACAGAGGCCTAAAGTTATTTCATGATTTAGGTACCACAAATAGAAAAATTGTTCTTCATTATCTTTAAAAAAATAAAAATAAAAAAAAACTCGCTGGGGGGCAAGCTCCCTGGACCCCCAGTTACCTCTATTTACATACTTTGAATGAAATTATTGAATCACATAATGTGTTTTAGCTCACGCGTTTCACATAAACCCGTGAAATCCGCATATAAGAATGACTCAGACTTTGCGCTGTATCTTATCGCTAGATGTCAAGTTGTTTTATGTATTTATCACCAGCGCCATATTTGAAACCTCCTCATCATATGTTTTCATA
The DNA here is from genome assembly GCA_030762985.1 of Adelphocoris suturalis. Lineage (NCBI taxonomy): Eukaryota > Metazoa > Arthropoda > Insecta > Hemiptera > Miridae > Adelphocoris > Adelphocoris suturalis. Next base: position 23,504,208 of record CM061049.1, read on the forward strand.
TGAGCCCTCACTCGAAAAATGCATATTTTACAGACCCCCTCCCCTCCCGCCCTCCTCGTCATAAGCTCTCATTTATTCGTATAACATAAATTATCAGAAATAAACAAGCGGTTGCAATCGTGTTCACAATATCAATTATTAAACAGTTTTTGTTCTTCCCGTAAGATTTTCTCCCGTTGACGAGTAGAGCAGCGTCTAGAGCAAACAGCTGGAGATGCTAGCTCTTCACGTGATTTTTACGCGTATTTCTACACGTACCTATACGTCAAAAACCAAACGCTAACGTCACGTTAACGTCTCTATAAGTGTTTCAGAAGCTGTTTCGTATTCTTTTCGTACAACCTATTCTTATTTAAATAATTAATTGCTTTATAATTATTTATAAATACATAAATTATAAATACATTTATTGCTTAGGTACCTTAAATGGCTGAATTTTGTAGCGAAGCACTTCAGTATAACCTCTCGACTTGTTGACCAACCAACGTGTTGTTGGCAGCCACACTGTGGTTACCTTTGCTGGTAACTGCGTAACTGCGGTTACCTTGGTCACAGTGTGGTTACCGGCAACTGATGTTCCCTTTGCGTCAGGCTATGATGACTACCCGTAGGCCGAATTTCCAACGAATGCATTTTCCCGTGCACGTGCAGATAGGCCTTTTCCCCGTACACGAGTAGTTCTACACGTTGACGTGAAGATTCGCGCATGAGCAGTTGGTATTTCAGTCTTTTCACGTACACGGGCAGAAAATTACGGGCAGAACAAAAACTCTCTATTGAGAATTATCACCTGCGTGAAAAACAATTATTCATATAACCATATAACCATACACACAGGTGATCATTCTCAACCATCGATATTGTGAACATGATTGCAACCGCTTGATAATTTCTGATGATTTCATTGAGCTGGTGTTTCGATGATTTGATTCATAGCAGGTGATCCGAATATTGCGAGAACGGTTTGATTTGTGAAGCGGTGGTTAAATCATTTTTATAGGTAATTTCTATACTTTTCACTCTAGGAAGCTGTAATTTCGTATGTAGCCTCTTTGGGACATTTACTTGACAATGCCCAGGGCCCGGTCAGATGAGTAGCTCTTGAAGCTAATTTCTATGCTTTACCCTCTAGGAAGCGGTAATTTCGTACGTAGCCTCTTTAGGACATTTACTTGACGATGCCCAGGGTCTGCATCAGCTGAGTGGCTCTTAGAGCTTGCATATACGAGTCTGCAACACATAGAAGTCTGTAACTAAAGACGTAAAATGTCCCAATGTGTTGCAGACTCGTATGCAAGCTTTTTTTTTTTTTTTTTTTTTTTTTTTTTTTTTTTTTTACGATTTTCTAATTCTTCTAATTAAATCTTGCCTTTTTTATATTTTGGTCTTGTAAGGAATGAGTTGTGTTATGACTGTTTTTAAAATTGAAAATCGTGCACAACTGCTACCACCGGCACAAGTCCTACTTGAAGGTAAATTCTCCTATTAAAATCTCATTAAAAAGTTGAAATTAGATAGGGAGACTCTCTGGGACACTGAGAGACGATTGAAATGATTGGGTCTTTTCTGATCAGCTGACGGAGCAAATTTAATTAAGACATGTTAAACTTGAAACACAAAACACGTATTCCACAGAGAGAAAAATAAGACACCCATGTACCGATGTATCTGCAAGTAGTGTAGATACTCAACATCAGATTACTGATCTAAGATTTCCGTTTCACTTCCGCAGGATCGCGTGTCCGTTTTTCCTTTTGTTATTTCACGGGAAATTACCGTCTTAAACACCCGACTGCCGCCTTGTTGACCCCGCTCATCACCGTTCAGCTCTTAAACACTGATTAGGCGGTTGGTTTGTGTTTTGGATTGACGTTGACGGACGACCCGAAACGCGAGAAACCGGCTTCGTAATGAGAACCTCCCATATTCATACTCGTTATTATTTTTTCCCTGTCGCGAACGTTCTACGGGGAATTACAAGTTGCGAGACGTTTTCTGCGAAATAACGAGGCAGTCTGTCGATCTAACGGACCCATCGACTCAACAGGTTCTTGGTTTATCCACTACAAACTTGCGACAGAAATTGATTTATTGCTTTTATCCGTTTGTATTGAGTTTTGGAAGTTGAAACTTATGGTCTCTCCAGACACACTTTAGGGCCAGTACCACCAACGGGAGTTTTCCTTGGATTAACACACGACCCTGAGTTTTCTCGTCAAAACGCTGAAATGACCGTTTCACCAGATAACGCACGGATTCCGGAATCCACCTCTTGGGGTGGGTTAACCCACGGATTAGCGCTGATCCGCAACTTTGACACCGCCCGCCATTCTTTCCCTGTTTTGACATTGAAAATGTCTCATTCGACGGGTCAACCAGAAATTTTGTTACAGAAATTTTGTTACGCAAAGAAAAAAACGTCACGCAACCTACAAACAAGTTAGGTGTTGTTTTCTTTCGATTTTCACATACAACCAAGCCGTTGCTGGGGAAATGAAACTTCTTTAGTTTTCATCGGACAAAAATCGTTCTCCACTAGCTGGAAACCTCTCGATTTATCACGCAATACTTTCGTATTTGTTCTTCTATTCATGTCGTAGTTTTATATTTATTTATGTTATAAATGGATACAGTAAACAATGCCGCTTGTTTTGTTGTCATTTGGTTGAGACATTAATTAACCTTGGTTATAGACATTGTAGACGCGCACCATAACAGAAAATTACCTACCTGTGAATTCATATTCGTGGAAGAATTGGGCATCGTCGAGACTGGCTTACAGCAAATTCGGTAATTGTGTGTCAATAATTATTTTAGGTATGTTTTCTAATTGTTATTTTATTTAAAACAATAAAAAACATTGAAATTACTGAGACATTTTCAATTTTCAATGCTCATAGCTCTTCTCTCATAAGAGAGAAAGTACGAGCGGTTTCCGTTTGTTACTTCACAATACGACCCCTCCGTATTTCCGTAATTATTTTATTTCTTATTCCGTCGTGGCAAAGAAGAAATAATTTTGCCTTCGGAAGGCGTTGTTTTCGTAGAATTGGACTGTGACAATTCTTCGAATGGTAATACGTAGGGAAAGAGTGGACCACTTCCATAAGTGGATGGGGAACGATTTTGAAATTTTCATGTAAACTTTTTTTAGATAATGGGTTATTACAGCCGTCTGCACGGTGGCCCTTGGAGGTGGGGATGTATTTTCTTTGCGTTTCAGAGGGTGTAGAAAATGATAATAATAATGATTGTGGAATAGTGATTTTCAGATTTCTTTATATATATATATATATATATATATATATATATATATATATATATATATATATATATATATATATATATATATATATATATTAATTTATTTATTTATGGACAGAATTTTGTGCTCACTACTCCTCCGAAACCGCTGGTCCGATTTGAACCAAATTTTGATATGATATATCACCATGTCGAAACATGTGCCTCGCTAACATGGATGATGATCGGCTGACCACGAGCCGTAATATCAATCATAACGATGGCAAAATCGTGCTCAAATCTCTCTTATTTACCGTTGGATGTCGAAATTTGACAAGGAGCCTCTCTGGGACAGCAAGAGACATGCAAAATGAGGAGCGCCATCCTGATCAGCTGAGTGAGCTAAAATCTCTCCGATTTACCGTTAGACGTCGAAATTTAACAGGGAGCCTTTCTGGGACAACAAGAGACGAGCAAAGTGAGGAACGCCATCCTGATATGCTGAGTGAGCTATAATCTCTCCTATTTACCGTAGGACGACGAAATTTGACAGGAAGCCTCTCCGGGGCAACAAGCGACGAGCAAAGTGAGGAGCGCCATCCTGATAAACAGAGTGAGCTGAAATCTCTCCTATTTGCTGTAGGACTGGGAGCCTCTCTGGGACAACAAGAGACGAGCAAAGTGAGGAGCGCCATCCTGATCAGCTGAGTGAGCTAAAAATCATGTCGTCTCGAATTACAAAGAAATGTGATAGGGAGCCTCTCTAGGACATCAAGGGACGAATGAAATTACGGGCTTCACCCAGTGCCCCAGCTGATCGATTCGAAAAGTTGGTTCTGCTTGCGCAAACTGCGTGAGTGGTTTTTTTTTTTTTTTTTTTTTTTTTTTACTTAGTCACACAACGGGAAAATTAGACAATTTTCATAGCGTTTCTTACTAAAATTCTTTCCGAAGAATTTCACTTACAACGGAGCCATTCCTAAGGAAATGTAGCTCCGTCAGTTCTTATCCGACGGATATTGTTCACCACTCGTTGAAAACATCTCAATTCAATATAAAATCTTATGTTGTCTAAACCGCTCCGGAAATAGAAGCAGCTGATCTATACGCAAAGTTATTGATGAACTAAAGCAGCGGTTCCCAACTGCTGGGCCGCGGCCCACTTGTGGGCCGCAGGCAGCTCGCTACTGGGCCGTGGATGCTGGCCGGAACTCAAGAAATAATATTAAAATATTGCAAAATAAGTACGGTATTAATAAATCGGTCCTCGCGATAAAATATTAATTTAGGCATTCTCTTAGATGAATCTTAGAGGAATTCTCTTAGTGAATCAATTATTTTACAATTTATTTTTTTAATTTATTTACAAGTCGCTTGACAATTTTATAACAGAAAATTAATTAGATTGGTCAAAGTGTGTAGGTTTGACAACTGACGGGGCACGAGCTATGTCTGGTATTCATAGGGGGTTAATCGCCCGAGTTAGGTCTGTAGCTCCCTTTGTAAAATGGACACATTGCAGCATACATAGAGAAGCTCTTGCATTTAAAGGTTTGGGCGAGTGTCTGAAAAAAACACTTGACGATGCAGTAAAAATCGTCAACTTTATCAAAGCAAGGCCAAAAAACTCGAGACTTTTCAGTGTTTTGTATGATGAAGTGGGCAGTCAACACAAATAGCTTCTACTTCACTGTGAAGTTCGGTGGCTATCCAGAGATTTTTATCAAGATTGTTTGAACTTCGTGATGAACTCTGGGTTTTCCTCATGAAGGCATATGATGGCAAACGTGCAAGTTCTTTCTTAGACTGTGTGACCGATGAAAACTGGTTGAAGCGGTCGGCGTATTTGGCAGATATTTTTGGTGCCCTCCACACTCTTAATCTAACTCTTCAGGGCAAGTATATTCATAATTTTCTTGTACAAGACAAAATAGAGGCAATGATAATAAAACTTCATCGATGGGCTAAAAAAATTGAAAACAAAAATTATTTCCACGTATTTCCTGTCCTACGTGATTTCCTTGAAACCAACGAAGTTAAAATTGGTGAAACAACAGCTGCAACCATAAAAGCTCATCTTAACATCTCATCTTCGGCTTTCAACCTCAGGTAGTTTAATTTTAAATGTATATTTATCAAAAATTATCTCAATTACTCGTCTCATCACTTTTCTTTTGCTTTGTGTTTTGACTTTTCATTTTTGGACTGAGAAATCACAGTAAGAAACTTTTCATCCGTAGGGATTTTAGGGTCTTTTCATATTTCTTTTAGGAATTAGTTCTCTCAAATTGAAGGCGAAATCCAATGGATCAGAAATCCTTTTCATGGAGATGACTTAAAAAAAGTTAACACATCTTCAAGTGAAGAGGTCTCTTTAATTGAACTGCCTTGTGATCAGGATCTGAAATCAAGTTTTAAAATGACCCCTTTGATTACTTTTTGGATAAGTGTGCGAAAAGACTATCTCGCAATTGGCAAAATTGCACTGACGCAATTGATGGGATTTTCAGCTACTTATCTGTGTGAAGAGCGTTTTCAACTTTAGCTTATTTGAAAAATAAGTATAAAAATAAGTTAAACGTGGAGAGTGACTTAAGTCTGAAATTGTCAAGTTTCGATCCCGATATTGATGCACTAGTAGGGGACAAACAATGTCAGAAATCCCATTAAGTTTGAACAGCCATGTTAATACATCTATAAATACATAAAGGTTCTTCAGTAAAAAGTTTTTTTTTTCCTTTTTGCTCAGTATGTTTTAATTTGATTTAATATTTGCTTAAATACCTATGGGAACATATTATATATATATATATATATATATATATATATATATATATATATATATATATATATATATATATATATATATATATATATTCGAGGTGGGCCTCGAATTTTTTCAAAAAATATTATTGGGCCCCCAAGCTAAAAAGGTTGGGAACCGCTGAACTAAAGTATAAACAATCTTCCACGTGTCTCCAAGAGTCAGTGTACTAAATTTCGGAGCTCCTTGATAAACAGGCGAGAATTCAGCTTTATTGCTCACACGGCTGATCTGTCTTCGTCCTAATCATTTCCAGTGATCACCAAGAGGCAGTATACCAAATTTCAGCTCTCATGGATAAAAATTCCAGTCATACAGCATGACCCCATGAGCGAATTTTTGAAGAAATCTTCGACATTTCAGTCACTATTGATCGTGTAGAGAAATTTTAGTTTATGATTTTGATAGACAAACATGGAATCAAATTATTAAAAATAATTAGGAGGTACTCATACTTTATTATTATTAAACTAATCTTGTAGATTTAAAGACAAATGTAGGTAAATATTCATAGATTTCGATGTCCAATGTGGTCAGTATTGAAGGCAGTTGAAATCTTAACAGTATACTATCATAACATCATCAAATCTTGACATAAAATAAAATAACATACCGACGTCATATGAAAGAAACGTATTTCCACAGCCAATCGATGATGAGGCTTTATATTACGAGTGATAAAAGTCAGTTGCATTCGAATCTAGTATCCCACAGCAAGAAATTGACAGACAAACTGTAGTCTCTGTTTCGAACAAATATTACCGATTTTTACAACTAGCGAACGGCATTATTTCGATTTTTGACTGATTTTTCAACTTTGAAATTTTTGAAAACTTGATACATCATATTCTTATAAGAAATTTTAAGCTGATTCCGAATATACCACATGTTAGTATGCTGAAAAAATTATTTCGCACAACAAATCGCAAAAAACAGGCTATTTTGAAATTTTTGACTACATTTTTGAAAATTTCAACCCGAAGATGTAATCCGATCATGCTGGCCAACGAACTTGAACTTTCGTTTTGTGTCCTTAAAAATTCACATTCTACAAATTTTGAGGCGAGAATTCAGCTTAATTGCTCACATATCTGCTCTGACGTCCTCTTAATCACTTACAATAATTGTCTTCATACGCTGTGTACTGAATTTCAGCCTCATTGTTGAACAGGGAAGAATTCACATTTACTGCTCACACATCTGATGCACATTACAGTATTTAATGAATTCTAAGCACTTGAATTCTAAACGGCTTGAATTTCAAAACAACGTAGCATCGTATATGAAACGATAAAACGTCGTATAATCGCATATGATACGATAATTTCTGGATTTCGCTCATTCGATCATTCTGTGTATAACGGAAAATTGTCTAATTCAATTTTTCGAATATAACGAATGAATATTCTTTTTCTTGGTTGATTACAAAGGTTCATCAATGAAAATAATAAAGCAAAACAGCTATTGCGTCCTAGAATCAGTTTTTTATAGCTCCATGTTCTCAAGCTTGAAAAAACAAGAATTTCATACGTTCGAAAATCGAACATGAATCGTTTCACTAATGGTTCCTGTCTTCTTTCATCCATTTTCCCTGCTAGCTCTCATCCTCGACAATGCTTGCGCGTTATCTCCACCTCCTTCGTATGAAAAAGCTCTTTTGTTCCAATAGCAATAGACACTCCTCTACAGATAGCACATCTATCTTTCGCGGCTTTTGTGAACCGCTGTACGAAAAATCTTGGTCGTTTTGGACTCAACAGCTCGTCCGCCTGATAACAATTTCGGGATTTTTTTTTTTTTTTTGCACATTCTCTGTTGGGGTACTTGTGAGACAATTAAGTCGATGCCCGCCAATAAAGGGATGATGATATCTTTTGGGGAGTCCGCTCAGAGTCGATGACCTTGTCGGTTTATCTGCATCTCCGGGACAATTAGGAGATTTAATATTCGAACTTCCTACTGCTCTTCCGCCCGGTAGCTGAGGATGCGCGCAGGGACTTGACTTTGCTCATGCAAACTGAGTATAAGTTAACGAAACCCATTTCAATGAAGAAAACTATAATCTATTGCATTGAAAAAAAAGAAGAAACTCGGCGCTCCGCGCCTCGCCAGGGGGCAAGCCCCCTGGACCCCCGGTTACCTCTATTTACATACTTCGGACGAAATTATTGAAACACAGAATGTGTTTTAGCTCACGCGTTTCACATAAAACCGTCTTCAATCTTCGGTTGAAGATTGGTTAACTTCCTCCCACAATTTTCATATATAAAATGACTCACAAACGGGTGTGTCGCGACAACTATAAATGGATGTAAAAACCAGGCGTTCAAGTTCGAGTAATGATTCACTAATACCGGTGATGATTTACTAATCAAAATTGATATGTAACAAAATATCGCATAGGTTACACCAGGTTACACGATCCTTAGTTCCGTATCATCAAAACATATGATCAACGGTGTCATTGGTTAACTTACTCCCACTAAATCAGAATTTCGCTACTTTCCTCCCACTAAATCAGAATCTTATATAATCACCGCGTCATAACAAAATATCGCATAGGTTACACCAGGTTACACGATCCTTAGTTCCGTATCATCGGTATCCAGTTGTCGTCCCAGATTTTGTTACGAAATTTCGTTAGCTTTTTTGGCTAGTTTGTCCATGGCTAAAACACATTCTGTGTTAAAAACTGAATATAGGAATCACATGGCAAATCTACAAGCACGCGGCCAGCTACAATCAAATACGCAGGCTTGGTGTGCCACTTAGTGGTAGGCAGGATGTTTGCTGATTAGTACATGACTCGTTAGCTAAAAAGCACGTTGAGCCACGTGACGTTGACAGGACAGCGTGGCCAAGAAAAAACTCAGCAAATTATTAAACAATCGTTTATTTTTTCTTTATTATATAACCCTTCTATATAGATCATTAGTCTATAGTTATTAAAACCCCTTTATTCGAGTAATATATGATTGAAACTTGGCGCATCGTGCCTCCCAAAAGGCAGCTCCAAGACCCCACAATTGTACGCTTTATAGTAAATGTCAAATAAATTGGGAACCAATTATTTAAAAACGAGATAAATAGAACGGTGTCGAAAAGGAAAGAAATTAGCTTCAGAGGCCCCAAAGCTGATTAGTCCGATTCCATACCTGGTAATTGTTTTCGAGTTGTCCAAAAGGACCTACACTTTAGGTTTTAGCATCATCAGTCGCTTACGGAAACAATTTAGGCTCAGAGGACCCTCAACTGATCAATGTGCACTGATATTGAATAACTGATATTGAACAAAGGAGCTCTATTCCAAATCGCAAATCCATGTACGTAGATATAAGCACCTGCCGAGGGAATGTTAATGCAATTAATTAATACATCTAAACTTTACTTATACCCTCTAAGTATAATGACATTTAAGTAGGGAGGTACCGACCAACTGAAAATAATATTAATGTATACATGATCAATTGATCATTGAAATGGTTTTAATAATCAATAAAAACTCCTTAGCTGAATATTAGCAAATCAATGTGTAGGAAACGTAAAATGTCAAAATCGGTTAACTAGGAAACGGGAAAACTATGTAGAAATTGATAGGGGAATATCTACAGCCTAACCCCCACGTTCCCAGATAATTCTCATGCATCAATCCAGGCGACTTTCGAGTATGGTATGGCCTGGGAATGACTGAAAGAACGACAGTGACAAGGGAGTCCGCCACGGCCTTCTCTGCAGTTTGCTTTATCACTATTTACCTACATTCTGCATCATAATGTGGTGGTTGGTATGTGGGAGTAAGGAATCAATATTAATTGCTGTTGTCCACGTTATTGCGTGAAATAAAGATTCTAAAGCAGCAAACACGGTAGCTTAAGTCGCTTCCATATTACTTGGGAAGAGTGCTCAAATGCGCATCTTGGCCTTTGGCATTCAAGTGTGATATGGCCTGGGTATGACTGTGAGGTGGACAGTGGCACCTGCCAGGAAGTTGGCCATTGCCTTCTCTGCTGTTTGTTTTATTACTATTTACCTACATTCTGTATCAAAATGTGGTGGTTGATATGTGGGAGTGATGAGTCAGTGTGATTGGCTATATTCCAGGTAATTGCATGAAACAGAGCTAATGCAGCAAACACATAGCCTACGACAATTCCAGATGACTTGGGAAGGGTGCTTACCTGTGCATCAATCCCGGCAACATTCGAGTACGCTATGGCCTGGGGTATGATTGTGAGAACGTCAGTGACAAGGGAGTCGGCCACGGCCTTCTCTGCAGTTTGCTTTATCACTATTTACCTACATTCTGTATCATAATGTGGTGGTAGGTATGTGTGAGTCAGGAATCAATATTAATTGCTGTTGTCCACGTTATTGCGTGCAATAAAGATTCAAAAGCAGCAAACACACTAGCTCAAGTCGCTTCCATATTACTTGGGAAGAGTGCTCACCTGCGCATCAAGGCCTTTGACATTCAAGTGTGCTATGGCCTGGGTATGACTGTGTGGTGGACAGTGGCACCTGCCAGGAAGTCGGCCAGGTAATTGCATGAAACAGAGCTAATGCAGCAAACACGTAGCCTACGACAATTCCAGATGACTTGGGAAGGATGCTTACCTGTGCATCAATCCTGGCGACATTCGAGTACGCTATGGCCTGGGGTATGACTGTGAGGCCGACAGTGGCACCTGCCAAGAAGTCGGCCACTGCCTTCTCTGCCGTTTGTTTTATTACTATTTACCTACATTCTATATCTAAATGTGGTGGTTAGTATGTGGGAGTGATGAGTCAGTGTGTCTGGCTATATTCCAGGTTATTGCATGAAATAGAGCAGCAAACACATGGCCTACCTCAATTCCAGATGACTTGGGAAGGGTGCTTACCTGTGCATCAATCCCGGCGACATTCGAGTACGCTATGGCCTGGGTATGACTGTGAGGTGCACAGTGGCACCTGCCAGGACGTCGGCCATTGCCTTCACTGCTGTTTGTTTTATTCCTATTTACCTACATTCTGTATCAAAATGTGGTGGTTGGTACGTGGGAGTGATGGGTCAGTGTGATTGGCTATATTCCAGGTTATTGCATGAAATAGAGCTAGTGCAGCAAACACATAGCCTACGTCAGTTCCAGATGACTTGGGAAGGGTGCTTACCTGTGCATCGATCCCGGCGACATTCGAGTACACTATGGCCTGGGGTATGACTGTGAGATGGGCAGTGGCATCTGCCAGGAAGTCGGCCACTGCCTTCTCTGCTGTTTGTTTTATTACTATTTACCTACATTCTGTATCAAAATGCGGTGGCTGGTATGTGGGAGTGATGAGTCAGTGTGATTGTCTATATTCCAGGTTATTGCATGAAACAGAGCTAGTACAGCAAACACATAGCCTACGTAATTTCCAGATGACTTGGGAAGGGTGCTTACCTGTGCATCAATCCCGGCAACATTCGAGTACGCTATGGCCTGGGGTATGACTGTGAGGCCGACAGTGACGCCTGCCAGAAGGTCAGCAACTGCCTTCTCTGCTGTGTAGTCCCGTAGGTTCCCAAGGATCGGGAGCCGCTTGTCCAGGACTTTCCGGGAAAAGACTCGCCGCCGGGGTGTGACGCCAGACCACCGGCATCGCGTGAATTTGGGCCCGTCACCGTTCTGCAGCTGGTTCCACTCTCCGCTGCTCAAGTCATTACCTGCAATGAGAAAACTGTAAGTCACTCTTAATGGGCTAGTGACTCTCTTCCACAATAACCCAATCAAGCCAAACCAAGTTCTACAGCTTTTTTTGCAAAATTCGGAAGAAGATAAAGCTATTGCTTACGCTATTGCAAGTCTCCAAAAATTATCCGAAAAATTCTTGGTGGAAATCATGGAACAATTCCCAGATTTTTTATACCTCGCTCTCTCTCTCTCTCTCTCTCTCTCTCTCTCTCTCTCTCTCTCTCTCTCTCTCTCTCTCTCTCTCTCTCTCTCTCTCTCTCTCTCTCTCTCTCTCTCTCTCTCTCTCTCTCTCTCTCTCTCTCTCTCTCTCTCTCTCTCTCTCTCTCTCTCTCTCTCTCTCTCTCTCTCTCTCATCTCTCTCTATATATATATATGTATAAATATATATATATATATATATATATATATATATAGAGAGAGAGAGAGAGAGAGAGAGAGAGAGAGAGAGAGAGAGCGAGGTATAAAAAATCCTAAAATAAATAAATAAAAAAAAAAAAATATATATATATATATATATATATATATATATATATATATATATATATATATATATATATATAGTGTGTGTGTGTGTGTGTGCTACCGAGCAACTCCAACTGCTCAAAAAACCCAGCTCATCTGCTGAGTTCGCTGCTGTACTGCATGAGATAGTAGATGGTAAAGAGCTCCGACAGTGCTCTGAATCCCGCATTTCTTTTCTCAATGGGTAGAATGGGCTTCAGAGGGCATTGGGATTATCAAACGAAAGGGATTGTGAGCAATTTTCAAATTTCCCACCCCCACCCGAACCATGGGCTGTAGGTCTCCATGGTATCCCACTATATCCCATCGCATCTATAAATTCCACACCAAGCGAGCGAAGCGAGCAATATTCCCTACACACGTTAAACCTACCCTCAGTGATCCACCGTTTCCAATCATTCAACAAGTCCCACTCGACAGTAAAAGACCATCGCATCTATACAGCCACACTTTGCGAGCGAAGCGAGCAACTTAACGAGGCGCTCCGGGGGGGCTTGCCCCCCGGCTGGACGTCAAGGCGAGCGAAGCGAGCCCAAGCGGCTAGTAAATATATGAATATATAATATACACAAGTACGACATAAAAATAGAAAAATTAAGCAAACCCGAATGACTGGGTTTTTCTCATCATGTTGCTCTTGATATGACTGTGCATACTATGCCTACATGATTACATAAAAATTGAATGTTTCAGAGCTCACTCAGCTGATAAAGTGGAAGATTTATTTATAGCTTATGTAACAATCCAAGTTATAAACTAACTGTGTGCCAAATTCCATCCAAAACCGTTCACCCGTTTTTCAGTTATAAATTCTGTAACTTCAAATCGGACTTTTTGCTTCCTCACTACGGAAGGTAGGGAAATTTGTGGTCGTGATTGAAGTCGAACAGATTTTTGTCCTCCAAAATCAAAATTTCAACTTGATTTGTTGTGTTTCAGAACTTTCAGATCAATTTTGGTTCAGTGTCTGTCTGTCTGTGGTAAATCCTTGCCACGTCAAAAAAACTATACCAAGTATCAGATCGATTCTTATGAGATATTCAGGGAATGTGCGGGTTAGCTCCTAGACGGTCCCCTATAATTTTTAATGCCGCCGAATCAACAGTAGCCTGTGCGCATGCGCAAACGTGAATTTCCCATAACTTCGATTCCTCATCATCTGTTGGTCCGATTTCGTTTAAACTCGGCAGGTAATTGAGTATACGTTAAAGAAAAACGCCCAATAAATTATATCGCGATTATTAAAGTAATAATCATTGCTCATGCGCGAAACTTGTATCGATTGACACAGGCAAAACTCCGAGTCTAATGAAACGATGCTGGTTAAATTTTCAGGGATCGTGCATATGTGGAACCACGAAAAGTTTAATTTTAAGAACATTTTAATTCTTTAACTTATTCTATCCGTCCATGGTTAAATATGTGAGGATGCCCACCCAACTTGGCAGACTTTTTTTATGCATATATACTTGAGCAACAAGTTACGAAGTTTTATCAACAGGCCATCTCTCAACATCTGTCACCGTATCTCCAATGAATGAATCGTTTCCCCGGACCTCAGACAAACACGAAACGACGTAAATCGCCAATGTGACATAATAGGACCCCCCAGCCGACATAGTGAACAATAATATCGTCAAATTATTAATGACAAGGAAGCTATTATTTGTTAATGACAACCACATAGCATTGAAACAGTTATTTCTACGTTCTGTGATGACAATCAAGTGTTTTACGGAATCTCTTACCTCGATCTTCCATAGGACGAAACGATCGCTGCCCGTCGCGGACTAACACTAACGAGGAATGTTGTGAGGATTGTCATGATTGTAAACAATCTGTTTTGTAAACAGTCCGTAAACATTGATCATTTACCCTTTCGCACTCTCTGTCTCGCTCCTTCTTTGGATAGAAGGAAGAGATGATAATAATATATCGCGTCCCTCTTCGCCTCCCGTCCAATTTGACCTACTTGACAAATATTTGGACGGCGTTAAGCAATCATCCTAGCTAAACAATTTCCGTAATTGATAAATGACTTCCGAGTCAACCTATAAGCACCAGAAACATTGTTTTCGCAATCGGGAGCTTGAAAAACTATTTCCAAAATCCGAAATTTGTTTAAGCGCAACACCTATTATTCAAGCAAATGCGATGAAATACAAAGGGCATAATACTGGATCCAACGACCTCTCGAGTTTGAACGAAATCGGAGCAATACATGATAAAAAATCGACGTTATTGGAAGGTAACTTTTGTGCATGTGACTACTATGTACACAACTGTAATGAAATTTATAGAAGGGCCGTCTAGAAGTTAAACCTCTCAGTCCCTGAAAATTCAATAAAAATCGGTCCTTTAATCTCGGAGTTTTGTCTGTGTCGAACATTTTTAGTTTTGCGCATGCGCAATAGTTATTACTCCACCAATTGCAATATAATTTATAGGACATTTTTCTTGAAGATCATATACCCGATTGCCTACTGAATTTGAACGAAATCGGACCAACAGATGATGAGAAATCGACGTAATGAGAAATTCACGTTTGCTCATGAACACAGGCTACTATCGTTTCGACGGCATTGAAAATTATAGGGGACCGTCTAGGAACTAATCCGCACAACCCCTGAAAATTTCATCGGAATCAGACTGAAACTTCGTATGGTTTTGGGCGAGACAAGGATTTACCACAGACACGGAACCAAATTTGATAAGCAAACTCTGAAACGCAAAAAGCAAGTGGAAATTTTGATCTTATAGGACTAAATTTTTCGATTTCAATCGAACACAAAGCTTTCCTACCTTCGGTAGTGAGAAGGCAAGTGTTCTTATGTTTATTTATTGTGTGTCTGCAAACAATTGTAACAAGCTTAATTTCGTCAGCTTTCATGGATGAAACTATGGGGGAAACTGCGGGGTAGGGTCTAGATGGTCCCCTAACAGTTTGCTAATTGTTCACAAATGAAAACTCCATTCTACGCATCTACGAACATAAATTACAACAAGCATTATTTCCTCACAGCCCAGTCGGTCGATCTCACTTACAAACTTGAAACATAGATGGGAGAACACTATTTAATTTATTTAATTTCCCCCAGAAGTCTTTTTCTCCCAAAGTCGCACCCCCCCCCCCCCCCCCCCCACACACACACACACACGAAAGATCCCGCTGTGGAACGTTTTCAATGACTTATCCGTTCACGAAACGTGTTGTAAATCTCATAATAATATGTATATATTATAATAATATCTCATAATATATGTATTACCTACTTTATCTACTATCTACCCGTTTTTACAACACCTAGAGGCCTGTTAGGGCTAGGAAAGCCCTAATCTAGAGAGTCTCCCTATCAAATTTCAACTTTCTACAGTGAACAGGAAAGGATTTAGCTCGTCTCTTAATGTCCCAGAGAGTCTACCTATCAAATTTCAACTTCCTACAGTGAACAGAAAAGACTTTAGCTCACTCAGCTGATCAGAAAAGACCCCATCACTTCACTCGTCTCTTGATGTCCCAGAGAGTCTCCCTATCAAATTTCAACTTCCTACAGTGAACAGGAAAGAATTTAGCTCACTCAGCTAATCAGAAAAGACCCCATCACTACGTTTCTTACTTACCGACACTTTTGCAACAAACTTGGGGCCGTTCTGATTCGGAATTATAAATAAAGACTCTCCTAGATGTTAGTAACTACACTACGTTTCTTACTTACCGTGAATTGATGCCAACTGTTGTTACCGCCACAGCCTAATAAACAACTCTCGTTGATAAGGACCGCCTAGAACACGATCAAGGCGGGTATATAGACAAACGGCGACACTTTTGCAACAAACTTGGGGCCGTGCTGATTCGAATGAGCAGTCTAACGCTAATATCGGACCGCGAAGTTCTTCACAATTTCAAAGACCGTTCGGAATTATATATAAAGAAGATTAACAAACGGTAAACAACAGAAAAGAGCAAAATATGTAATGTACTCAATACTTCATTCTGCGCATGCGAAAACGCAAACTGTACCAACTATCATTTTCTCACGCCCGGGTCGTCCGATCTCGCTCAAATTTGAATGATAGTTGGGGGATGACAATTTGATCATACCATATCAATGTCAACAAAAAAGTATCATTAATAGCTACTGCGCATTCCCCTATGTGAAATCCTTGTAACGACAATTTCCACTGTTTTCATCCAATTTCGATGAAATTGTCAGAGAATACGCGGGTTAGGTTGTAAATGGTCCCCTATCAGTTTCATTGTTGCCAAATCAATACTTCATTCTGCGCATGCGTAAACGTAAATTCCATTATGCTTCATTTTTTCACACTCTAGTCGTTCGATTTCGATTAAATTTGGATGATAGTTGAAAGAAGATGACTTGATTACCTCATCAATTTCAGCATGCTTGTATCATTAATAGCTACTGCGCATGCGTCAGTGTGAAATATTTTAATGACCTTAATTTCTACAATTTTCATCCGATTTTGATGAAATTGTCAGCGAATGCGCGGTTAAGGTCGCAGATGGTTCCGTACCTATTTCATTGTTTTCAACTCATCAGTGCATTCTGTGCTTGCATAAACGTAAATTACATTGAGTATCATTTTTTCGTTTCTTAATTGACCAATTATGACATTTCACGCCAAATCATGATTTACTCTTTTTCGCTATGGAATTTTTCAAGATCATTTAAAACTTTTCAATGATCTCTACATTTATGATGGGTAAAAGAGGAAGCTATGTGTCACACCCAACTTGGCAGACGTTTTTAATAAGTGATGTCAAGATCGACCCACGATGAGTAATGAATGTCAACAACCGGGAATGGGGTCAGAACTAATAAAGCGTCTCTATCGCCGAGCTTTCGAAAAATATATTTTCTTCATCAGGTCTCAAGGGCTCTTAGTGCTGATGAGAAGCGCCACCCCTCATCCTCACAGTCATAACAGAAGAAAAACCAAAAGAAGAAGAAGAATAATAATCCAGGCTATTGCAGGTAATGTGAAAACAAAAATATAAGCACCAGCTATTCAATAAATATTCAACAAATAATCAATAAATCTATATATAAAACAACTATTATTTTAATTCAACAAACATATTAGGCCCAGGCTTATACAAATATATATGAATATTGGCAGGAACATACTATTAATAGAAATACTAGAAATAATATGTTTCAGCCAATACGATTGTTGACATTCGTTTTTAATAAGCGCTAAGTGAGTCCCACTCTACATAAATAACCGAGTGCAGAAGCTTGCCATTTTCTGTAGAATGACCAGACAGTTGGAGTGAGGTGTCGATGGGGTAGAAAGTTGGCGTGGGAGTCACCAGCAAGGCGGCCTAACCGGTGCCGCAGGCGCGCGAGCGAGGCGTCAGAGCCCGGCCGCGGCAGTGAGGACGAAGTCATCCCGCCTTCGCTCATTTTCCCACTCCTACGCCTCCTTGGGTCCTCGCTAATTAACTGCCCCAAAAGGAAAAACAACCCGCGGAGAAAACTGGTTTTACTCCGAGCGAGAGGCGAGTGAGATCACCCGAGTGTTCGGCTGTGGGTTTCCAATCAAGGAATCGGTGTCGCCAACTTTATGGGCGCCAGGGCCTCAGAAAGCGCCGTAACATATCAGAACTAAGCATTGGGTGGTTTACAGGGCCGGCCTAACGCGAAAACTGCAAGTGTGCCTGACTCACATTTTATGCCCCTACCGGGGGGTAAGATCCTCCTCCCCCTCCCCCCCCACCCAAGGTAAAAAGAGGGGTCCGGGATTTTATGTCTCTCAATTTGATTTATTTATTTACTGACTTGATAGGTTCAATACTTTATCTTGAACCTTAAAAACCACCATTATGTTAGATAAACTAATGAAAGCTTCTGGGTCACGTTATAATGATTTTTACGCTTATACTGCAAGTACTCTCAGAATAAATAGATAATGCATGAATCAACGTCTTCCGGACCAAAGATAAATTTACATATCTCATGGGCAAAAGAAAAAAAACCGAACATAGTGAAACAATAATTACAGAGTTTAATAATGGTGCACACACAACAAAAGTTTATTCCTAGCTATTAAGATAGGAACATAGTCTCTTTAATTATACATTAATACAAGGGCTTTTCTTGCTTTCATTTCGGAGAATGAATTAACTATGCCCAAATAATCAATTGACAGAGACAGTTCGTTTTCAATTGATAAAATTCAATTGATAAAATTGAGACACACACAAAACAACTGATCACACACAAAACAACTGATACCACCTTCTCCGAACCTCCACTAGAGCGAACTGGCGTCGTTTCAAAAGAGTTGAAAAGAGTGTAACTCTACACACCAAACTGTGTCTCATCTCTCATTCCCACGCCAAGAGTCCGACGAGTATTAGGTACTAGCCGCTCCGGCTCGCTACGCTCGCCTCCACGTCCAGCCGCCGGGGGGCAAGCCCCCCGGACCCCCCATTAAATTGCTCGCTTCGCTCGCAAAGTGTGGCATGTAGGGAATATTGCTCGCTTCGCTCGCAAAGTGTGGCATGTAGGGAATGTTGCTCACTTTGCTCGCAAAGTGTGGCATGTAGGGAATGTTGCTCGCTTCGCTCGCAAAGTGTGGCTGTATACATGCGATGTATTACAATTGAAACGTGTAGGGGATGTTGCTCGCAAACGGTAGATCTCTAAGGGTAGTTTTAACTTCTGTAGGGGATGTTGCTCGCTCCGCTCGCTTGAGTAAGTTATACTGCCCACCCAACTTGGCAGACGTTTTTTTCTGTTGGAAATTCTTACAAACAAATTAAATCTTATAAAACTACGTGGAACCACGAAAGTTTTATCAGGGGATGTTGCTCGCTTCGCTCGCAAGGTATACCTGTATATCCTTGAGGAAGTTATACTGCCCACCCAACTTGGCAGACGTTTTTTTCAGTTGGGAATTCTTACAAACAAATTAAATCTTATAAAACTACGTGGAACCACGAAAAGTTTATTCGGGGATGTTGCTCGCTTCGCTCGCAAGGTATTGCTGTATATTTGTAGGAAAACATCCGAATTTATACTGTTGAAATGGCTCTCGCTTCGCTCGCAAGGTACCTATGTGTACCTGCTCGCAACACCCAAACACCGAAACCTGTACCTGAGTTATCGAACCCCAAACACGTCTGTCTTCCTAGAGCCTTCTCGCGTCCACAGCACATATAATTTCTCATTTTAATAGCTTAGTCTCGCTTCCCCTCGCAATTTGACCGACTGCCCGTCACTTTTTTCGATATCCGATTTCGGATTCAGATTCGGCGGACCCAAAGCTGTATTTCGCCCACGAAAACCGTTCCGAAAAACGTACCTTTATGGGGTATATTTTAATCGGAAAAAACCAAGTTTTTCGGCGGACTTTTCGAGAAAACGGGTCCGTACTCTCGCATTTTTTTGACGCATTTCCCGATACTTTTTTCGCGATCCGATCGCGCCGTCGTCTTCCTCGTAGGAAAACCTACGAAACCCGTATTTTTCCGGAATTGTCAACGGCCGTTTAGAGGGGTAGGGGAAGCGGGGAAGTCCAAAAAGCGCACATTAACCGGAACTTCGACCCCCCTCCCGCCCTACGGCCCATGGTTCGGCTGGGATTAGAAAATTTTAAATTTGCTCGCTCCCCCTTTCGGAAAATCCCAAGAAGATCCCCCCACTCATAGACTCCCCCCACTCAGCCGTTTGGCCGTGCATAGCGCGGACAAACAGACAAACGGAGTTTCATTCTTATTAATAATAGAGATGTCGAGTGTCTCCTATAAGTCCGACGATTACTGTTGAACAAGTATAATAATTTGGTCAATACATATTTGGTCAACAGCAATTGAAGATTTTGAAAGGGAGAAAATGTTGGAGGTGAAAAGAGTGTAACTCTACATACAAAACTGTGTGTAGAGTCTTTCATGAGACGTTTTGACCTGAGGTAAGTTTTTATCAACTTCTGGACCACACGAGTAGACGACTACTCTACTAACCATGGAACAGCATGATTTTTTACTATTACCCCCTCCATTCACCCCCTTCCATAACGATATTTGTAACTCCTGATAAACGATCCAAAACTAGACCAAATTCATAGTTGAACCAAACAGGAATCACGAAAATCGGTCGAGATTTGTAGCCTAGGCAGAGCTTGAAAGAATCGGTAACTCCCCTCCACCCCCCACCACCACAGCAAATCCGGAATTCCCAAGGTTTGTTGCACACCTAGACTAAAATTGGAATCGAACGAAATGAGAATCACAAAAGTCGGTTGAGAATTGTATTAAGTCGAAAAAATTGGTCGAAAAAAACCACATTTTTTCGGCTTTACCCCCTCTTTTCAACCTCTTCCATCACGGAATTAAAAATTTCCGAGGTTTGTTGCACAACTAGCGTAAAATTGGAATCGAACAAAGAAATAATCTCGAAAATCGGTTCAGAATTGTGGCCTGGGTAGCGTAGACAAAATTCGTTACACACAGACATACACCTATGGTTTTTCCCTGGATTCTGTCTCAGAATGATCTGAAACGGATTTGTATGTGGTTACTTTTTTCCTCATGCTTGGGTTTTCTCCCAACCCCTTGGATCAATTCCAATAGGCTTCCCTCTTATTAACGAAGCCTTGCCTATAAGACAGCTTCAGAGGTTTCAGCTGCAGTACTCTGCACCTTATTTGGTGCACAATTTATTTGATGTGGAGGTGTTTATGTCAATAATAAATCAGCATATAAACGTTTGGTGATTATTTCAAGTCTCTCAAGAATGGAGTACCTCACAGAAATCATTTTCTCCTTTCAATTTCTCGTCTTCTACGACAGGACTTCCGGGAGAGAACCAGAGTGGGATCATAAATCTTCTTTGATCCCGACGAGACGGGCCGACGTCGTTGGCCTCAAGCGAAAAATCCACGATGAGTCATCGGATCCTCAGATTATGTGAGCATTCGCGGCACGTGAGGTGAGCTCGGTTCGCTGGCCGATTGACTCTGAAGTAAGGACTTTCAACTTTGAAAATAGCCAACGGCTATTAACAATTTGAAATGACACAATGTGCCAAGATGGTGTCGTAGGCTGTTGTCATTGAAGTGATGGGAGATACAAACATATAAACGTCTGTCAAGTTGGGTGTGGCACATAGCTTCCTTGGTTACCTATCATGGATGTATGGATCATTGAAAAGGTTTCAATGATATTGAAAAATTCCATAGCAGAAAAGAGTAAATCAAGAAGTAGCGTGAAATGTCATAATTGGTCAATTAAGACACCAAAAAATTATACTCAATTTAATTTAAGTTTGTGCAAGCACAGAATGAACTGATGAGTTGGAAACAATGAAATAGATACGGGACCATCTCCAACCTAAACCGCGCATTCTCTTACGATTTCATCGAAATCGGATGAAAGCAGTGGAAACTAAGGTAGTTACAAGGATTTTACACAGGCGCATGCGCTGTCGCTATTAATGATACAATCATGTTGAAATTGATATGGGATGATAAAATCGTATTCCCCCAATCATCATCCAAATTTTAGCGAGATCGGACGACTAGGTCGTGACAAAATGGAATAATGGAATTAACGTTTGCCCGAGCGCAGAATGAAGTTTTGATCTTGCAACAATGAAACTGACAAGAGACCGTCTACCCCCTAGTCCACACATTCCCTGAAAATTTGATCTAGATCGGATGAAAACTGTGGAAAATAAGTTTGTTACAAGGATTTCACATTGGCGCATGCGCAGTACCTATTAATTATACAACCATGTTAAAATTGATATAGGGTGATCAAACTGTCATCTCCCAACTATCTAAATTTGAGCGAGATCGAAAGACTAGGGCGTGAGAAAATTATGGTTGGTACAATTTACGTTTGCGCATGCGCTGAGTGAGATATTGAGTCAAGTACGATGAAACTAATAAGGGACCGTCCACCCCCTAGCCCGCATATCCCCTGAAAATTTCATCCAAATTGGATGGAAACTGTGGAAAATAAGCTTGTTACAAGGATTTGTGGGCACAGACACACACACAGACAGACAGACAGACACGGATAAAAAGTTATTCAGAATGGTCTGAAAAGTAAAATGCGAGTGGAAATTTTATTATGGAGGCCAAAAATTTGTTTTCTCCCGAAAGTGAAAACAGTGCTTCCGCTACCATTAGGTAGACTCGGAAGCAAAATATCTAGTTTATGTAACTGTAATATATCATGGGAAAATCGCAGCCTGTTTCCAGCGCTTTTTGAGTTAAAATAACTTTGGAATCTCGGATTCGGCAGTGGCTACAGTTGTTATAAAAATCCATCGAATAGGTACCTACCGAGTATTCCAGTGGTTCAAAATTCCGGGTTTTTTTTTTTTTTTTTTTTTTAACTTCAAATTCAAATCTAGAATTCTTGAAATAATCCATATATATTATTATCATCGCTGTTCTAGTTTCGAAATGATGGGGTAGTAAGATCTCGCCTACGAGTTTGTAAAACATCATGCTATCAGAATGGATTAAAAAAGATAGAAGCATTGAAGAGCAGGTTGGTAACAGCTGATCTCTCACTATAATCTCGTTATCACAGTCATTTTGCCTCATCGATATCGTTCAAATCAACGTTCAAACTTTAAATCGACGTTTCATGGAAGGGCAATTTTCAGTAAAAGGGCAATTTTTAGCTTCTAGTTTTCAGAAAAATTCGTAGGCTCAAAACTTATTTATTCAAGTATTGATTCGTTCTTCAGGTGAAAACTGTTAGTGATGAATAGTTTTTAGAGGTCAATACTAATTTTCAAGCTTAAATTGCGAAATTTGAATTTGATACGTCCATGGTACTGACAATGCTACCATGGGACTTACTCAAAAGGCTCAAATCTACAAAAATTGATTAGAGAACAAATTTTATTCGTAAGCTTTGTACGTAGGCATACATCATTCCAGCAATAAAATCATAGTGGTAACATACCAGTTTCATGGACTTTGGCCTTCTTCTGAGAGTCACCCGGAAACGCTGTAAATCGATGTTCACTGATAAACCATTGATCATATGGGTGAAACCTGTTTGTTTTAAATCAACGTGCAAAACTCTGGTTCTGTAAAACGATGATCTACTTTAACCACGGTTAGGGATTGTTGATGAAACCGGGCCTAAGACGCTTCGCATCATTAGATGTTTTGGAATCTACCAACTCAAAATTAAAATCAACAAAAGATCGGAGATGTCTATAACGATTCTGTCTAATAGTTTATAACTGAATAATAAACCCAAACGACTTTTGGAATGACAGTTCCGTTTGAACGATCAAGAACTGAGAATAGGAACTACGAGGTACCTGTCCACCGCAAAATAAACTAAATCAACTCTTGTATATCAGTTCCCCCCGTGCTGATTACGGCATGCGGTTTGCCCACGAGGAAAAATCAATATTAATCACCATTAACATTTTTTTAACAGTTTTTTTCTAATTCTTTCCCGATTCATAAAGAAAACAGAATAAAAACTCTCGACCTTGGTTTATGCGAGTTGATTCAGAACAAGAACTAACCCAGGCGTTGCGGTTGTGCAATTACTAACAATAGTTATAGAGGTGGCTGGAAGAAAAGAAATGAACAACAGAAGAAATGTGGATATTACGTCGTAAAAGTTTTGAAAGGGTCCATTAATACAAGCAACCTTCCGTTTGATGATTGAGAAATATTCCTAAGAAATATTATTAATGGACATGAAAATCAAACGCCACCGAAATAGCTCTAGCAAATGATGTTCGTTTAAGATTTCTGAATGGGTTTCGGTTTAGTATTTTTAATAATGGACCTCTTTTAATCGACCAAGGTAAAAATAAAATTTAAAAAACGATCGATTTCTTTAGCTCGAGCTTGAATTGAAAACTGAATTGAGGAGATTAAAATTTTTTAACTTGATTAAAGCGACTCTACAACTCAGCACAAGTTGTAATTTAAGGAGGGAAATAAATGCATAAAAAAAGAATACCTCTCACGAGTTTAGGACGTCCCTCGGAACCTAGGTTTTGTAAATAGAGGGACGCCCTATTGGAATTGATCCAGGGGGTGTAGGACATCCCAAGCATGAGAGGTATAATATTTGAGAGGCAGACCATTCTAAAACCGAAAACGTGAAAAAACCACAGGTGTATGTGGGTGTGTGTGTGTGTCTATCAAATTTTGCTGCCCAGGCCACAATTCCAATGAAATTCCCTATGAATTTCATAATGAAGGAGAGAGAATGGAGGGGTGAAGCCAAATAAAAACAAGTTTTGCTTCCGAGTCTACCTAAAGGTAGAAGAAAAATGTTTGGTCTCTAAAATCAGAATTTCCACTCGCATTTTACATTTCAGATCATTCTGAACAACTTTTTATCCGTGTCTGTCTGTCTGTGTCTGTGTCTGTGTGTGTCTGTCTGTGCCCGCAAATCCTTGTAACAAGTTTATTTTCCGCAGTTTTCATTCGATTTGGATGAAATTTTTAGCGGGTGTGCGGGCTAGGGGGTAGACGGTGCTCTATCAGTTTCATCGTTCTTGACTCAATACCTCCCTCTGCGCACGCGCAAACGCAAACTGTACCAAGCATCATTTTCTCACGCCGTAGTCGTCCGATCTCGCTCAAATTTGGATGATTGTTGGGGGATGACAATTTGACCATCTTAAATCAATTTCAATATGGTTGTATCATTAATAGCTACTGCGCATGCACCAATCCTTGTAACAAGCTTATTTTCCACAGTTTTCATCCGATCTGGATGAAATTTTAGGGGAATATTCGAGCCCCTGTCAGTTTAATTGTTGCCAAATCAATACTTCACTCTGCCCATCCGCAAACGTAAATTCCATTATGCTCCATTTTTTCAGGCCATAGTCGCCCGATCTCGCTCAAATTTGGATGATAGTTGGAGGATCATCCCATATCAATTCCAACATGATTGTAACAAGATAGCTACTGCGTATGCGCCTATGTGAAATTCTTGTAACGACCCTAATTTCCACTGTTCAATGTTTTCATCCGATTTCGATGAAATTGTCAGAGAATGCGCGGGTTAGGCTGTAGATGGTCCCCTATCAGTTTCATTGTTGCCAAATTAATACTTCATTATGCGCATGCGCAAACGTCAGTTCCATTTTTTACACTCTAGTCGTTTGAATTTGCTGAAATTTGGATGATAGTTGGAAGAAGGTGACTTGATTACCTCATATCATTTTCAACACGATTGTATCAATAATTGCTACTCCGCATGCGCTCATATGAAATACTTGTAATGACCTTAATTCCCACAGTTTTCATCCAATTTCTATGAAATTGTCAGCGAATGCGCGGTTTAGATTGTAGATGGTCCCGCACCTGTTTCATTGTTTTCAACTCATCAGTTCATTTTGCGCTTGAACAAACGTAAATTACATTGAGTATCATTTTGTCGTTTCTTAATTGTCCAATTATGACATTTCACGTAACTTCTTGATTTACTTAAAACTTTTCAATGATTTATACATTCATGATAGGTAAACGAGGAAGGTATGTGCCACACCCAACTTGGCAGACTTTTTTTTTCCGAGAAATTTTGTCGACGCCACCCAAGCGACCATTGTCAACTGATATTCGTGATTCTTATTTTATTCCATTAAGAATTCGATCTAGTTTTGATGCTAGGAGTTTCAAATTTCATTATGGGACGAAGGGCGAGTGCAGGGTGATAGTAATAAATCGTGGAACGGTGAATTTGGTTTGTAAAAGGGCGAATTTGACTTGAAAATGCTATATAACTCTTCTGGCGTATGGCAACACGATTATATCAATGGAGCGGTGACTAGAGAAAATCGCTCCTGCAAGCCGTCAGCCAGATTTCTTCCATCGACCTTAGCGGAGTCAGTAGGACGTAAGTTGCAAATCCGCGGCCGTCCATTGTGTGGAAACATCTGAAGATGTTTCTCTATCAGACTCATCGTCGTCTGGATCGAAAGTTCCAAAATAAAAAACGCTGCAAATTATTACACAAAGATTTATTATTTCAGAATTAGATAAGCCCTTCTTATAATGAGAAGTTAGAACACATGTCTATAATTATTAATCGGTCCATTAATCATTAGGGATCTAAACTTGACGACGCGTCGTCGTTACTGATATCAGTTATTGTCAATTCATCAAAATTTAAAGCTTCAGCTCGGCAAGCTGACGTAGGATTTATTTTTTTTAATTGTTTTACTGCAATAAAACGTTATAAAAAAATCTAGTTTGTGTACTTTGTCGTTATGTTCCCTCGCGTTCTTTTGTTAAGTACCTAAGATTATACCTACTGAGCATAAAAAATCCCCGAAGCCAAAACCAAAGATTTCGTCGTAACGTTATAAGATTAATTTTTTCAGACATCACCTAGGGGTCTAAAGAAACACAATTTTCAGTTACGCTTTTCTAATTTCCCACCGAGGGGGGCCATAGTAAAGACCTGGAAACATTTAAATACCTACCTACGTGAATGTCATTATACTTCGATCAGGTGGTGATGTATTACCTAATAAATTTCATTAATTTTCTCTTTTTAGGAGCCTATATCTTTGTAGGAATATTGATGACAAAGTCAGCCTTTCGCCCGACCACCACGAAATCACATAATCACATAACACAAATCGTTTACAAAGGTCGCAAAGGGGACCCGTGAAGCTGATTTCCTTTTTAATTAACCTCCGGAGCTGAGATTGAAATGGAGGTCCTTTGAGATATCTATGAGACATTTTTAGAACACATACGTGCATTGATTGGCTGAGGGACCTGAGCTTAATTTGTTCCTCAATCGACTAATGGTGCTGAAATCTAAAATGGAGCTCCTACAGAACATCTAGGATACATAACAAAGTTTAAAGGGGCTCTGAACAGCTGAGAAGCCTCTGAGGCTAATTTCTTTCGTTTTCAACCTACCGTTTTATTGTCAACTTTTACTTGTCAACTTTTATTGTCGACATTTACTATAAAACGTAAAATTGTTTGGTCTTGGAGCTGAAAAGGCGTAAACACTTTTGGGAGATCCAAATTTCGGTGATATGCAATATGCGGGGTTTAATAATTATAGACCAATGATCTCCTCCGGAAAGGGGGTATCTAATACAGAAATAATAAAACTTTGTGTAATAACTTGCAGGGATTATGACACAAGAATTCGAAATAACACATAGGAATAATAGAACTACTAAAAAATTAAATAAACCGCTATTTGAACATTCGAAGAGTTTCCTCTTTGAAGCTTCCACTCTCGGTACATTCGGAATGGGCGTCCGATCGTTCAGGATGGCTGGCGCCCAGCGGCCTACTTATCCGTGGATTTCTTGTCCCCTTCACCGGTCTTTAATTTACTGTAACACAAGGGGTTCTAGCAGCCGTGATCGTATAGTGGTTAGTACTTTGCGTTGTGGCCGCAACAACCCAGGTTCGAATCCTGGTCACGGCAAGTACCCTTATTTTTGTACCATTTTGAGTACATTTTGGCTTTGATTTTAGCCGTCTTCTGACTATAGATATCTGATGCGGATGGATTCCATAATTTCACTCGTCTGCTGATGTTCCATTGAGACCGCTTTTCAAATTTTAACTTCTTAGGGTGAACAGGAGGAGAAATGAGCTATTGTGTTCACTTTGTCCGTTGATGTAAGTTTGAATGTATGTCTGTCCTCTTAAAATCGTTTTAAATGCCACTTCTCAACGTCTGATTTTGGTGAAACTTGGTATGGATGTAATCTGCAACATGGCGAGGAAAAAGAAGTATCTGGGGCCGCTGACGCATGAGAGGTCATTGATCAGCTGAGTGAGCTCCAAAGCCGTTTTGTCTCCAACTCGACGCAGGAAGCTGAAATTTGAGAGTGAGGCTCAAGGGAGAATGCTGAAGAAGACTGAGAGAGAGGCTCAAGGGAGAATACTGAAGACGCATGTGAAGTCATCGATCAGCTGAGTGAGGTCATCGATAATCTGAGTGAGCTCCAAAGCCATTTTGTCTTCTATTCAACGAAGGAAGCTGAAATTTGAGAGAGAGGCTCAAGGGAGAATACTGAAGACGCATGTGAAGTCATGACGCATGAAAGGTCATTGATCAGCTGAGTGAGCTCCAAAGCCATTTAGTCTCCTATTCAACGCAGGAAGCTGAAATTTGAGAGTGAGGCTCAAGGGAGAATGCTGAAGAAGACTGAGAGAGAGGCTCAAGGGAGAATACTGAAGACGCATGTGAAGTCATCGATCAGCTGAGTGAGGTCATCGATAATCTGAGTGAGCTCCAAAGCCATTTTGTCTTCTATTCAACGAAGGAAGCTGAAATTTGAGAGAGAGGCTCAAGGGAGAATACTGAAGACGCATGTGAAGTCATCGATCAGCTGAGTGAGGTCATCGATAATCTGAGTGAGCTCCAAAGCCATTTTGTCTTCTATTCAACGAAGAAAGCTTAAATTTGAGAGAGAGGCTCAAGGGAGAATACTGAAGACGCATGTGCAGTCATCGATCAGCTGAGTGAGGTCATCGATCAGGTGAGTGATCTCCAAAGCCATTTTGTCTCCTATTCAACGCAGGAAGCGTCTATTTCACGCGGATCTCCTTACAACAGAATGCGCTATTGTGAGCACTGATCTACTTGTTTAAATAAATAATCCGGATTCCCTTATGCTTCTATTTCTTTCTGAGTTATTGTTATTCCAGTTGTCATGTCGAACAGTGGTGAAATGTGACTGTTATCCGTGTTTTTTATGTAGGGGGGGATATTTCTCAGTATTTTGTTTTTAATATAATTTGTTCATGTTTATTTTTATTTTATTTTTTAATGTTTTTTTCAAACAGTTTAATTACAAAAAATTTGAAATGAAATTTGATTTTCTACATGTTTTGGCTGTGACGCAAAGGCGTTAAATCGGATCCCCAAAAACTAAAATTTTGGTAATAAGGAGTGTACTCTCCGAATTTCAGCATAACGACCCAAATACGTGGCCTTTATGGCCTCACATACGGACGGGAGACATGTGTCTGGCGAGTCATCAAAGAATATAATACACCAGAACAATACAGCGTACGAAAGACGCCAAACCCCAAATGCATTATATCATTCAGTTTGAGCCAAGCCAATAGGGGAGTCCGTAGGAGGGTAAAGGAAATATTCCCTCACCACATTGGAAAACAGCAATGGTTTTTTATGGAGTAATTGGCGAAAGGCGGCCAAGCCGTTGAAGAAGCGTCTTACTCCCATACGTGGTCAAAAAGAGTGAGAGAATCCAACAATTGGCTTGGCCCATATTGGATGATATCATGCATTTTAGGGTTTGTCATCTTTTGTAGCAGAGCGGGGATATCACACATTTTTGGTGCTCTACGAAGAAAAGGTTGTACGGACTGACTGCTTGATGTACTATGGAGTCAGCCATTTGATTCGACTTTTGCTGTACGAGAGAAGCTCCCTGTCAAATTTGAATTTCATGAGGTGAGTTGGAGAGAATTTAGCTCCCAATGCAGACCAGGAAAGAACCTATAATTTTGTTCATCCCTTAATGCCCCAAGGAAGCTCTCTATCAAATTTCATAATCCTAGGGTGAATAGTAGATAATTTTGCTAATTCAGCTAATCAGGATAGAGCCCATCAATGAATTCGTCTGATAATGTTCCAGAGAATCTTCCTACCAAATTTCAAATTCGTAACAGGTCCCCTATCAGTTTTATCGTTCTTGGCTTAATACCTCACTCTGCGCTTGCGCAAACGTAAATTCTCACGATTTTCTCACGCCCTAGTCGTCCGATCTCACTTAAATTTGGATGATACTTGGGGGATGACAATTTGACCATCTTATATCAATTTCAACATGATGTTATCAATAATAACTACAGCGCATGCGCCATTATGAAATCCTTGTAACAATCTTATTTTCCAGTTTTCATCCGATCTGGATGAAATTTTTAGGGAATGTGCGGACTAAGGTGTAGACGGTCCCCTATCAGTTTCGTTGTTGCGAAATCAATACTCCACTCTGCACGTGCACAAACGTGAATTCCATTTTGCTCCATTTTTTCATGCCCTAATCGTCCGATCTCGCTCAAATTTTGATGATAGTTGGGGGATGACGATTTGATCATCCCATATCAATTTCAACATGAGTGTATCATTAATAGCTACTGCGCATGCGCCTATGTGAAATCCTTGTAACGACGTTAAGTTCCACGGTATCCATTTCGATGAAATTGTCAGAGAATGCTTGGGTTAGGTTGTAGATGGTCCCCTATCAGTTTCATTGTTGCCAAATCAATACTTCATTATGCGCATGCGCAAACGTAAATTCCATTATGCTCCATCTTTTCACTCTCTAGTCGTTCGAGTTCGCTTAAATTTGGATGATAGTTGGAAGAAGATGATTGGTAAACGGGGAAGCTATGTGCCACACCCAACTTGTCAGACTTTTTTCTTTTTTTCCCCGAGTGGTGGGTAAAACGCGCTTTAAATAGTGTTTAAAACAGGCGTCTTTTAAACGTTTTTAAAGCAGCTGTTTCAAATCGTAACAACCCTCGTGGGAGTTCCACCTATTTGTACGTGTTGGAATAGGCTGTTAAACTTCGAGCTCGATTAAGTCCGTAATGAGAATTTTTCTACGTCATGCACTGAAGGAGAATCCACCTTTTCGATTTCGTTTCAAATAAAAATTATTATTATAATTGTCAGAGATATTCCAGATTTTAACATGAAAATCGAACACGAATTTTATTATTGTTTCCTCTTCCAAACAATCGCCGTGAATTGGCACCATAATTTCGTAGGTACTCACCCCACAAAAATTGTTCACTATCACTCGGTGGAATGCTCTGGAATTGTTCTGATATTTCACGCTGATTAGTCCGATAGAAGAACAAAGGGAGCTGAAACGTAAGCCAGGTTATAAATGAACTGTAAACAAGAGCGATTCATCGATGAACTAATGGCGAAGTTATGAACCGAACTGTCGGGTAATGTGATAAACGCAGCAATTTATAACACAATTGTAGGGTCCAAGAACACTGTAGGCTTCTGGTAGAGGTATTAAACCCGTATGGGAGGTGCGAAGTGCGAAGTTTTGGTGATATACGCATACTATATAGGCTCGGGGTTTAATAATTGTTTATACCAATGATCTACATAAAAAGGCTATCTAATACAGGAATGTCTTAAAATCATACAGTGTTGGTAACTGGTGTTCCATTTATCATCTGTCGTTGAATGCATGGAAACGTAATGTAAAAATACCTTCTCTCGGTCTCATAATTGCTTAAACTTACTTACTTACGGTCTCTTACTTGCTTATATACTAATATTTGCGATTTTCAGGGGGGTTTATATATTTTTTATTTTTATTTTTGGGTCAATTGCAAAGGTTTATTATTGAAATAATAAACTAATACTTCCGTTTAAGGTAGTAGTGTGAGTCACCATAAGCGCAATAAAGGTTGAGTCATCATTTACAGATCAGTCTTACTCCAACTCTCATTTTACTGAAGATTAGTTGCTTAACATTGTACCATTTTACTTCAACGGAAGCTGAGTTAAGCGCAATATAGTCCATTGATAGGAAAATGCGACCTCGAATTAGCGGGAAGAAAGCATGCTCCAAGTTTTAGCATTTTAGCCGCAAGCTCAGAGCGGGAAGCAACAGGTGGTCCAGCGGGGCGGAGCCCCCCTGGCGGGGTCAAAGGGCAGAGTCCTAGCGAGGCCTGAAGGGCCAAGTTATTTACTTATTGGTAAGAAAAAAATTTCAAAAATAAAGATACAATACAGAAAAACACTTTAGCCCACCGGTAAAAAGTTCAGTGATGAACTTGTGGAGTTGATTAATAACAAACTTATAAACTGGTGCCAATAATTACATCAACATTATACAATATGAGAGTTAATGATTAATCTCACTTATTTACATTTATTAGGGTACCATTACATTGTATTAAGTCGGTTTTTTAATACCACATTTCTGGGAACTGGGGCTTCTTCAGGGAGATTAATATATCTACTTAATATATCTACTTACTAATATCTACTTACTTTTAGCTTTTTTTTTTTGTAAAAATTGAATTTAGAGTTATGAGTTTTTTGAAAATCAAATTTAAAATTGTTTACGTTTATGTTGGTACGGATGTTTTTTCTAATGTTTTATCTAGTTCGCTGGTGACGGTAATTATAAATTTAGAGTCCATCAATCAAATACGAGTAAATTTTGCTCAAGTTTGAGTGTCTTTACGGAAGTTAATTGAATTTGAATTTTTTATCTTAACCAATTCTAGAAATATTGTTTTTTGCAAATTTGATTCTCTTCCTACAATATTGAAATTTTTGAAGTTCACAGTATGTCCTAAAGATCTGCAATGGGCAACCAACGCGTTTTTTATATTGTCTTGTCGTAGATCCGATTCGTGATTTGAAAAACGACGCCGAACAGTCCGTTCACGTTTCCGTCCGTTTCCGGACACGTTTCCCTCACATACACTTCCACACCCACCACTACCACAAGGGATCTGGTAGACCAAGTCTAAACGTTGTTGACGTTGTTGGCCTTTTTTATAAAACTTTGTGAACAACTTCCACACAACTCCACTCAATCCACTTTTCTTGTATTCTATCCATATCACCATCACGTGCATCTAAATCTAATTTTACATCGGCTTTCACGCCAATACACTTTCTCCTTGAAGTCGGGCTCTTGACCTCAGCAACGACTGCGATCGAAAGCCCTTTTCAAATATTTTTCCTTCGAATTCGCACAACGCCAAACAAATAGGAGACGACAAACACTCCTCAAGTTGTTCCTGTCGCTCGAGAAAAAAATCGCTAATTGCAAACAGCCGTTTGAGGTCAACATTGACCCATATTCATAATATTAGCACGGGCTCGAGGCAAGCAAGGACCCCTGCAGCCTTCGCATAGTTTCCGCAAATATAATTCAAGTTCGTCACTCGAGGAGCGCGGGTCTCTCATTCCGATTTCATCGAATTTTTCTGCGATTTCCGTGAAATAGAATTGCCAAGGAGCTCATGAGGTGTTTAGTAAATAGATGGGCGTGGCAGGTATGTTCCACGCTTTGTTAGCGCATCTATCATGGGCAAAAGGAAAGCTGCAGACACGAGTAAATGTGTAATTAAATTATTGGATCCGCAGATCACGTGCCTTACACGTGACATGATGGGACACCATCTTCAGAGTGCCATCTCAATTCTATTCCTCAGAATCATTTATTTATTTATTATTAATACGGGCAAGCCCAATACAAATCTATACTGCAGTAATTAAAAGAAAACAGTACTAGTCATCATTATTACTAGTTACTGGATTACTAGCAGCCTTATAACAAGATTTATACTCAAGGATATGATCAGGATTATGCTTATGATGAAAATATGACATGATTTTTATGAATATTAAAGTGCCAATACTTAGAAACGGGGAAAGGCTTCTTTTCAGCACCGCAGATAACTGCTCCTTGCATACATGCTATAATTTCCTCATTGCTCGTAAGTAATTATGGTTGATTCTATAGCTGATTATTAAAATTTTATCACGTATTTATGTATTGCACATGGCGTGTGTATTGCACGTTAGGTACACTTTTATTACACACGTATTGTAAATATTAAAGGAATAAATTTCCATTTCATTTCAGGTAAGAATTGTTCTTCTAGCTCTAGGCTGTGCAGTATGGAGAACTGGATATTATCTAAGCTCTATTTTTTCTCGACTACTAGCTCTTCATTGTTTCAACTTAGCAGTACAACTGGTGATGCCATAAATATGGCCTTAAAAAAATGAGCCCTTAACAGTTCTATCACGTACTGTACGTACTTTTTTTTACTTAGGCAGGCGAGGAAATCTTTAAAATCTTTAGGGTAAATCAGATTTCGTACATTTCTGGTGGGATTCAAACGCCAGTAAAACCTCACTTTTCTTTTTCCACACTAGAACTCAGCTTGGAACTGTTTAACACATTATTATAGGATGAATCAATAACAAAATGCCTTCAATCCTCTCGGTCCATATGCTCCCTCCTCTATTTACCCGATCTTTTTCTGAAGGAGGTCTTTAAAATAGAACTATGGAAGTCCAATGTTGCTTTCGTTCAAGAATTTTGGCTACTACCACCTCCAGTGTCACGTATTGAGGTGGCACTTCCAGGGCTGCGGAAACATACATACTTGGGAGTACGTATGCCACTGTGCGCCGTCTAGCGTAACCCCATCTATTGGATACTTCGTGTACTGACTATAGATGCTGCTTCTGATATTTCCGATTGAATTCATAATATCAACAGCTTTTTTATTTCCCTTGACTGTAAATTGACTTCTGATTTAAATTTGGATTTTATTGCTCTATTGCAATACTTACATGGAGTACAACGAACTCCTGGGATTTTTTTAACGGTCGACAAAAGGTTACCGAGTCATCGAGTCGAAAAGCCTTTCTGCCATTCTCTGCAGGATTCACGGAAATTGTCGGGGTCGCGGTCACACGTGTTGTTGGAATTCAATAGTCATCAATTAAAACTTAATCAGCGCCGCTCATTTCCTCAGGTTCTGGCAACGGAATGAGTCACACTAAATTCCTTTGTACTCACATGTTCCCGTGTTACGATGATGAGACAACGCCTGCAGAGGTGAGTACGATCAAATTTAACATTTTTGAAATACTAACAGAGCTCATGATAGAGAGCCCTAGAGCTCGAAGACGCAGCTCAAACGACATACTAAAGCAAACGATAGAGGGATTTTGTTCTTCCCGTAATTTTCTATCCGTGTAGACAAAAAGACTGGAATACCAACTGCGCATGATAATTACCGGTGGGAGGCGAAATATCAGGTGGGCTAACGTGATCCTAGAAGAGAAGCAGCCTACAAATTGAGAAGACAACAGAAATAAAGCAGTCAGACCCAGGGTTGCCAACTGGTATGAGAAAAACCAAAAAAAAGGACGCTTCAAGTCGAGAAGGCAAGTTTGAAAACTATTAAACTTTTATACAGCAATAAGTTCAATGCATATTTATCATAGTTGATATGAATGATCTATTGAATAGGTATTTCCCATTATGTTCTCTAAATAATATTTTCTTAAAATTAAGTCTTTTTAAATTTTATGCGATGTATTAAATACATATATGAGCACCGATAATGCCAACCAGCAGGTACACCTTTATTCTTTCCTATTAAAATAAGAGTAGTATACGAATTACATACATTCAGGAGATTGCAGAATAACCGACAGTATAATAATTGCTATCTTTAATTCGGAAACGGCATAAGGCTCACTCGTGAGTGACCTTCAAAATCCGTTTGGTATTGGGCCACAAAGTAAGTAGATACGGATTAAAGCAGTTCATGGCAAACTTATAATATGTCGAAAATGCTGATTTGATCTAAATCCCTCAAACTAAAGAACAAACATTTGACATTATACTCATATTTGGATAAAGCCAGTCCTAGAGAACTCGCCAGCGTAGAGGCGACTAGAAGCAACTCCCTCCCTGTCCTTCTCAGCCACCCGACCACGCAGGCAGGCATTGAAAGAGATTGAATGTAGTTTAAAATCATTTTTAAATGGTCATGATCTCCCGGTTTTTCATTACGGATAAATTATGCAATGAGCTCTTTAATGACAGTTGTTTATCGGGTGACTACGCGAAGCTCCCCGTCAAAAGTGAAAGTCATTTGCGCTGTACTCGGTGCTCCCCGGCAAGTTCTAGTAGGCATACGCGAAGCGTCCCGTGCCGAGAGAATGGGTGTACGTGATGCTCCCCCTTCCCCTCTCGAGGCGTTTCGAGCCTTACAGTGATTTGCTGCAATTGATGAGGCCCCTTCTGCTAACATCATTCAGTTCCACGATGTTATGAACTTGAGACGTATCGCTTATTGGGCCAAAAGACGAAAATTAGGATCGCGACTTCCTCAAAATAGACGTGATGTATTCGAAGCCTTGCGAATGTTGGACACCACAACATCGAAAGGAGAGGATTTTCTACTCCACATAGACGAAATTCTTTCATGTAAAAACCAGCCAAGATTCGGTGTTTGACGACTGACCACTTCGATGTTTATTTACAAGTAATTTCACTTGGAGACGACGATCACGATATTATTCTGTGATAAATTAACTTTGTTTTAATATATATACTATAATTATTCGTGCATGCTGTTTTGTTCACCAAGCTCCCTTATGATCTACCCAGATCTACCGTGCAGTTTATTTTATGTTTCATCAAATTATTATTATTATTATTCATTAATATTTTTCATTTTGACATTTGTAATGCCAAAAGTCTAGGTTACTGGATTAGGTGACTTTCGTATATAGGTAGGTGACGGGGAGCTTCGCGTACATGAAGAGAAAGGAGGCGGGGAGCTTCGCGTACATGAAGAGAAAGGAGGCGGGGAGCTTCGCGTACATGAGGAGAAAGTAAGCGGGGAGCTTGACGTATAAAAACTCGTCGATGGGGAGCTTCGGGTATGCGCCCTGTTTATCTAACACAAGATTAACTCGAGCTGACATCCCAAACGTCATAAATGTCAATTATACGGACATATGAGCATGAGCATGTTTACGCACGGCATTCGTGATACCAATAACGAATTATAACTAATAGTGGTCCAAATTGTTTTTTCGCAACTGAATAACATGCATCGAAAACAAGAAGCTTACCTCGACCACGGCAGCCATTTATAGTACAATTTTCATTAAGAATGTGTCTTAATATTCTCTGCCTCTTTCCTTAGCAGGAACAATAAAATGACGAGAGCGCGTTAGAACACAAATGACCGATCGAGATGTTTTCGCAATTTCTTTCATTAGAACGTGCATCGAATGATTTTCTAAGCAATTCATGCACTTACACTTTCTTTCCATTGCTCAAAAACTTGAAACGAACCACTGACAAACGGTAACCAAGTGCCAACAAGAACCAAACACAAACAAGTTGGGTGTGGCACAAAGCTTTCTCGTTTACCTATCATGAATGTATATATCATTGAAAAGTTTTAAATGATCTTGAAAAATTCCATTTCGGAAAAGAGCGTGAAATGTCATAATTGGTCAATTAAGAAACGAAAAAATTATACTCAATGT
Organism: Adelphocoris suturalis; assembly: GCA_030762985.1. Lineage (NCBI taxonomy): Eukaryota > Metazoa > Arthropoda > Insecta > Hemiptera > Miridae > Adelphocoris > Adelphocoris suturalis. The sequence continues at coordinate 23,541,580 of CM061049.1, forward strand.
TATTTACGTTTGTGCAAGCGCAGAATGAATTGATGAGTTGAAAACGATGAAATAATGAAATAGGTACGGGACCATCTACAACCCAAACAATTTCATCAAAATCGGATGAAAACTGTGGAAATTAAGGACATTACAAGTATTTCACATTGGCGAATGCGCAGTAGCTATTAATGATACAATCATGTTGAAATTGATATGGGATGATCAAATTGTCATCCCCCAACTATCATCAAAATTTGAGCGAGATCGGACGACTAGGGCGTGAGAAAATGATGCTTGGTAGAATTTACGTTCGCGCATACGCAGAGTGAGGTATTGAGTCTAGGACGATGAAACTGATAGGGGAACGTCTACCCCTAGCCCGCACATCCCCTGAAAATTTCATCAATCATTTGGGTGGTTAGCCATTCCATACCAAGGTTAGGGTCACAACCTCCCCCTGACCTTGAAAATTTCATCCAAATCGAATGAAAATTGTGGAAAATAAGCTTGTTACAAGGATGTGCGGACACACGACAGACACACACACAAACACACACAGATACGGTACCAAAGTTGTTCAGAATGGTCTAAAACGTAAAATGCGAGTGGAAATTTTGATTTTGGAGTTGGAGGCCAAACATTTTTTTTCACCCGAAAGTGAAAACAAAGCTTCCGCTACCTTTAGGTAGACTCGGAAGCAATAGGGCGTACAAGATGTTGGTGGAAAACCAAAACTATCGAACGAGAGAAAATTGAGAGATTTCAAATAACCACTATTGACAAAGGCCATATTGACAAAGGCTGATATAGCCACATTACTCAATTTTCAGAAAAATTAGTTAGTTGTTCTTTGGTAAACTATTTTAAATTTCGAATTTGTATATTCATAACGGAAGTTAGTGAAAAACGTTGTCTATTTCCACGAAAAATAAAGAGTTACAATGTTAAATCGATTTCGACGGTTAGGCCATCATCAGTAACAAACAATAACTGAAGACACTTTAGAAAGGACACAGCTTATATAGTGACAGGTGAAGGGAGATTGAATCCCATTGGTCGAGAGAAAGGAAAGGGGCAGGAGGTACAACCAATTAAGTGCATACAAAGTGAAGGAAGATTATAGCTAATCAGATGAAGTGAAAGGGGGAAAAATAACTAAATATGGTTTCAACAGTGCGAAGGGATAATTCTAAGCTTTACAGAAATGGACCTATCAGTGGTGAAATATATAGAGGTATATCCTCATTTAAACATTTACTAGACCTGTCACTTTTGATAATTTCGAATTTTTCAAGTACATTCAACATACCTCCCTTTGGGCAAAAATGAAGAAATTCTACAAACTGTCTATCTGTCAAATCAAAATTGTAACTATGATTAGATTCCTTAAGATGTTTTGCAAATGTAGACTTACCCTTATTTTCCCTGAAATCCTCCAGATGCTCGTCTATTCTTTCCCTAAATTTCCTACCAGTCTGACCGCAATATTCGTAGCCACAAGAACATTTTAATTTATAAACTCCACTTTTATCCTGAACACTAATTTTTTCCTAAACGGATCCTAGTAATGCTCTAAGACTATTTTTAGTTTTAAAACCTACTTTATTACCTCTCGATGATAGAATTTTGCCAATTTTATCAGAAATTTTCCCATAAGTAATAAGGTAAACTTATCCATTGCTTTTCTTCTAAAGTTACATCTTCCCGAGACAGATTGGAAACTTTTCCCCTACTCTTTTTCCTAAGAACCTTAATTATATATATATTTATATATATATTTTGTTACTACAAATACCTAACTATCTTATTACCTAATTAGTCTAAAAAGAGCTGATTTTTATTTCATCGTAATTTTACTTTTTACACAATTGAAAGGCCCACGAGGCTTATGTGTTTGCATTTTGTTTGCCAAATAAATCTTCTTCACTATCGATTCGTTAGGAATAGAAATAAAAAATATCGCAAGCGGATCGAAAAAAATTATCGCTTACCCATCCTTGTATTTCAGTACCCTAGCCCTCATCTGGTCTCAAACACTTACTCGATTCAATTAATCGATAATCATATTATTCTATACCAATGATCGCTGTTTTTTATTCAGTTTTTTTAGGGAAGCAGGCATATTGTCAGACCTTTTTAGAATATTCATCGGGAAATGACCTGATATTCTAGCAATTAGTGATGCTCAGATAGGGCTTTCTTACCGCAAGAATATTGATGGATAAGCGACGTTAGGATTAGCGATTGGATTAGCGACCCTACCCTGCCCCTGGTAATACCTACCTACATTTAATAGTTATAGATCAATGTTGTGCGAATAGAAGGGCAATCTAATACAGAAATACTAAACCTTTGAGTAATAATTTGCAACGTTTTTATATAAACAATCATGTTTTGGGTACGAGGAATCTGTGTTTTATATTTATTGCAGTTAAATACATTCGTTTATTTGTTTAATTTCTTGAAAGTCAAGGACTGCTGTCTGTACAAAAAACCCGTCCTTTAATCTCAACTGTTCTAAAATTTGTGATCCTGTTTCCAAGATGAGTTACGGCTTGCAATGATAAATAATATATTTCTTGAATGTTACCAAAGATCCGACAGGACGCTCGTTAAAAAAAAAACTTCAAAGGAAAACCTTCTTAAAAAGGACATACTTACCCAAAACTTGTAAGTCATTGTAAAATTGTAGTGTCTTCATTTTATATTTATTTTACGGCTTTTTGCGGACTTGGCTGAAAAGGTTCTGTCGTGATACGAAACGGAATCCAGGAAGAAAAATAGACTTTGAGGAAGATACAAGACTATAAGACCGGTTTTTTTCGAGTTCTGTGACCTTTACCAAGTGATTGCGGTTTGCTTGAGGATGTGCGGGTATGGAGGCGTCTTTTGGGCGTATTTTGAAACGATCTCATAATCGCTAGATACCTAAATCATGTACCTGGGGTAGGTTTTGAATCATTAGGTACCTCTGGTAAATTAATATTAATAAGGATCTACAATATAGAATCATGAATTATGATTACATGTCATTCCGAATCGTCAAATATTCATAAATGGGGGAAATCAGTGGATTGTGGAAGCGCCAATTCGTGTGAAAACCCGCAGAAACGCGCCACCCTTTCTTAAATTTCATCGAAACTGCCAGCGCAAAAGTGCAACATGATGTTTGTTCGATTCCAACATCGGACTCTGATTGATTTGTCAAACTAATAAATATTTTAGTAGTTTTTTAATTTTATTTTCCAGTAATGTTTTACAAGGAGATTGATTTAGAATTTGAATTTATTATTGACATGCGAGCTGTATTATAATATAACTGAGCTGTTATATACCTAATTATATAACTAAATTAATATAATAACATCATTCTGATCTGTTTTTCCAACTAATCTATATTTTACTAGAAGGATTGATTCAGGATATCTTCCTATTTTTGGGATGCGAGCTGGCGAGCATCTTGACCACTGAAATGTAGGTAGGGGAGAGAGGGGTAATACCGCCAAGTCGAGGAATACCGCCACCCCACATAATTATTTAACCATCTGAGTGACAAAACTTGTAGCCAAATATCGTCATCTTTAGATCAACAATTATGTAGGAAAAGTTGGTTTGGGGTCATTAATTTGTTTTCATCAAAGATAAGCGAGTTCATAGTTTTTGAAGCTTGGCGTTCTAGTTTTACTGTTGTCGAATTTACGTGGTAAGTTTTTCATACTTTTATGTGAATTGTTGAGCATGAAGACGTAGAAAAATCATTTAGCTTTAATTTCCACCCATTACTTCATGTTATATTAAGAAAACTGAAGTGTACAATGATTTTTTATCTCGAAAAGTTTACTGGGGCAATATCGCCACACCAATTCATGGTAATTCCGCCTTGGCGGTATTGCCCAATGCTCTAATCATCAGTCTTGTTAGATTTGTTCAAAGTTTTTTGTTGTAAAAATCACATATTTCTATTGATTCTGAGTAATCAAAATATAAATTATTATTTAAAATACGAATTATATTGTGATAGCTTATATCTTTACCTATCTACTGAATAACTGTACTGTAGGTATCCACCTAACTACCTTCCTAAATTTACATAATCGTTGTAAGATTCCATTGTTCTTGCTCCCGTTTTGATTTTGACAATGGACGTTAGTCTTCTGAATTTTGCTGCGACTTGAAGAAGAGCACAAATTTTAAACTTTAAAAGCTGCAAAGATGGAATGCTAGGTATATAATATTTCTTTTTTTAACGAGTTCCGCCTTGAACGGTGTCAATAATTCACTTCCTGTGGAGAACCAACATTATTTTACCAGTATTTATTTTGTTCCAATTTTACTATTCTGATGTGGAAAATGTTTGTCAACCTTTAGTGAATCGTTTTCTTGTCAACTAAGTTCCCAACATGGTAAGAAGCTACCCAAGAAGAGTTTGTGAAATTCAATAAATCGTTATTCCGATATTCTGATGAGACTGTTCATTTCCTCCTTGTATTAATATGGCGGTATTACCCTAACTCCATGGCGGTATTTTCCCAGCTAACTGTTATAATATCAGAGTATATATGTTACGTTGTTTTGAAATTTGAGCACTAGGGATGCAAAAAAATAATTAATTACCAATTTTATGGCAACGAGATCCGTTCTAAATAATATTCCATATTTAAAAAAAGATTTTAAAATTTTTAGCTGTTATAGGGAGTTTTTATCGATTTTTCAGCAATATTAATGAAATTTTATATTAAAAAAGATTTTTGATTTTATTTAGTATGACTTTGTTTTGCAATACCATTGGTTCTTAAAGATTTCTTTGTACTCAAATTGCTGAAAAATTCATACGATTTATCATATTATATACGATAGATAATTTAAGAAAATTCGCTCGTACGATCATGCTGCAGGACCGGAACTTTTGAGTAATTTTTTCACACTCTGAATCTGCCCTAGACACATGTGTGTGTAACGAGTAATTTATAAGCTCAGAATATGTGTATATAGTAGACCCCTAGAATTCATGCGTAGAAATTGGCAATTCCAGAAATAGATTCTTATTAGAGGAAGTATGCGGATTTCAAAACTTGTGGATTCTGAAAGAGGAATTCGCCCTCAAGCATCTGATACATTTTTTTTTTCTTCTTTCTTTCTTGGCATTAGGTGCAAGTTTCTTCGGTCGTCTGCCCACCTGTGCTGTATAAGGCTCGTTTTATTAATTTATTTTATTAATTTGAAAACAAGGGGAAGAAAAGTGTGAGCTGTCGTTTCTGGAACAACGATTTCCCAAAACTGGAAATCTTTAAATCGTTAATACCAATCTCAATGTAATGTTGGTCCGGTTACGCTTCAAACTTGGACTTCTGCTGGGGAAAGGTCCGCAAAATGTTCTTCGGGTTGTGCAAGTCAGATTTGTGAAAACCAGTTCATCCGAGTCCAGTGGCGCCAACGGACGTCAGCCATCAAGTACGCCCGGAATCAAATAAAAAACCCTCGCATTTGCATTCCCACTTTTGTGTCCAACAGGTACCGGACGGGCACAGGTAGGAGACGCACACACCTCCTCAACGGTATAAACAAGGAAGTGAAATGTAGGTTTCCTGTACCATGTGAAGTACCAAATGTCATTCCACTCATTAAACTCGGAAGGTCGGCCGAAGCAGATCGGAATCCAGGGGCAAGTTCAGAAATCTGAATATTGCTGAGGTCATGGATCCGTGGTCGACCTCCAGTCACCCAGTTTTTTCGTTTTTACGCAGAGGAAAACTTTATGTTTATACGTGAACCATTTTTGGTTTATTTGTCGGTTTACGTTTCAAGATACGTAGATTTTAAAAATCAGAATATAAAATATCCGTTCGATCCCTGTCCAACGTTTTTATCCAAAACTCTAGACCGAAATTTTCGGGAGTTGGCTCAATAATCATACATCAACCGGGGATGAGGGTGTAATTTTGACACCGAAATATAAGATTATGTAAGATTTGAGGGTACAATCTACATATTCAAAAGAGAAAACAATTTATGAATATCAACTTTTTAGGGTGAACAGAAAACAATTTGGCTCATTCAGTTCTAGATATAGTCTGTCAATTCTCTGAGAGGCTCCCAACGAAATTCAACTGTCTAGCAGGAACAGGGTCGAATTTAGCTCACTCAGCTGTTAGGCCGGGATCCCATCATATCGTTGTTTCGTTGATGTTTCAGAGATACTTTCTATTAAATGTCAACTTTCTAGGTTGAATAGTATTTACTTCATCTGTCTCGTGATGCCCGAAAGAGGCTCCCAATTAAATTGTATCTCTCAAGGGAGAACAGGACGAAATTTCGTTTACTCAGCTGATTAGGCTGGATCCCATCACTTCATTCGTCTCTTGATGTCCCAAAGAGGCTCCCTGTTAATTTTAAACTCTCTCGGGTGAACAGGACAGAATTTAGGTCATTCAGCTGATCAGGAGGGATCCCATCACTTCATTCGTCTCTTGATGTCCCAAAGAGGCTCTTTATTAAATTTGAACTCTCTCGGGTGAACAGGACAGAATTTAGTTCACTCAGATGATGAGGATGGTTCCCATTACTTCATTCCTCTCTTGATGTCCCAAAGAAGCTCCCCATTAAATTATAACTCTCTAAGGTGAACAGGACAGAATTTAGCACACTCAGCTGTGCGATGATGCTATCCTTCGTCAGTTACACGAAGGATACATTCAATTGTTTGGGTTACTATCTCGTTGACGTAAAATTCTGAAACCGAACCAAAACACTTGATTCGCATGTAACACGCATCGAAACAGGCGGTGAGTGGATCAGAGATCCAATAGATCTTCACAACCACGTTTTAGATTAGGCAGTTCTTAGAACTTTCAAAATTCTGCGAAGTCCTTAGGGAAGATTTATTGTAAATTGTTCATTAAGGTCTTTAGAATGAAGGTCAATAATAATTTCCAGATTCTGTTGGGTTGTGTGGAATCAGTGAAGTTGTTCAAAATAACCTTCAGCTATTATTTATTCGTCGGCTCCCACCCCCTCCCACCCGTCAGCCCATGGTTCGCGTGGGAGTAAAGAATTTTAAAATCTCGTATGCACCCTTTCCGATAAATTCAAGAAGACCCCCCCCCCCCCCCCCCACTCGTAGACGTGCATAGATGTGCCGTTTGGCCGTGCATAGCTCGGATGGACATACAAAGAAGTTTCATTCTTATAAATAACTAGCCTAGTTTTGGGGTGCCCAGCAGGATGTCCCCTTGAGGATTTTCCATGCAGTGGTGCGATCCCGAATTGATTATGGGTCTGCAGTTTACGGCTCAGCAAGAAAGTCCTTGCTGCGTAAGCTGGAACCTATATTAAACAAGGGTCTTCTTTTGGCCACTGAGGCCTTCCGTACTACCCCGACGGCCACCCGTCAGGTGCTTGGGCAAAGTCAGCCACTCAAAATTCGGCGAAATCTGCTAGCGCTTCGCTATGCAGAGCGATTGCACTATTTCCCAGGGCACCCCCTGCATGAAGTGGTCACCCTACCCTCACTAGATGAGACATATTCCAGGCTCCAAACACAAACCACCTTGGGGATACCATTGGGTATTCATGTTCAGGAGCTCACTAGGGGGGATAGCATAGAGAGATACCCTCTGGTTCCATATGAGGTGCCCCCCTGCCCCTCTCTGGATCTTATCTGGGATGCGTGTTGACCTTCGCATGAGGGTCGGGGTCAAGGGCAATACACCCCCACTCATCCTCAAATGTCGCTACACTGAGGCAATCCAGCAATATGCTGGACACACTCTTCTATTCACTGAGGGCTCAAAGACACCTGATGGTGTTGGCCTTGCTCTATGAAACCCCAATTTCCAAGTTACTAGACGCCTACCACCTGTTACGTCTGTGTTCACAGCAGAGCTGTGGATAATGACACTGGATGTTCGACACTGCCAATTATTAGGAGTTGGGAATTATGTGATTTGTAGCAATTCACCAAGTACCATCGAGGCGATTAGGGACTCATATTCTGATGATCCCCTGATACAAAGCATACGTGTATCGCTACACCAAGCCACGATATTGGGCTCAACCATAACTTTCATGTGGTGGGTACCGAGCCATGAGGGTATTCATGGCAATGAGTGTGCAGATGCCCTTGCAAGGAGAGTCGTTGGTGATAACTCCATTGATATGTTGCATATACGCATTGAGGATCAAATCTCGAACATGCAACTGGCATGATGGAATTGGCTTTATTCCATCTGGCATGAGCAATGGCAGGGTGAGGTCACTGGTCTGCGTGAATACCTTCAGGACTTGATCCCGGTGGGCCCTTTCGTAAACCTACTTGCAAGGAGGAATCGAACAGTGGTCAACCGGGTTGCCACTGGTCATACCCGTCTTACTCATAGACACCTGCTTGGTGCAGAAGCTCGAGATGAGTGTGGGAGGTGTGGAGGTGATCTGTCCATCCGCCATTATCTGGAGGACTGCCCAGCCCTTGTGGACCTCCGAGTCCAGCATCAGCTCCCTCAGTGGGTTGACGTTTTATCCGGACCAGACAAGGTCCGATCCCTGTTGTTGTAACTGAGCCACCGAGCTCTACTAAGAACTGTGATATCTTATCTGTGATATATTTATATTCATCTAGTCGTAGTTTTATTTAACTTTGCTGACTGTATATAATAGCATGTATATCTTACATCTTGTCATTGTTGTATTATTTTATTTTTGGAAGAAAGATTGGAAACGGTGGATCACTAAAGGTGATTTGAAATTTTTAGGGGATGTTGCTCGCTTTGCTCACTCTCTGTGGGGTGTATAGATGCGATGGGATATAAATAGTTCATCCCGAGTTCGTAGGAAAAGGTAGCTCCCTGGATTGTACCTGAATGGCGACAGTGACTAACGGGGATTTAGCTTCCCTAATTGTGACCGTTATGTAAAGGCCGCGAGAATAGAGGTAACTTTCCACGTTTTTCTTTCTGTTGGAAGTGTCTTTCAATTACCACGGGACTGAAGAGGTTCGAATACAAATTAGGTACCTAACTTCGGCCTCACTTCGATTAAAAAAATAATATTAGGTAAGTGATTAGATATTAAGATGTACACCCATGTTACAATATGTCAGGAAATTACACTGCCCATCCAACTTGGCAGACGTTTTTCTCTGTTGGAAACTATTTACAAAGAAATTAGATCTTATAAAACCGTGTGAAACCACGAAAAGTTTATTAGGTTTAATAAAGATAGGCCATTATTTTATGTGCGTAAGGGCCATCCTTTTAAACGGGAGACCATCCGCGTTCATGCAAGAATTGGAATATGCGACAGATTTGGAATATGTTATTTCTTGATGGAAGGGGGTGAGTGGAGGAGGTAATAACGATAAAACGTGATATTTTTATTATATTTACAAAGTGAACTTATTATAAAAGATAATAAATGTTTGGGGAAAATTAAAGTAATGGGAGGCTCTAATAAAACATAGAAAAATAAAATAGTAAAATAAAATAAAAGCGGATTAATATGGAAGAAAGAAAAAGAGGTAGGGAGGATACACTGTTTGCATAAAATTTAATTACGCCATTCTTGAACTGGCTGATCGCGGGGACAGACCTGAGACGGAGAGGAAGTGCATTCCACAGCCTCGCCCCAACTACCCCAAAAGAATTAGCCATAGCGCGAGTATTGTGGCGAACAATCCTCAGGGCGTTTGAGCAAGAAGAAATAGTTTTAGATGTGACAGAGTTGAGATAGGACGGGACCAAGGAATGAAGTACTTTGAAAATGAGTAAAAGGTGGCGAAGGTTAAGATAACTGTTGAGGGGCTCGTTCCAAATATCCCCGATAGGAAGAACCTGTAGGTCGGATTTCCGGGGAATTGCGCTGCGTACAAGAAACATGCGGATCCCATTCAGCTCGCGGCAGAAGAAAGTGAGAAAGTTCGAGAAAGGTCGCCGAGAGAGAAAAAAACACCGCGACAGGAAGGTGGAGGTGGGAATCGCGTCCTTGAGTCAGACCAAGGGCGCCCGGGCAACGTCAGGGTGACTGTCTCCTGAGCGACCAGAAAAAAACTTTTTTTTCAAGATGAGGCGAATTTGGGGGCGAACATCTTTGTGTTGCGTCTTCCACGGTGCGAACGTACTATAAAAAGACAATATTTATAGTACGTTTTCTTTGGATAATTCAAGGTCTCAACCAGGTGTAAATAATAAGGTGGTGAATAATAGAATTTTTGCTCTTTTACCTCACACAGCACCGAGCTAATCGCTAATAGAGCAATGATTTTCGCTTCCACACTACCGTAGGCAAAGGGAAAGACAGCAAAGTTGGGTGTAAGAGCATAACTTTGACGTTTCTTTATCTGGGTAGGAGCTGATAGAAACAATTTAAAATGGTAAAATGTCTGGCAATGTTCAAATTTAAAATTCAAGTCCTGGTAGAAGCCCCAGTTTCTGGAAAGAAGTTTGGGTTCCTATTTTAAAAACGCAAGATAGGTCGGTAAGCAGTTGCAGGATCACTGTGGCGCGCGATAGTCCAAAGTTTTTTTATGTCTTGAAAAATAAATGAAACTGTGACAATCTGTATAATTGGGGATTACCAAATTTGAACGCATAAAATACCTTTTAAAGACAACATAAAACCGACGGTGTTTTTGACTATATAAATTAATTCTTGAAATTCGTGTCAAATATGTTGTCCTACATAGTGTCATGATCAGAGACCTTCAAATGCCACATTGCCACGGCGCCACAAAAAATGCCACATTTGTTCCATTTTTCGGTAAAATGCCACATTTCCTTGATTTCTGGGAAAATGCCACATTTCGTGCCTCATTTCATCTCAGTTGGGCCGAGTTTTTTTTTTTTTTTTTTTTTTTTTTTTTAAGCAACTTGCATGTGGCCTGATTTGTATTGTGGTTTTCCACAGCCCAGAACCTCGAAGAAAATATGTCGCTCGAACGACTAGAGAGTAAAAATATGGAACATGATTGAATTTTCATTTGCGCTTGCGCAGAATGAAGTATTGATTTGGCAACAACGAAACTGATAGGGGACCATCTACAAACTAACCCAAGCATTCTCTGACAATTTCATTGAAATTGGATGAAAACAAGGTCGTTACAAGGATTTCACATCTTTCTTAAAAATAAAGATGTTGATGCGGTATTTTCTGGCTCCTACAATAATTGCTGTTGGCTTGTGATAGCCCAGGATGGATTTAACGATTATTTGAATAAATATAATGTGTCTTTTCAATTTAAAAAGTTATTTGAAATGATTTATGAAGTTCACTGTGTGTTTTATTTTATTGCTGTTTCCAATATTTAAATAAGGTTTTAAAAAGAATAAGATGAATTAATAGTGAATGTTATATTAATTTGTAATTTACAAAATATTTGAAATTTCTACTAACGCTGTAATACTGAAAAGATTATCATTAATTGTGTGTAAATTTTGTACTCCTATAGTTGATTCAACTGGGTATTGAAAACACTACGTTAATGATGTTTACCCTGCAACACTGTTTCAATTACATACGTATTATTAGTAAAGCATACTCGAATTTAAGGAACATACATGTTCAAACACATTAAATAAATAAATATTCATTGGTTAGCATAGGAGCTGACTAGCGGGAAAGCCCCCCTTAACTTTTATCGAATTCATATTTCATTCTGTTTGTTTGTCTGTCTGTCTGTTCGTTCCAGAACTCTGACTCCAGGTCACCTCGAGTCTTCTGGTTTTCATAAAACTGTTGTGCACGGGAAGAGGTAAAAAATAGCCGCTAATCTCGAAGGGAAGAAATCTTCTTTAAGGGAAGAGTGGGACGCTGAAGACATCCTAGCAATGAAATTCGCGCCTAGGACTTCTGCGCAAGCAGAGAGATCATTCTCTAAATTTTTTGCTGAGCGACCGTCACTCATTTTATCTATGGATAATGTTGCCGCCCACTTAAAATTGTTTTATAATTATAATTTAATCTAAGATGTAAATATATTACAAGTACATGTGAATAGTTCACGTACATCGTAAAGTAGCTGATACAATTTCAAGTTGCATGATTTAATGGCTGATGATCCCTTTTAATGGTAGAGAGAAGGAGGATATTTGAAAAATGCCACAATTGGCCAAAAAAAGTGCCACATTGCCACAATTTTTAGTGTCAGATTTCAGAAAAAATAAGTGCCACATTTTGAAAATCGCTGGTCATGATAGAACCGAATGTGATTAATAGGTACTTGTATCATATATTTAAATGGAATCAACTAATATCTAACCTCGAACCATTTCAGCAATTTGTTATATAAAAGGTCTACTTCAGTCCAAACGAGTGACTAATACATTCTGTGATTATGATCTGGTATGTTGGCCAGAGTTAATTGAGTTAATTACCCACTACTTTCTATTTATCTTCAATATTTCTCAGTTTCGTTGTTTTAATTCTGTTTGTATGTCATATGACCTACTCTATTCTAAAAAGTTATATTCATCTGTGAATATGATCTAGTATGAGAGTAGTTTGTTACATGCAACAATTGTCACTTTATCATCAATGTTTGTAATTCTGTTTGTCTGCCATATGATTGACCCTATTCTGAAGGAATGACTAGCACGTAGGTGATTACGACCTGATAAGAAGGCCAGAAGCTTTGTTACACGCTACTCTCACTTCAACCTCAATGTTAAAGGTCTTTGTTGTTATAATTCTATTCGTCTGTCACATGATCTACCCTATTCTGATGGAATGAATTGTACTTTCGTGATTACAATCTGATACTTGAGTCAGTTACACGATATTTTCACTTCATCATCAATGTTTGCTGTCTTGTTTGTTCTAAATATGTTTGTTTGTATGTTTGGTAGCTTGTATGATATGGGAAGTAGGACATAGTCGATTGCTACACTCTACATTCCACTTATCAGTAGTTCAGTTTGGCGTATGACCTACTCTATTTCAAAGAAGTGTCAACACTTTCTGTGATTATGATCTTGTGTGTAGAGCAAAGCCCTTTGTCACATGTTACTCTCACTTCAACATCAAAGTTTGAAGTCTTTGTTATTCTTGATCTGTCTTTGTATGATATACTCGATTCTGAAGGAATGACTAGAACATCCTGTTATAACGATCTGATGTAGGCCAGATTCTTTGTTACACGCTGCTTCCACTTCATCGTCTTTATTTCAGGTCTTTGTTATTATTCTGTTTGTCAGCCACATGATCTACTGTGCATTCCTCCACACTCTATACCACAGACATGTGACTAGGACATTCTGTGATTGCGATCTGGTATGAGAGTCGTTTGTTACAAGCTACAACTATTTGTTCATCATCAATGTGATTCTGTTTGTCTGCCATACATGAAATCTATTCTGAAGGAATGACTAGTACATTTATAATTACGTGCTGAAATACAGGCAAGATTCTTTGTTACACTTTACCGTCACTTCTCCATCGATGTTGGAAATCTTTGTTATTCGAATTCTGTTTGTCAGCCATATGATCTATTCTATTCTCAACAAGTGATTGACACTTTATATGCTACTTTCACTCCATCATCCAAACATTAATGTTCGAGGTCTTTGTTATTCAACTTCAATTTGTTAGCGATACGATCTAGGTAGTCTGCTCTAAAGAACGGACACATTTTCTAAGATTAGGATCTTGTATTTAGGCTATTCGATTGTTACCACTTACTTTCGCTTCATCGTCAATGTTTGAAGTCATTGCTGTTCTACTTATTTCTGTTTGTCAGTCATAAGATGTACTCTACATATTCTGAAGGAATAACTAGTAAACTTTGTGATTTCGATCTGATAAGTAGGCCAGAGGCTTTGCTACACGCTGCTCTCAATTCGTCGTCAATTTTTCACGTTTTTGTTATTCTAATTTCGTTTTTCAGCTATACGACCTACTGTATTCATTAATTAACTCTATTCCAGACATGTGACATGGACTTTCAGTGGTTGTGATCTGGTATGTAGGCCAGAGCCGTTGGTTACAAGCTACATCCTCTTTATCAGGCATATTTATGATTTTGTTGTTCTAAATTCGGTTGTATGTCATCAACCTACTCGATTCATTCATCAACTCTATTCAAAACATGTGACAGGGACTTTCAGTGGTTGTGACCTGGTATGTAGGACTGAGCCATTGGTTCAAGCCACTTCCTCTTTATCGGGCATATTTATGATTTTTGTAGTTATAATTTCGGTTGTATGTCATCAGACCTACTCGATTCATTCATCTACTCTATTGAAAACATGTGATAAGAACTTACTGTGGTTGTGATCTGGTATGTAGGCGAGCGCCGTTGGTTACAAGCTACATCTTCTTCATCAGGCATATTTAAGATTTTGTTGTTCTAAATTCGGTTGTATGTCATCAACCTACTCGATTCATTCATCAACTCTATTCAAAACATGTGACAGGGACTTACTGTGGTTGTTATCTGGTGAATAGGGCAGAGTCGTTTTCTACAAGCTACTTCCTCTGAATCTAGTTACACTTGTAATTTTCGTTGTGATTCTGTTAGTCTGTCATCAGGCCTATTCAATTCACGCATTTACTCTATTCCAAACATTTTACAATCACTTACTGTGGTATGTCTAGTCCAGAGCCGTTAGTTACAGACTATTTCATCGTACAGATTTGTGATTATCATTAGCATTGTCAGGATTCTGTTTGTCTTGTACATTTTGTGATTACGATCTGATACGTAGGCTAGAGGCTTTGTTACACGCGACTAACTTCATTGTCAATTTTTCGTATTTGTTATCCTTATTCCGTTTGTCAGCCATATAACATGATTTAATGTATTCATTCATTCACTTCATTCCAAACATGTGACAATCACTGGTTATGATCTGGTATGTAGGGCAGTTTCGTTTGCTACAAGCTACTTCATCTTCAACATTTGTGATGATCGTGGTCATGATTTTGTTTGCCTACATCACACCTACTCAATTCATGCATTTACTCTTATCCAAACAAGAGACAGTCACTTACTGTGGTTGTGATCTGGTATGTAGCCCAAGTTGAGGTGGCCGTTGGTCTGCGCTGGGAGATCGCGGTTCTCGCCGAGTTTAAATCCCGTCAGTTTCACTTCCCGGTCGTTCGTGTCCGACTTCTCGTCTGATTTTGGTATCCAGTCCATGTTGAGGCGGTGATCAGCCTAGCACTGTACGCCGCCGCGCCAGAGGTCCCTGCAAAGTAAAGTTTCCATTCTAATCCTTTATCGTCATGTTTTTCCTATCAATCTAAAGTCTTTCGAAGAACCGTTAGTCCTACACATCAATTGTGTACAAGAACAGCTTTATCTATAAACCAGCGCAGATATATTATCTTCATCGTTTCCGACTAAAATACTGCAAACTTATAGGTCCGAACCTTTTTCCGGGTAGATAAACTTCAATTCGATAAAATAGAAAACATAGGTATTGGTAATACATGAAAGTCCCTATAAATGCATTGTGTATCATTTTAAAGAGAATGACTAATAGATACTAATTTTACTTAATGTACCGCTCCATTATAAGCTAACATATATATACGTTTCAAGCCCCCCCCCCCCCCCCCGCCTACAATCGTATCCATCATAAAGTTTGAACTGCTTATACAAAAATTTAGTTGAAAATATTATGGTAAGTGTACCGGTATTGCCCCCCCCCCCCCTCAGCATCGTGGACCACCAAAAACCAAAATCGGGGTGATAATAGCTTGAATAAACAGTTCATTTCCCCTTCCGTCACTCCATCTCACAAAAATTAAGAAAAACTGATGTAAAAGTCTTGATTTGTAGGGATTGCCTCCCACGTCCTCCCCCTCCACCCATATTAAGTTTGAAACTTACAAGGCTAGTTGTATTACCGGACTACGATCTGGATCTAACAATAAATTCAAGAAAATTAAATGAGAATAGTGAAAACGCCTTGATTTATCAGTATTACCTCCTCTATTCCCCCCCCCCCCTCCTTCCATAATGAAATTTGAAAATCTTGACATCCCAAAACTAGCCCAAAATTGTAGTTGAACAAAATATAATCACGAAAATCGGTCGAGAATTGTGGCTCGCCATCCCTAACCATCCCTAACCATCCTTAACCTTGAATGAATCGGCATGAATTACCTTCTTCAATCACCATCACGATAACAAATCCGAAATCCCCAAGATTTGTCACATAACTAGGACTGAAATCGGAATCGAAAAAAATAAGGATCACGAAAATCGGTTGAGAGCTATAATAGCGTCAATAAAATTTCTCGAAAAAACCCCGATTTTTCCGGCTTTACCCCTACATTCCCTTCTTCTGCCATGAATTCAAAAATTTCGGGGTTCGTTGCAATGCTAGACTGAAATCGGGGTCGATCAAAGAAAGAATCTTGAAAATCGGTTGAGAATTGTGGCCTGGGCTGCGTCGACCAAATCCATCACCCACACAATGGATTTTTCACGAATTTTTCGGTCTGAAACAGTTTTGTATAAGGTTGTTTTTTTCTCGTGCTTGGGTTGTCCAACACACCCCTGGATCAATTCCAATAACCATTCTTCTAATATACGAAACCTCGCCTTTATTACACAACTCTGAAACTAGGACCTCCTAAAAACGTCTTCCATTTAGAGTGAAGCACATAGCTTCCTCATAACATGAATTTATAGATCATTAAAATGTTTCAAATAATAATCTAGTAAAACTTCATAACAAAATCCTATATGGTTGGATAAAATAGAAAAATTGATATATGGAGAGTGAAATGTCAAAATCGGTCATGCGCGCACTGAGATAATGATGCTTGGTAGATTTTGCGCATCTCATACGTAGTAGTTAATTCTAAAACCATACCTGAGGTAAATACTTTTAAGTCTACAATTCTCACCAACGCGTGGTGTCTTCGTTTTCGCTACTTTGATCATCATCAAAGTATCGCTTTTTTTTCGACAACCCTTCGAGAAAAAGTCAAAACAAGCCACAACTAGTTGCCTTAATTAGATGTTGTTAGATGTTGGTGTAGGATTCAGATTAAACTGTTGTAAAAGGAAAAAGGCAGCCCAAGGATCACGAATATTGATTTGGATAGGAACAAAGAAAATTATCTCACCTACCGTATACGTGAGAACACGAAGAGCTAGGATATTGCTTATTTTATTTTTAATTACTTAATAGATTCGGTTTGATTGTTCACGCAGTAAAACAGCCTTAAATAAGAATGAAACATAGGGAGGTTGATGTCCAACGTCAGTCCTCTTATACTGATTAAGACACATTAGGACTGATTAAGATAACAAACGGAAATATATTAGATCTAAAGATTGGTGCAACGTAATTTAAACATAACGTGAATTGCATCACTTCATAGCAATCAGACTATTTTGTTGAGAGGACTGCAGTAAGTTAACGGTCTTCAAGAGAATCATACAAATTAGCATAGATACGAGATTTGTTTAGGGTCTCACAGTATCCGTCAGCACTGATGGTAGTCCCTTTGGCCATGAAATCCTCCAAAAACACCCCTTTCCTGTCCCAAAACACAGATACCATAAACTTCCGCTCTGAAAACTGAACTTTGAATTTATTTGCTGACGGGGAGTGGGTATGGCGTCATTGTTGGGACTGCCTTTTGTCACTGGGGTATAGTGACATACCCAAATTTCGTCCTCAGTCACAATCGAGTCAAGGATTGCTTCACCCTCCATTTCACAACGAAGAAATTCGCGTGGAACCGAAACGCGATTTTTGAGATGTTCCTTAGTCAACATTTTTGGTACCCATTTTGCACTTAACTTTCTGTAATCCAGTTTTTCCGAGACAATTTCACCCACAAGGCTTCGCGTGATATGTGGAAACATTTCATGAAGGTTGTCATAAGACACCCAACGATCAGCACGAATTTTTTCATCAACTTGCTGCAGAAGAAGAAGAAGAAGAAAGAAGAAAAAATGTTTATTTTCCGAAAATACAATAAAAGGTAAATTTACTTTGACAAAATAAACAATATAGCATGGTTCTTAAAACAGTCTTCCAGAGGTTAGGGTTGTACAGTATATGCAATGCTTAGAACACGTGTGATATATTATACAATATAGCATATTATGCTAATCAAAAAATTTACATCAGCTCACAAATTCCCGAATTACAGCAAAAGTCACCCTTTGAACAGCTCGATCATAATGCGACGGTACTTGGAGGGATCTGGATCGCTTCATCTCTTACTAAGGTTGAGAGGCCAAGTGCCACCATGTGGAATTCAGAGAGCTCCGGGCATCTGTAGAAAAAGTGGTACCCTCACGCTCATGCATGTTGCACATTGTGCGCTCCTCAGACCCACCAACAGGATAGGGTTTAGCATTGAACGACAGTTGCTGCAGAAGCTCTTCTAAAATGAGAGACAGCCTCCCACTCCTTTCTTCGTCGTAAGTGTCAGTACAACTTTCTTTAAATAGCTTAACCTACTTGAAAACATGCTGACGTGACATAACCTCAGGTCCGTAAGTTTCCACAAGGTCGCGCCCGATCGGCGAAAGAGAAAGGAACTCACGATACGGCTACCTATCGGTTAAGGTCCTCAAATCGGCCCTGAATTAGTGGAAAAAGTGTCTCGAGATGCCCGAGTTTCGCCTTCACAGAATTTGCATGATTGAGATGTGTTCTGCGTACGGACTTCGTGGACCCAATCCTGGTTTTAACTGGATTTCTCCGATGGCAGATATTTTGAATCAGTAAGGCTACATGATTAAGCCCTCTGCTGTCTGCAAGTTGGATTGGTCAGACCGCTGACACCATTTGCACAAAGTTCCAAACGTACTTCAGATGACGAGACGACTGGGCAATTATCGAGACGTCTTTCAGTGAGGTTTACACTCTATTGTATAAACCTTCTTTCTACCTCGAATACAAAGTAGGCATCCACAAGCCAGGCCTCATAGCACAATTGCGACTTTCAGGCAGCAAGAGAGCAACCCTCAGATAGGGTTTAAAAAAAACGTTAATTTTCAAGGGAAACTCAACTGTCCAACATGTAATAAAAATGAACAAGTCTTTGTGTTCCACTTCATGCTGTCATGCCCCCATTTTTCATCTCTGCGTCGGAGAGAAAACACCTTGGTTTAAATATAAATCATAATGAAAGAGAATTTTGTAAGATATTAGAGGTACACGATAAGGCGCATCTAGATAATTTGTTGTCTTCACTATAGTGAATTAATTAGTAACTGTTACTTTCTCGTTAGTCCCACATAATACATTTATATGTCCTACGTTGTAATTTAACCTTTTGTAATAACTAGAATAAACTTACAAATAACATGTTGACTGGTGTTCAATTTCCTTCTATTATTTGCGTATTTCATTGAAAGTGTAGTGATTGTAAAGAGACGAACAAATTTAGCTGGTATTTATGAAATGAAGCATCTAATGTTAACCCTTTTTCAAATTCGAGCGATTTGGATACTTTTCTCTTTGTAAAGGGCTCAGCCCTGTATGTAACAACAAAGTCAATCTATCTATCCATGAGGAACTTGTTGAGTGACCGAATCTCACATTGGCGGTAGATGGAGGGAACAGAACCTTCAGAGGTTGACGGAATCGGTTGCTGCGACGACAATTTTGCAAGGGACTGACAAGGGTCTTATGAGAGAAGAGCTATGAGCATTGAAAATGTCTCAATGATTTCAATGTCTTTTATTGTTTTAAATAAAATATCAATAGAAAAATTGTGGTAACTCAACATGACGTGTATCAACAAACTAATATTGACGTCGTCTTGGTGATTCGTCAGCATTCGTGTTTTGTAGTTTCCTATCATTTAGCCCGAACAGTGCTTCACAAAAACTTAGTAGTGACAACTCGTACTGATTTCTCCAACCGAACATGATTTTTTGCTAGTATACACAATCATAACAACACCTAACTTGTTTATAGGTTGCGTCTTGCGTGACGTTTTTTTATTTGCATAACAAAATTTCCGTAACAAAATTTCCGGTTGACCCGTCGACCAAGACATTTTCAATGTCAAAAAAAAAATCCCATTCACCCTCCAGGGGAATTGTTAACTTATTCCCTGGATACTCCTCGTACATCTACTAAGCATCTCGTACATAATAGATACACCTACTTAGATATCTTGCCAGATACCTCTCTGACGGATTTTTTATTTGAAGAATAGTTGAATCTTCTACAAACACGTTGAGTGTGAGTGACTCCGCCGGAACTTCTAACTAAGGGTTATACCATAGAATTCACCTGGTTACTACTAAGTAATTTGTTAAATTCAATAGGTTAGGCCGCACCACACTAACTTACTTAGGTAAACGCGGTGTTAGCTTCTCACGATCTGACGGCTAGAAAACTTCCCAGAATTGTCTTGCATAACACGTTCTCCAAGACTATTTGTTTTGAACGAATTAAAAATTCGTTACTCTCCCGAAACAACAAGTAATGACTACAAGCACGAGTTACTGAATGGCTAAAATGAGAAACGGAAGGTAAATTAACATCGGTATAATTAACTGTTAATAAGGCCAACCTTCTTGGCAATAAGGTTTAAAACACGGAAATAGAGCGATAATAGAGAGAGGAAATTACTGAATATAAATTGGGACTACCGTCTCTATTTCCAATTTTAATGATTAGGCAATATGGGGATTTTAATTGAAAACACCCAACTTAGGAACGTGCTTGACATGTGTCAGTAAACGTGAGGCAAACGAAGTTATTTATTGTCCCCCAAGAAGACTATCTGCGTACAAAAGATAAGATAAGATATAAAAAACGCTGCAAATTATTACACAAAGGTTTATTATTCATGTATTAGACAGCACTTCTACGTAGATCTCTGGTCCATAATTATTAAACGCCGCTTATAGTATATTTAGTATCGGAACTCGGAGCTTCGGACCTCACAAATGGGTTCAATCCATTACAGCAGCGGAATCTCACAATTTTACGCTTTTTAATATAGTTGATAAACAAAACAATTTATTACCAAGCCATCTTTCCAACACATAAATGTGTTACCTATACTGTATATTGATATCATCTAATTGGTCAAACTTCAAAAAATGTGCTGACAGAATCACTGAAAATGGCTAAGAATTGTTAAATTGTTATTTTTTAGCATAAGATCGGTCAAATAAAATTTATCAATAATGAAATAGAACATTCAAAAATTTGTGTACGAAATTATGCTAAAAACTTGAACTTCACTCAATTTTGTTTTAAAAAATCTATAAAATTGCAAAAAATAGCCTAAAATCCAAAATCTCTTTTTGAATAGAAGAGTATCATTTAGAATACTTTTTTTTCCATAAAATGAATAGCTAACATTTTTTTTTTTTTTCACTCATAAATCTCCAATTTCTATACAACTTGAAATATACAAAAAAAAGACACTTTTTCACCTATTTTTGGCTCATAGCACCCATGAGAGTGGAGCGATCGAGCTGGCGAGAAGTTAGGACCAACTAGACCCCATGTGGAGTCTATGTGCGAAAGAACAGATTTTTTAAGTCAATTCTAAGGCCTTTCATGGCCCGGACGGCGAACGGCGGACGGACATTTCAAATTTCGATTCTACGCACCTTGAAACGTAAAGTGACAAAGTTTGAGGGGGGGTTATAAAAATTTTTCGCTATACGATCACATAGGCTTATTATTGGAAATAATAAACCAAAAGCCACAAAATGCATATCATCGAATTCGGGCCAAGCTATAATAGTCGGATCGCCGCACAGTGGACGCAAAATCGGATCAAGCAGTTCAAAAGCTCAAAAGCATCATCATTCATTCACATGCCCATGCGCGAGCGTTCGTCTTTCTATATTTCCTTTCCACCGCCATAACTTCCACAATTTTGTTAGGATTTCAATGATATTTTCAGGAATAGTGTGGATTTAGCCCTAGATGGTCCCCTATCAGTTTCATCGTGATTGAATCAGTGATTCGCTCAGTGCATTCGTGAACGTAATCTTTTTGTGACTGTCATAAGTCCGTCATCGTTGAACAGATTTTAGTCAGGATTTCTGGTTTTAGGTTGCCCAGCTCTCTAACGTCATGATCATGGTGAACCGGCCATTTCTGAAAATTTAATGGTGACATACTTTGAAGGCCACGAGGAATCTTCTGTGCCATGTCGTTGGCAGTGTATTGCTTCGGAGACTGCAAGGCAGCGGAAGCTTTGTTTTCACTTTCGAAATGAAAAAAAATGTTTTGCTCCAAAATCAAAATTTCCACTCGCATTTTGCGTTTCAGAGCCTCCTGAACAAATTTGGTTCCGTGTCTGTCTGTCTGTCTGTCCGTCTGACATTTCCTTGTAACAGCCATAACTTCCACAATTTTGATCCGATTTTAACCAAATTTTCAGGGATCGTGCGGGTTAAGCTCTAGATGGCCTCCTATCAACTTCATCATGATCGAATCAATGGTAGCTTCTGCGCAGGCGCTAACGTGAATTCCTTGTGACGGTCATAACTCGGTCAATGTTGAACGGAATTCGGTCAGATTTTCAGGGATGATGTGGGTAAGGTCCCTTGAGATCCCATAAGACAATCTTCATAATTGCATTAGCGGTACGCTCTGCGCATGCGGGAACGAAATATTCTTGTTACGGTCCTTGCACCAGCCTTTAATTTCCACAATTTTGATGCGATTTTCTTCAAATTTTTAGGGATCGTGCGGGTATAGCTCTACATGGTCCCCTATCAGTTCCGTCATGATCGAATCAACGGTAGCCTCTGCGCAGGCGCAAACAAAATTTTCTTGTTTCAGTCATAACTCAGGCAACAAGGATGTTTTAATCATGAATTTAGATCAAAATATTAATGAAATCCTGGAAATCAATTAAAAACTCCTTCAGTTTTGATCCGATTTAGACGAAATTTTCAGGGAACATGCGGACTACATCCTGGATGGTCCCATATTAAAATTTTCCTTATTAATTTCATTTATTATATGTACCATTCAGCTTCCAATTTCCCACCTTATTAATTCCCTGATGCCAGAACCGGTCGTTTCTAGTTTTCTGGAATTTAATGGTGACGTACTGTGAAGGTCACGAGGAAGCTCATGTGCCATTTCCTTGGCAGTGTATTTTTACTTGGTTACCCCAGATCAGAAATTCTGAAGGGAGAATGGACATGGGCCTCATTAGGATATCTAGGCTGATCCTCCCGTATTTGCTCTCCCACAATTTAATTGAATTAGTCTACGATGAACTGTTAAAATGTCACCGAAACCAGTTAATTAGTAGTAGCCATGCGTATAGCTTCTCATGGTAGTATCCATGTAATTACGTAGGGGTCTCGCTTGTACGTGATGCTCACAGTATCGCAGTGAAATCCTTGCTAGTTGGCCCAACGATCTTGCGATTTAGCAGTTGCACAATCGTGATGAGCGCCAGGAAAGGTGCATCGTAAACCGGAGGAGTATTAGATTTTCGGTTTCGTTGCTAACTTTATGAGTTGAACGGTCTTGAACAGTGATTGTTGTCTGGAACCTCTACACCATATAACTTCTCAAACTTAACTGCCGAGAGGGACCTCCTCCAAACACTGACAAGGGGCGATTTCCCCTTCTGGTTTATTATTTTCAATAATGTCTCCCTTCGTTATCGATCAAGAGAATCAATTATCCGTTTCAATCAATTAACAGAGAAGTTTCAACGACCCTCTGTTTGCGCGCAATTTGAAAAGAACCAGAACTTTTTGATCAAACTCTACATACACATATCAAAAAGCGTTGGACTCTACGAATTTCAAAATGAATTTCCATGAAGGAAATTTTGGATCCATTGCAATAGCTTAATTTTCTATGAAAATTGGCTAAAACGTTCCGACCTTAGTAGACTCGGAAGTTATTAACCTTCTGTTGTTGGAATAGAAATAATAATTTAATTAAGAGCAATTCTATATATTTACTAATCAACAATATTTAATAAATTAATATAATTGAAGTAGGTGATTTGTTTGACCTACGCTTCACAAGCCCAATAGGATACAGAAGTTATCATAAACTCGATTTTGGGAAGTCTGAATTACATTGGAATTATATTATCAGCTAATACATTTGTCCTAATTTTCCAGGCGATTTTTGATGTTTCAGTGGTTACGATTTACTCCCGTGTTGAGGTACTTTTTTCTTGTCGATGCCGTAGCCCTTAGGGGAAGTAAACGAATAAACGTAGAGCGACCGGGTTGGTTTCGTTCGATTCTTTGGGAGGATACCTACAAATGAAACTTGAAAAATCATTACTGCTACATATAAAGATTACAAGATCCCGATTTTTTAATATTTCATTATAAACTTCCTGATATAGTAATTACTCAGCGTTCGAATTCGTACATTACTCGAAATATATCTGCAGGAAATGTTATTGCTTCAAGACTTAGATTGACTTAAACCGCTCACAGTCCACGTTTGCAATTTATAGCATTCCTAGAGCCCTAGATAACCAGTTGAAAATTCCTCAAAACTTTTCGAGATCCAGATACACATACATACACATGTTCTGGATAGCAACCCTGGTGTGAACCAATTATGGAACTATTAATTTTTTTTTAAATTCAAAATTCATAACGAACTTATGTAAATTAATAACAACGCCAAAAGAAACATACCTACCACAGGAGAAGCACCAAGAAAGATATATAATACTATAGATCATGTCAAGTTGACGTGACAAACGATTTTCGCACTGGACGTTCTGAATTCCAATTAGCTCCACGCGAACCGCTACGTGAAATTATGAACATTCTGGCTTCCTTCCTAACCTCATAAGTATCCTGTTTGTTTCACTTAACCTTGTGAAAGAGCTAATTGAGTCGTTTTGCTCGTCCGTTGAGGTTGAGTGGAAAGAACGTGTCGATAGGAGTGTGAAGAATTGTGGGACAGAGGTGGAAGACAAAGAACACATAATGGATTTTAAGAGGAACAATGGGAGAGAAAGCACGGCGTTTCAACATCATGTGGAGTATCCTAAGCTCGATCTGTCTAGATTTTCAGTGTGGGTCATCTTATTCTGGAATTCGGAAGAAGAAACACAGACTGCTTTCAGTTTTTTGCGAGCGCTTTCGGGAGATACGTTGCTCCCTTCCTCAGGCTCTGTAATTTATTTCCACAGCAGGAGACACACTACAATAGAACATGAATTCTGACAAAAAAATCTAGAAACAACAATCAACAAACATCAGTAGGCAAATAATCGGCCCATCAATAAAAATAAAAATCTCACAAATCTAACATATTTAAAATTATCTTCCAACAAATATACATAATAAAAAATAAAAATTTATTAATGGGCCCTATAATTAAATAACAACAAAAAGAGGTAACAAATTTTCAACAATCAGAATCAACAAGCTGTATCTTCCTGCCTCTCTATCCCTTCCATCATCCAACTCAATACTGCAAGCCAACTCCAGCAACCAACCGCATCAACTGAAAACCGGGTATACTATAACTTTTGTCTCCTCTAGATGTACTTCTGAAGCTTAGGTAGATGATTTATTTTATATAATTAATATTTAGTTGTTTAGTCAGCTCGTGTTTAATAATGGGAAAGTGGAAGTGTGTTATCTAATTCAATTAATTTCTCTTCGATACGCAGATGTGTGCAGATAATATCTGATGTACCTTGTTTAATAATTATAGACAAATTTTCTGCGTAGAAGGGCCGGCCAATACAAAAATAATAAATTAATGTGTATTCATTTGCAGCGTTTTTATATTATTTAGATGGAAATTGTTTCTTCGGAGGACTTCATGCAACAATAATAAATATTTTGTCATTGTCTGCACTCGATTTTTAATGCCCAGCACCAACCACTTACGACTCAAAATAAATTACAAATACGAAACGTCAATTAAGTCGAGCATTTCACTATCTGTCACTTCCTTCTTCGATAACTTCGATGTCACCTGACCGTTGGTGTCCTTGAAATTGACTTTGACTTTATCAACTCGTCAATTTCAATAACTCCCACGAACCTTGTCATTTGGAGTATCTGTTAAACTAGCAGACGATACTGGTGTACTAAACCGGAACTTGTGTACCTTCTTTATCTATACAAGTGTAAATTAGGATTTAACTTAATTTCCTATCAGGAGTGTCTAAGTAGTACCTTTTCCGCGCAGAAATTAAACTAGTATTTTAATTTTTCTTTCGAGTCTATCTATAGGTAGCAGAAACATTGTTTACATTTCCGGGCAAAAACAAATTTTTGGTCTCCAAAATCGAAATTTTCATTTTACGTTTTAGACCATTCTGAACAGCTTTGGTACCGTGTCTGCCTGTGTGAGTGTGTGTGTGTTTTATGAGCTAAAAGGAGTGGCGACCAACAACATCAAGGTCATGGCTGAGACCGTGTCATGGCGTGGAGTGTGGTGCGGGAAAAGCGCCACGGGGTTAATCGAGTTGAGCATCCCGGGCTAGAGTACTCCGTGGTATTACCACCCACGTCCTGAGGGGTTCTTACTTGAACTGGTGGTCATTATATAGGGGCACTTCCTTTTATCCCATTCTTCCTCTTCATCCTTCAGCAACTTCTCTCAACCCTAGAGTCGGCGTCGAGTAAGTCCGGGCGTCCTCCCCACTTCTTTTATTTATTTTTGAAACTTAATGGTGTGCTCCCTCCGCCTTTGAGGAGAGTTTTGTAAAAAAAAAAAAAAAAGTTAATGGTGTGCTCCCTCCGCCTTTGAGGAAAGTTTTGTTCAATTAAAAAAAAAAAAAAAGTGTGTTTGTGACCCGCAAATCCTTCCAACACGTTTAATTTCTACAATTTTTATCTGATCTTGATGATATTTTCATGGAATTTACGGGTCATGCTGTCTGTAAATAGTCCCCTACAACCCCACATCCAAGTATGTCGGCTTTGGCGTAGATTAGATAGCCTTTCAACGCAGATCACTGGTTAGAAAATTCAACGTAGAACACCAGGCTTATAGAAAATCACTTATCAAACTGAGTTTATGGTGTATTATCGAAATATAACTGGACGATGTCACCTACCAGGAGAACAAAAAATCGATAAACTTAAAAAATAACCTTGAAAGTGACTGTGAAAGATATGAAAAACAGGTAACGCGCATGCACACAACGTAACGCTGATTCAATCATGATGAAACTAATAGGGGACCATCTAGGGCTAAACCCACACTATTCCTGAAAATATCATTGAAATCCAATAGAAATTGTGGAAGTTATGGCTGTGGCAAGGAAATATATAGACAGACAAACACCCACGCATGCGCACATCGTACCGATGATTCAATCATGATAAATGTCGTAAGGGACCTCAAGGGACCTTTCCCGCATCATCCCTGAAAATCTGATCAAAATCTCTACAACATTGACGGACTTATGACCTTATGAGTGTAACAAGACAATCACGTTCGCGCATGCTCAGTGCGTACCGCTGACTCAGTCATGATGAAACTAATAGGGGACCATCTAGGGCTAAACCCACACTATTGCTGAAAATATCATTGCAATCCAATCGAAATTGTGGAAGTTATGGCTATGGCAAGGAAATATATAGACAGACAAATACTTGCGCAGGCGCACAGTGTACCGCTGATTCAATTATGATAAATGTCGTAAGGGACCTCAAGGGACCTTTCCCGCATCATTCCTGAAAATCTGACCAAAATCTCTTCAATATTTACGGACTTTTGAGTGTAACAAGAAAATCACGTTCGAGCATGCCCAGAGCGTACCGCCGATTCAATCATGATGAAACTAATAGGGGACCATCTAGGGCTAAACCCACTATATTCCTGAAAATATCATTGCAAATTATCATTATCATTGTAAATTATTGTTATAGTCAAGAATTTCTTAAATTATTTATGTCAACCCATTCTTATAATTGTTTTGTTGTGCGTGTTGTACTTATTTATTTATTGTTGAGAATTGTGATCTCTATTTTTTGCCATATAAAGCTTGTTTTGTTTGTTGTGAGTTTAATGTTATTGAATTTAACGTAGCATTGTTATTAAATCTAGATACAAATTATTATTATTACCATACTTAAACTGTAAATTGGGCAATTTTGCCCGTAAATAAAATTAAATAAATAAATAAATTGCAATCCAATCGAAATTGTGGAAGTTATGGCTATGGCAAGGAAATATATAGACAGACAAATACTTGCGCAGGCGCACAGTGTACCGCTGATTCAATTATGATAAATGTCGTAAGGGACCTCAAGGGACCTTTCCCGCATCATGCCTGAAAATCTGACCAAAATCTCTACAACATTGACGGACTTTTGAGTGTAACAAGAAAATCACGTTCGCGCATGCCCAGAGCGTACCGCTGATTCAATCTTGATGAAACTAATAGGGACCATCTAGGGCTAAACCCACTATATTCCTGAAAATATCATTGCAAATTATCATTATCATTGTAAATTATTGTTATAGTCAAGAATTTCTTAAATTATTTATGTCAACCCATTCTTATAATTGTTTTGTTGTGCGTGTTGTACTTATTTATTTATTGTTGAGAATTGTGATCTCTATTTTTTGCCATATAAAGCTTGTTTTGTTTGTTGTGAGTTTAATGTTATTGAATTTAACGTAGCATTGTTATTAAATCTAGATACAAATTATTATTATTACCATACTTAAACTGTAAATTGGGCAATTTTGCCCGTAAATAAAATTAAATAAATAAATAAATTGCAATCCAATCGAAATTGTGGAAATTATGGCTGTGGCAAGGAAATGTGGACAGACAGACGCGAAGCAAAATTTGTTCAGGAGGCCATAAAACGCAAAATGCGAGTAGAAAGTTTGATTTTGGGGTAAACAAAAATTTTTCATTTCGAAAGTGAAAACAAAGCTTCCGCTGCCTTGCAGGTTCAGAAGCAAAACTACGCATCGTAGGAGATTTCGTATGGTATCAAATCTCTTTGAATGGAATCTATTTCAACTAATTTTAAAATATAAAAAAGTCCAGTCGTGCAGCATGACCCCATGAGCGAATTTTTGAAAAATCTTCGACATTTCAGTCGCTATTGATCGTGTTGAGAAATTTTAGTTTATGATTTTGATAGACAAACATGGAATCAAATTATTACCTAACACATGCACAGAGTAAACTCATCAGTTGTGATTACATTTTTTTTTAAAGCACCTACTACCTACGTTTTAAACAGCATGGTTCTAGGATTGGTTATACAGGGATACGAGTAGTTCAATCCATAAGAGTAGTTCCATAAGAGTAGTTCAATCTGAATTTGGACAATGTTTCATGCAAATATTACCGATTTTTACAACTAGTGAACGGCATTATTTCGATTTTTGACTGATTTTTCAACTTTGAAATTTTTGAAAACTTGATACATATTCTTATAGGAAATTTTACGGTGATTCCGAATATACCACATGTTAGTATGGTGAAAAAATTATTTCGCACAACAAATCGCAAAAAACAGGCTATTTTGAAATGTTTTACTACATTTTTGAAAATTTCAACCCGAAGATGTAATCCGATCATGCTGGCCAACGAACTTGAACTTTCGTTTTGTGTCCTTAACATTTTAAAATTTGTTTGAAGTTTCTAGCACAATTCTACCGGAAGTTATCGTCTGGAATGACCCATACATACATACATACATACATATATACATACATATATACATAATATATACATACATACATTAAAAAATGCGTTAAACTTCAGAATATGATTCAGAATAGCCTGAAACGGATTTCTGCATAAAATTTTTTCAAAAATTCACATTCTACAAATTTTGAGGCGAGAGCAATAGCTTAATTTTCTTCAAAAATTCGCTAAAAGGATTTAGTGGGTAACATTATGTTATAGATACCTAAGAGGAAGCTCTGTGTTACGCCCATTCCATTCCATTCTTTTCATCCTTGTCCATGGGGAACATTGTACCACCTGGCTACTCAGTAAACTACAGTTATGCTAAAACTTCTATTTACATTTCAGGCACCTGATATACACCTCCTATATTCTCTCCTATCTGTAAAACCGGAGGTGAGTAGCAGTGGAGATTGGTCAAGGTTGCTTTACCGTTGGGCTGCTCGATTGAGTACCTCACGATAAGCTCGGATCCGTCAGCCTGCAACTGGGAGACGATCGATGATAAATAAAACGGCGATACCTTCACCGAGACCTTCACACTTGAAGACGGTTATCAAGAGAAATCAGAATGTTCAAAACGCTCAGTTAATCTACTCATATTCTTCCAAAGTACGATTTTAGCGAATTTTCGAAGAAAAAATTAGCTATTTAGATGGCTTCGAAACTTGAAATGTGGGTTTGAAGGGTCGGAGACCCCTTACAAATCCGTTATCAAAGAACTCAATCGTAGATTTTAACGTTCGTATATGTATACGCGCTTCGCGCCTTGCCGGGGGGCTTCGCCCCCCTGGACCCCCCTAATCTATACTCGGCGCTTCGCGCCTCGCCGGATCTTTTCTCTTTTCTACTGCGTAGAAAACGAGGATAATTTGCTATGCAATTCTTAGCCTGAATCAACTTAGTTTTGGAATGTAGCCAGGTACGTAAGGAGAGGGAAATTGGTAGCTTGAAATGTGAACATTTATCACATAAATCAAGCGCTTTCCAACGAGTGGCGAACGATTTTTGTGCGATGAAAACTGCGGAAGTTTCATTCCCCTAACAACGGCTGGGTCGTTCGTGAAAAACACTGAAATTGTGACACAATCTATAGCAACTACTCAACTACTCGGTTGTACGTGAAAATCATCGTTAATTTCGTCACGGACGTTACATAAAAAATTTTTGGGGGTCGGCCTAAGAATTGCATAACAATTTATATATATATATATATATATATATATATATATATATATATAGGGTGTATTTCCAGACGATAACTCCCATAAAATAGGCGTAAAAAATTCATTCCTGTATGAACTATTATACCAATATATGTTTCATTATAGATTGAATCTCACCTAGTAGAAAGGTATGGCTTCGTTCAATCCCTTCCATTCTTCCCATACAATATAAATAATCGATTCATTGTGTTGATTCAATTCATCACCGATTAGTCCTATATCGATTCAGCGCATTCCTACGAGTGATTCCTCAACGCGCCCTCCACATCCAAATGACAAGCTCCGTAACTTCCTATAACCTCGTTGCAACCTTGTCAAAGCGGAACTCGTTAAGTTTGCAGCAACTTTCATCGACGAGGAGAGAAAAATATCAGGTTTTTTGAGGTCTGCAATTGAGTATTTCTTCTCGCGAATCCTGAAGTAAGAGTAATCTGAGATATTAGAGAGTGTTTGAAGACCACTAAAGGGCATTTATCGTCAGCTATATGGGCCAAAGGGTACCTTGAATGGTAGTGAGCAAAGGGTCCGTTAACTCCTACTATTTGCCCGTTAACTGAGAGGGCCAGTTGGAATTGCTCTTGACGTCACCCGTGTGGGGATCTAAAGGCAAGACGGAAGTTAGTGAAAAAACGTGGCCTATTTCCACGAAAAATAAAGAGTTACAATGTTAGATCGATTTCAACGGTTAGGCCATCATCAGTAACAAACAATAACTGAAGGCACATTAGAAAGTACACAGCTTATATAGTCACAGATGAAGGGAGATTGAATCCCATTGGTCGAGAGAAAGGAAAAGGGCAGGAGGTAAAACCAATTAAGTGCAAGCAAAATAAGGTTAAGTCTATATTTGCAAAACATCTTGAGGAATCCAATCCAATCCAATCCAATCCTAGTTACAATTGTGATTTGACAGATAGACAGTTTGTAGAATTTCTTCATTTTTGCCCAAAGGGAGGTATGTTGAATGTACTTGAAAAATTCGAAATTATCCAAAGGGACAGATCTGGTAAATGTTTAAATGAGGATATACCTCAATATATTTCACCACTGAGAGGTCCATTTCTATAAAGCTTGGAATTATCCCTTCGCACTGTTGAAACCATATTTAGTTATTTTTCCCCCTTTCACTTCATCTGATTAGCTATAATCTTCCTTCACTTTGTATGCACTTAATTGGTTGTACCTCCTGCCATTTGCCTTTCTCTCGACCAATGGGATTCAATCTCCCTTCACCTGTGACTATATAAGCTTTGTCCTTTCTAATGTGTCTTCAGTTCTTGTTTGTTACTGATCGTCGGAATCGATTTAAAATTGCAACTCTCTATTTTTCGTGGAAATAGACAACGTTTTTCACTGACTTCCCGTTTTGAAGTGGGTTTCCACAACTTCGTCGCGAATAATTTAGTTCGCTAAAGTCAGGCCCGTAGAGAGGGTGGGGGCTGTGGGTACATTCCCCCGGGGCCCGGCCTTGGTGAGAGGGCCCGAGATTTTCATCAAAAAGAAAAGTGAAGGGAAGAGAGAGAATCTGAACGAGAAAACAAGTCAAAGGGGGTCTATGCATGTAAATAACAAACAAAAGCACTTTCCTTATTTCAAAAGTTTTCGTAATCCCGTGTTTTAACATTCAAACTCTTCAATTTCGTTCATTCGCTGATCCAAAATACTTTACGTACAGACTTACAGTGTTTTCCCCTTGAGAATCTTTCTGTGAAATCGATTTTGCGGTAAACCGGGTTAACCGAAATGTACACTAAAAGCTGAACTTTTAAGGAAGTAAGCCTTATACAGAGAGCAGGCATAAAAGAAACCGAAAATTGAATATTTGGTTCATTTCCGATCGAAACCCCCACCGATGCCTCAGAACGGATTTCAATGAAGAAATTTTTCAAAAATTTTTATTTTAAAATTTTCCGAGCCATTGCAATAGCTTCATTTTCCACGAAAATACGCTAAAAAACTAACACATGAATAGACATCCAATTAATCTGATAAATTGAGAAGATTGAACCGTCCTAAGCAATTAAATAAAACTGGGTGAATGAAATAAGATTCGAATTGCCGTTTCGAGTAGATTTGCCGAAAGATTGATCGGCCGTAATTACACGTCCAAGAGCGAAGGCGCGCATTCCCTTGCGAATTCGGTCGGTCAGGGACGACGGGGATCGGGAAATCTTTCCGGGTGTGGTGCAGGTCCTCACAAGAGCTTAGTTGGCCACGTGGTGGACAAGGTTGGCTGCAAACCCTCGGCTAACGCAGCTGAAATTCGATTTTGCAAAGTGTGAAATTTTCTTAACAATCACAAATTGCTTACCACGAGCTTAATTGGCGTATGTTCTGCATCAATGACCAGTTCTGGTCCCTTTGTTTTGAATTGCTTGTCAGAGTTCATATTCATCCCCACTACCCTGCTGATCTCATGGTCATCTAGGGTTGGATGGCCAGAGTGCCGATCTTCGAAATTCTGAGTAGGGGGAGGATATAGCGAAAAGTTTACTGAATAAATCCTTATACAACATCCAGTGTCCCAATAGGGCATGTGGATAGTTGTTCCCTAATTGGTGATTCGAGTTAAATTTAGCTTTAGAGCGAACGTCGCCAACATCCAGTAGCTTTCTCCTTAGGAACTTCCACCACAAATCAACCATAAACTGACTTTGGCACAAATTGCGAGTCGTCACTTAACCCTAATTCATGTAACTTTCAAAAAAGATACGAATGGTGGTTTGGGAGCTAGAAAAGCCAACATGAATCCCATGATGATTATGCAATTTTGAAGATTTGGAATTTTGTAGCTATTGAAAATAGATGTAACATCATTCCCTCGAATGAATTTTAATCAAATTAAGCTGTGGAGCCAATGTTGCTAACACTCAAAACTGCTCTCTTCTCAAAAACGTACATCACAAAACCATCATACACCGACTTTGGCACAAATAGCAACTAAACATACAACTCTATTTCACGTGAATTTCTAACATCCAAGGGCTAGGGGAACGAATGACCCTTCTGGAAGCTGGCAATGCCTGCATGCAGCCCATGATAGTTATAACTGTCTTTCGCGTAACCCAGCCACTACAGTCTATATCTTCGGAGAGATTAGGAGTTTTGCAGATAGTAATTTCAGCTCAAGTGTTTACCTGATACATTGCCTTGGTGTAAAGATTCAGATTCAGATTTTATTTAGTTCTCGACTCTTTGGGACACAACGTTCCATGAGTGAGTATCGAGCTGACCAGGTAGACCCTACGGTCAATTATGCACGGCTGATCGCAACTTTTAGAATGATGTGCATGTTTGGTGGTCTGGATGCTCGCGATCTAAAAAAAATGTATATAGCATCATCAAGTAGTCAATCCCTTAGTAAAAATTCGGATTAGTTGGACATATAGGTCAGAATGATGTGACAGTTTGGTGGTCTAGATGCTCGCAAGCTCGCATCTCAAAAATACATTACATCAAGTACTCAATCCCTTAGTAAAAGTTCAGATTAGTTGGAATATATGTCAGAATGATGTGTATAGTTTGGAGGGCTGGACCGATTTGTAGGCTACGCAGTTCGACACCACCCTAGACTTAACAACCTACGCACCAGTCAGTTAGGGTAGTTCTTGAATCCTGAGAACGACCTTGCGCAGGTCGACCGCACCTTATGATACAAAACAATCCGGCCTTAATATATTCCCTGGTATAAACTTCACATAATCAATATTTGTGATTTTTGCACTTCTCTCACGTTGGTTCTGCATCAATTATCTGCTTCACTTAACAGCATCACTCAACCCATTGTTCAGAATTACTCATCAGAGTTCATATTCATCCACACTGAGTCCAACTTATAACTAAACCTTTTTGCACTCATTAGTGCACTATTATGGGAATTTATTACATCAGACTTCTCTCTCTCCTCTTGAATTCCTAAGTTTTCCGGTGGTTGAACACGATCGCAAAGCATGAACCCCGGCCTTGAGACCGCGTTCGATGCAGCTATTATTTTTCAGCGCCGAGTCGATTGCAACCACTCCCAGATCTCTAAGATCAATAAATGAGTGAGAAAAATCTATTTGTAATGGAAAAATGCCCATAATTGACCGAATCGTCGTGTTCGGCTGGGTGTCCTAAAATTTTCTTTGCGATCACGTCACACGGCTCTCCCCTCGCTTTTATTCGTAACTTTTCTTTGAAAATTCGCTCTATTAGCCATGCTGCATGACTGACTACTTTTTCTCATCTATTTGTAATTGGGATTTTATTTCCCGTTTTCTTCAATGAATAAATGTCTTTTGAAAGGATGATTTCGTTGGCGGCATTTTTTGAGCACATTAAATTGGTCACATTTCAAACAATGTGCTGAAAAATCGCTAAAAACGGGTAAAAATTGTTAAATTTATCATTTTTAACAGAATATTGCTCAAATAAAGGTTATAAAATTTAAGATACTACATTTGAAAATTTATGTGCAAAATTAGGCTGAGAGTTTTACTTAAATTTTATTAAATTTTGCTATAAAATCGATAAAAACTGCAAAAAAAGTTTAAAATCCAAAATCTTTCTTTGAGTTGCAGGTTACTATTTAGAATACGTTTTTTGTCATAAAAATAATAGTTAAGAATTTCTTTGCGCAGAAAAAGCTCAAATTTCAAAACAATTTAACATAGTATACTTACTACGATAACTTTCGAAAATTCGCTCATACGATCATGTTATGGGGTATGGGCTCTTTTCTGAACTGTTCGAGCCTGATTTTGTTACTTTTATGCTGTAATTAGGCATGTAGCTTCCGTAGTTACGAACAGTTTAGATATGGTTACATCAGCAGTCTATGCACCGACTAACCCGTACAGGTGGGTCCGTGCAACGCACGGGTAACCGGCAAATCTTTATATATAATTCCGAACGGTCTTTGAAATTGTGAAGAACTTCGCGGTCCGATTTTAGTGTTAGACTGCTCATTCGAATCAGCACGGGCCCAAGTTTGTTGCAAAAGTGTCGCCGTTCGTCTCCATACCCGCCTTGATCGTGTTCTAGGCGGTCCTTATCAACGAGAGTTGTTTATTAGGCTGTGGCGGTAACAACAGTTGCCATCAATTCACGGTTAGTAAGAAACGTGGTGTAGTTACT
The DNA here is from genome assembly GCA_030762985.1 of Adelphocoris suturalis. Taxonomy (NCBI): domain Eukaryota; kingdom Metazoa; phylum Arthropoda; class Insecta; order Hemiptera; family Miridae; genus Adelphocoris; species Adelphocoris suturalis. The sequence continues at coordinate 23,577,477 of CM061049.1, forward strand.
AACATCTAGGAGAGTTATTTCTGATCGAAGAAATTGAAACTGAAGAACTTAACGGACTTAATATATAATACCGAACGGTCTTTATATATAATTCCGAATCAGAACGGCCCCAAGTTTGTTGCAAAAGTGTCGGTAAGTAAGAAACGTAGTGAAGGGGTCTTTTCTGATCCGCTGAGTGAGCTAAATTCATTCCTGTTCACTGTAGGAAGTTGAAATTTGATAGATAGACTCTCTGGGACATTAAGAGACGAGTGAAGTGATGGGGTCTTTCCTGATCAGCTGAGTGAGCTAAATCCCTTCCTGCTCACTGTAGGAAGTTGAGTTGGGAGACTCTCTAGATTAGGGCTTTCCAAGCCCTAACAGGCCTCTAGTAATGCATAATGATAATGTGCAAGAAATAAATTTAAGTCTATTAATCCTACACATAGAAACTGATGTTAATTAAGTGGTGTAAAAATGAGACTCTCATTTTTACACTACTTAATTATAACCGAAGGTTAGCTACAAAGTTTATCGGTTTCTCATGTCGTTTTTTCGTATATAATTTCGTTTCAGTGTATAACCGTTTGGTTATCGCAAAAACACGAGAATTTTCTCAAATGGCGATGCCTGACTGGAATGACTGGAATGATTTTAGTCAATAATATCCGAGGTTCTGGGGCAGGGTTCATATCCACACATCTGGATGGATGTTCTTGTAATAACTGAGAAGGTGAGCTATGCAACCGGAAACGAGCTGACCGGAGCCTTGAAACTAGCGAATCTCATCCTATCGCCGCTGCATCACGGATTCAAAGTTGTAACATCTTGTCGGGCTTCGTATGCATATTAATGATCGTTTAGGATTTACCTTCCTCGTCTCGATCCTTCCCGGGTCAAAATGCGGCCGTCTACCGGAAACATCCTTTTCAAACTTGGCAAACCGTCATTGGATGTTTAGATTCCTCTTGCGAAGTGCATTCTGGTTGATTTAAGTTATCTGGAACCGACAGTTCTCAAGCATATCATTTTGAGACTCGTCAATATAGCTTAGCCATTCATTCGGCTCCTCGTTCCCGACATTTTAGAATGTCCCTCAGAAGCTAGGTCATACAGGCACGGCTTCTTATTTAAGAGGGACGACCTATTGACATTGATCCAGAGGAGTGGGGTACAACCCAAGCATGATTAAAAAAATAACCACACACAAATCGCTTCAGACTATTTTACAACCGCCACCGTAAAGAAAACCATAGGTGTATGTCTGTGTGTGTGTGTGTGTGTGTGTCTGTGCGTGCGTGCGTTCGTGCGTGCGTGTGTGTGTGTGTGTGTGTGTGTGTGTGTGTGTGTGTGTGTGTGCTTGTGCGTGTGCGTGTGTGTGACAAATTTTGTCACACGACCAGGGCTGGGGGGGTTGGGATTATCCCCCAACTATCAACCAAATTTGAGCGAGATCGGACGACCAGGGCGTGAAAAATAGAGCTTAATGGAATTTAAGTTTGCGCATGCGCAGAGAGGAGTATTGATTTTGCAACAATGAAACTGATAGGGGATCGTCTGCACCCTAGCCCGCACATTCCTTAAAAATGTCATCCAGATCGGATGAAAACTGTGGAAAATAAGCTTGTTACGAGGATTTCATATTGGCACATGCGCAGTAGTTATCAACAATACAATCATGTTGAAATTGATGTAAGATGATCAAATTGTCATCCTCCAACTATCATCGAAATTTGAGCGAGATCAAACGACTAGGGCGTGAGAAAATGATGCTATGTAGAATTTACGTTTGCACATGCGCAGAGTGAGGTATTCAGTCAAGAACGATGAAACTGATAGGGGACCTTTTCCTCCCTAGTCCGCACATTCCTTGAAAATTTCATCCCATGAAAACTGTGGGAAATGAGCTAGTTACAAGGATTTGCGGACACACGACACACACACACAGACACGGTACCAAAGTTGTTCAGAATGGTCTAAAACGTGAAATGCGAGTAGAAATTTGGAATTTTGGATACCAAAAATGTTTTTTCTCCCGAAAGTGGAAACAATGCTTCCGCTACCTTTAGGTAGACTCAAAATCAATAAACAAAAACGCTGCAAATTATTACATGATGGTTTATTAATTCTGAATCAGATAGCCAGCTATAGTAACCGGCATGCTCTGGGGCTTTCACCAGTCTCTTTTCTAGTGTCCACCTCTGTTCTCGCGTTACAGGCTGCGCTCCCGATGGGGAGCAAATGGATGATCGTACAGCCACCCGAATGATCTCATTCAATCCACGGAGCTAATTTCTATAAGAATCAAACTAAAACCGTGGGTACACTGGATTCCAAAGGCATCTGGGACCTATCCCAGTCGATTCTGCGTCCAAAATTACTTGGGTGACGACACCCCACTTACCTATGGCAGAAATATAAGTAAACAGCTATTCATTCAGAGGGTTCAGACTCCAACCTGTCCATGTAATGCAATTTTAATTTAAAAACGATTTGCTTCGAACCATCTGAGAAGATTTTGGGCGTATTAATGGGTATAACACGTAAAAGTAATAAATAACCATTCTCTTACACCCCTCTGCTACGCCTCTGGTCACTCCAGCCCCCACAAGGTACCGCGGCGCCTCCTCTCACTCCACCCCCCGCTCACCCCCCTCACCACCTACCGTGACCCCCTGCCAAGCGTGCCAGGCTCGCGCGCGTGAGTAAGTCTAACACTCAAAGCCTCGAAAAAGACACTTTTTCGTCCGTTTTTGGCCCATAGCATCTATGCGAGTAAAGCGATCGGGATGATTAAACGTTAGGACCAACTAGACCCCAAATGGAGTCTATGTGCGAAAGAACGGGTTTTTAAAGTCAATTCTTAGGCCTTTTATGGTCCGGACGGCGGACGGCGAACAGCGGACGGCGGACGGACATTTCAAATTTGGATTCTACGCACCTTGAAACGAAAAGGGACAAAGTTTGAGGGGGGTTATAAAATTTTTTTGCTATACGATCACATAGGCTTTTTATTGGAAATAATAAACCAAAAACAGACCACACAACAAAAACAACTTGTGTCCTTCATGACTGCCCCAACAGGTAACAAAAGAAAAGCAAATCCATAAGGTCCGTATTTACGTGCTGCGCTCTACTTCTAGCTTCTCATGTTCGGAGCCCCATAACCCTGAGGGCCCATCCGGCGCTGAGGTTTGTCTTGCGAATCACCAGTGACTTCAAGAAACTGGATGTCATACAGCTGCTGTACGTGAATTCGGTGCGTCCACAAGTACGATTTGGTCTCCATTTCACCAAGTGAACCTTCATTATTGTTATATTTTGATAATATATATATGTTATACCTATGTTATGGATAAGATAGTTTTACACGAACCCATCAATCTCGTCAGATACCACTGCTACCTACCTTTTAAGCTACTAATCTGCCCTCTATCTATGTGTAGTGAACAATAAATGCTATTATATACTCCACTACATGAGCTGTTCGTACGTGCTCGTGGGGGATCAGTTGATTGTTTCGTGATTCAAATGCGTATGTTGTCTGTTGAAACGTGAGTAATTTTGGAAAACGAATGCTTTATCACGGATTACGATTTCGATGGACCAATTTAGGTGGCGCGTGCGCAGGTTATCAAATCCTATTCTATTAATAGAGTCCAGTGGTGCAGCATGATCGTATGAAAGAAGTTTTTATACTTCAATTTTTCAGCAAACATCTAATTAAGTACATTTTTCATAATAATTTTGTGAATAAGTTTTTTCATGTTCTAGTTCTTTGTTGGCAAACCTATTTTGACTGCAATTCTGCTTAAAATATAAATTTGACGGGTTTTGGTTCTTGTAGCCGTTTTTAAGCAAAGTTTTTGAAATTTGAACAATTGAATATGCTAAGAAATGCTGGCTAATGAACTCATCCTTTCGCTTAAAAAGTTTCATTTTTTGGCACGAGAACGGAATTTTTATCTCAATCCTAAGGAGAGTTATCGTCTGGATTATATACATATATGAAAAATGTTATATTCCAGGAATATATATATGTATATAAGTTAAGGGTTGATCTTGTAGAAACTATATATTTATGTATGATAAATGGTGTATACCAGGAATTGTTTCAGAATGCAAATTGCACATTCCCTGAAATTCCAATAAAAATCGGATGAAAACGTGAAAATTGAGCTTTTTACAAGCTTGTTACAGGAGGTAATAATTTTACGATCATCTTGAAATTGTTATGGAATGCTGAAAAAATTGTCTTCTCCCAGCTATCCTCCAAATTTGAGCGAGATCGGACGACAAGGGTGTGAGAAAATTATGATTGGTGGAATTTATGTTTGCGCATGCGCAGATTTGTTTTAAGTGGGGAACAATGAAACTGAATGGGAACCATCTACCCTCTAACCCGCACATTCCCTGAATATTTCATAGATATCTTGAAAAAACGTAAGGTTGTTGAAATTAATATTGTTACAAGGAATAGTGGACACACGGCAGACAGACACATACACACTCACACACAGACAGACAAATCAGATCAAATATTTTTTATTGTAGGGCCCGAAATGGGAATAACAATAGTCAAAAATACATAAATAGGTACGTCATTAACAAGATAATACTACACAGAAGATAAAAAATATATAGGTAATTATTTTACTAACAGAAACTGTCAACAAGTCAATATAATAACAAAACGGGCATAAAAAACATACAAAACCAACAGTAATAAATTTTCTTCTGCAATGCAATCACCCAATTGGAGGTACCCATCCAGCAATAAACTAAACTAAACTAAAATTAAGCATCATCGAGTACTGGTATAAATATTCCTCGGTATGCTAGTCAATAAAATTTAAATTAAAAAACTCAGATACGTCATAAAGTTCGGCTTCAACCAGGATACATTTTAATTTTCTCAAGAACAAAACAGACACGGAACAACACTTGTTCAGAATGGTCTAAAACGTTAATTACGAATGGAAATTTTTAATTATGAGACACAAAGTTTTTCACCACTCCGAAGTAAAAACGATGCTTCCGCATTTTTCGGAAGCCAAAGAAAAACAGAATCGTATCCAAATAAGAATGGGAGAAAAAAGAACTGAGGCAATAAAAAGGATAGGAAACTCCGGCGTCAGTACTGACATATTATAGGTATTGCCGGAGAATAGCGAGTTTATTCGACCATGAAAACAAAGCGGAACCTGAGGAGGTTACAGTCTAGGAACTTCCTAGGAGTAACGTGTAAATGGAGTAACGCGATTTCTTGCGGCTCATCAACGATTTTCCAAGACCCTGGATTAGTTACAGTGCTGTTACCGTGTGAAAAACGAACTGAGCACCTACGCACTTATCGACTTTAATTTTCTACATTTAAAAGTTCTGAGGGGCTCAAAATTGGATATATCAGAATATATTAAATTTAATATTGTGTTGGAAAAAGTGGTTTTTTTTTTTTTTTTTTTTCACTTGGCAGGGTTAACATTACATTTAGCATATTAAAATCATAATACATCATTCTATCCATTTACTATTTATATCAAATTAACCTTTAACATATCTATCAAACTTAAATTCTGATGTCATTGTCTTCTATAAACCTACAGAGTAATCGAAATCCATACCAATTTACATGTAACATACATACGTAAATAAAAGGAGGTTCTAGGACTTTGTACAGATACGTAAACAGCATTTCCCTAGAGGCCGTGTACGGCTGACAATTCACATCTACATGTTCCAAATTTCCCTCCCTTCCACAATAATTATAATATTCACCATTCCGTTACGTTAATTTTAGCTAAATTCGCAGGGCACAACGCATGGTTGAATCTCATCAACATAACACCCTAATAAACTTCTTGTTGGGTTCAGGATTTTTGAACCAAGGTTTACTATTAATTTGTAGATGTATATTCTTGAAAAAGAGGCCTTTATCACCACACAAGTACCTCTTTTGCCACTCCATTCTGTGAGCCATCTTAACCATGGAATAATAGTCCTCTCTTGGCAAAAGACAATTTTCTATTTCTCCTTCCACAGCTAAGATCTTGGCCGTCATATCAACCCTCTCATTATGAATCGAACCGTTGTGTGACTTAATTCATATGAAATTCCACAGCAACATTCTGATTCTTACATGTATCTATGAATTCTAACATTTTAGCAATAATATGATTATTGAATTTACTCAAGTGGCCGGATACCGCTCTAATGACACTCTTAGAATCAGTACAAATTAATACATGGGAATTGAGGTACGGGTCGTTGCATACATGGTTGATTCTCAGAAAAAGAGCAAATTCTGGCCCCCTTTTTGGCCTGTAACCAAAGGTGATTGAAAAATCGAGAACAAATGGTATTTTGCCCTTCAGGCATCAAACAATTATTTACAGTCGAACTTGGAAATTTGAAATTTTGATTTTCATTCTTCCGCGGTAATGACTTCTGGTTTTTGGCTTCATCACTACCGAAAGTAGGAAAAATTTGTGTTCCTGCAAAAAGTTGAACACATTTCCACCCACACAAATTAGAATTTCCACTTGTTTCTAGCATTTCAAAGCTTCCTGATTAATTTAATTTCCGTGTTTGTCTATTGTTTACGTGTTGCCTTGTCACGCTTAAAGCTATGCTAAGTTTTTATCTGGTTTTGATGAAATTATCAGTGATTGTGCGGGTTAGCTCCTAGAAGGTCCCCTACTAACTTCCTTGCAGACGGATTAATAGTGCGCATGCGCAAATGCGAATTTCCTACAACGTTGATTTCTTATAGGTTGGGCAATATTTTAGGGAATAGGTTTGGGGATACTGTTCTATTACTTTGTCACAATTGGTTGGGTAATAACTAGTGTACATGCGTAAAACTGAAATTGGATGACACAGAAAAAACTCCGATTTTAATGGACCAATTTTGACGACATTTTCAGGTATTGTCTGGGTTAACCTCTAGACAATCAATTGAATGAAACTGATAGAGAAAGAGCGTCATTCTTTGATATACGCGTTACGAACGCCGACGCTACTTCCTATACCTCCCGGCAGTGGCCTGAAATAGCAGAGAACGCAGCCAGAGAAAAGCACAGAAAGTACGATGGAGCCGCTGAAGACCTCAGAGCCACATTCACACCACTCATAACTTTATGCGAGGGGATATTGCACAGGGAATTCCTGGCAGTTCAAAAGACACTGGCGATGAAATTGGCGGGGAAATGGTGAAGACCGTGGTCCCAGGTTTCAGGCTGGATCAAGACCGAAATTCAAATCGCCACCATACGTGCCGTGTCAATGAGACTGAGACACCCAAGAAGGAACACACACAATCTTCGGGCGTGGAATGAAGAGCGAGACCATATAGGACTGGAAGATGGTGCCCCTCTACCCCTCCTGGGCGGAGAAAAGGATTACAACTGACAGAAGACCAGAAAAGGGAGATACGAATAAGATTGAGAGAAAAGCAAAAGAATATAAAGAAAATGATAGAAGCCGAATCAACAAGAAATCCAAGTTCCACAACAAACTCACAATGACACGAGTTGTTATATTTATACCTAAACAATGTTATATTTACAAAAGTTTTTAATAAATTGAATGAAACTAATTTTCCTTCAGCTATAGAAAAAAATTGAGGTATTATTCAATTAAAAAGAGAAAAACTCAATTTCGATCAATCAAACGTCATTACCGCGGGAAAGGAATGATTCTTGGTAATGTCAACAATAGAAACAATATTCTACGCTATATTTCATGAATGTTAACACTTATATTTTTAAGGCACTTCAAAAACGGGCCAAAATAGGTCAACAATTAGTCTGGAAATTGTATATTCGCCAAAACCGAGTGCGTCATGACTTTTAACTTTTTTGTCACCCTAAATATTTCCAGTGAAATTCCGAGTTGCAAAAAACGCTACGAATCTGGGACGGCTCATGCCCTACATAAGACATTGTTTTCTCGCTTATTATTTTCATCGACTTTTGAATGAACAATAAACTTAAGCGATTAATTACCGTAAGCTCATTCCATCCATATGGAATAACAGGATGCAAAGCAAGTTATATCAATTCTCGATGTCGTGACGTGGAAACCATTACTAACACGTTTGTCACAATACGTCACGATTTCCCGTACTTAGTTCTGTCTCTCCGAGATGTTTAAACGACTGAATCGCTCACGAGCGATAATGTGTAATTTCCATCTCTTCGACTTAGCTAATTTACGATCCTATCACTTCAACCGGTAAACGTCCCTCAAGGGCTATCTCATGTTTGACGAACAGTCGATCTAAAGGTGATGTGGCTCAATACGTCAACTATCATTATTCATTGCTGATGTCATTTTCAGAAAGGGACGGACTACTGTTAGAATCACTGCAGCAAACTAAGTCTAACTTGAACCAATCATTCACCAAAACATCAAAGACCGCCAAGATAGAAAGGGCAACTGTTTTCGAAGCAGCTTCTCGGAGCGAACTACGGAGAATTTAGCTCACTCAGCTTGTCAGATCAGAGCCCGTATTCACGAACTTATATTTGTCTCTTGAAGTCTCAGAGAGACTGTCTATCAAATTTCAATTTTTCAAGGTAAACAGGAGAATATTTAGCACACTCAGCAGGTCACATTAAAACCCATAATTGTATTATTTGTCTTTTGATGTCTCAGAGAAACTCCCTACCGAATTTCAACTTTTCAAGGTGAACAGGAAAGAATTTAGCTCACTCAGCTGGTCAGATTGAAGCCTGTATTGTGTTATTTGTCTCTTTGTGCCTCAGAGAGACTCTCTACCAAATTTCAACTTCCCAGGACAAACAAGAGAGAATTTAGCTCACTCACGCGTCAGATTAGAGCTTGTAATGGTATTTGTCTCTTGATGCCTCAAAGCGACTCCCTACCAAATTTCAAATTAACAGGATGAACAAGAGAGAATTTAGCTCAATCAGCTAATCAGATTACAGCTCTTGATTGTATTTGTATCTTGAAGCCTCACTGACACTCCGTACCGAATTTCAAGTTCCCAGGGCGAACAAGAGAGAATTTAGCTCAATCAGCTAGTCAGGTTAGATTCCGTAATGATATTTGTTTCTTTATGGCTCAGTGGGACTCTCTACCGAATTTCAACAATCCAGGGCGAACAAGAGAGAATTTAGCTCACTCAGCTGGTCAGATTGAAGCCTGTATTGTGTTATTTGCCTCTTGATGCCTCAGAAAGACTCCTTATCAAATTTTAATTTTCCAAGGTAAACAGGAGAATATTTAGCTCACTCAGCAGATCACATTAAAGCCCATAATGGTATTATTTGAATCTTGATGTCTCATTGAAACTCCCTATCAAATTTCAACTTCCAAGGGCGAACAAGAGACAATTTAGCTCACTCATGGGTCCGATTAGAGCTTGTAATGGTATTTGTCTCTTGATGCCTCAAAGCGATTCCCTACCAAATTTCAAATTAACAGGATGAACACGAGAGAACTGGGATCTGATTAGCTCAATCAGCTAATCAGATTAGAGCTCTTGATTGTATTTATATCTTGATGTCTCACAGACACTCCGTACCGAATCGTAAATTCCCAAGGCGAACAAGGGAGAATTTAGCCCACCCAAGTGGTCAGATCAGACCCCAAACTTCTAGTTGTCTCTTGATGCCTCAGAGAGACTCCCATTCAAAATTTCAACTTCCCAAGGTTAACAGGAAAGTATTTAGCCCACTCAGCTGGTCAGAATAAAGCCCGTAATGGTATTTGTTTCTTGGTGCCTCAGAGAGACTCTCTATCAAATTTCAACATCCCAGGGCGAACAAGAGAGAATTCAGCTCACTCAGCTGGTCGGATTTTATTGTGTTATTTGTCTCTTGATGCCTCAGAGAGATTTCCTATCAAATTTCTACTTCCCAAGGTGAACAGGAAAGAATTTAGCTCACTTAGCAGGTCAGACCATAGCCCCTTCTTTTATTTGTCTCTTGATGTCTCAGAGAGTTCCCATCAAATTTTAACTTCCCAGGATGAACAAGAGACAATTTAGCTCACTAAGCGGGTCAGATTAGAGCTTGTAATGGTATTTGTCTCTTGATGCCTCAAAGTGGCTCCCTACCAAATTTCGAATTCCTTAGATGAACAAGAGAGTATTTAGCTCAATCTGATTAGAGCTCATGATTGTATTTGCATCTTGATGTCACACACACACACACTCTGAACGGAATTTCAAGTTCCCAGGGCGAACAAGAGAGAATTTAGCTCACTCAGGTGGTCAGATCAGAGCCCGAACTTCTATTTGTCTCTTGGTGTCTCCGAGAGACTTCCTATCGAATTTCAACTTCCCAGAGTGAACAAGAGAGAATTTAGCTCAATCAGCTAGTCAGATTAATCAGCAATGTCAGGCTAATCAGCCTTCATTGTGTTATTTGTATCTTGATGCCCAGAGGGACCCCCTATCAAATTTCTACTTCCCCGGGTGAACAGGAGAGAATTTAGCTCACTCAGCTGGTCAGATTAGATTCCGTAATGATATTTGTTTCTTGATGGCTCAGAGGGACTCTCTACCAAATTTCAACATCCCAGGGCAACAAGAGAGAATTCAGCTCACTCAGCTGGTCCGATCATAGCCCCTACTTTTATTTGTCTCATGATGTCTCAGAGAGTTCCTATCAAATTTCAACTTCCCAGGATGTACAAGAGACAATTTAGCTCACTCAGCGGGTCAGATTAGAGCTCATAATGTTATTTGTCTCTTGATGCCTCAGAGAGACTCTGTACCGAATTTCAACATCCCAGGGCCAACAAGAGGGAATTCAGTTCTCTCAGATGGTCAGATTGAAGCCTGTATTGTGTTATTCGTCTCTTTATGTCACAGAGAGATTCCCTATCGAATTTCAACTTCCCAAGGTGAACTGGAGAGAATTTAGCTCACTCAGCTTGTCAGATCATAGCCCCTACTTTTATTTGTCTCTTTATGTCTCAGAGAGTTCCTATCAAATTTTAACTTCCCAGGATAAACAAGAGACAATTTTGCTCACACAGCTGGTCAGATCATAGCCCGTACTTGTTTTTGTCTCTTGGTGTCTCAGATTGACTTCTTACCAAATCTCAACTTCCCAGGGCGATCAAAATAGATTCAAAAGATAAACATGAAAGAGAATTAAAATAAAATAGAATTAAAAAGAAAGAGAGAAGTATTTAAAAATCAAGATCTTGAAAACTTTCAAAGTAACAGTTTTTTTTTTTTTTTTTTTTTTTCAAATTTATTATCCTAAACAATCGAATACCCCCGGGTCGAAGTTCTTCCATCCGTTCACTCCCCCTTAGGGCTAGAACATTAACAGACATTGGCAGAAAAAAAGACCAGAAAGTTCTGAAACGAAAAAGCAAGTCGACATTTTTATTTTGGAGGACCAATTTTGTTCGATTTCTATCACTAACATATAGCTTCCCCAGCTTCGGTAGTCAGAAAGCAAAATATGAACACGCGAATGGATCGCAACTGGTGAAACATAGTAAAAATCACCTTGAAAGCTACGACGACCGTATCAGCTGATTAATCCCAATGGAATTCTCACTTCACCTATAGGTGGATTTGTGAAACGTATGTAGGTAGATGATTCATTTCATCTCATTAATTTTCAGTTGACAGGTCAGCTCTCGTTAAACACAGAAGGAAAGTAAAGGAAAATGTAAGAAAGTGTTTTATGTAAATTAATTGTAATGTCCCCTTGTTAGGCGTTTACGCTCATGCTGTTACGCTTAGATAATGTATAATAGATTTTGTTGAATGATCATTGACAAGTTTTTTGCGTAGAAGGCTATCTAATACAGAAACAATAAACCTTTGTGTAATAATTTGCAGCGTTTTCTTTTCTTACTGTGTTTATATTCAAGGTTCATGAAATCATGTGAATTCATGAAAAAGCGAAGAACTCCAGGAATCGTTCCAGAATGCCTAAAAACGGATTTCCACAAGGGATTTGTTGAAAATTTTGTACTTTAACATTTTTAGAGTCATTGCAATAAGCTTCTTATTTTACGAAAACTCGTTAAAATCGGTCAAAAGCTCGCAGTAGTTGTTACTAGTTGTGTAAATTCGGAGACATTATGGGAGAGGTACCTAGCCTCGCGGCGAGGGGGGAAGTAGCCTCGTGGCGAGGGCATGCACCCCGTGCCGGCCGGTTCTTCAAATGGCACCCCCTTCTTAGCCAACTTGGGCTTCCCCGAAGCCCCGCGCCCGGTTTGGAGTTTTGACGTCAAAGGGGAGATTTTTGCATAATAAACAGAACTCGGGCGCCAGCGTGAACCACATTTGCTGCATGACGAGACTGAAAGTGGTAACAGGAGCCTCCTGAATTTTCGTAATCGTGAATACGGATATGAATATATTCGCAGAAAAGTTACAGCCATGCAGCATGATCGTATGATTAAATTTTCGTAAAGTATCAAATCATATCATGTTACATTGTTACATAAGAACGTTGTCTGGCACACAGACAGCGCACCAGTCAACTAGCTGTTTGTTAGACCTCAATACCAGTTTGCTAGACTAGTTCCTGGACCAGTTATTTAACTGTTTGCTAGACCTCATTACCAGCTTGTTAGAACAGCAGCTAGACCAGTTAATTACCTGTTTGCTAGATCAGCTTATAGAACTATCAATTAACTGTTTCATAGATCTCAATGTCGGTTGGCTAGATCAGTCAATTACCTGTTTGCTAGACTTCAATCCCATTTTGCTAGATAAGGACAACCAGTTTCACTAGCTGCTAGATGTGTGTGCAACACCTCAATACCAGTTTACTTGATTAGCTGCTTGACCAGTTAATTACCTGTGGCTGGAGTTCAATATCAGTTTGTTTGACCAGCTGCAAGACCAGGCAACTACTTGTTTGCTAGACTAACCTATTACTTGTTTGCTAGATCTCAATACCAGTTTTCTAGATCAGGTAACAACCTGATGCTTGACCAGCTGCTATACCAATCAATTACTCTTACTTGTGCGGTCCACCTCAATACCAGTTCGCTAAAACAGCCTTCAGTTCAAGCAACTATTGCTTTATTAGACCAGGTAATTACTTATTTGTTAGACAAGCTGCCAGACCAGTTAATTACCTGTTTGCTTGATCCCAAAAACACTTTACTAGACAAGCTATGTGCTAGACCAGTGAATTAGGTAGGTAACTACTTAGTAGACCTGTCAAATACATGTTTCCTAGGCCAGATACTAGACAAATCAATTACAGTTAGTATTGTAACATAACTAGCATAGGTAGTTCAAAGTATTAATTTCATATTAGACATTTATGCTATTATTTATTAAGGTCGGAAATATGAGGAAAACTTTTTCCGAGGCGAAAAAATAACTTAAACCTACCGGATAAAGCGAGGAACCATATTTATGTCTAATAAATGTCGTTCATTTACAATTAGGACCGGAAGAAAACTGAACGTTCCCAACATTTCTGGGGTTTCGGGGAACGACATCGTCATATGTTGTGTCTGTTCTGCAAAGGTCCGTTAAAATTCCATTGGAAGCCGCCAACGGAGCCATTGGCTAACTGTAGTTAATTATTTTCTCTTCCTCGTAGACATTCCTCAGGCTGTTTCCTCACCTAAATAAGGAGAGAAATACTGAATGAATAGGTAATTACGAAAGTGTAATTTGGGATAATGTTGATATCACAATTGATGATCTTTAATGATTTCAATATTATCATTTTTACTATAGGAAAACTGGGAAACCGTGTCGTTTGAAGAAGCGTACAAGAACCTATAACTCTCTCTCTCTATCTCTCTCTCTCTCTCTCTCTCTCTCTCTCTCTCTCTCTCTCTCTCTCTCCCTCTCTCTCTCTCTCTCTCTCTCTCTCTCTCTCTCTCTCTCTCTCTCTCTCTCTCTCTCTCTCTCTCTCTCTCTCTCTCTCTCTCTCTCTCTCTCTCTCTCTCTCTCTCTCTCTCTCTCTCTCTCTCTCTCTCTCTCTCTCTCTCTCTCTCTCTCTCTCTCTCTCTCTCTCTCTCTCTCTCTCTCTCTCTCTCTCTCTCTCTCTCTCTCTCTCTCTCTCTCTCTCTCTCTCTCTCTCTCTCTCTCTCTCTCTCTCTCTCTCTCTCTCTCTCTCTCTCTCTCTCTCTCTCTCTCTCTCTCTCTCTCTCTCTCTCTCTCTCTCTCTCTCTCTCTCTCTCTCTCTCTCTCTCTCTCTCTCTCTCTCTCTCTCTCTCTCTCTCTCTCTCTCTCTCTCTCTCTCTCTCTCTCTCTCTCTCTCTCTCTCTCTCTCTCTCTCTCTCTCTCTCTCTCTCTCTCTCTCTCTCTCTCTCTCTCTCTCTCTCTCTCTCTCTCTCTCTCTCTCTCTCTCTCTCTCTCTCTCTCTCTCTCTCTCTCTCTCTCTCTCTCTCTCTCTCTCTCTCTCTCTCTCTCTCTCTCCTCTCTCTCTCTCTCTCTCTCTCTCTCTCTCTCTCTCTCTCTCTCTCTCTCTCTCTCTCTCTCTCTCTCTCTCTCTCTCTCTCTCTCTCTCTCTCTCTCTCTCTCTCTCTCTCCCTCTCTCTCTCTCTCTCTCTCTCTCTCTCTCTCTCTCTCTCCTCTCTCTCTCTCTCTCTCTCTCTCTCTCTCTCTCTCTCTCTCTCTCTCTCTCTCTCTCTCTCTCTCTCTCTCTCTCTCTCTCTCTCTCTCTCTCTCTCTCTCTCTCTCTCTCTCTCTCTCTCTCTCTCTCTCTCTCTCTCTCTCTCTCTCTCTCTCTCTCTCTCTCTCTCTCTCTCTCTCTCTCTCTCTCTCTCTCTCTCTCTCTCTCTCTCTCTCTCTCTCTCTCTCTCTCTCTCTCTCTCTCTCTCTCTCTCTCTCTCTCTCTCTCTCTCTCTCTCTCTCTCTCTCTCTCTCTCTCTCTCTCTCTCTCTCTCTCTCTCTCTCTCTCTCTCTCTCTCTCTCTCTCTCTCTCTCTCTCTCTCTCTCTCTCTCTCTCTCTCTCTCTCTCTCTCTCTCTCTCTCTCTCTCTCTCTCTCTCTCTCTCTCTCTCTCTCTCTCTCTCTCTCTCTCTCTCTCTCTCTCTCTCTCTCTCTCTCTCTCTCTCTCTCTCTCTCTCTCTCTCTCTCTCTCTCTCTCTCTCCTCTCTCTCTCTCTCTCTCTCTCTCTCTCTCTCTCTCTCTCTCTCTCTCTCTCTCTCTCTCTCTCTCTCTCTCTCTCTCTCTCTCTCTCTCTCTCTCTCTCTCTCTCTCTCTCTCTCTCTCTCTCTCTCTCTCTCTCTCTCTCTCTCTCTCTCTCTCTCTCTCTCTCTCTCTCTCTCTCTCTCTCTCTCTCTCTCTCTCTCTCTCTCTCTCTCTCTCTCTCTCTCTCTCTCTCTCTCTCTCTCTCTCTCTCTCTCTCTCTCTCTCTCTCTCTCTCTCTCTCTCTCTCTCTCTCTCTCTCTCTCTCTCTCTCTCTCTCTCTCTCTCTCTCTCTCTCTCTCTCTCTCTCTCTCTCTCTCTCTCTCTCTCTCTCTCTCTCTCTCTCTCTCTCTCTCTCTCTCTCTCTCTCTCTCTCTCTCTCTCTCTCTCTCTCTCTCTCTCTCTCTCTCTCTCTCTCTCTCTCTCTCTCTCTCTCTCTCTCTCTCTCTCTCTCTCTCTCTCTCTCTCTCTCTCTCTCCTCTCTCTCTCTCAATCTCACTGTATACTCTCTCTCTCACACTCTCTCTCTCTCACACTCTCTCTCTCACCTCTCTCACTCCACTCTCTCTCTCTCTCTCTATAGGACCGGTCCTATGTATAGTTCAATCGGTGCGATGATATTTAAATTGTTGAAATTTAACCAGCCGACATATCTGTCAAATTGTATTATGAAAAGAAGTGACATTTCAAACCGGAATCTTCGTTCTACCGCCTCGACTTTAGAAATTCCAAGCCACAACACTTATTTTTACGGAAAATCTTTTATTGTTAGAGGTTCAAAGTTTTTTAATGAAAATTCAGATCTATATGATCTATCTCTGAGCGTAAGAGCTTTTAAAAACAACTTGTACAAGTTATTATTATCTAGATATAAATCATGAATTTATCTACTGAGATTTTGCTAAATTGTAACATTACTTTAAGTATTATTATTTTTGTATCTAAACCTAGAGAGTCGCACTCAAGTAAATGTATTTATTTTAGATAGGGGATCCTGAAATTTATTTTTATGTTGATTATGTTTTTTTTTTTTTTTTCTGTGCGTTAGAGGGCCAATAGACCCTAATAATGTACAGATTGATAATAAACGAAGTCATTCATTTATTCATTCTCTCTCTCTCTCTCTCTCTCCCTCCCTCCCTCCCTCCCTTCCTCCCTCCCTCCTTCCCCCTCCCTCCTTTGAACTGTTGGTGAGGTAAGCTTAGCTTAGTTACTCTCAGCCGTTAACAGTTTGCGTGCAGAGGTCAAATCTGCAAACGTTAAATTTGATAAGCGTTATACAGAAATAAGAGAAGAAATGAAGGACTTCAAAGAACATTTGAACTAATATTCAGATGCGGTTGTGAAGAACACTGAAAAGACCACTGAACTTTATTCTATGTCGAACCTATTTGTGGGTCTCAAGGAAAGATGTTCTTTGCTTGAAGCCCGTGCAGTTAAACTTGAGCCTCAAATATCTGATAACGAACACTTTGCTCTCGAAAATCGAGATTAGTGGAATTCCGTGGTCTGATGACAAAACTGCCCTCGACCTTGTCAAGCTCGTCGGTACTGCGCTGGATTTTCACGTTACAGATTCAATGGTCAATAGAGAGTTTTTGTTCTTCCCGTAATTTTCTACCCGTGTACGCGAAAAGACTGAAATACCAACTGCGCATGCGCGAATCTTCACGTCAACGTGTAGAACTACGCGTGTACGGGAAAAAGGCCTATCTACACGTTCACGGGAAAATGCATTCGTTGGAATTTCGGCCTACGGGTAGTCATCATAGCCTGACGCAAAGGTAACCACAGTGTGACCAAGGTAACCGCAGTTACGCAGTTACCAGCAAAGGTAACAACAGTGTGGTTGCCACCAACATGTTGGTTGGTCAACAAGTCGAGAGGTTATAGTGTAATGCTCCGCTACAAAATTCAGCCATTTAAGGTACCTAAGCAATAAATGTATTTATAATTTATGTATTTATAAATAATTATAAAGGAATTAATTATTTAAATAAGAATAGGTTGTACGATAAGAATACGAAACAGCTTCTGAAACACTTATAGAGACGTTAACGTGACGTTAGCCAGGCGTGCCCCCCCCCCCCCCCCCCCCCAAGCGCAACGACTCGAGCCCCCCCCCCCCCCTACCACTAAAATATTTATTAAATAGGTAATGTAAATGATACACTGATGAGATAAAGAATGTCGTATTTCTTGTTTTACAAATGTAAGTAATTAATTTTTAATTGACAGTAAAACAAGTACAATAAGTATATGTAGAATTTCAATTATCTACAGTAACTATATACATTGCTCAAAATAAACCATTTAGGCTACTATAGCTAAACAAGCCAAAGTATATTATATTTAACGTTATTAGTTATATGCTGCTCTAAGTCACCACTCTCACCACGCACTCCCAGTGCGGCGCGGCAGTGTCAAAGACATTACCGCTGTCATTATGGCACTCACAACGCATGCGCACAATACCTGTTTCTACAACATATTATCCAATAAAGTAATTCGAATTGAAAACAGCTGACGCTAGCAAATTGTTAGTATAAATCTTATCACTTGTTCATAAAAAAATTTAAAAAATACTCATTTTTCTAACCCCCCCCCCCCTAAAATTTTAACGACGCAGTTTGCGTCGTGACCCCCCCTGTGGGCACCCCTGCGTTAGCGTTTGGTTTTTCACGTATACGTGTAGAAATACGCGTAAAAATCACGTGAAGAGCTAGCATCTCCAGCTGCTTGCTCTAGACGCTGCCCTACGCGTCAACGGGAGAAAATCTTACGGGAAGAACAAAAACTCTCTAATAATAGATTGTTTTCGACGCCGTCCGAACTCTGCCTCTGTCAACGGTGGCTCAGAGTTTCATTCTTTTTTGAGAAAAATAGAGAAGGATGCTTTTATGCAGGCTTCTCGTCTGAAGCGTAATTTGACCTCCAGAGAGCTGGGCTTCATCGAAGGTGATTACAAAAAATCTACATAAATCATAGCCCAACTTTTGCGAAAAGGAGATTTCTAAACTCTGTAAAAGCATTTAAAAAAGAGACAAATTTTAAATTTGTTTGGATCAGCAACGGAAACTTTTTTTATGAAGGACGATGGTGCTCAACCTCTGCTGATCAAAACTACACAAGACCTGTTAAAACACTGCAAATTATTACACAAAGTTTTATTATTGCGGTGTTAGATAGCCCTTCTACTCAGGTCATTGGTCTATAATTATTAAATCCCGTATGTAATATATGATCATGATGCAGCGTGCCTCCCAAAAGGGTTGACACCTTAACAGGTCCAAGACTCCGCAATTTCATGCTTCACAGTAAATGTTGAAAATAAAGGTCGATAGGTGGGAAAGAATATAGGTTCAGAGACCCCCACAGCTAATCAGTGCGCCTCCGTAACTCGTAATTATTTCCGAGGAGTCCCAAAGGAACCACATCTAAATAATAGCACCGTGAGTCCTGTCTTGGACCAATGAAGCTAATAACTTCACGTGTAACATACCACAAAATAAAAAGTAAATTACAACAAAATATATAATACCACACGTGACAACATGCGAAACGTAAAACTCTTGCGTTATTATAGAAAAACCACTCGGCCGAATGACCCGTGGAGAATCGCATGCGCCCAAAAAAACATTTGAGTGTGTCTTTTCTGATTGATGAAGCATTCATTTTATCCTGGCCTTACCTTATTTTAAACTTTTATGCCAAAACAATCGTCAAATGTTGCATCATGCGTGGCGGCATGGCGGCTCACAGGCAGATCTTCAGTTCTTCTAACCACCAATGACCTGTGGTTGTTGACTCGCAGGTTAAGTTGTGTTTCGGCTTTTCTTACATAAAATGCAGGGCATTCTGGGCACAACTCATATACACACATTGGCATTCTGCTGAGCCTTTGCTTGTATATGAGTTGGGGTTATTAGACGAACTGAACCTTCCCTCTTCCATTCGGCGGTGTAGAAAATTGGTACTGAGGTCTAGCAAACCTTTATTTACCTGGCTTAGCAGCTGGCCTAGCAAGCATAACTGTTTAACTGTTTCTGTTTAACTGAATAACTGTTTCTGTTTAACTGAATAACTGTTTCTTAATAATGACATTTTTGAGCTAAGCTTCTTGCAACTGTTGCCTTGCGATATTTACCCCACCAGAACGAGCACTTTATTTCAACGATACGAAAACATTTCCTTACCTCTGAATCAACCAATGCCAAGCCAATGCCAAGCTCGACTTACCTGAAACGAAAAACAAAAGATTTTATACTCCAATAATTACACATTGATAAACGCATGCAAAATATATGTAGGTAATCAAATATTAATTTCAAGTAATATCTAGCTATCAATGAATTATTATTTTTTACTTAAGTAGATAGATCTGAGCGTGGACGTGAAGTTTAAATATAAAAGAATATTATTCATTTTTCCTTCGTGGCAGTATAAATACAGTACAAAATCTCTCGAAAGAAAACTTTTTAGGGAGGTTTCACCACTTTCGGAAAATTAAAAAGTTTTTGTCTTCAAAATCAAAATTTCCACTCGGCTTTTACGTTTCAGGACATTCTGAAGAACTCTCTCTCCCTCTCTGTGAGTGTGTGTGTGTGTGTGTGTGTGTGTGTGTGTGTGTGTGTGTGTGTGTGTGTGTGTGTGTGTGTGTGTGTGTGTGTGTGTGTGTGTGTGTGCGTGTGCGTGTGTGTGTGTGTGTGTGTGTGTGTGTGTGTGTGTGTGTGTGTGTGTGTGTGTGTGTGTGTGTGTGTGTGTGTGTGTTTTAGTGTTCCTGTCCGTGTGTCCACGAATGCTTGCAACGCGCCTAACTTTCATAGTTTTCATCCAATTTTGATGAAATTCTCTGGGAATGAGCGGGTTAAGCTGGGGGTGGTCCCCTTTGAATGTCATCACTCAGAAATTGGTAGTTTTCATTGCACGGTCAGACGTATCATCTACCAAGCATCATTTTCTTATTGCATTGAACGATTTTGCTCGAACTCCAAATGAAACCTCTGTGGAATCTTTCAAGATTATGTTTAACATTTCACCGTTCTGTACATTCATGTTACAGTTACGAGGAAGCTCGTACCACACCTAAATTGGCAGACTTTTTTAAAAATAAATATTTTAATGAATTTTATATATTTCGAAGAGTAGGCACCTATGCCAAAAAGCTTAGCTTGTGCAGTTCCTAAACCCCTGAGTATCTTACGCCTTACAGAACTTCACTGCATTACTGATTTTAAAAATTGTGAGTAGGTAATTCATAATAATCCGCTCCAGATCTGCATAATTATATTTAGTTAATTGCATACTTGAGTTATCTTGCTACATCGCTAAAGATTATCGTGTTGTACATAATTAATACATGTTCCTTGAGTGAGTGAGTGACCTACACTCGGCTAGAATTTGTGAGCGTTCGCGCGCGCACGCGTGTGTGTGTGTGTGTGTGTTGCGCGCTACAGGCCGCAATTTCGGAGCTATCAACTTGAAATTTGATAGGAAGACTCACGGAATAAGCACTATATAGTTTTTGGTGACAAACTTTTGACAAAAACTTGTCAACGGCGACGACAATCAACGTCAAATCAACCAAAAATAGAGTTTCGTTGCGATTTTAATAATTTTCGCCACACAGAATCGCCTGGAACCACTATAAAATTTTTGCAAGTTGTCCTTGACGTCATTGTCATCGTTACTGTCGTCAGCCATAGTCAGATCACCAAAAATCGAGTTCAGTATCGTTTTCAATAGTTTTCGCCTCGCAGAATGGCGAAATACAACGTTTGTCGTCTGTCATTGTCAATTAATCAAAATCTACTATTGTCTCGTTTTCAATAGTTTCTATCACATAGAATTCGTTTTATATGACTAAAATGCAACCGAATAGAATACAATGATGATATCATCAAAGAGGTGGGACCGTCTTTCATCATTTAAAACCGTAATAAATTCGTGGTCCTTGTAGCTATTTGTTAGACGCTGAATCGAATCGGATTACGTTCACAGCTAGATTTGTCATCCTTGCCAACCGTCTCCGTTGGTAGCGAAAATTTTTACAACACCCGTAACGTCGTGAGGCTCCTGGCCAGCCGACTCACTAGTGATATTGAAAATCATAAACAGTGGATGGATGTTTTCATTTCGGTTTATTAATTCCAATAATGAACCGTTGTAATTGACTAAGAATGAAAAAAAAAAAATAATAACCCCCCCCCCCCCCCTCATCAGAATTCGTTGATTCACGTTTCAAGAAGCGTAGAATCCAAAAATCTAGTAAAATTTAAAAAATCCGTCCGTATGCCTTCCGAAGCCTTTTTCTGAAACTACTGGGCCAAACTTTATAATTTTTTTTTTTTTTTTTTTCAATATCATTTTTTGAAGATTTATCTTTACGAATAAAAACACCTCGGCTCAACCCACCAAAATCGTTTTAGTCCAGTCAAAAAACCTAAAAAAATGACCCAACCTCCTAAAAAATCCGAAAGTTTTGAAACTTCGCACACTTATTTAAAGGTACCTAGGGATGAATATACCAAAAGTCCTCATAAATATGAGGCGAGCTCTAGCGGCAATTAGCGAAAACAGGTCACTTTTTTTGGTTTTTTGTTAATATCTCGAGAACCTTTGGTCGGAGGTAAAGGTGTGCCGTATACATAATTGAAGCTTAATTAATTTGCAA
Source organism: Adelphocoris suturalis (assembly GCA_030762985.1). Taxonomy (NCBI): domain Eukaryota; kingdom Metazoa; phylum Arthropoda; class Insecta; order Hemiptera; family Miridae; genus Adelphocoris; species Adelphocoris suturalis. The sequence goes on from CM061049.1 coordinate 23,599,231, forward strand.
CAAAAATGATTATATACATTTTTCTTGTATTCCTAATGGTTACCGAGTTATAGGGCGCTAAATGATAGCGTTTTTTTGAAAAATCGCGCTAGCGCGGTACAATGTATGGCATTTCTTATAATAGTTTACAATGTTTTACCACTTTTTTTTGTATACCAAGGATGTTTGATGAGATAAAATTTACAGCTTTGTATAAAAAGAAAGACATGATGTATATTAAACAATGAAATACATGAACAAAAAATGCTGGGGACATTCCAAGAAAAATTGTGTGCAGAAAAATCAACCAACTCTTGATTGTTTTTTGGTAGATGGCTCTGCAATCTGCTCATCTTGAATTTGCAACCTGGAACACAGTAAGAAGAGGTAAATGTGCATGAGATGATGATGTGAGAGAACCATTATATGGATAAGAACATGTAGGTAAGAGAAAGTAGGTAAGCGAGCAAAAAAACAACGTATGAACATTACGACCGATTCATGTATAGGTACTATTGCAAGGTATAAATAAAAACATATTTTAAAAAAATACAAAAGTGCAATCTCAACTGACTTCAGGCTATCTCTGTTTCTTCAAGGTTTATGACATCGGGATCATCAAGTCTTCTTCGAGGGTGGAAGTAACACCATTCAAGCATTCGCCATGGGAGTCGTGGCAAACGCTTGTACACATTATTCCTGACTTTCGACAACCACATCTGTTCCCACATCCCCCTGTACATTAGCAACAAATGAGGTTGAGGACAGCTTCAGGTGCTGCTGGATACTCTGTTGTCACAGTGATCAGCCGATCGCTTTCCAACTTCCAACCCCACAGTATAGAAGGAAGTTCATTCCCAAGCCAAAATTGAAATTGGTGGTACACTCGAAATACGTGCTATCTTGCTGCTCCTGGTGGTTATCAAACCTTTCACAATCTTTCAGAGGATTGTCATCAACAAGCAGAGTGATGAGGATTTGAAGTTCTACTTACAGCATGAGCTTGCCCCGTACCCACTGTCTCTATTTGAGGAGGCAGGAATGCGGACAAAGTGACAAAGTAGCAATAGTCGGCGAAGATGTAGATCCTATTATTCTCCTCATGGCCTTGACTCCAACTGAACAAAACATATTATTTGTGAAATCAAGCCATGGAAAAGTAGGAAGGAAAGTATATTCAAGCCAGCAATTGCATATTTTGAGAATGAAGGACAGCATACTTCTTGTGCATGCGTTCAGCGGATGTGATACAGCTTCGGCTGCATATCTAAAAGGGAAACTCTCCTGTTTCAAATTGTTGAAGAAGCAAGCTGAATTGCAAGGTATATTTAACAGCCCAAGTTCATCCTGTGAGGCTGTAGCTGCTGCTGGAAACAAAATATTCCTGGCATTGTACAATGCGCCCTCTTAAAGAAAACCTCTCTTAACATGCACCGGTATAATGCTTTCACCAAGTCTGTATCTGATGCTAAACCTGACCTTTCTGCTCTGCAACCCACAGAAGGAGCAGCAAGACAGCACGCATTTCGAGTGTACCACCAAACTCAATTTCGGCTTGGGAATGAACTTCCTCCTGTACAGTGGGGTTGGAAGTTGGAAAGCGATTGGCTGATCACTGTGACAACAGAGGATCCAGCAGCACCTGAAGCTGTCCTCAACCTCATTTGTTGCTAATGTACAGGTGGATGTGGGAACAGATGTGGTTGTCGAAAGTCAGGAATAATGTGTACAAGCGTTTGTCACAACTGCCATGGCGAATGCTTGAATGGTGTTACTTCCACCCTCGAAGAAGACTTTGATGACCCTGATGATCCCGATGTCATAAACCTTGAAGAAACAGAGACAGCCAGAAGTCAGGTGAGATTGCACTTTTGTATTTTTTTTAATATGTTTTTATTGATACCTTGCAATATTATACATGAATCGGTCGTCATGTTCATACGTTGTTTTTCTGCTCGCTTACCTACTTTCTCCTACCTACATGTTCTTATCCGTATAATGGTTCTCTCACATCATCATCTCATGCACATTTACCTCTTGTTACTGTGTTTCAGGTTGCAACTTTAGAAGCAGACCAAGATGAGCAGATTGCAGAACTCAATCTACCAAAAAACAATCAAGAGTTGGTTGATTTTTCTGCACACAATTTTTCTTGGAATGTCCCCAGCATTTTTTGTTCATGTATTTCATTGTTTAATATACATCATGTCTTTCTTTTTATACAAAGCTGTAAAGTTTATCTCATCAAACATTCTTGGTATACAAAAAAAAGTGGTAAACCATTGTTAACTACTTTAAGAAATGCTATATATTGTAGCGCGCTAGCGCGAATTTTTAAAAGACGCTATCATTTAGCGCCCTATAACTTGGTAACCATCAGGAATACAAGAAAAATGTATATAATCATTTCTGTTGCAAATCAATTAAGCTTCAATTATGTATACGGTACAATTTTACCATCGACCAAAGGTTCTCGAGATATTAACAAAAAACCAAAAAAAGTGACTTGTTTTCGCTAATTGCCGCTAGAGCTCGACTCATATTCATGAGGACTTTTGGTATATTCATCCCTAGGTACCTTTAAATAAGTGTGCGAAGTTTCAAAACTTTCGGATTTTTTAGGAGGTTAAACCTTGTTTTGACTGGACTATTTCGGTATCGTTGAATTTTGTAATCGAATGTTCGTTACTAGCGTAACCCACCCCATCCACATATGACATGAAAATTTCGACACATGTCCGGTTAAGGAAAGCCAAGATGAAGAAATACGTCTTGAGGATTTTAATATATCCTAAAACCAACCCTGGAACTTGCTCGTCAATTTGCGCTCACCCATCTAGAATTCGGTGCAACCGTTTGTTTAGTATTTTCAATAATAAACGTTTGTAACCGACCAAGAAAAAAAAGTTTTTAAACCCCCTCAAAATTCCAAAAATCGAATTAAAAATAAATAAATATAGCCCGTTTGTCCGCCGTCCGAAGTTTTTTCTCTGAAACTAGTGGGCCAAAATTTTTGCAATTTGGTGCAATCATACTTCGGCAGGGGATGTGCCAGAAACGTAGGCATCAGTTTTTATCAACCCTAATGGGTGGTTATTAAGTGCTGAAATATTGAAAAATTAAGATCTAGAAAACATTCAAAGCAACAGTACTGTTTTTTGGGGCTCATTCATAGACATCATTCCAAAGAATCGGATTAAACCACCCGAGGTGCTGTACGTACTTCCGTTTTTTCACCCTAAGACAGGAAAAAAATCAACAACATGAGATCGAATCTTCCGTGGTGGAACACATCGAAAATTGCCTTGTAACTACTACAGTCCGATCAGCTGATATACTCGTAGTTCCAATGGAATTTTCACTTCACAAAATCAGGTTTATTATAACTTTTTCCACCTGACTTCTGATGTGTAGTTGGGTCATCAATTTATTGAAATTAATGAAAATGTTTAATAAATGTGTTTAATGAAAATGTAGGCTGAGTGTTATGTAATTTAATTAATTAGTCTTCGGTAGGCATCTACACCCATGCAGATGTAATCAGAAAAACTAGTGTCATGCAGCATGACTAAGAGAGCGAATTTTCAAAGGAAAGTTGTGGATAACATTAATTTAGGCACTTAAATTCTAATCATTGAGGCCAACCATGTCATGTATAAAACAGAGGGGACAGCCGTGTGACGAAATGGCAAAGAAAATTTTAGAACTGGCAGCCGAACTCGAGAATTCGGTCAATTATGGCCATTTTTCACTTAAAAAACGATTTTTCTCACTTACTCGTAAATCTTAGAGATCTTGAAGTGGTTGCAATCGTCTCAGCCATTCGACTGAGACACCCCACATTCCCTTTTGTCAATAAACCTATTTTTTATCATTTTTTGGGCCATTAAATTGTAAATTTGAGCCTGAAAATTTGGAGCGATCTGATTGGCCAACGAACTCGACCTGTCTTTTGCCATGACGGATTTTTCTGCGTTGGAACGAATTTTTTCACACCGTTTTTAAAGGGAGTTATTGTCTAGAAATAAATATACATACCACTTTAAAATCTAGGGTTGTGTTCTTTGATGTACAAAACGGATTTATACGGGGTCTCCGACCCTTTTGTGAGACAAACTGTGAGACAGTTTGTTGACTAATGGATGCAAATGATTTTCAATTTCTATATCTTTTTTCCTTTTCGTTTTTATCTTTTCATTCTTTTTATTTTTTCTCATGAATAATTACTTACCATCCATTGTTTATTGCTTTCCTGACATTGAATTGACTTGGTGAACCTCTATCTTTATCTGACAAATCCGTTATATTTTCGGATGTTTATGAATTTTTTCCTGGTCTCACCAAGATCTGAAGATGTCCTCAGCAAGAGGACGAAACGTAATAAAATAAAACAATAAATGAAATAATTTCATTTATTTTCCTTGGGCCGCATCCCGACTAAATCCAAAAAACAATAAGTGCTTACGGCCGACCAAACTACCTACACCCACATCAGATAAAAATCAGACAATCTAAGACCGAATCCGTGAAAAAAAAAAAAAAAAAAAAAAAAAAAAAAAACCATAAGAGTCTGCGTGTGTGATTGTATGTGTGTGTGACAAATTTTGTCGACGATGCCCAGGCCACAATTCTCAACCGATTTTCGAGATTCTTTCTTTGTTCAATACCAATTTTAGGGAATTTCGGATTTACTGCCGAGGTGGGGTGGGGGGTGGAGGTGATAATTACCGATTCTTTCAGGCAGTGCCCAAGCTACAAATCTCGACCGATTTTCGTGATTTTTATTTTGTTCCATTAAGAATTCGATATAGTTTTGGAACTTATGTCAGGAGTTTTAAATTTCATCACGGTAGGGGGTGAATGGAGGGGGGGGGGGGGAAACTGATAAATCGTGTTGTTTTAACAATTCTCTTCCGATTTTCGTGATCCTTTTTTTGTTCAACTATGAATTCGGTCCAGTTTTAGATCGCATATCAAGAATTTCAAATTTAATTATGAAAGGGGGTGAATGGAGGCGGTAATAGTAATAAATCATGATGTTTTACTAATATCGTCAGGTTTTCGTGATCATTTTAGCGAATTTTCTTAGAAAATGAAACTATTGCAATGGCTCCAAAAATTTTAAAATAAAAATTTTCAAAACTTTTCTTCATCGAAATCTGTTTTGAGGCATTCTGAAATGATTCCTGGATTTTAACGCTTTTTTATATGTATATATATATATATGTATATATATATATATATATGTATGTGTCATTCCAGACGATAACTCTCGATAGAATTGAGATAAAAACTTCGTTCTTTTGCCAAAAAATCAAGCATTTCAAAAGAAACGATGAGTTCGTTGGACAACACTTTTTGAGCACATTAAATTGGTCAACTTTCAAAAAATGTAGGTACTAAAAAAATGACTAAAAACGGCTAAAAATTGTTCAATTCTTATTTTTTGGTAGAATATTGCTCAAATAAAGTTTATTAACTATAAAATAGAACATCCAAAAATTTATGTACACAATTATGCTGAAAAATGTACTTAAAAGTCATCAAAATTTGCTAAAAATCGATAAAAACTGCTGAAAAAAACTAAAAATTCAGAACCTCTATTTGAATAGCAGGTTATTATTTAGAATACTTTTTTTGCCATAAAATTAATGGTTAACGATTTCCTTGCACTCAAAAAGCTCAAATTACAAAACAATTCATCATTATACAATACGATAATTTACGAAAATTCGCTCATACGATCATGCTGCATGAATGGCACTTTTTTCAATTCAATTATCAATTTGGTCTAGGTTTGGAAATTATGTTTTTGTTTTTTCCCTTATTTTAACTCTCACCAAAATTATATAAAATCCGTTCATAAGGACGTCCCTGTAATGCATGCATTACTTACCAATATGTTTTTTTTTTTTTTTTTTTTTTTTTAATTCACTGATTGTAATAGACTTTGTTTAATAATAATGTAGACAGGGTTTCTTCGTAGAAGGGCTATCCAATACAGAAATAATAAAGCCTCGTCCGTCACCGTTGATCTATGAAAGCTTCCTTGATCTCATCACAGACCTTCAGTGGATCGCGATCTCCCACATACCATATGCGTACACAGTCCCCTACTCATTCTTCAAGAAATCGGAAGACGTGCTTAAGGTTTCGAACGATTTCTACTAACACCTTCGCACCAATTCACTAAAATTTCAGGAAAGAATCCCTGACATGTGGCTGAATAGCCTGACAATATACACTGACGGCACACACCACAGCGACCAAACTGGATGTGCGTTTTACGACGCCATATATGAGCATACACGTGCGATCAGTCTGTGGAACAGCACCTCCATCTATACAGCTGAATGTCATGCCATTCTCCAAGCCCTAGTGTATGCCAATGCCATAGACCATAACCTCTCCACCATCATCAAAGTACGACAGTAAAAATAACCGGCTTAAAATCCTCATCCCGCCTCAATCGAATGGAAGCATCCATAGCCAGGGAAATACATCGAGCCAGAAGCAACGGAAGGAATGTCATATTTATTAATATAAAAAGCCACGCTGATATCAGCGGAAATGCTACAGCTGTCACTGCAGCGAAGCGCGCCGCTCAACAACCTGAGCCACATCCCTACCACTCCTACCCAGCTTCAGACCTCAAACGATAAGCCACAGCCAAAATGATCAAAATCTGGAAAGAGCACCACCATACCTACCACTCGGGAAACCGGTACAAGGATCTCTTTTCTCTCCCCCAAGAAAGCAACCTGGTTTGACAAAGTGACTGATATTAAACCGAAGAAATTCTACAAAACATTCAGCAGACTTCCGAATGGGCATTGCAACACTGACCTCCTCCAATTCACGATCGGGAACACAGAATCACTCATCTGCCGACATTGCACCGAATTTGACGAAACACCCTAACACTCAACACTTGAGTGCCCAGCACACAATGATGACAGAACAGCTATGCTCCGATAACTCCATCCCCACATTATCAGCCCTTTCAACCTGGATACTATCCTGGCTACAGAAAGTATCGAAGCCTTCTCAATTTTAAATGATTTCATAGAAAAAGTGAACATTTTATTTTAACCAACAAGGAGTATTGTTTATTTTACATCACCGGTATATTATTACATTATGTAATTATAACTTAGTCCTTAAACCCTGTATATGATTGCAAATACTATTACGGCTGTATATCCTTGTGTTGAAGCCAATAAAATAATAAATAAAAAATTTTTTTTAAAAAGCCTGGTGTAATAATGTGCAGCTTTTTTTTTTTTTTTTTTTCATTGTCCACATTTTGAACAATGATTTCTCCCATACAGCAGCCGTTACGCCAAAGTGAAGAGGGAACAACTCGAAACACAATGAGACGTCAGGTCCGTACAGAAATACGTGATTGAGAGCGTTCTGTAGGCTCAAGTGTGTCATGAATGAGTCTTGCGCGGACTTGATGGCTGCGGAGCAGTTTAGCTATAAAAGAGGTCCACCTTGAGAGAATAATGTAGGCCGTGGAAGTGAACTGCCGTCCACCACAAATGTTTGACTCCGATTCACTTCAATCGTCAAATTTCTCAGTCCCGCGACCAAAATATTTTCCTTTAAGGTTTTTGCTTAAGACAAATGTTGCGAAAACTTGGAAATAGCAATACAGTTTCAGCGAAGTTTCGTAAAAATTGAAGCTATTTCAATGGCTCAAAATTGTATTGTGAATTGAAACAGTTCCAATGTTTTCGTTGAGGATTCCAACGTTTCCCACCCCCCTCACGCTTTCGGGTGGGATTGGAAAATTTTAAAATAGTCTATAGTCTGACCGGGAGAAATCCAAGAAGAACCCCGCACTTGTAGACTCCCGCCACTCAGCCGTTTGGCCGTGAAAGCGACACTCACTGAGTTTCATTCTTATAATAGAGATATGTATCTATGTGTCATCCCAGCCGGTAACTTTCCGTAGGATTAAGATAAAAATTCCATTCTTGAGCGAAAAAATCGAGCGGTCAAAATTAAAGGATGAGTTTGTTGGCCAGAACATTTCTGAGTACCTACAGTAATTTGCTCAAATGTAAAAAATGTGCTAAAGAAAAAAAACTAAAAATGGCAAAATACAGCTAAAAACCGTTGAATTTATATTAATAGCAGGATATTACACAGATTATTTTTAGTCTAAAGATTCTTCGCCACGCATTACGCAGTGGTACCACCACAATTCCATAATACGGTTAGATAAATCGAGAGGTTTCCAACGAACGGATACAGGTTCTTGCGTGATGAAAAATACAGGAGTTATATTTCCCTAGAAAAGCGTGGTCAGTGGAAATTAACAGAAAACGTGGTCTAACATATTGGTTAACGGAATTTTTAGAATAACCCAGCAGCAGTACAGATTCATGTCAAAACATGAAGCTCCAACAAAACAGCATCATAACTTCTGTATTAGGTTGCCCCTATTACGTGTAAGGTTGTTTCACTGATTAACAACTAGTATAGTTTTCTAGCTCGCTTCGCTTGCCCAATGTGGGATGTATAGATGCGGTGGGATTTAGTCCATCTCGAATCGGAAGAAAAGCCCCGTTGAAATCCAACGTGTGTATGAGATGTTACTCTCTTCGGGGTAGGATGTATATTTTTTATGTCTTTTTGAAGGGGAAATAGGTACCTGTCAGCCCATCTTTCACGAATTTCGTGGTAGATGAAGACCATTCAACCGATTTAGTTACCGCCATACCATCAAGACCTTCTGCGATCAAGAGGCTCTAATACAAAGTTCAGAGTAAGTAGGTACATACATACTTTTCAAAGGAATAGGAAGAGCGGTAGCTCGAAATCGAACGTTTTCGTCAACATTTTCGTTCACTACAATCGGAAAGCACAATTTCATGCCTCGAAACTTGAAAGGGACCAAATTGGAACACCAGCGAACATTTCGAGACTGACCCGAGCAAAACCCGTCAAAATTTACTAGGTCTAAGGCGCCAAGAAAACATAACCTGAATGATTTTTTTATGATAGACTCAAATATAATTTATATATTATGATTATACCCCCCCCCCCCCCCATTAAACATATTTCATGAATTTCGTGGTAAATGAAGCCTATTCTACCGATTTGGTGATCACCATACCATCGAGACCATACCATTTTCAAGAGGTTGTAATACAAAGTTCATAGAACATACGTTTTGAAGGAATAGGAAGAGCGGCAGCTCGAAAACGAACATTTTCGTCTACATTTTCGTTCACTACAATCGGGAAGCACAATTTCATGACTCGAAATTTGAATGAGACCAAATTGGGACTCCAACGAACATTTTAAGACCAATCTGAGCAAAAACCGTCGACATTTACCGCGTCTAAGGAGCCAAACAAACATAGCCAGAATGAATTTTCAATGATGGACTCAAATATAATTTATATATAATATCATTATTCCCCCCCCCCCCCCCCTCCAAACATATTTCACAAATTTCGTAGTAAATTAAGACCATTTTACCGATTTGGTTATCACCATACCATCGAGACCAAGTTTCTCGGTGACATACGAAGTGTTCTCGATCAAATTTCAATGTGGCAGCCAATAGAAGATCGAGCGCTCAGCCAAAAGCGCATTAAAAGAGGGTCCCACACCCTGACGCCATCCAGCTTGGGAGTAGACAATTTTAAAATTGCTTATGCCACATTGAAGAAGATTGATTGATTGATTGACATTGATTGATTGAGAAATCAAAGAAGACCCCACTACTCGTAGACTTCCCTCGCTCGTAGTCTCCCCCCACTCAGTCGTTTGGCCGTGCATAACTCGGACAAACAAACAAACAGACAGACAAAGTTTCAGATTAATAATAGAGATATGATGTTCAACTCGTCAGAGATATGATTTTCTGCTAACCATTAAATAGTTTTCCCCTGTCCTCATTTTCGGAGGGATTTTCTTTAAAAAATAAATTAAGATTTAAATCTTTTATTTCTAAAGTTTCCGAGATCTCGTTATTCAAATTTTTAACAAATCATCGAGGCATGAAGGTTTCCTCCGTGGGATTTTTACTCACATGAAAGAGAAAATCGATTATTATATGTAGATTTTAATCATTATTTATTTTATGTCACTTACTTCGTGTTTTTCCTGAGATTATTTGGTACTGTGTCGGACAACCGTAAACAATAAATCCTCGTGATCCAGATAAACCCGTACAACTTTTAAACATCGCCGAAGCCTATTTATTCTCCTGATTTACATACCTAATTTATAAATGTGTCTGTCTTCTGTATATACATTCTAGCGTTGACTTCGCATAATAAGAAATCGAAACTTATTGAAGGCCGTACCTTCGATTCCAAAGAATCGATTAGATTCAGAATCTCCCATGCGACGTGATTCTCATTCCGAATTGGGTTTGAACGAATCGGCAAACAAAAATAAACGAATGAATTAATAAAAATAAAAAGGTATCCCATCCTGACGCAATTCTCGGCCTTCTATATCTTTCCTTGTATTCTTTTTTTGTTCCATACCAGAACGATTTAAATAAAATTCGAATGAAGATAAGATTGAAAGCTTGGGAGAGTTGGTTGTGAAAATAAGTTTACAAAAGTCGAAAAATGTTTTTTCCTGTGCACGTCAATGGAGTCAGTTCGGATCAGGTTTTTCAACTGGGGGGTTTAAAAGCGGCAGTTCCGCGTCCTTGGTCGAAACGCCTGGTTTCTGGACGAAAGGACTTTTCTGTTTAGGACGTCACTCTGAAGCTATATCTTGTAGGCAAGGCTTCGTTAACAAGGGGGACGCCTATTAGGATTGATCCAGGGGGAGGGGACAACCCAAGCATGAGAAAGACCTCTGCCAAGTTGGTAGGGCAGTATAGCTTCCTCACATATAGTAATATGGACGTATAGAATTAGATGAAGAACATACTAGCCGAAATTATTGAATGCAAAATGTAATAGTATGTAATACATGTGTATACGTACTAGAATGATCCATAACATAAATAATTCATACAACAATCCCATAGCATAAATAATTCACAGCAAATTGTCTAAAGGTTAACCCACACAATGATTACAATTTTCATCAAAATTGACTCATTATTCTCAGGTGTCAAACAATTTTGGTATTGCGTAAGCGCAATAGTTACCTTTCATTTATGCAAACGCGATAAAATACAAAGGGCACCACCCTGGACCCAACAATCCCTCGAATTTGAACGAAAACGGACCAATAGATGATGAAAAATCAACGATTTTCCAAGTTATACACTTTAACCCACAAATTTGAGTTCATTTGGTATGATAAATTTTATTGGTTTTAGGGGTGAAACTTGTTATCTAAAGTGTAAAACTTGGTTATAACAGGGTTGCAGAGACATGAACACCCCTTAGGTTTACTGTAAAACCAAAAATAGGCTATCCGGTCGAACGATCGCAAAATTTCCTTTCAGATCATGACCCAAATCCATTCCAAACTAAACAAATAACTTTCTCAAACATGTTATCGTGTTTTATTTAAGCCATTGAAGTCATAGAAAATAGTTTCAGCTTGGCGGGCATATAACGGAATTTTACCACCATTTTAAAAGGTTAAGCTCATTCAGTGGGAGAAATCTAGGTTGGAATTAAAAATTTTATCATTTTCACGAAATCACTACATTTTTCAAATGGCTCTACACCTTTTGGAAAGAATTACATTATTTTCGAAAAATTAAACCAATAAATGAAATAAACACCTAGGACTTGTAGGCGCAAGAATGTAAAGAACGTAGAGATGGTAGTGACATCTTTGAATAAGTGAGTAAATCTCTAAGATTAATTAATGGCTGCTAGAAAGCGGTTGTAAAATCTTATTTACATCAAACTTCGATGAAAAATTTATACGATCGTATCATCAACGAAGTACAGTACAGTCAACTCTCCTTTGGTAGTTGACAACCATCCATAAATTCAATAAAACTGAGTAAGAACTGAGTTGACAACTCTCCATAAAATTGTTAGTTAACAACTTCTTTACACTCAAAGTGCTCAAATTTCAAAACAATGTGAAGTTATAATAATTTACGAAGAATCGCTCGTAAGATCAAGCTCCATGACTGGAACTGTTCATGTTCATTTTTAAACCATAAGTTATTAAGGAGTATTGATTATTAATAACGACAGCCACTTCTGTAAGCGTTCTATTCGTTTGGCAAATCTATTTTGGTTGATGAGCCTTTTGGTCGTTTGTCGAAAAGGTATTTCATTCTAGAGTTTTTGTTTATTAGCCCAGAGCGATTATCGCTTTAGTATTATTAAGCGGGTTATTAATTTCGAATCAGACAGATCGGCTATTGATTTTCGACCCTCAAAACCAAGGGGCCTCCGTTGTTTCTGACATTTAGAAATGACGGGTTCAACCAGGAGGCTAATTTATTCGCAAAATACATAACATTTTACTGTTACAGATTTCTCATGGGATATGGTACATATCAAAACATGTGCATATTTAAGGAACATTGAAAAATGGTTTGCTGAGAAATAGTTTGTTTGTTTATTTGTTTATTAACGGGATTAAAATCTCTATTGCAATATAAAAAAGAAATTTTTAAATTCAGTTAGAAAAGTACTTACTTATATACGAATATATGAAAACAGTTAATAATGATAATACAGCCTATTGTGCATGAGCGTTAGGAACCTTAGAAAAATAAGGAACAAAATATAGAATTAAGTTACAGCACGTACATTGTGAAAACATTTGAAATCAAAAATTACTGTTGAATATGGAGATTGCCAGAGTCTTAACTTCCGTTTGATAGCTTCCAATGAGTCCGACCAGACATCAATCACAAAAGAGAGGGGGTTCACCATATATTGCATACGAACTACTGAAGAATGCAGTCCATAATTAGTGCGACGAAAAGTTGGATAGAAAGGGATGAGGTTCCTCGTCGGCCTAGATGGAATTGCATTAGTTTAACAATATATACTTAAAACAAATTTTATTGCTCATCCATAACTCACAGCAGGTGGGCTACACGAAATTTTAGAAATCAAAATCTATAAAGATCATTGTAAGATGTCACTAGGCTTGTAACTCGACATAGAAGTGGAAAGAACATATTTAATTGAAGATGGACAGAACAAGAAAGCGTTTTTCTTCTTTGTACCACTCCACACTTGGGTTTCAAGAAAAAGTTTACAGATGCTTCATTATGCATTTGAGTACAGTATTTTTAGTTTATGGCATACAATGCTGGGGAGGTGCCAACGCTCCGTCTCTCCACTGACCCAACGTGGTTTGAAACTACAATCGCAATAGAATCAATCAGTTGTATCAAGCGTTTGTGATGTTTCTGTTTCCGCCAAGACTAATTTATGTGTATCGTTCGTTAATTTTTGTCCACAATTGCAGAAAACTTACAAACAGAATAAACAGACTAGTCAAAAAGAACTGATATGTATACCATCACTTTACAATGAGTTTTTCACGTGGCAATGTTCATGGCCGATCCCTAGGTTACACTTGTCCCTCCCTAATACGATTGATTAGAGCCATTTCATCTGAAACCTTTTACTAAAATAACGTACGGTCTCATAAAATCTTTATAGAACCTCCCTCATTTGAAGAATAATTAGGTTTAAATATGAAAATTAATTGTAAATTGATGTGAATATCACCCAACAATCGAACTTAAATCATCAAACGGCAGGAAATCCCTGCACGGGTCTGTGACCTTAGGGACAGAATTTCACGAGCGGTACCTACTTAATATGGATGAGTTACGTAATTTTAAAAATTTCTTGTGTCACTTCAATAGTATAGTAGCTACTATATACTAAGAATGTGGCCCAGCCAACTTTTCCACCCTGTAAAGTTGAAATTTGACAGAGTGACTCTCAGGGACGTTAAATGACTACTGAAATAATGGGCTCATTTCTGATCTGCTGTGGGTGAGTTGAGTCCCTGGAAGTTATGAGCTTCGACACGTATTAGTCGAGGTTCCACTAGGACGTATTAGTTGCGTCCCGAGGTGGCTTCCGATTCTTAGGAGAAAAATTCATGTTTGCCAATGACGGTGACTTGCGGTGATTTATGCACAATCTAAATAAACGTAGCCTTCTAAAAGACCACTTTTACTAAACTTGGTGAAAAGGAAAAGAAAAAGAGCACTAGGCTGTACAAAAATCAAATATGGAAAAAATGGAGAAGTTGGCTTATTAGGCACAAAACTATATAGTAGATGGCTTCAGAGAAGATAATGGGGAGGGAAATTATTCTCTTTACAAAAGGATCCCTTGAAGAGGGAAGGGGACAAAACAATATAGCGAACCTTCCAACAGAAAAAACTATCCAAGGCACCACCAGGTCATTTAGAAGGCTATGTTTGGAGGAAGTGCATGGAACCTGGAACAGGTCATCCATGACAATTATGGACAAACTCTTTCAAATCAATGTTGTTTCGAAGAAGTACCTATTTAATTTTCATGGAGCTATTGATGGAATAATTTGAGTTATAATGATCAGTTTAGGACGAATTTGTGGCTTATGTGTGATATGTACAATGCCAAAATAAGCTGAACGAAAAAAAAAAGATTGAAGTCCCCGTGCCGCGGAACGATTCCGTGAGAACGGCTGCAAATGAAGCCCCTCACGTTGATAATTAACAATTCTAATTCCAATTAACACTCCGACTTCCCTAGGATTTCGCCCAAGTACGTCATGGAATTCCTTTAGCTTGGGTAGAGGGGCTTTGGTTGACTAACACCATCTCAAGTATTTCGCACGGACGCGGAAATTACCCGTCTCAGAGCAAAGCAGTTGGAAATATTGCGTAACGACCGAAAATTACTGTTTTGGCTGTAGGTGAGCAGTTCCAGATAGTGCGGCGAAGTTCGCAAAGGAGACGGATGCAAAATTTCACCGTGGAAATTGCGGTAGGCGGCCATCATGAAAGTATCGCTTTAACCCCCGTGGATGCTATTCTCTATTTGAGTTATTATCCATAATATTACGTCATTATAAAAATCCTTTAGTAAAAGCGCTGTAAATTATTACACGGAAGCGTTTTGTGGGTGCTTGATAGTGAGCATCAAGCAAAATTTTCATTTATACAGCATGGCCAAATGAGCAAATTTTTCCAAACGGGCAAAGTTTTTTTTCCCATCATAATGTTAATCTATTTTGAAATGTGGGTCTTCGTCTACCCAGAAATTGTAAACTGTTGAAAATGAATAAACAAATTCTTCTCAATAGTATTCCGGTACTATAACTCGAAAGCAAAGCGTTTAAAAAAATCTCTAGGTGGAACTTTTGATCAGAAATGAGCTCTAGAATCGATTCCCCGAGTTTGTACTATAATAATTATAAGACAAATACCTATAATAATTATAAGTTGTATATAGTAATTATTACAATAGACAACTTGTAAGTGAAAAAGCGTTAAACTCTAGGATTCTTTTCATGCCTCAGAAAGGATTTCAATGGTGAACATTTTCGGGAATTTTGATTTTAAATGTTTTGGGGGTACGGCAATTGCATTATTTTTTACGAAAATTCGCTAAAGAGGGGAGAGGAGGAACTTTTAGGATATCCTGTATATTTATTTAACGTTATCCATTACATGTCTACTTATATGAAAGAGTACTCAGTCATGCAGCATGACTTATAGAGAGAATTTTCATGGAAAAGTTGTGGATAACATTAAAGCACTTAAATTCTGATCATTGAGGCCAACGATGTCCAGCATAAAACTATGTGCATGCCCATAGATGAAATTCATCAAGCATCATTTTCTCACGCCCCCGTCGTTCTATCTCGCTCAAATTCGGAGGATAGGTGGAAGAGGTTAATTTGAGCATTCCCTAGCGATATCAACATAATCCGATCATTAGTAGTTACTGCGCATGCGCGAATGTGTATTCCTTTTTAAACGAGCCAAATTCAACTGTTTTTATCCGATTTTGATGAAATTTTCAGGGAATGTGCTGGAAATGGTCCACTATTAATTCCATACTTCTCAAATCATTACTTCATTTTGCCCATGCGCAAACGTAAGTTCCTTTAAGCATCATTTGTTTACGCCCCAGGCGTCTAATTCCGCTCTAATTCGATGCACAGTTGGGGGTCGATGGTTTAATTATTCCATATCAATTTCATCATGATTGCATCATTACAAGCTCCTGCGCATGCGAAAAAGTGTACTCCAGGAACCAAGTTAATTTCTAGTTTTCATCAGATTTTGTATACCTTTTCTGGGAATTTGTTGGTTAGGCTGTAGATTGTTCCCTACCTATTTCCCCCCCTCAAAACATTACTCCATTATGCGCATGCGCTAACACAAATTACTTTAAGCATCATTTTCCCGTTTCCTAAATGACCGATTTCGAAGTTCACGTTACCTACATCTTGGTTGACTATATATTCCGCTATGGAGTTTTCAATGATTATTAAACCCATTTCAATGATCAACACATTTTTGTCATTTTCAATTGGTAGTCACCTACTTACTTAAATATCGTTATACTGAGATCGGGGGGACTAGTAAACTGTAGATGTTTTGATTAATTGCATTAATTTTCCCTCTGCTGGTGCCTATATCTACGCAAACATATTGATAACAAACTTCGGATCTGCGATTTGAATTGGTCCTCCTTTGTAATATCAAGAATTCGATATCAGTACAGACTAAACAGCTGTAGGGCCTCTGAGCCTAATTTGTTTTTTAATTGAAATATGATGCTAAAACCTGAAATGTAGCCCCTTTTTGGAGATCTGAAATACAATTACAAATTACGGAGGGACTCAGATCAGCTTCGGAACCTTCGACCTTTTTTTAAACATATTCACTGTGGAGCGAAAAATTGCGGGGTCTTGAAACTATAAAAATGTGAACTCTTCTCAAAGTCACAATGCGCCATGTTCCGATCATATATCACATAATACGTTAGTAGTTTAGTCGGCCGTAAGTACTTTTGTCGTTGGAATTAGTCGGGATGCGGCCCAGGGAAAAAAATGAATTTACTTCATGTTGTTTATTAAGCGACGTTTGGTCCTGTTACCAAAACCTGAAGATGTCCTCAGTAAGAGGACGAAACGTCGCTTAATAAACAACATGAAATAAATTCTTTTTTTACCCCTGGGCCGCATTCCGACTAATTTTCTTTACGGAGTTTTCTTTAAAAATTCGCTAAAACCTGCCAAAATCAGGAACCCTCTTTGATAAAACTTAAACCCAAGCTGATTTTTTTTTTTTTTTTTTTTTCTTATTTTTTGCTGACTCCTCTGCTCTTCGCGAACGAGACGATGACGGCAGGTACCTACGAATTAGGGCGAAGGAATTCGCTACAAAAATAAAACAGACGTTTTTCGGGGTCTGAACAACAACAGCAAGGCCGTTTTTGACCTGATGAATGTGGGGGCTCTCGCGCTTTGTTTTTTAGGTCCTCCTTGTAAAGACCTCGTTTAATCACCCGCGGACTCGAAAAAGGTAAAAATGCGAGTCAGGAAGAAGATTTTTGAAACGAGGAAGGAGGAAAACCTTCTTTTTTTTCTTAATTAGGTGTTTGTTTTGGGTGAGATTCTTGTAGGTCGTGCCGTTTACTATAGTTGATTACGAGGTAGAACATCGTTAGCTCATTGAAATAAATTAATCATTGTCGTTATCTTTTTCTGCTATTAAGTTACGTATTGCATTGTTTTTTTTTTTCATTACTCAGTGAATGCCCGAATCGGAGATATTTGTCCTGAAAAACTTTTCAGAACTCATCTAATACTTCCTATTCGCGATTTCAAATGAGGATACGAAGGTTTGTGATTCCCTTGTAAATGGGATCACCCGGTTCAGGATTTAGTTCGAAATCGACCATTTGCACCACCCAGGTCCTGAATTGCTATCTGTGGAAAACTTTTCGTTTTATAATCTATTTTATAGGAAACTTTGCGCTGATTCCAAATATACCCTTTGTTCCTATGCCCAAAACGATTTTTTCGCGGAGTTTTCTACAAAAGTCGTCAAGAACACGGTTTTTATTGCATTTTCTTTTAAAAAAGGAAAAATGAGCAATTGCGTTCACTTCTTCCATTGATGTATGTATGTCCTATTAAAATAGTTTTAAATGCCACTTCCCGACGTCTAATTTTGATAAAGCTTGGTATGGGTGTAATCTGTAACATGGCGAGGATAAGGTAGTATCACGGGCCGCTGGTTATCTATTTGAAGTGCCTATCCCATGTGGTGCATCTCTTTTATTCCCTCTTTTAAATTATAAATTTGCAATAATGACTATATTATTACCAACATGAGGATGGAGGGGATCGCTTACACTAGCACAAGTGATCATGCCCTTCAAAAAATCCTCAGATGTCGCTGCACTGAGGCAATCCAGCGATATGCTGGACACACTCTTCTATTCACTGATGGCTCAAATACACCTGATGCTGTTGGCCTTGCTCATGGAGCCCCAACTTCCAAGTCACTAGACACCTACCACCAGTTGCGGTGTTCACAGCAGAGCTGTGGGCAGTGACACTGGCTGTTCGACACTGCCAATTATTTGGAGTTGGGAATTATGTGATTTGTAGCGATTCACCATCGAGGCGATTAGGGACTCACATTCTGATGATCCCCTAATAAAAAGCCTACATTGATCGCTACACCAAGCCACGACATTGGGCTCAATCGTAACTTTTATGTTGGTACTGAGCCATGTGGGTATTCATTGCAATGAGTGTGTAGATGCCCTTGCAAGAAGAGTCATTGGTGATAACTCCATTGATACGTTGCCTATAAGCATAAAGGATCAAATCTCCTACATGCAACATAAAGCCAATTCCATCTGGCATGTGCAATGGCAGGGTGAGATCACTCGTCTGCGTGTTGTCCTTCAGGACTTGAGCCCGGTGGGCCCTTTCGTAACCCTACTTCCATGGAGGGATCGAATAGTGGTCAACCGGGATGCCACTGGTCATACCCGTCTTACTCACAGAGCCCTACTTAGTGCAGAAGCTCGAGATGTTGTGTGTGGGAGGTGTGGGGGTGATCTGTCCATCCGCCACTTGCTGGAAGACTGTCCAGCCCTTGTGGACTCCGAGTCCACCATCAGCCCCATCAGTGGGTTGACGTTTTATCCGGACCAGACAAGGTCCGATCCCTGTTGTTGTACGTGAGAGCCGCTGAACTCTACTACGAACTGTGATATCTGATCTGTGATATATTTATATACATCTAGTCGTAGTTTTATTTCACATTGCTGATTGTATATAGTAGCATGTATACCGTTTTTAGCCTATTTTACATCTAGTCTTAGTTGTATTACTTTGTTTTTGGGGTTTTAAATTCACATTCATTGGGGGTTAACAGTGGTCATCACTGTACCCCTCAATTCTTTCCCCTCAGATTTGCCAGTGGAGTCCACGATGGCGCTCCTTTTTAGTCAAGGTTTTGTCAATAGTTCAGCCCTTAGGTTCAACCCTATAGTGTTGATCGGACGCGATGCCGATGTTACTGGCATATCCCCTGTCGCTAAATGATTTTTAAGCCCAATTTCTTAGAGAATGGTCCAATACTTTTTGAGAAAAGCTTCTGACGGCAAACGGCGGACGGCGTATGGACGGAATTTGTTAATTCGGTTTTTGGATTTCATGCATCTTGAAACGTAAACCAACAAATTTTGAGGGGAGGGGGGGAGGGGGGGGGGAGGGGGGGGGGTTAAAAATTGTTTCTTGGTCGATTACAAAGGTTAATTATTGAAAACAATAAATCAAAATCAACGCCACAGTATAAACAGGCAGTTATACGCATACACAGGGTCATCACGTGATTGAGATGATGCAATTCTGACGCTGGAATTGAATCAGTATTACGTTCCACACAGCTGCGCACGGACTATAACCTAATGCTTCTCTTCCCATGGATTCATTAGCGTTCAACCGTACGTGACGGATTGATAACCAATTATTTCCAATTATTTCAATCAGAGCATCAGGTTGGTATCAAAACATCCGATCAAACTTTCGAAGTTATTGAAGGAAAATCGATTGAAAACACCTCGCCTGGTGTTTCGGTATGATGTAGAAAAGTTTGAGCGTGGACCACCTTTTACCGGCACCTATAAAAACAAAAACGGACGGTAGACCTACGGTTCTACAGTCAGATCATTTAATAATGATTAATTTTACACATTATTAGTTCATTATGGTTACTTAGCAATATTACTTTATAACTGAGCGTAATAAATCAGCTTTCCTTGACACTACAGAGGCTTCGGGATTATGATATGCTGCGATAAAATGAGAGCATTCCAAAAAGTGGCTAACGATTTTCCTGCTATGAAAACTAAGGGAGTTACACTTCCCTAGTAACGCATTGGTTGTACGTGAAAATCAATAGGAAACCCCACCGTGACGTGATGCTCGTGACGTGAAGAAAACAAATGGAAACTTCCTGTTAATCATTATTAACTGATAAAAATGTCCGCTGCGTGGGTCACAAAAATAACACAATACCAATATGTGTTCGTCTTAGGAAGTTGAAATTTTATAGGAAGACTATCTGTTATATTAAGAGACGATTGATATGTTGGGTTCCATCCTGATAAGCAGAACGAGCTAAATTATGTCTTGTTCACCCTAGAAATTTCAAAGTTGGTAGGGAACCTCTTTGGGTCATCAAGAAACGAATAAACAATGTTCAATAAAGTGTTTTTTCTCTCCATTCAAAAAAAAAAAAAAAACGAATAAACTGATGGGCTCATCCCTGATCAGGTGAGTGTGCTAAATTCCCTCCAGTTCATCTTGGAAAGTTGAAATTTAATTGAGTGGCTCTCTGAGACTCGAGAGACCAATAAACTGATGGGCCTTTTTCTGATCAGCACAGCGATCTAAATCCACTCCTGTTCATCCAAGGATGTTGAAATGCTTGATAGGGAGACTCTCTGGAACACTAGGATAGGATTGAAATTATGGTCTCTTTTGTGATCAGCAGAGTGAGCTAAATTCTCTTCTGTTTATCGTAGGAAGTTGAAATTTGATAGGATAAACTCTCTAGGACATCAAGTGATGAACCAACTGATGGGCTCTTTCTTGATCAGCAGGAATGATTACCTTCCATGAAAATACGAGTTTGGGGTCGGTTTCTACGCATTCTTTTATGCTGAATCGAATGGTAAAACTTGCATATCTCCATATCTCCCAAACCCCGTTATAACCAAGTTTAACACTTTAACTCACAAATTTGAGTTCATTTGGTATGATAAATATAATGTGTTTTTAGGGGTGCAACTAGTGAGCTAAATTGTGAAACAAAAGTATAAAATTCGGTTATAACGGGGTTTGGGTGCTATGCAATTGTTTTCGATTACAGCGCTCGGAATTTTGACAGGTTTCTTAAGATTTGTCAAATTTAAACTTTCAGCCGGATTTCTATCCCACTAAACCTGCTCACAAAATTTTGAAGTGGTATCAGGGCGGTAGGTAGATAATTTAACGCTCTTTCCAAAGGCGTACTCTTTTTTTCTAATTTTTGGTTTAATTTCAGGTATTTATGGTTATTTAAGTGATATAAGGTTGAAAACACGAAAAAAATCAAGGGGAGTCGTGGGGGTCAGGGGGTGAAAAAATCGATTTTGAGTTTTATAGTAATTTGAATAATAGACTTTTTGTGGAATGAAAAAATGTAATTACCAAACTGTTTATTAACGTGGAACATATTGAAAACGATGAAGAAATGTAAGGTATCTGAGTTGGGTTTGCGCTCTAAAAGGCGCCTGCCTCGTATGATGGTCCACCTTCTGCTGTCTCAAATGTCAGCAAAATCTTTCATATCCACGATATCGAAGGAACTATCGTCCTTGAATTCTTTATAGGCTGCAATTCCAGCAGAGTTTCTTTGCCGACGTTGATTCGAAGCTGTTGAAGTCGTCAGGTGAACTGTTTTTCTTCTGCAGGGGAGGAGGCACCTAGGTTTTTTAGAATTGAAATTCTTCGCCCGCGGTATGATTTCCGATAAACGACTGGAGGCTTCCAAAATGGACACAAAAAGATGAAAGCGAACTTAGTAGAACTCAAAAAACAGCGGTAAAACACTCTGATAATAATACAACAGTAAACACAACTGTAAACAAGTTAGTACCTACAAAGTGATTGCTGATTGCTGTTGTTGTTATGGTTTTTCAGACTTCTTCTTCTCATTCTATCTCATACTTGGTCAACACATGGAACAATAATTCCACTCAGAAACGAAAAAAAGGAGATCACAGAGTACCTATCTAAAGTAATGGGGGAGACGCGAGCCGATGAGCGCGACCGCTCTATGGTCATCCCTCGGAAGTTCAAAAACTTTGAACGCGTTTTTCTCGGAACAACGTTTCTCGCCCATTAGGAACATTTATTTCGGGTTCTACTGAAGATACCCGCTTGATTCTATTTTTTTTATTTTTTTATTTTTTATTATTTGGAAGGAAAGTTTATGCTGAGAATGGTGTTTCCAACATGGATGAGCATTGGGTTGTGTCCGTAATAGAGACGATAAAGTAGAGCCAAACACCAACGTTTTTTGTTCCGTTTGTTTACTTCTGCCAGACAACAGTAACAACAATATTTCTGACACCATTTTGAAGCTTATAATACATCGAGCAAAATGGTGAAACTTTCAGTCAAATCGGTTGAAAAATGGGCGCACAGTGCGTACCGCAAGTACCCCCTTATTTACGTACTATTTTGACACCCCCACGACTTCCCAAAGTGAAATTACTCGGAAACGAAGCCTCTAAAAAAAGTCTAAGAGGCACTTTTTGTTGTAAATTAGTCGTAAAATCGATCCTTGGATTTTTGACCATTAGGTTTGTTACAATACAGGGTAGTTTACGATAAAATGTGTTAAAAATGAATGAAAACTGCTAATACATGACAATTCCAAGAATTTGTTTTTTCATAGTATAATAATGTAAAGAGTTTGTTTTGTTCAACAAAATGTATGACTAGATAACAATAGCTATACAAATTTTATAATATGTAGTTTAAGAGAAAAATAATACAAAATACAACATTTGAATGTAAGTTTTTATTTTTTATTTAATATTATTATTTTTTTTTTTTTTTTATAGAAAGTTTTTAAAAATATAAGCTGTCTAAATAAAGAAACGTGGAAAATGATGAAAAAAATTAAGTAATGTCACTAAATTTGTACATGAGGTAATGCTGCACGACCGGTTTTTTTATACGGGGATTCCCTGAAGTGCGAAACGTTAAGGGCGTCAACAACAAACCTGACCCAATAGAATCAAAACGAGGACCCCAGCAATTATCTCAATTATCGAACAACTTTCCTCCATCTCGACACGATTAAATCGCAGGATGGGTTCGGCGTACGGGGGAAATTCCCGGTGTCGCAAACGCAAGAATATAAAATCTAGAGGCACCGTAAGGTTCTCCGAAGGCTAATTTTATTCTCAGTAAGGCAGGCAGGTAAGGCGAGCTAGTGGGGAATAGAGGGCGTTAACCCCAGCGTTTTAAAAAACCCCATATATATAATTTGGTATTTGGCTGACTAGTGATATGTATCTATATCCAGGAGGCCGACATCTTGATTTGTCAATCTGCATCGTATGTCAACGGGCTTCACCAACAACTTGTGTTGTTTACTTCTTCTCATAAGTCTCTACGAAGATCCAGTACATCCTTATATCTATGTAGAGCTAGTTATTACCTACCAATTAGAAATACTGATTCTTTGTCAATTTCTTTCTAGAATTCTCATGAATAGGACCCAGCTCCTGGGTAGAAACATCGTGAATAAAAACTATAAACTCAAGACTAGACTGGCCATTCAACCTCCTGAATCTATACATATATATAGTGTATGGATTAAACAGCCCTACAATATTACATTAAACGTATGAATATTTGCAATTAGACACAAAGAAAAATAGAAATGGACATCACAAACTAGATTTTTATATTTCGGCTTAATGCCTTTTTCAAATAAGTATAGAACTGATAGTGAAGAAGATTTTGGGAAATTATGCGTTGGCAAGAAACCTTGAAAACTGGAGCCATGGGATTGTTGTTGTGGGAACGTATACCATTCTACTGGGTTGACATATTTACCTTCTAATATTGAGTCATGGAGATTCATATCTGCCCTCTGGGCATACTATGAGCCCCCTCCGACTTGAACAACTTGGTCTTGTTTTCATCAAGCTTGGTTTTTAGAAGGACCTTTCTCCCAAAACAATCGTCGCACAGAGCGTTATGTGAAGCAGCATGTCGACATACTAAGAGTTCCTGATTTTGTATCACTACTGCGTGCCTATGATTATTGACTCTAAGATTCAACCCAGTCTCCGCTTTTCCAACATAGCAGGTAGGGTAAGGTGGGAGCCGGAAAAAACCCCTACTATATTTTCAAAGAATTTTAGAGAAAGACCTTCATGCCTTTCATTTATTTAGAAAAGAGAGAGTTAAGAGGTAAGTAGAGTCATTACCACGAACTTCGTTTGTTTGCACAAGTGGTGAATACCTAATTTCTCGAAATTAGCAGGTACATATTAAATACTGACACGAGTGGGGTAGCCTCAACTCCGGGAACTCCATTTCAAACAACTCCACACTCCTCTGTGCAGTACTAACAAAGCCCTCCTAATGTGAGAACTTCAAGTCAAGAGAAAAATTAAAAATCTATCGTAAGTTCATGACTATCGATAGCTATATTCCATACTTGTGGACTATCGATTTATCGATAGTAACTATCGACTATCGCCCATCTACGTGCCTACATCTATGTACGTCGACATATTGATGTCAAAATCAGCCGAACCATCACGAAATTGCATTATTTACGCAAATTGTTTACGAAGGTTGAGGAGCCTGCGAAACGGGTTTCCTTCCTATCAACCTATGAAACTAAAATTTGGAATGGAGCTCCTTTGGATCATCTAGAGTACAATTAGGAAGTATGGAGGTGCTCTGGTAAGCTATGGGACCTCTGAGGCTGATTTCTTTCCTTATCGACTTGAATCGCTGAAATTTAGATAGAGCTCCTTCGGGACACCTCAAAAACAATTACGAGGTACGGAGTCGTACTGGCCAGCTGAGGGGCCTCTGGGACCAATTTCTATCCTTTTCAACCTACCGTTTTTTCGACAGTTTCTCTAAAATTTTCGACATTCATCAAAAAGCGTGAAATTGAGGGGTCCTGGAGATGAAGAGGTGTGAACCTTTTTGGGAGGCTGATGTACTGAATTCGGGGTTGGGTAGATGGGTATATGTTCCACAAAAATTCCTTATGAATAATACCAAGATCGGTGGAGTAATAAATATAGTACACGCGTGAAACTAAAATTGATAGAGACAGACAAAACTCCGGGACTAATGGACAGATTTTTATGAAATTTTCAAGGATTGTGCAGTTTAGCTCCTAGACGTTCCCCTATAAATTTCATTGCTGTTAGATTAATGATAATTTGTGTGCATGCGCAAACGTTAATTTCTTATGACGACTTATCAATCATTTCAACTTGTACGTCCATGTACCAACATGTGCTATACTGCCCACCCAACTTTGCAGACGTTTTTCCAAGGAAGCGTCCTTGGTTTGTCCTTTTTAACATGTATCATGTTTTAGCCCTGGGGTCCTAGCAAATTTGGCGAGTCAATTTTTTTCCGCGCACGAAACATATAGTGTTACAGTGATTTCCGCCTACAACCGAGTCGTTGCTAGGGAAATGGTACTTCGTCGTTTTTCATCCCACAAAATTCGTTGACCATTCGTTCGAAAGCTCTCGATTTATCCAACAATATTATGTTAACTACGGCGAAGTGCGTGTCCAACAAACTGAGTTATGAGCATGGTTATATAAATAATTGTTTACACACAGGTGATCATTCTCAATAATTGATATTGTGAACATGATTGCACCCGCTTGTTAATTTCTGATGTTTTCATAGAATTTCGAATCAATATCGAGGAGAAAACATGATACATGGTTGAAATTTTTGGTTCTAGAACAGAAATAATTATCTGCGAAAAATTGTTTCAACACAAATGTTTAAAATTTGAATTTTGGAATAAATATGGATGATACTGCTTGCTGATCTGTGAGAAGCTGGAAGTGCCGCCCAAGAAGGAAATGTCGCCACTCTCTGACTGCATCTACAACTGCATAGGCTGCCTCCTTTTTAAACTAAATGTCCTGGATTTGAATGTTTTCATACGGTAAGCCTATTCCAGGCAGATTGCAGAGTTGTGAATATCGTTATCGGAAGATGACCGGAAAGCCAGAGCTTATCATTCGAAATTCGTCAAGGAAAGGGGTCGCTGAACGGTTCGGGAGCTGACATAGAGGCAGAAGCTGACCACGCCCAATCGAATGTAAGTTGAGTTGGTCCTGAAGGGGACCTTGTTGCTCAATATCACGGCGCTACTGAGGAGGAAGGCCGGCCAGCTGACTCCCTCCTATACCGCTGGAAGAGAGCGTTAGCCTCAATGCTGTTACGAAGTAAACCACTCTCGACGGAGTTGTGGAAATCCAATTCAAAACGGAAGTTATTGAAAAACGTCGTCTATTTCCACAAAGTTTCTCTCTCTCTCTCTCTCTCTCTCTCCCTCCCTCTCTCTTACCCGATACTGTAGCAGTGTGAATGATGATTTGGCGGGATTAAATAGACGGGCACAAACACATGGTATGATGATCAACCAGAAAAAAACTAAAATCATGATGCTAGGCAACCAAAACATTTTGCGTAATGCGAATAGTAAGGGTTCTCCTAGTTTTTATTTGAACAATGTATGTTTGGAAATATTCAACGAAGTTAAGAACTTGGGGATCATCATACAAAATGATTTGTCATGGGAATCGCAGGTGAATAGCATTTTGGCAATACTGTTTTTACTCGTAAGACTATTTATCAGTTTCGGAGAATTGCCATTGATTTTCCAACTAACGTACGTAAGCAGTTGGTCGAGACTCTAGTTTTTCCTTTTTTTGATTATGCTACAGTGGCCTACTGTGATGTTAAAGCAGAAAACGTAGATTGACTACAAACGGCCCAAAATGCAGCGATAATGTTTGCACTCCGGCTTAGGATGGATCAACACGTTACGCCAGAGTACAGTAGACTTGGTTGGCTTAAAATTGCGGAGAAAAAGAAGTTATCCGTTGCGACCATGGTCTTTAAATTACTTAAATTCCAAAAGCCCGAATATCTGTATAGAATTTATTTTTATGACAAGTGTACACAGTAGAGAAACACAGAACGTTAAAAGACTATTGCAAACTCCAGCTCACAGAACAAGAACGTTTGAAAGATCATTCCTAGCGCAAGGGACAAAACTATTTAATAACAACTTTGAACTGTTTAACCTTAATAATAAAATAGAAGTGTTCAGAAAACAGTACAAGGATATATTGTTGAAAACATATACTTACTGAACCTTAGATTGTAGGTATTCCGTTCCTGTTCATCTAATCAAAGAGATGCAAAATTCTTTTTCGAAATTGATTCAACTTTGTACTTTATAATTACTTTTCACCTTAGTTGTGTGATGCCATAGGGATTTTATTGTGTTTTCTTATCAGTGAGTTGTGAGAAATAATGTCGAACACCTTTCAAATTTTTATTTTTATAGTAAATTTTTTTCATTTGTAGTCTAAGATTTGTAATATCTTTAGAAGAATGAATTATTTGATTTACTTATTTACTGTTTGATTGTATTGAAGGAGGAATGAATTAATTTTGATCCTGGGGGGATGGAAGAGAGAGCTTTAAGGCCCTAATTCCTCCAGGTGGCTAAATAAAAAATTTCAATCTCTCTCTCTCTCTCTCTCTTTTCACCTTATTTTTCGACCGTCCACTTCTTCCAGTCTTAGAATGCTCTGAAACGGATTTGTTTTCAGTTTATGTTATTATTATTATTTTTTTTTTTTTTTTTTTTTTTTTTTTTTTTTTTTTTTTTTTTTTTTTTTTTTTTATGCTCATGCTTGGGTTGCCCTACACTCCCATGGATCAATTCTAATAGGTCGGCACTCTTATATACTAAGCCTTGCCCGTATGACCTAGCTTCTGAAGGATGTCCTGAAACACGCGTGAAACCCAAACGGTTGTGATAGAGTAAGCAAGATATCTTGTGTAGTAAGTGGATAGCGAAATCCGCAACTTCATTTGCGGATTTTATATCATGAATCATGATTCGGATTTTCTGAATGTTATCTTGGGAGCGTAGTGTGTCAACTCTCTCTCATTCATGATCCACTATCTCAACTACCTACCGCGTCCTGATATTAGAAAGTGTCGGATGTCGCCAATTACGGTTACGGTAAAACCTTATAACAGGACTCAATTCCGCTCAAAGCTTCTATAAATACAGGCGCTAATGGCCAACTAGGTTCAGCTGACGAGACTATTTGGGGGGCTGACGCCAATATAAGCGATTCAGCGGAAATATTGAATTGCAGTAGTAAAATTTTGATTTCTCTGATTGCCCAAGAGCCGAAACCGAAAAGTTCCAATCACCCAGAGAAATTGTTTACAACAAACGTTAAGTGGGGGAAAAAACTTGTTCTAAAAGATATTCAGCAATTCAGAATAAAATTTGGATTTTTAGCTTTTTTGCAGATTTTATCGATTTTTCAGCAAATATTAATGAAATTTGAGTACCAAGAATTTTCAGCAAAATTTTATACACCAACTTTGTTGACTAAAATTCTGCTGAAAATATTATTTTAACGGGTTTTACCACTTCAGCCATTTTTAGTGATTGTTGCGTGGAAAACGCTTTTCCCGGGACCTGACAAGTGAAAAATTCAACGAAAAAACGAGATTAAAGTAGTGATGGATCTAATTTCTTTGCTAAACCTATGAACTGAAATTTGAAATGGAGCATGTTCTACGTTCAATCAATGTATAGCCAAGGCTCAAGATGAAACCAAAAGAGCGTCTGGGAAATTTCAGCACGTTTTTTGAAATCTGGACAGAAAATGTTGGTCAACAAACTTATCCTTTCATTTGTAAACCTGTTTTTTTTTTTTTTTTTTTTTTTTTTTTTGGCACTAAAACGAATTTATTTTCTAGATCCTAAGGAGAGTTATCGTCTGGAATGACGCATAGGTACATATAAAAATATATATGTAGATTAAGCCTTGTTTATGTGATCTAGGTCAAGTTATCACGATTCGTAGCGTAACCAAACTTTGTCTGTTTGTCCTTCCGTCCATCCCATCCAGACTCGGCCCCAGGTCACCTTGAGACTTCCGGTTCTGGTTTATTATTTCCAATAATAAGCCTATGTGATCGTGTAGCAAAAAAATTTTATAACCCCCCCCCCCCCCCTCAAACTTTGTCACTTTACGTTTCAAGGTGCGTAGAATCCAAATTTGAAATTTCCGTCCGCCGTTCGCCGTCCGCCGTCCTGGCCATAAAAGGCCTAAGAATTTACTTAAAAACCCCGTTCTTTCGCACATAGACTCCATTTGGGGTCTAGTTGGTCCTAACGTTTAACCATCCCGATCGCTTTACGGCGAAAAAAGTGTCTTTTTCGAGGTTTTGAGTGTTAGACTGCCTGGCACGCTTGGCAGAGGGTCACGGTGGATGGTGAGCGGGGGGTGGAATGAGAGGAGGCGCCGCTGCACCTTGTGGTGTCTGGGTTGACCAGGGGCGTAGCAGAGGGGTGTAGGAGAATGGATATTTATTACTTTTACGTGTTATACCTATATAATACACCGCGGCACCTTGAGGTGGGTACGGCGTTCCTTCGAGGCATGAATATATGTTTTTTCTAGGTCATATTTGTGTGTTAATACCAATGCTTTTCCTACGCATATTTAATAACATATCCTCTCGCCTTTTCGATACGTACTTAGATAATGCTATTATTAAGGCAATAACTATTTGAATTGATAGGAGCTCAAATCGAGAAATATAAACATGCGTATATATATAATTATAGAAGTATAGGTTGTGGAAACTCGAAATAGGACAGGCCAAGGAGTCTGGACGGGCCTTATGACGTACGCAAGACAACTAAAACTACGATCATACTCAATTGAAAAAATAATAAACCTTTGTGAAATAATTTGCAGCGTTTTTCTAAATGATACTGTAAAGGGTAATTATTTTCCCATTTGGAAAAAAAGTGAGTCCTCTGATCGAAAGGTTAAATATCATTCATAATGATGGCAAAATAGTGGTTTTAAAAGTGGCAAATTTTATTGAAGGAGTTTACATGGGTGTTTTTCGCGTAACCAAACAACGTTTCTTTTAGAAGAAGTTAACTAATAGTTTGGTTATGCAGCAAGATTCGTGTATTGGATTTGGAAAATTTTTTCGATCCTACCCCTGGATCGGTTTTGTTATTGGTATGTTTTAGGCAATATCATCCCGTGTGATTTAGTTCATATTGCTCCTTCTCACCCTTTCGGAGAGTGGGGAAAGTTCTGAATCAACATTGCTAGCTAAAGGTGGATCCCACAGGCTCTGATTCCTTGCATACGCTATAAGACGCCTTGGCGCGCGTACGACACCTCCATACTGTGCTAACAGATGCCAACAGATTCCTTCCTGATTTTGGTATTTGTTCGTTGCAGCCTTCGTTTTTGGCACGTGACAGCCAACTTCGCTGATCGAGCATCTCTATCTGATGTACGCATCTGCCGCCTGACGAGACCAAAAATTACACAACAAATTCTTAGCAAATAATCCCTTAAATTTCAAGTCGATAGTTCCATATTTGTGTCACAAACGTACAGACAGACAGACGAACACACAAGTTGAGGTAGAGCCCCACTATACAATACAGAAATAATAAACCGTTACGTAATAATTTGCAGCATTTTTTTCCACTTGCTCGGGTTGAGCTACACCTCCCTGGATCAATTCAAATTGGCCGTTGATGTACTGAAGCCTTGCGCATGTGACTTAGGTTCTGAGGGACGCCCTAAAAAAAGTCAAGTTGACACGATTCGCAGCGTAACCAACGCTGCAGGTAAGCTATGTGCCACACCCAACTTGGCAGAATTTTTTTATATGAAGTACTTAGTAGATTTTGTTCACATTACTCCTCCTCGACGCTTCAAAGAGCTGGGAAAGTTTTGGATCAACATACCCAGCTAGGTGGATCCCACAGGTTCTGATTCCTTGCATACGCGATGAGACGCCTTGGCGCGCGTACACCTCCATGCTGTGTTAAGGATGCCAAAAAATTCCTTCCTGATTTTGGTATTCGTTCGGGGAAGCCTTCTTTTTTGGCACGGGACGACCAACTTATACGGCTAGCATCTCCATCTTATGTAAGCATCTACTACCCGACGGGGGGTTCGCTCGCCTCACAAAAGATCCCATTTCCAATCATTGTGAAGTACAATAACTCGAACAATGAACTTCACTCCCTTACCTCCCCAAGTGCCGTTAGAGTTTTGGCCTCGATATTTGTTCCTGTTTCCAGCCTAGGTAGTTTCTTTTATATCAATTTTTGGGACTTAAAAGAGGATGTTCGTGATAATAATTTTCAATGATATGTAATAAGCATATCATTTTAACATTAGAAATGTTAATCAATTCGGCTCCAAAATTACACGTTATAAAAATATCACTATGGATTAATAGAGGATTACAGCCTCTACTCTCTTAAAATGCTTCGTAACTTCTATAAAATTGAATGACTATTCCAGTACTTTTTAATGTATCATCGAATTTACATTATAGTTGTACAACGCAGGGTAATCTGCCAGTAACTCAATGTACCTAATATTTACTATCGTTTACTTGAATTCCGATAGAATTGTTATTCTTGTGAAATGAACAATATTATTTTGTAAACTTTCAGATTCTATATGACTATCAATGAACTCTCTCAATTTCTTAAATAATATCGTCATGCTCGTTTTTGTTTTGCAACGTTGGTCGCTATATTCATTTGGGTTCGGGTGTAACAAACACGAGTTGCTGTGGCCCACAGGAGGTTAGTTAATTTACTTTCTGGAACCGTAACATAATCAGTTTCACGGAATAATGCAACGACTTGGAATTTATGAGTGGGAAACCTGTGGAAGTCATGAGATCACTAGATCACAAAGACAGATAACTTTTGATACTCGAAAATCAAAATTTTCGGCGTAATCTGGATTTTGAAGAAAATATATTTTTTCAACTCCAGCAAGTGAAAAAATTGCTGTGCCTTAGTAGAGTCTGAACCAAATATTAAGCCATGAGGAATCGTTTCAGAATGCCACAAACCGATTTCAATGAAGAAATTTTTGGAAAATGATGATTTTAAAATTTTTAGAGGCATTGCAATAGCCTTTTCTACAAAAATGCGCTAAACTATAAACTCAAAATTTAGAAACAATATTGTGCAATGTCGGGGGTTCTAAATTCCCATTCTCTGAGGAAGGAGCAGACTCGGAATGTCGGTTAGTTATTTTGGGTGGTAGCATAAAAGTTTGGTTCAAATTTGGATTACTTTCAAACGTGAAAGCATTCGATTGTTTTCAATAATTCTGTCTTTCCTCGAACCAATAAAATTGTCATTCTAAACCAGCATAAATTCAATGATATGCAACTGTGGGCTGGAAAAGTAACTTTACTGTGCTGAAGTGCACATTTTAAGTGTTGGGCTGTCCAAAAGCCTCTGCTTTAGCCATTTGTCACCTAATATCTCAATCCTGTGGGATGTCTTGATCCGTTTCGCCCCGACCCACTATAATCATCATTCATTTCCAGCAATGATTCAGTGATATGCGATTCTGTGCTGGAAATGCTGGACAAGCATCTCAACAGTGCTATAGTATATATCTTATCCGACAGTTATTCGAATTGTCGATAGTCTTAGTTTGGCAGTTGGGAATAATAATGACGCACAAGAATTTTGGGGAAATTGTACCTATGAGGTGGTTTGGAAAGTGGGGAAGAGTAACAGGGATTGATCGGAATCAACCTCCCATAACCGGCCGAAATCGAGCATTTAACGCGGAACTCCGATGGTGAAATTCAATATTACGACTACGATCTGTTGAACTCGGATCAAAATCTTGGTGCAAGCGGCCCTAGGAGGTTAAAGCCAATTTTCAAAACCACAAAACGGTATTTACAATAGGTGATGAACAATCATGGAATGAAAGAGAGAGTGAAATACTGGGAAAACCTGGCCTGAAATAGGAAAAACTATGTCTCAACGAAAAAGGTGACCGAACTAGTTGGCAATCCCAAGAAAGTCGTTAGTAGTTACTAGATGTGAAAATGTGGGCCCATTACCTGGCTAGGTGTATTCCACTTCAATATCACTTGAAGAAAACTGCTGAATGCCGAACACATCATGTGCTACTATGATACTTGGTTGGATCAGATGGAAATAATGACATGCATGATCCTCTTTCGATGATATTTCCAAGGTGGCGAATACCCATCTCGTCTAGTTTGCGAAAAGATGGAGGGCCGATTTTGTCGACGCTGCCCAGGCTACAATTCTCAACCGATTTCCGAGATTCTTTATTTTTTCGATCCCGATTTCAGTCTAGTTGTGCAACGAAATCCCTGATGGAAAAGGGAGAATGGAGGGCGAAAAGCCGAAAAAACGTGGTTTTCTTTCGACAAATTTTGTCGACCCACCCAGGCTAAAATTATCAACCAATTTTCGTGATTATTATTTGGTTCGAATTCAATTTTAGTCTAGTTTTGCAAAAATCCTACGCCGGTAGCTCGATTTCGGTTTTTGAAATAGCTTTTTTTGCCAATATCAGACTTTTGAATAAAATTTTTACAAACTTCTTTGTGAAATTGTGAAAGTTTGTATACTTACGTTTTTGGGGTCACTTTACTCGAATATGCAGTCAAAACAATTTGACAGCAACAACTTTTGACAGTTTGGAATCTCAAATCGTCAAAATCCTGTCAAAAAATGACAATTTTTTCAAAATTGATTGTAAAATTATGAAAATTCGTAGTTTTATGTTTTTTGAGTCGCTGAACTCGAATTTGCTTTTTTGTTGAATTTAATGAAAATTTGAACACAAATACGTAAAAATACAAATTGTAATAATTTTACAATGAATTTTGAAAAATTGTCATTTTGTTACATGATTTTGACGATTTTGAGATTCTAAACTATCAAAAGTTGATGCTAATGACTTGTTTTGACTGCATATTCGAGTTCAGCGACCGCAAAAACTTAAGAATCCGAATTTTCACAATTTTACAAAGAAGTTTGTGAAAGTAATATTCAAAAGTCTGATATTGGAAAAAAAAGCGTTTTTCAACAACCAAAATCGAGCTACCGGCGAAGGTTTTTGTTATGCAAAAAATCTGAAAAAATTCAGGTGTCATTGTTTTGAAATTTTAAAACAAATTTTGGATGGAATTCATCAAAATTCCACATTTCTCAAAATAGCGGGCACCCTAGTGATGAACTATCGTGGAATGAAAGAGAGAGTGCAATACTGGGAAAACCTGGCCTGAAATAGGGAAAACCATGTCTCAACGAAAAAGGTGACCTAACTAGTTGGCATGCCCAAGAAAGTCGTTAGTAATTACTAGACGTCAAAATGTGGGCCCATTACCTGGCTAGGTGTATTCCACTTCAATATCACTTGAAAATTACCGAAAGCCGAACGCATCATGTGCTACTGTGATACTTGGTTGGATCAGATATAATATCCTTGGAAATGATGATATATGCATGATCCCCTTTCGATGATATTTCCAGGGTGGCAAATGCCCATCTCGTCCAGTTTGTGAGAATATGGAGGGCCAATTTTGTCGACGTTCCCCAGGCTACAATTCTCAACCGATTTCCGAGATTCTTTCTTTGTTCGATCCCAACTTCAGTCTAGTTGTGCAACGAACCCTGGAAATTATAAATTCTCTGACGAAAAAGGGGGAATGGAGGGCGTAAAACCGAAAAAACGTGATTTATTTCGACAAATTTTGTCGACGCCACTCAGGCTAAAATTATCAACCGATTTTCGTGATTGTTATTTGGTTCGATTTCAATTTCAGTCAAATTTTGCAAAAAACCTTGGGAATTTGGGATTTGCTGTCGTGGTGAGGGGTAGAGGGGATAATTACCGATTCATTCAAGCTCTGCCCTGGCTACAAATCTCGACCGATTTTCGCGATTCTTATTTTATTCCATTATAAATGCGACATAGTTTTGGAGCGTGTCAGCGATTTCAAATTTCATCATAGGAGTTGGTAAATGGAGAAGGTAATAGTGATAAATTGTGAAGTTTTAACGATTCTCGTCTGATTTTCGTGATTCTTTTTTTGTTCAACTATGAATTCGGTCTACTTTCAGAAGGTATATCAGGAGTTTCAAATTTAATTATGGAAGGGGGCAAATGGAGGTGGTAATAGTAATAAGACATGATGGTTTAACTAATCTCGTCAGATTTTCGTGATTCTTTTTTGTCTAACTATGAATTCGGTCTAGTTTCAGAAGGTATAGTAATAAATCATGATGTTTCAACTATTCTCGTCAAATATTGGTGAACTTTTTTATTTATTTATTTTTTATTATTATTTATTTTATTTTTTTTTATTTTTTTTATTTTTTTTTTTTTTTACAATTATGAATTTGGTATAGTTTTGGAAAATATGTCTGGAGTTTCATACTTCATGCTGGAAGTTTAATGATGGAAATTTACTTTCGGTGGAGGGGGCTAATGGGGAAAAGGTATTCCGCGAAAACCGTGATATTTTTTTTTTTTTTTTTTTTTAAATCTTATTTTAACTTTCACCAAACTTATATAAAATCCATTTATAGGGACGTCCCTGCGAAGCGTGCATTACTTATACTAGTATCGTTGGTGATATGAAAAAAGGGCGAATTCCACGTTTTTCGGAAAATGACTTTTTTTCACCAAAGATCATGTTTCGGCAAAGCCCTAGCGATTGTATTTTCAAGGTAAACCAAACTTGGTCGCCCAAGACCAAGTTTGGTTATTTTTTGGTAATTTTTTCGTGTAACCAGAACTTAAAATTCCTCAGTGAAAGCGACATAATATACGAGTACATTCGGTAATATTTATTATTTCCCGTTAGATTTCAAGCAGATTTTCATGTCATTTTTCATTACAACAACGGACATTATTTATCTGCCTTCAGTATTTTGTGTATTATTTTCCAAGCAGATGTTGTTTAAAAGAGAGGTATTTTTGGATTTTAAGGGGGGTCACTTGTTGATCGGGGGTCAGTAGTGCGGGGGTCACTTGTTGAATTTTCCACCATTTGATTGTCACTTCTCAAACTTCGTCTGATACTTGATAATCGAATTTGGTACTTTTCCGTTATACCCCCCCCCCCCCCCCCCCCCCCCCCCCCCCCGCAGTCAATTTGTCTTCAACACGCCCGCCCGCCCGATGTTTCTAGGCATTACTTCTTACTTAGATTACGTTATGTATTTTTGAGATGCGAGCTTGCGAGTATCCAGACCGCCAAAGTATGCACATCATTCTGACATACATGTCCAACTAATCTGTATTTTTACTAAGGGATTGACTAGGTACTTGATGTAATGTAATTTTGAGATGCGAGCTTGCGAGCATCCAGACCACCAACCTATACACAGCATTCTGATCTATTTGTGCGAATTCATGTGCATTCTACTTGTGCGAATTCGTGGCAGTTCCCGCGAGATCTAAGAGAATGCGCTGCGCGTCCGTCGCTTCGGCGCCAGGCGTTTATTCTCACGTTTTCGAATTGTTATGGTTGGCGATAGATGAGGATCCGGGAACCGGAAAATTATCTTCTCCGAACATAGCACATATGCTATTAGTACGAGTTGTATCTCTTATGGTACTGTCACACCCCTCTCTCTCTCTATGAGTGCGGACTTTGGCCCCCATTGCACTTCTGGGGCGATCTAAGTTCGTTACAAATTCATGTTGAGGCAATCAAACCACAACCACGCCAATTGGTTTCAACAAATCCTCACCGACATCGGCAACTTCTGAAAACACGGTAATTCTTTTTTTCCTTCTTTTTTTTAAATAATATAATTTCTTCCCACAGCTTGAAATTGTCACCAATTGTATGTAATCTAAGTAAGAAGGAATGTCTAGAAACATCGGGCGGGCGTGTGGAAGACAAATTGACTGGGGGGGGGGGGGGGGGGGGGGGAATAACGGAAAAGTACCTCAAATTTAATATAATTCAAAATTATGTTCTATCTTTCGAAGGTATTCCCAAGGTCGCATACACCGATCTCCCTCACTTTTCTAGAAAGTGGGAGAGGGGGGGAGGTTTTGAAAAAACCTTCGTTTTAGGTGAATCCTGAGGGGCTGATAGCTACATAATCAAGAATCGTCACCTCTTGTCACCTGGAATTTCCATAGGTGATGTGGATCATCTTGACTCGTCTTTCCTGAACCGATTACAATTACCATTCTACAACAGTTATAAATCAATGATGTAAAACACACGAAGGAAATCCGCGGGTTGAAGAAGAGAAATAGTTGGGATGACTGCAAACTAATAGGGTTTTATCCCGGCCGGCGATCTTTCTTGGTGATTCTCTCGTTCCTTTACGACGTTCGCATTCCAACGTTGGATTAGACGAGGTTGAACAACACAATGCATTTTTAAAGTCAAGGCCGAGTCGTGAGTAACAGGAAATAACGTGGCTTGAGTGGAGCCCCCCTCCCCCTTGCGAATCCTAATTTCTGATTCTCCAATCAATTTTGGACTAGGTATGCTTTCCCACACGTTTTAACATGAACTCTCATTAATTGGAGTGAGTACGCAGCATTAATTTGGGGTATTTCGTTCGCGAAGTTTCGTGGAAAATAGAGCTGTAGCAATGGATCCGAGATGGGAATAAAGAAGACATGAAGAGATGAGGAGCCAAAATGGCCAGAAAAAAGGGAACTACTCCGAAGTAATACTAAATAAGTGGTTCCGATGTAGTTCTCTATAAGAAGAGAGAGTGGTGGTTTTTAGTTGGTATGACCTAAAAGCCCAAAAAGAGAGAATCCAACTGTTGAGGAGTACAGTCACTCTTCTTCGTTCATAAAGAATTTTCCCCACTCCACAAAAGAAGAAGGCATTTTAAAATAAAAACTTTCGAAAATTTCCTTCATTGAAATCCATTTTGAGGCATTCTAAATCAAATCCTAGAGTTAAATGCTTTTTCATATGTATATATATGTGAGTGTGTGTGTGTGTGTGTGTGTGTGTGTGTGTGTTTTCTTCTTCAGAGCTCCTCCATATCCCTACCCGCTGGCGATTAGGGAGCAGGCTCGTGTCTCCCGACCCTTCAAATCACGTCTAACCCATTATGAACACAATAGGAAATGAGATATATATCGAGTTATATACGAATTCGAACGCTGAGTAATTACTATATCAGGATGCTTATAGTACTGTAGAAGTAGGTTTTTAACATACAGCTGTCTAATCGTGAAAAACTTGGCAATATCAAATTATTCGTTTGATGGTGTTCTCCTAGGTAATTATAGCATAATACCTAGGGATATAGGTGGATATAGGTGGATATAGGTACCACCCTATGCTATTATCCAGCATTGCAATAACGATTGTATCATACTGTAGTATATCAGTTTTATTTTGTCTGTCGGCATTAAGAGCCTTAGGTTATACAACACATAAAAGTAATTTTTAATTTTATCATATGTTTAGTCAATATGTGCTATAAAGTTTAGCTCGTCATCGAGAAATAAGCCCAGGTACTTATGCGCCCCAATACGCGCAACTGCATCGCTAGAACATAAGGAATTAGAATCACATCTACGTAAGGTTAAAGCAGGTTCTGTTCTTCGACTGTATTTTTGTTACTACCATACCTATATGATTAATTTAGTCTTTCTTGAATTTAATTCAAGGCAATTCTTATAAAAACCATTCGCAAATCGATTGGTTAGCTGTGAGAAACACTTCTTCCCACGTGGTTCCTTCAACCTTACGGCCGTACGTTATTTACATAAATCATTTATGTAAATTAAGAACAACAAAGGACCTAGCGTGCTTCCTTGAATTACTCCAAAATTTTAGGTACATTCATCGCTTGTGTTATCTAAAATGGGCGTACACGGCTCTGCGTTTCAGCTCATTATTCCTGCCAAAAGTGCAATTTGTACGTTCTCTCTGGGTCAATTGAAGAATGTAAACTAAGAAAACACAAAACAACTAATCCACCTTCTCCAACGACTTCTTTCCCCCTCCTCTCTCCTATCGAAGATTGTTTTTGCTCTGCAGCCATCGAATTATCTGCTTGTAAGTTCAAGAATGCGGTTAGGTCTTACGGTTGGGTCAGTGAAAATTTTGCGTTCTGAAAAAAAATGTATAATTGTTTTGGAGACTAAATACTTGAAATATTAACCATAAAATTACGAAGCAGTCAACAATTCGTTCTTCTAAGCGTTAATTTTTGTTTTTTCCCAGCAACAAAGGTTCACTATTGAGAGAATAATCCAAATGGTCAAAATTATCACACACAACACAAAAAATGTCTAATGTAATACGTAAACTAAGTGGCCCTACTTTTGCATCTAGAAAATAACAAAATTAATAAGTATTTCCTCCTCGTTTATTATTACACAAATGAAAGAGTGGTGATGATTCCCTTGGTGAATTGAAGGGAATAGCTCGGACTACCCACGAATTAAGTGTTTACAGCTCCGCAATTTCCTGCGAGCTCAGCTCTCACGTCCAAGCAGTTACCTGTGTGGACTTCCCAGCTCGGCTATCTGAAAGGGGATCAGACCGGGTTTGGCGGAGAATTAAGTTATCAGGAGGTTGCGAATCGGCCAAGGGGTTTTAAATGAATTTTGAATCGGTTTCTATTTCGCGGAGGAACCATACGTACTGAGATAATCGGCACGACGCACAGTGGTTCAAACCCCCAATCTAGCTAGACAAAATTCAATCTCCGAGTTGAAAGATACAGATTTTGACATGCATTCTAATAGGTTTGGACTATTGGAATTCAAGGCCGTTATCAATTACTACCTAACGTGTCAGTGTATGCTCAGGAATGCGGAAAATCTACGATTTATAACAACTTGTTACCAGTTTGGCTCAACAGATCAAGGATTGGCTTAGTTATTCAGTCTTACTTGGCACACGGGAAATCGTCCATGATGATCTACATAAATAGAAGTAAGCAAAAAATTATTGATCACTTGGATGGGTATTACTTTTAGCATGAAATAAGTACATTTTTAAGATTTTGATTACTAAAAATGTAGTGCGAGGAGAGATCTTCAATTTTGTATATAGGGAGCGCAAAACATGGAAAATGTGTGCGAAATGCAAATTATGAGTTTTTGGAGGTATTCAATTGTCACACGTGATACGTGATTATGGGGTAATTTTTCTCGCATGATCACCATGACGTTTGTTATGTATCAACTGTAATTGATAGGTTCTTACTTGTAAAATCACTGAAAAGTCGAAATTTTGGTGCGTTTTGCGCAATTGAAGAAACTAATAGAAAATAAACTGGTGTAGTAGCATTCAACTTGTCGGAAGGCTCGGTTGTAAGTGGAAATAATCAGAAAACCAACCGTAACGCTTTTTTTAACGCTTTTATTTAACGCTTTTTTTACGCTTTTTTCGTTGATGTGCCACAGTAAAGACATAAGTCAAACGCTTGCATACGAGTCTGTAACACACTGGGACATTTTATGTCTTTAGGTGCAGACTCGTATGTGTTGCAGACTCGTATGCAAGCTCTAAGAGAAACTCAGCTGATCCGGACAATGGGCATCGTCAAGTAAATGTCCTAAAGAGGCTACATACGAAATTACAGCTTCCTAGAAAGTATAGAAATTACCTATTAAAATGATTTAACCACCGCTTCACAAATCAAACCGTTTTCGCAATATTCGGATCACCTGCTATGAATCAAATCATCGAAACACCAGCTCAATGAAATCATCAGAAATTAACAAGCAGTTGCAATTATGTTCACAATATCAATTATTGAGAATGATCACCTGTGTGTAAACAATTATTCATATAACCATGCTCATAACTCAGCTTGTTGGCCACGCACTTCGCAATAGTTAATATAGTATGGTTGGATAAATCGAGAGCTTTCGAACGAATGGTCAACGAATTTTGTGGGATGAAAAACGACGAAGTATCATATCCCTAGCAACGACTCGGTTGTAAGCGGAAATCATCACAATTATTGGCGCTACTTTCATCTCACTTTATAGTCTCACTTTTCGGCGGGGGATCCATCGCTAAAACATGATTCCATGTTAAAATTATTGATCACTTGGATGGGTATTACTTTTAGCATGAAATAAGTACATTTTTAAGATTTTGATTACTAAAAATGTAGTGCGAGGAGAGATCTTCAATTTTGTATATAGGGAGCGCAAAACATGGAAAATGTGTGCGAAATGCAAATTATGAGTTTTTGGAGGTATTCAATTGTCACACGTGATACGTGATTATGGGGTAATTTTTCTCGCATGATCACCATGACGTTTGTTATGTATCAACTGTAATTGATAGGTTCTTACTTGTAAAATCACTGAAAAGTCGAAATTTTGGTGCGTTTTGCGCAATTGAAGAAACTAATAGAAAATAAACTGGTGTAGTAGCATTCAACTTGTCGGAAGGCTCGGTTGTAAGTGGAAATAATCAGAAAACCAACCGTAACGCTTTTTTTAACGCTTTTATTTAACGCTTTTTTTACGCTTTTTTCGTTGATGTGCCAAAGTAAAGACATAAGTCAAACGCTTGCATACGAGTCTGTAACACACTGGGACATTTTATGTCTTTAGGTGCAGACTCGTATGTGTTGCAGACTCGTATGCAAGCTCTAAGAGAAACTCAGCTGATCCGGACAATGGCCATCGTCAAGTAAATGTCCTAAAGAGGCTACATACGAAATTACAGCTTCCTAGAAAGTATAGAAATTACCTATTAAAATGATTTAACCACCGCTTCACAAATCAAACCGTTTTCGCAATATTCGGATCACCTGCTATGAATCAAATCATCGAAACACCAGCTCAATGAAATCATCAGAAATTAACAAGCAGTTGCAATTATGTTCACAATATCAATTATTGAGAATGATCACCTGTGTGTAAACAATTATTTATATAACCATGTTCATAACTCAGTTTGTTGGCCACGCACTTAGCAGTAGTTAACATAATATGGTTGGATAAATCGAAAGCTTTCGAACGAATGGTGAACGAATTTCGTGGGATGAAAAACGACGAAGTACCATTTCCCTAGCAACGACTCGGTTGAAAGCGGAAATCATCAAAAAACCAACCGTAACGCTTTTTTCAGCGCTTTTATTTAACGCTTTTTTCGTTTATGTGCCAAAGTAAAGACATAAAGTGTCAAAAGTCGTAGTCGCTCAGAGTCACTCATATCTGGAACATGGAATATATAGGTGGTATGCCTACAAAGAGAATCAGATGAAAATCGTTTGCCTCTTTTTGCCTTTAGTAAGGTTATGTGTATTGTCGTAGGAGAAGAAAGCAAGATTTCATAGTATGTTTACAACTTATCTTCGCAAACAAGTCTTGCGTGTAGTCCAATACCTTTAAAACAAAGTACTGAGCTGTGCTAGGTCTCATTTTACGCATATTTGCATCGGGAATTTGTTCTAATTTGCTCCTGACTTAGTTATTTCAGAATTTAAAAACGATCCGACGTCCAGTTTGAAAAAATGGACAAAAAACTGGCGCACGTGTAATTTATATATATGTGAGGCGTTTGTTCCCTCCCATTCAATTATTCCATATTGAAGCACAGACTGTAGCATACTGTAATAAATAAGTATACTGCAGCATACTGTAATAATGGTATCTCTCGGAAGTGAGTGTCTAATGTTGTAAAAAATGTAAATTTCTTAATCTTATCGTGAGTATAGTCAATATGGGGTATTTTAATCAACCTGTTGGCGGATCAATGATCGTCCGCATACATTTTAGTTTTTGTGTTTTGAGTAATAACAAGCACACAAAAAATCAGCGATCTTGAGCATGATCAGCAATTCACTCCAGAGATGACCTAGGGAGCAACCACGTCAAATGATCACAAATTATCTAGGAAGGCAATGATTCCAGTGGTATCCACGACTATCAGCTGCATCCACGCAATGAACAAATGTTTCTTCTGTTTTGTGTAGGCAAATAGTGGGAAGCGGCCAACCGAGACGTGACGGCCCGCGTATACAAACACTCCGGGGCTGTAGTGCAACGCTCGAAAAGATCCAAACAACTCGGAGATCGGCTCTGCGATGATTTCTCAATAAAATGATCGCAGTGGGCAATTAGTTCACAGCTCAGCTGAGACCACAAGTCGACAACCTGGGGCCTATTTCATAAAGCAACAAGTGACGAGTAACAGGCCGATTTTATGTACAAGTTGTAAAAAATGAGCGTGCGAGCGTTGAATAAAGGTACAATTGTAGACTTGTAAT
This sequence comes from Adelphocoris suturalis, assembly GCA_030762985.1. Taxonomy (NCBI): domain Eukaryota; kingdom Metazoa; phylum Arthropoda; class Insecta; order Hemiptera; family Miridae; genus Adelphocoris; species Adelphocoris suturalis. Next base: position 23,642,582 of record CM061049.1, read on the forward strand.
GCACAGTGAAAATTAACAAGTGTACAGGCGAATCTGGACTAGTTACAAGTGTTTCCCCATCATTTTGTACAAGTCATTGACTTACAGCTATAAAAAAATGGCCGATTTTTAACCTACGTCCATTCACCCGTAAACTTGTTTTTTTCCAGCATAGTGAGTTGACCATTTTTCGGTATGGTTTTGTGGGAATCCGCTGAAGAATACAGACAAGAAAGTAGCATTCAGCGTAGAAGCGCCAACTATTTTTTCGGTCTTGAATAAACGCTTTTTTCGTGGGTATTTTCGAGTTTAACCAGAGATTTAGGACGTCTACCAAGACCCATGAATGATTCAAATGCTGCATGACCCTGCGCAATTTTTCCTGATCGAGTATTAAGGATCTCCCCATCATTGAAGAACAAAGTGAAGATAATTTCGAAGTTACACATGACATTCCTAACCCAGCAGCATTAAGACTTGATGAATTGATTAATCATTTCCGCTGAATGAAGGGGGAAAATTCGATTTTGCCAGCCATCAGAATAACCTGAAATCAAATACACACTTTCTCCACTTTTTGGTTTACAATTTGTTTGTCTTTCAATCACTACACTTAGTCATGTACGATAAACATCCTATCGTGTACTCAAAACCGTTTTTAAATTATGATTCGCTGACAAAACTTCAATTTCGGCATCCCACTTGACGTTGTTCATTTCGTTAGCTCCCACACGCCGTATTTCTTTTCTTCTTCGTCTTACCTCACGAAGGTGTCTTACCTTTGGTGTATGACACTCACACGACGTACTTAAGGTGAAGAAATCAGGTATGACACAATTATGTTTTCTTATACGATTACAAAGGCTTATTATTGGAAATAATAAACCAAAATAAATATAAATCATTAGAAGAAAAATTAGTAAAAATTAGATTTCACGTAATGAACTTTACATAAAGGAAATACGTTTCATCAGAAATAAAATACTCCCAAGAACGATTAGAAGAAAGGCAGTTATTTTCTCTCCCGTTACCCCTAGGAAGTTGAAATTTGATGGGGAGACTCTCTGGGACACTAAGAGCTGATTGAAATGATTGGCTCATTCCCGAACAGCTGAGTGAACTAAATTCTCTCTTGCTCGTCCTGGGAAGTTGAGATTTGATGGGGAGACTCCCTGGGACATTAAGAGACGAAAGCTTATCAGCTAAGAACAAAATTCTCTGGTGTTCATCCAAGGAATAAGTTCAGTGAAGATATCCATGTACCGATGTATCTGCGTGCAGTGTAGATACTAGTTTGCGCATGGTTTACATCTAAAATTGGCTAGAATTTATCTCTAAGGCCGGGCACCTAGAACATTTTCTACCGTACGTCTTTCTGTAAAAATACGGAGACAAATATTTGTTCTCTCTCTCATGCTTGGATTGACCCACACCCCCCGCTTCAATTCCAACAGGTCTTCCCTCTATTGATGAAGCCCAGCTTCAGATGGACGTCCTAAAAATAATGGATATTGGAGGACTAACGTCCTGAGGATTCCGCACAGTAGTTTAATATTTGGCGCTTTTATGTTTGGACAGAGAGCGAACCAGAGAGTGTTTACTCATGAAAATATTTATTATTTTCGACCTGTTCCTACTCCCCGGATGTTGAAGGGGTATATGTATTTTTCGAAAACTTTTATCTTGAATTTTTTCCACGTGATACACATTAGTCGAAACACTGTGCGACCTGCGGTTCTTTCGACCATTCGATTCAGCATGATCACTCTAAGCGTTTTAATTCGAATACGTGAAGTAGCAAAAATTATCGTCGCTCGATCTGCGGGGTCGACGCACTAGGCCAAGTCAGCTACTCGATTGCGTCAGTGACTTGATTATCGTTGAAGACGAGACTTGCGTAAGCTATTGAGTTCTCTGGTGCCACATAATCACAATCACGCCGGCTGACATATTGGACGAACTTGGAAGCTTGAGTCGAGAATCGTTAGCAAAGTAGTACGGGCCTTGGGATCACCGTAGTGTATATTTCAATTTCTTACGATCCCCGCGAAAACGTCGGATAGTAAATGAGAAATACCGGATTGGCAATGATTTATAATCGGTGGACTTTGGTTGATGGGAGTTTGATTGCGCAGTAGCAACGAAGAGGTAGACCCGCATACTTTCTTCCACTCGGAGCCCTAAACAAGGAACATGCTCTAGGACTAAAATGCATAAACATGGTAAATGCTCTTGCCATCTGCTGAATTTTGGTTTCTTAACAAAAAGAAGCCAGTCTCTGGCTGTACTGAGTGTCTCCCCAACAAATCTTTACTTTTTAGGGTAAACATAAAGAAACTCGGCGCACTCAGCAGATCATTTTATGGAACACGCCATTTCATTCATCTCTACGAACGTTTTAAAGAAGACGTTGTCTTATTCCACGAAAATAAAGAGATACAGTGTTAGATCAGTTTCAACGGTTAGGCCATCCTCAGTAACAAACAATAACTGATCATACGTTAGAAAGGACACAGCTTACATAGTCACAGGTAAGGGAAGATTGAATCCCGCTGGTCGACAGAAAGGAAAGGGCATGAGATACAACCAATTAGGTGTATACAAAGTGAAGGATAGCTATGATCGGATGAAGTGACGGGATGTAGTTGTATCATTCCTATAAATTGAAAAACTATGCCTTTTGTTTACCAAATATATGGACAGATCAAGAAAATTGAGTTTATTCCCTCCGAATTCGAGGGTGAATTTGATAGAGGGATCTAATTTATTGATTTTTTTCGTAAGAAGAATTTAGTAGTCCCTCTGTTTTTGTCCACATACAAATAATATCATCTATTTACCTATACCAATAGAGAAAGTTATTTGAGGGAAGTTGAATGTTGAGACGTTGAATGTTTTAAATATTTGTTTTGTTCAAAATAATCCACGTAAATGTCCGCAAATAGAGGAGGTAACGGGGAACCTATGGCAACTCCTGGCTGACTATATTATCTTCATGGTTAGGGGGTGTGAGGGGATGAGTAGAGTTAAGCACGTTTTCTCATCATTTTAATATTGCTTCCGAGCGCTTTCGCCCTTGTAGGCCTCATCAGGGAGCCAATCCCCAGCTCTAATCAGTGCAATGTTTTCCCATGAGGTCCTTGCTCTCCCGAAGTATTCAAATTTCTTTAAATTCCCGCCGGACAAGTTGTAACCACTTAACGCTAATGAATCCTTTTATATCAAACAACGCAAGCAGGCAATTTTAATAGTGGTGAGTAGAATAACTAATAACTCGACTACATTACAACTGGCTGCTTGCATTCCTACTGTTCTATGCAAACTACAAACTACTTATTTCATTACAGGGTGCCGTTTACTGATACTACCAAACAAAACATGTATAAATGCCGTATTATCTAACTACATAATAATATAGTAAGTTGACCACTCCCAAACGTTGTACCAACTTGATGATCAATTATTACCATGCTAAATTCCTTGTATCCATAGCTGGAACTTATAACTGATAATGAATAGGTATATCATAACTTACAACCAGATACGCTAGAACTTGGCATTTAAGGAGCCTGTTGTCTCTAAATATTTTTTAGCTCCCTGATGAGGCCTACAAAGGCGAAAGCGCTCGGAAGCAATAAAATGATGAGAAAACGTGCCTAACTCTACTCATCCCCTCACACCCCCTAATCATGGATCATGAAAGGCAACCTACCCAACGGATATATTATTTTCCCAAATAAAAAATAATTTTGATTCATACAGACATCAAAACAATTCATCTTTTTCAATAATATCAAGTTTTGAGGTGTGAATCAGCTTTCAAACCACATCAATCTTTGCAGCTTGCTACATCGATATTGGTGAACAAACTAACCACATCGAAAAATGCAAGTTAGGCTTTCAAACGTATTTGAATGTCCTTAATTTTGGAAACCAAATCCTAAAAATTTAGAACACAGTATGTTGAGGCCGAAAGTGATTTTGTTTCTAAATAAAATATTGAGTTTTCCAGCCAATCCGTAAGCAGGAGCTCCGATAAAAGAGACCTCTGGTCTCATCGGCACTCCTTCCTTATGAAATTTCTGGCGACAAGATAACCTAGGTGTATGAGGGTTCATTTCTAAAAACTTGAAATGTACATATTCTTAAGAAAATTGTTTTTTGATTGGTGAACTACTTTTCGAACTAATGTTTGATATTTTGAAGTTGGGTCAGACAAACGATTTGAATAATTATTATCTTCTAAAAATTTCGCAGTATTTGTCAAATAATCTTGCATATTCAACATAACAGTCATATTACCTTTATCTGCTTTCAGAGCTACAATCTTATTTTGGGCAAACTCCTTTTCCAGGTTTCTAGGATGAACAGGGGAGAGTAGAGCTCACACAGCTGATCAGGATGGAAATCGTCATCCCATTTATTTCTCGTTTTGCCACAAAGGCTCCTAAACAAATTTCAACTTTCTAGTGTGAACAGGAGCTGGTCAGGAAAGAGCCCACCATTTCATTCTTCTGTTGTTGTCAAGAAGGCCCCCATATCGAATTTCAACTACTCAGAGTGATCAGGAGAGAATTTAGCGACCTCAACTGATCAGGATGTAATCCTAAATTTTATCCATCTTTGTTGCCCAGAGAGGCACCCTATTAACTTTCAACTTCGTATTGATTGAAAAGGAACTCCACTCACTCAGCTGATCGGGTTGGATCTCGTCATTTTATTAATTTCTTGTTGCCCCAGAAAGACTCCATTATAAATTTCAACTTCCCAGGATGACCAAGAGACTGTTAAAGGAAAATGAATTAACGTAATTTCGCACGCTTGGGATCTTTTGAAGGCCTCACATCAATGAGTAAAAAGAATATGAACAGAAATATGGGAAAAGAATATGGGTCTTGGTTTAAGTCGACAAACGTCGCTGTAATGAAATTTGGGTCGATAAGCGCCTCCATTACTACCGAAGCAATCAACCGTTTACAGTCAGTTACGTCGTCGGCTCTATCTCGTTAGATCTTTAATCATTTCAGCTAATCAATAAATTACTTCAAATGAGCCACCTGCCGCTACAGAATTCCGCTCTGACGAACGTTGGATTTAAAGACTGATTGGGTTTTAAAAGGCTCCTTTCGAAAGGGATTCAATCATTCTCCCTTGAAACGACGGCTTTCTACCAGGCGACTTGGGGGAGATAATGTTATACTCAAACAAATGAAACCGTTTGTCGCAAGAACATTGGCGATGTACATTAAACCCAAAACGTAGATTTTTACTCTACTTAAACATTTATTTTTAAAATTAAATTATTTTTTAATAATCAACTTTTAATAAATAATTATTGCAAAAAACTTGTTTTTTTTTTTTTTTCAAATACATTGATATGTTTTAGGACTAGGAGACAGGAGAAAATTTTATTGACAGATTTAGCGAATTTTCATACAAAATTAAGCTTTAGCTATGGCTCCAAAAATTTTAAAATCAAAATTTTGGAAAATGTTCTTAATTGAAATCGTTTTGGGGCATTCTGAAACGAATCCTAGAGTTTAACACTTTTTCATATGTATAACCTGTATTACGTGTATTATCTACCTAGTTATGTGTATTATTTTCATATTTATTAATATGATAGTTTACAAAAATTCGCTCATACGGTCATACTGCATGACTGGAACTTTTGTCATCTGAATCTGGCAAAAACTCGCTCTATTATCATCAAAAAGCTGCAGAAAAAGCTTCTTTTTTTAACTTTTGCCCTTTGAGAGGGTGATTTTAAAGATCAAAACATAGCTTTTCTAGAGTATTACGAAAAGATTTTAAAAACACGGTTGTTCGACACACCCTAGTGTGCACTGAGCATAATATTGTCGGGGATTTCATGGATCTTCTCCGATACCCACCTGCCGAACGGACATCAAACCTGATGCCTAGCGAGGACACCAACTCGGCCTGCGGGTCGGGATTTCGCGGAATTTTTATGCGAAACCTCTACAACGTGGGGAACTGGCTTTTGAAACAGGACCCCTCCGTTTATCGATATCTGTAATCGCAAAGGTCCGGACTTTCCTCGACGGAACACGTTTTTTTTTTTTATTTAGGCTCGCAGTCGTCAAATTATGAGATAAACACGATCGATTAAAATTAAGGCGAAACCGTTTGGAAACTGGACTCATTGAATATAATCGCTTACAAGCTATAAGTTATAAGTTATAGCTTTTGACAAGACGAGGTAAGCACCGTGGGGCGAGGGTTTTTATTATAGTCTATCTAGATACTACTACCAATAAGACAAGTTTCTTAATTAAGATTGGATTACTTAAATGGCATATCCAAGCCTATGTTTTGGACATTTTACAAACCAGATTTGATATTTGCCGTTTTTTAGACATTTACTACAAAGCGTAAAATAATTCCAAATTCCTGGTGCTATGAAAGTGTCAACTCTTTTGGAAGGGCGAAGTGCCAAGTTTTGGTGATACGTGATACGATGCCAAGTACATGTATACGGGGTTCAGTATTTATAGACCAATGCTCTGCATAGAAGGGCTACCTAGTACAGCAATAATAAACCATTGTGTAATAATTTCTAGCGTTTTATGGTTCTTGCCTATGACGATAGATTTTACATCATGTACAAATTATCCAATACTACAGTTATTTTACGGAAATAGAATTAGATGCTATTCACTGATCCCTAAAGCTTCCCGTAACTTCTGTAGCAGAAGAATCAAAAGACAAGACTGCTGATTTGTCATCTGCAGACATTGCTGTGACAGCTCCTGCTAGTTTCAGAATACTCATTGATTACAGTAGGCATAGAACTGGGCCAAGCGAATTTCCTTCTCAGGTCCGCCTTGCCTTTATTTTCCGTAAATTGGAGTAGGTATTCATCTTCATTTAGTTTCGTTGAATTGAAGATTCCAATTTTTGACGCATTGCTGGATGTTGCTCACTGATTCTTGCAGATTTCTCATAGCTTCCTCATCTGAAGAACAAACGGCCAAGATCGCTCCTTTTTCACCTGCAGACATTTCAGTGAAACTTCCCTGCCATGTCCACCTGCCTTCATTTTCCGTAAATTGGAGTATATATTCATCTTCATTCAGTTTCGTTGAGTTGTACGTTCCAATTATCAGCGCACTGCTGGATGCACTGATTCTTGCAGCTTTCTCGTTGCTTTATCACCAAAGGATCCAATGCCCACGAATGCTGATGTGTCACCTGTTCTCTACATTTTGACAGCTTCTTCCAGTTTTAGGATTTCCCTTCTATGCAGTAGATACATAATACCGCCTACCTTCATTTCTCGTAAGATGGAGTAGATATTGATATTCGTGTTTCACTTTAAATTACCTAGCAGTAGTACTGTGTAGGTAATGTAGCAAGGGAAATAATTCAACAAGTAATTAGAAAACTATTTCTCACTAATATACTCCAATTCAGTTGTAAGTTTAGAATTGGTTTATATTTAGTACAGACGCAAAGTGTGAATGGTTCCGTAGGTAACTCGAAAAACCCGCGAAAGACGTTTTGAGCTCTGAGGGAAAGGCATTACGAAGCGGTGAAAATAACCTACGGAGAAAGCGGTTGTATCATCCCGCCTTTATAACTGCTATGAAATTTTAATGTTTGTGTGTGGGGGGGGGGGGGGGGGGGTTCGCAGAAGGCAAACGCGACCCTGAACACAGTTGTTCGTTTACTACTGTAGAAACGAACCCAACATTGCCGTACGCCGGCGAAGGCCGTTTATTCTTCGAAGTCAAATGTGATTTGCTGGAGATCGTAAAATGTTAACATTTTGATGAAAGGTACGAATGTACTGCCTATAGTTATGTTAATAACGTAATTATTTTTTTAAAGGTCCTCTTACAACGTCCTCTTAGTATAATATATTACGTCATTAATATAATACGTTAACATAATACGTCATTACAGGGTGTCCCAGCTAATGATACCCCCCCCCCTCCCTCCCCCTTAACGTTTCTAAAAATCGATTTAGAGAAAATTTTCAAACTGTAATCCCCCCTTCATTTTGTGCGTGCTATTCAATGGTGACATCTTTGCGCACGGGCGGAATGCGTACTAACGTTATTTTTCAAACGAGAACCCCTATTTTTATTGCAGATTCAGAATCTACGTACACAAAATTTTATGGCAAAATGACCCATTAACCGGATTTGAGTGCGCAAAAACGGGCTCGAATTGTGGAATTGTGTTTTTGGATTCGGGCTGATTGTTGAATTGACATTTTGAAGTTTTCACACGCATAATCCATGATTTTGAAGTATTTTTCACGCTGAATCACCTAGTGATGTTCATTTATTGATATTCGCCAAACCAACTTGGAAAAACACCGAAAAAACTGTTACTATTGCTCTTCTTCCCACTCTTTTCCATACATTTTGGTTTTTCGATGTTTATGCATCCGAGTTTTGTGTTTATGGGTGCGAGGGTGCGAAGTCAAAAACCCAAAACTGAAATGAATGTCTCCATTTGCTTTTTGCGTTTCGGAGCTTGCTGACTGATTTCGGTTCCGTTCCCATCTGTGTCTGCGCCAATCCCTTGTCACGCACAAAACAATTCTAAGTGTTAGTCCGATTTTGATGAAATTTCTGTAATTTCTTGACCGTTCCCTACGAATTTCCTTGCAGTCAGATCAATATTAGCCTGCGCGCGTGTGTCCCCTGCGAATTTAATCGCGATCATTTTAGCAATAAGTATTGCACATGCGCAAAACTAAAATTCATTAACACAGACTAAACTCTGAGCCTTATGGTTCGATCCATGTTGATCCAGCAACAACTGATTTCCAATAGAATATTTACTTCACAAAACCGGGTTTATTATAACTTTTGTCATCTGTAGATGGACCATTCGGTGGGTCAACTCGTATTAAATACCAGGAAAGTGTAGGTGTGTTTTTAATGTAACCCCCGAAATAGATGATCTACGTACAAAAGATACCAAGCCACAAAGTACATTATCTCATCCGATATTGGCTAAGCCAAGCGTCGAATCGCCGTCTCCTAGTACAGTGCATTAATTCTCTGAAGGCCCATTTATCAGTTACAGCGGTAATTTCTAGACAAGCCTCAGGAAGATAACTAGAGGTTACCGCAACCTATCGAACAAATTTGGTACGGCGTTTATCAATCAACATGATGCCTTCAGGTAGCTACCTAAAAGATAGCTAACTCCTCAGATAAATTCGTCTGTGGGGAAAAGGGGTACCACTACTACAACAATGATTTCCCCACAAAACAGCCTTACAACAAATTTTTAGTTCTTCGTGACAACCATGGGTAAAAAGTAGATAGGCCTAGCACAGCACAACAACAACAACAGTCCTGTCCTTTCGGTTTCATCCCTGACGCCAAGGGATGTCGATTGTCATTTTATGCTACATTATGGTACATTATTAGGTAGCAACTGTTGAAATTGGCATTGTTGTGTTTCCAATTCTACCTACTCAAAATTAAACATTCGGCCTCATAATATAAATTAACAAGTCTCGGTTGTGTTTATAAACAATGTATTATAATCATGTTGAGTAATATGAAAAATAAAACAGTCGTGTTCTGAAAGTTCATGAAATCTTTTATTCTAAAATACTGTTAACGTGGGTAAAAATTCAACGGCAACTACTCACCAAGACCATAGAATCTGAGCGTAACGAGAAGTTTTGTGATTGGCAATATGGAGTTGTTTCTGTCACTGCAGGAATCTAATTTCCCTTCAACCAACTCCAGCCGAAACATCGTCGTTTCTTTCGATAGTCGGAAATGGGTGTGAAAATCGACATCATCAAGTAAATTAAAGTAATCCGGACGTGGACGAACCGTATATGGTATTCGTCCGTATTTTAGGAATTGAACGATTTCCTCGTCCGAAAAATCGGAATCAATCAAGTAAACTTCGATGTACATTATGACTTTTTGTAATATGACTTCATATTATTATAATATATATTATATTATTACTATTACACGTTATAACCTCTCAACAAAACGTTATCCACCAGATAAATCGCTAACTGAGGGAGACGAGTCTCAGGCAAGGATACCAAGCAGATAGCGGTATCTTGCAGGTAAATGTGAGTTGATAAACAGCCAGCAAGAAGCTATCCGAGGCAGACTATTGCCTAGAGTTTGCCTGGACTTTATCTGCGATTGATAAACCCCTCACTCTATTTGACTGAGTTTGGGAGTGAGACGCTTCTTCTGCAGCTAGGCCGATTTTCACCAGTTACAGAATAAACACCATTGATGTTCTCCAAATGTGGTGGGGGAATATCTGCTTCAAACGGACTTCCCTGATTTTCATTTCATTTCTACCCAAAGACCATAATCCACGATCTCTCCGCATTGCCTACTATTGCAGAGCTGTACAAATTTTAACGTTAGACCAGTACAAGTCTGTAACAATGTTTCATATTTTCTTAATCATTTCTTTCATCATTTATTTTGTGAATCTACTTCCATTCCATTGTAAGTGTCGTTCTCTTCAAATTATATCATACAATACGTTACGTATACTTTTTACAAATTCAAAGCTAAAGTGGGATGTAAAGACTGCTGTACTAATCCACAGCAGGGTCCACATATAAGGATTAAAAAGTTGATTAAATTCGCATTCCCATATAATTTATAAATGGAATATACCTATTATTATTCAACATTAGGAATATATTTTCAGACTCGATGAGATGTGTGAATCCTCCACCACACTTACCAGTACACTTGTGCGATAGGCGAAAATCGGCCTAGCCGTTGAAGAAGCGACTCACTCCAACACGCAGTCAAAGAGTGGGAAAATGAATGCACTGTACTAGGAGACGGCGATCCGACTATTGCCTTGGCCCAAATTTAATTATATCACATGTTGCTTGCACCATAATGGAAATTATTATTTCCTTGTACAGTAAAGTTGATGTGATATGATTCGATCATGCATTTTGTGGCTTGGAATCTTTTGTACGCGGAGTGTCTTTATAGGGGGTCATCACACATTTTTACTTTTCTAGGAGGAAAAGGTTTAAATGTACAGAATGCATAGGAAGGTCCCCGTCAAATACATAATAATTTCATAGGGTGAACAGGAAAAATTTTAGCTCACAAAGCTGATCAGGAAAAAGCTCCTGAATTTATTAGTATCTTGATGTCCTAGAGAATCTCGCAAACAAATTTCAACTTCCTAGGGTGAACCGGAGAGAATTTCATATTTACCCCCCACCCCCCCCCCCCTTACAAACGGATCCCATGTTTCAAATTTCATCAAATTTGACTATGGAGAACTTTCTAGAAGTGGATGGGCAAAAAATAAGGTGAGACGAGAAATAAATCAAGAATGTCCGAAAACATTTTGACGCTCGTTTTCGATTATATAAAATCGATCTACCGTCACATATTTGGCGACTCACTTCGCAGGATAATGAAGAAAAACTAAAGTTTGAGTCTACAGGATAAGGTCGGGAGAGGTCCAATGTTGTTGCTAGTTACTTGGGTAACTCGGCGCGCCTCGTTGCAATTGTTTATTGAAAGCTTGGCAATGCGAGACTAGCGTCTCGCTGGATTAATTTATCTTCTGTTGGTAGATGCCTAGTGTACAACAGATTTCGTTCAGCAATAATTATACAAGTGTTCTGCGTTGAAGGGCTATCCATTACAGAGTTAATAAACCTTTGTGTAATAATTCGCAGTGTTTTTTTATCATTGGATGAAGTATCCAAATCGTGTTGTAGCGACGTGAAGGAAGTTGGCTTTTACGGAATTGACATTTTTGAAGAAATAGGAAAATCGCTGAGGCTATTACGGAATCCGCTAAGTATTTGCGTGGGGATCGTTAGGAGCCTACCTGTCTATGTAGCTTTTCATAATTGGATGAAAAAACCAAATCGTGTTGTTGAGACGGGAAGGAAGTTGGCTTTTACGGAACTGACATTTTTGAAGAAATCGCAAAAATCGCTGAGGCATCCGCTAAGTACTCGTATTTGAGTGGGGATCGTTAGGAGCCTACCTGTTTATGTAGCTTTTCATAATTGGATGAAAAAACCAAATCGTGTTGTTGTGACGGGAAGGAAGTTTGCATTGATGGAATAAACTCATGCGTTTTGAATTCAGCCTTATTTGTGATAAAACCTTGAGCTGAAGAAATCGCATAATAGCTGTGGTTTTTAAGAGAATTTGCTAATTTTGGGGATTTTTACGTGCCTACCTGTCTATGAAGATTTTAATAATTGAATGAAGAGGTCCAAATCGTGTTGTGGCGACAGAAGGAAGTTGGTATTGACGGAACTGACTTACGTGTTTTGAATTGAGCCGTGTTGTCGGCACTGAGGAAGATGCACGTTGACCGGACACTAAACACAAACTGATGGGAAAACGGTTCATTCGCGGATCTGATGTAAATGTCGGGACCTGAAGCAGGGCGCCCTCTGGCGGCTCAGCTGATGAGGCTACAGGTGGCGAACCCTCTCCGATTCTCCCTTTCTCTCGTTTATTCGCGATTCCTCCTCCCCCTTAACTTTAATCGTGTTCCTCTTTCATCTTCTTCTATTCTTCTCTCTTCTATACGCTCCCGATGGGATAATGGGCGCCCCATCAAGTGGACGCTGGGGGTGCAGACTTGTGGTGTCCAAACGCACGCGACCCATTCATAATATTGAAATGTTACTTTTTCTTTTATAATGCCTCCGAGTCTACTCGTATGTGGCGGAAGAATTGTTGAAGATAAAAATTGTTTGCCTCCAAAAATCAAAATTTCTACTCCCATTTTACGTTTAAGACCATTCCTCATTTTTGACTCATTTTTAGATATTGATAGACGTACAATGGTATACTATGCGCTCATTCAGTCGCTCATGATCTATGGTGCATCTTGTTGCGGAGGATGTAGCGCATCCCTTCTTGATTCGTTATTCCTGACCCAGAAGCTCTTAATCAAAGTCTTATTTTAAAAAAGGTCAATATATTCGACAGAAGCTCTCTTTAAAGAGTTCGCAGTACTCAAATTGGGAGAGCTGATTGACAAGATATCTATAATTAAAATATATAAGGATTTACATAGCAACCACTTGAAATTTTTAGATGAGGGAAAAACAAGAACTTGTGGACAATTTCTTTCTAAACTGCCTTTCCGTAGGACTCACCATGGCCAACGGGCGTATGATTACCGGGGAGCAAAACTATTCAATGCCCTACCCCATGAGCTCCGCTCTATTTCTAAAATTGAAAAGTTCAAAAAAGAATTGAAAAAGCATATAATAATGAGGCAATCTGAGACCCATTAGATAATATTAAAACTTTAATGGTAACTGAATAATTCCTACATATCTATTCTGATTTACCCGATGTGTACGTATTGATTCTAATTTACCTATATTTACTTACAAGATGATTATTGAATAAGGTATTGAATGAGTGTGCTGATTACTCCTCCCCCACAGCACAAGTCTATGACTTATAGTGTGGAGTAGCATTTCCTGGTTTGTGTAACTTTTTTTTTTTGTATTGCCATACCTGTCTAAATAAATGCGTTTTTTTTTTTTTTTTTTTTTTTTTTTTTCAACAACAACAAAATTTTCGAACAACTTTGTTTTCATGCCCCCCCCCCCCTCTCTCTCTCTCTCTCTCCCTTTCTCTCCCAACACTCTCTCTTTCTTTCAAATAATTGATTATCTGTTATGAATGAATATATGATTTACCTCACTACTTACTAACTACCTTACTGATTTACTACCTTACTACTAATTGATTTACCTTACTACTTACCACCTCTATAGGTGCCTAGTGGAAGCATTGTTGTCACTTTCTCGAAAGTCCGAGCTGACGACGAAAGAGGAGGTTTGGAGGGGGGGGTTACTATAGCCTAAATGTTGTTCAGGAGCTTTGCGATCATTTTGCGAAACCCACATCAAAATCGGTCGTGAACTGACCTTACACACAGACAGGCATACTTCTCTCTTTTATATTAGAGGATAGATTAGGTACCTACTTCTGATTTCAGGAACATGGGTGAAAGGTCATTATTTTGCTGGTGCATGTAAAATGTTAAGTAGGTACGTACCAAGCGGTATTCCCCAGTCGGTCTCGTGCTGCCCACCGGCCGGCTTTCAGTGGGCTCGGAAATACCCAGACGACTTTTTCCTTCTTCAGGGCGCGACCGCATCGGGTCAATTGTTGTTTACCAACTTATCCTATAACGGATCAGTTTCTCGTTGGTTTTATCGCAACACCAGCCTCTCTGTAAGCGGAAGATTATAAGAAGTTCGCCCGGTTCGAGATCCAACAGCTGTTTAGGGAACAGATTTTCAGCGTATGTGCGGGTTTGATCCTATAAGGTCACCCTCTTGGTTCTTTATCTTTGCTCGTTCAAGAACTAAGCAACTATGGAATTATTTAAGGTCATATAAAACATTTTCATCACCTCTACTCTCATGTTACAGATACGAGGAAATTATGCGTCACAACACAAAGTGGCAGACGTTTTTTGGGACGTCCCTCTGAAGCTAGTTTATGGGGGGCAAGGCTTATAAAGCTAGAGGGACGACCTATTGGAACTGATCCAGAGGGGTGTGGAACAACTCAAGCATGAGAAAAGAATAACCGAATACAAATCCGTTTCGGACCATTCTAAGCTCGAATCCGTAAAATAAAGTTGCAGTCATGCAGCATGATCTTATGAGCGAATGTCCTTTAATTATCGTATTGTATAATGTTAAATTGTTTTGAAATTTGAGCTTTTTGAGTCCAAAGAAATTGTAACTATTAATTTTATGGCAAAAAACATATTCTAATAATACGTTTAAATATAGAATTTGAAATTATGGCTTTTGTTACTTTTTTTACGCAAACCTTGATTAGCTCTAAGTAGGTACCTAAATTTTCAGCATAATTTTGTACATGAATTTTTGAATGATCTATTTCCTAGTTAATAAACTTTATTTTAGCAATATTCTACAATAATGTATAAATTTAACAATTCTCGCTGTTTTTAGCAATTTTTTGCGATTTTTTCAGCACATTTTTTGAAATTTGACCAATTTAATGAGCTCAAAAAGTTCTGGCCGACGAACTTATCCTTTCATTTGGAAATCTTGCTTTTTTGGCGCAAGAAGGGAATTTTTATCTCAATCCTAAGGAGAGTTGTCGTCTGGAATGACACTAGCACGCGAGCGCACACACGCGCACTCACACACACACACATTTTTTCCATCTTACGGAACTCCCCCCAAAGGCTGAGGCGGGACATTATTAAATAAAAAACGTAAAAACTAAATTGAAAGAGTGGGGAGGGCGCCCAGGTTTACCTGACACCGGCTTTTGGGATCAAGGGAGGTGAAGAAGAAGGATGGAGAGTGGGATGAAAGGAAGTGTCCTCATAAAATTATCACCAGTCCCCTCAGGGCGCGGGTGGTGATACCACGGAGCATTCACGCCGAGATGCCCAACTCGAGTAACTCCGTAGCACTTTTCCCGCACCACACCCCACGCTGTGACACGGTCACGACCATGACCTTGATGCTGTTGGTTGCCACACACGGACAGACAGGCAGACAGACACGAATCGAAATTTGTTCAGAATGGTATAAAACGTAGAATGCGAGGGAAATTTGGATTTCGGAGACAACAAATCTCCCGAAAGTGACAACAGTATTTCCAGTAGGCACCTAGAATTCATTCTTGATTTTCATTTGATTTGGAAAAGGATTCATTTGGTATGGGAAAGATTTCATTTGGTTTATGAAAGTTTCATTTGACTTGGAAATGCTATATATAAATATATTCTAATGGTTTAAATGGCCCAACGACAGCACAATACACTGATGCGAAATTAAGAAACAATTATTGAAACTGAAAGGAACTTCACAAACTAAATCAGGTACTTTTACTTCGGCTAATTTGCCTTTTTCACATATAGAGCTTACAATAAAGTAGACGATTTTGGGAAATTTTATTTCGTCACGAATTCTTAAAAACTAGAGCTATGGAGTAGTTGTGGGAAGGTATAATGCACTGGATGGGATTCATCTTCTAATAATGAGTGCATAGCTCAATAGCCCTCAAGACATTACTGAGAGCCTTCTCGGACTGGAGCAATTCAGTATTGTTCTCATTAAGCTTCATTTTTCGGTGGACCTTTATCCCGGAGCAATTGTCGAATGGAGCGTTATATGTGTCATGCAATCTCAGCTAATAATGAAATCCCTATCCTCCTACGTAAAAGAGAGATGTATGTCTGTCTGCCTGTGTAAAGTCTATTCACGCTCAAACGGATTGCCTGATTTTGATGAAGGTTTTTGCAAAATGATCGTAAAGTTCTGGACCAACATTTATGCTATAGTAAACTCCTCCGAACCTCTTCCTATGTAGTCAACTCAGCTTCCCTAGCGATTGTCCCGGTGAACAAGTTCGTAAATAAGGAAAACCCTGTGATGCGGAACTACTTTACACGTCAAATGCGGTTGGGATTGGATCAGGCGGACAGAACTTACGATTATTCAAATCCAAAGACACTATCCTTTCCTCGAATTAGTCATGATTCAGAAAGAACTTAATAGCTGAAGGGGTACGGGAAAGTGGGAGGCTGGCGTTCTTCGACAATCGCATAATCAATACCGACGCCTTTTCTCACTCTTCCCATACCTGGAAGCCAGTAGCCCGATCAGCAGCAGCAGAGAAACATAGGAAATATGACCAGGCAGCGGAAGACCATCGAGGTTCTTTCGACCCCCTAATCTGTTCAGTGGATGGAGCTCTACACGACGAGTTCAACGTGTTTTTGAAAAGGATGGCTCACAATCTTGCCGGGAAATGGAAACGACCCTACTCACAAGTCTTGGGGCGGACTAGGATAAAAATCAAATGGCCATATTGAAAGCTGTTTCCCAACGAATACGTGGGACACGGAGAAGGTTGAGGTCCTTGGGAATGGAGGATGGACCTGCTCTCCCATGGTTGAGCGATTAAGTTTTAGTAATCTTGTTTTTGTTTGATTGTTCTGTTAATGAATTTTTACCCTTGTCAAAAAAAAGGATCTTACACAATTGAAAAAAAAATGTACCATGTACCTAATACCTAATCAATAAAACATTTTTCAACGGAAGAAAGAACACTTCAAAATAAACGCAATAGATCTATTTTTCTTGATTCTCACAAACACAAAAAACCAACTTTTTCAACACAGTAAAAGTTAATTTTCTCTGAAACGGAAAGCGATAGAAAAAAGAAGTTTCATTTCCCCAGCAACGGCTTGGTTGTACGTCAAATCAAAAGAAAGTACCTAACTAAACAACTCGTAAACGAGTTCCACTATCTGCTTTACAAGCAGATACCATGTTACATGGATATGTCTTTGATTGTGGATTTCATAACGGTTGTCCTCGAGAGTTGTAAACAAATCCTTTAACTTTAAACAAATCCCTGGGCCGCATCCCGACTAATTCCAACAAAACATAGGTTTACTTATAGAAATGTTGAAAATAGCTTTGTTCCATCCACCTAACCGCGGTCGACCGTGGTCGACCGACTCATGCGCAGTAACGTCAACCGCTGTTCCATCCCAACAATCAGCTCAACACAGCGGTTGAACCGCTGTTCCATCGTTGCAGCGTGGTCGACCACGGGTCGACCGCGGTCGAACCAAAACCGACCGCCCGATGGAGTGCGGTTCATTCCGGTTGTTATAGGAAACCTCACGCAATTGAAACCTACTCACAACCTTCCTCATTTGAAATTCAAGCTTGGTGGGCTGGGTGGACACCTCAACCTACTTGTGGAAAATGGCTTCAAGATTGAAAAATAAAGATTTATTTGAATCCCAAACAGTATTGATTTATATTTTTCCCTGGTTTCTTCCCAAAATAATTATTTCATATGTTTTTCTTCTAAGATAAAACTAAAACACTTGCGAATTTACCGTCAATGCCGCAATGCGTGTAGGTCTATTCTGGGAAATTCTTTATTCTCTATTCATTCTCTTTATTCTCTATTTTATTCTGAGAAATTAATTTCTCTACTCATTTCTTTATTCTCTATTTTATTCTGAGAAATTAATTTCTCTACTCATTTCTTTATTCTCTATTTTATTCTGAGAAATGCATTTAGGTAAGAGTCTGTTTCATTGTTTCAGTTCTATTCGTTAATTTTCTTGCTTTTGTTCGTGGAACGTTTGGTTCTCCTATCACTTTTCTTCGGACAGTTCCTGATATTAAATACGTTGTACGTCGTGTGCCTGGTTCATTCGTCTTGTACTCTGTGTTCGTGTGTAAAGTTGAGAACTTAAAAATGAATACCGGCCAGAAATAGAAAATTAGAATATATCACTACAATGAATTGTTGAAAATGAGAATAGAAAATCACTACAACAGAGTTGTTGTTTACAGTCGACTGTTGTCAAGGCGATGAAAATGTTTCCAATGGAGTGGAGTCATACGAAATGGCTGGTGTAACGCTATTTTACCTCACTTGCGGTTGAGCGTTCCATCCATGGTTGGATCGTGGTTACGGTCGTCCAACCGCGATCATAGAGGCTGTGGACCGCGTGCTGACCGTGGGTTAACCGCGGTGAGGTGGATGGAACAAACCTAATAACTGTGGAGAGAAGTCACTACAATGAGTTGTTGTTAACAGTCGACTGTTGTCAAGAGGATGAAAATGTTTCCTATGGAGTGGAGTAAATGATGCTATTGCTTTACGTTAAGAATATTTTTTTTTTTTTTTTTTTTTTTTTTTTTTCCCCTACGCCATTTCAGGTCTGCGGCTCTTCCGCCATGCGACCTCGCGCAGCCCAATATAATTTCGCGATTTTCACCCAGTGGGTGTCGTCCGGCAAGAAAGAATTTCTAATGTCCTCAAGGTGAGGGCAGTCAAATAGAATATTGTAACCGGCTTATTAAAATTGTTTATAGTCCAATCAACTTAGTTTAGGAATGTAGCCAGGTACGTAAGGAGGGGGAAATTGGTAGCTTGAGATGTGAACATTTATCACGTAAATCAAGCGCTTTCCAACGAGTGGCGAACGATTTCTGTGCGATGAAAACTGCGGAAGTTCTATTCCCCTAGCAACGGCTGGGTTGTACGTGAAAAACACTGAAATTGTGACACAAATTTTGCGTCACGGAAATTTTTGGTTGACCCCCCAGAGCAAAGACATATCCATGTCAAAATCCAGTTGCAAATTTAAATTTTTCATTAAAAATCCTATCAAAGGGGTCTGTTTTTGATATTATTGAAGGTTAGATAATAAAGAACAACTAACTTCCCTATCATTTAACACTAGGTACCTACATATCTGACTGATCTAGTCAACATAATCTCATCTTTTGAATCTATAAACAAGAATTCGATTAAATAAATACGTGTTCTTTATCGGATTTTTAACATAGGATTCAAATTTGCAACTGGATTTTTTCAATCGTTTTTAGATTGAGAGAAAAATAACTTTTATTGTTAAAAAATGTTGTCATAGTCCCGAGTTCTTTAAAATGTCCTAGACAACTCTTATTCCATCCAAGTTTAAGGACTGTGCGGATGGCTGAAAATGTAGTATGAAAACGTATTTTCTGTCTGAAAATGTCCTCCGCATGACTGGAGTCATGCCACAAGACCACACAGTAAGAAATAGGCTTGCAAAACATACGTGATACATCAAGGTATTCAATCTGTATTTGGCAAAATGAGCACTTGCACTTATTCACATGCATATCATGGTCCTGTATTCGTTTAAAGCAAGCAATTAGGTTAAGGAAGCATTCGCGTCGTGACTCCCCAAGAACGATGATTTCATCCAAGTAGGAGGTAAAACCTTACAGCTATCTACTTGTTTTCGTGTTCATTTGCCTTCGATTTTGAATAACGTCGTGATTTGTTATTCAAGTCTTGTCCTACTTGTATGGAGTCTCTAATAATCTTACAATTTCTATAGTTTTCATCAGATTTTGATGAAATTTTCTGAGTATGTGCGGGTTTGGCTGAAGATGGTCTCCTATTAATTTCACGACTCAAAAATAAATCAGTTTTTCTTTCAATCCTTAGACCCTTCTGGAGCACAAACGGTCGGTCATACAACTTTCCGCGTGGTTTCCTTCGATTCATTGAACTATATTATCTAAATCGAACCCTTTCATTTCGAAAATGGTTTTGAAATGCTGGCCATCCAATTTTACCATTCGGGGTTGATTTTCATAAATGCCGAGATTTCTGGACCTTTTTAACTTTATACCAAAATATAATAGCTGATGCAATTATATTGAATCTCCCTCTTCAAGATATCATGTTCTTTGTTAATAAGGTGACCTACAAATAGTCCACTACACACCGTGTTAGTATATGTTAGTAGTGTGTAGTTCGGTAGGTTGAGATAGTTGAGATACCTACTTGAGTGGTTTCAGAACGTGAATCAAGTTTATCTCGAGGTTTCTTGGAAGTTAGTGCAGGAAAATTTATATTAGTCATGCACCAGTAATGAGGTGAAGGGTGTTTTAATATTCCCCAGGAAAAAGGGAAAACCCGATAGATGAACAGTATCTATGGTATGGAGTATGAAATACGAGTGACACGAGGCGGAGTTTCCATCACTTATCGTCGTCATTTGTTTAGATTATTCCACAGAGCCGCAGAAACGGTAAACTGTTTTATGAGTGACATACTTGAAGTAGCGGATGTAATGTGATCAGGTGATCACATTTGGAAGAAGGGAAAAATAAATAAATAAAAATTAAATTAAATAAACAAATCCATTGTAGTAATGAGTTGTCCAGCCCTTTTTGAGCCCATTAAATTGCTAACATCTCAAAAAAATGTGCTAAAAAATCACCAAAAATGGCTAAAAATTTATATATTTATATTTTTCATCTGAATTTTAGTCAAAAGAAGTTTATCAACAATGAAATAGGACATCAAAAATTTGTTGCACAAAATTATACTGAGAAATGTATTTAAATTTCATTAATTTTTACTGAAAATCTATAAAAACCACACAAAAAATAGCTAAAAATCTGAAATCTTTTTTGTTTCGCAGAATGCTATTATTTAGAATTTTTTTCCATAAAACTGGTAGTTAACAATTTTTTTGCTGTCAGTGCTAAAATTTCAAAACAATGTAACATAATATTGCTCATACGATTACGCTGCATGACTGGAACACTTGGACAAGAAGAGGTGGTGTTAATCACAGAAAAATTGCACGTTCCTTTCGCCCTCCCTATGTCCGTCACCTCGACGTGGTGGGAGGGCTTAGCCACGGCTCGCACTGTCCATTGCACGATAGTATCTCCTAGGAGTATACTGGGCAGTGTGAGCTATTGCACTGGTTACTAAGAACGGACTCCCCCCCTCAAGACAGGGTGTGCACGCCGTGCCTAGGGTCTGCATGGTGCAGAGGGTAATGTGCACCTCAAACGGCTGCCCCAGGGTACCGGCCGACCCCCTGGGTGTAATTAGGCTTACCCGCGCATGCGGGGCTCTGCGCGGGTGGACGTTTATATCCCTAGCTTCTCGTGGGAATAAAAATGAACCACTTAGAAATCAACCCTAAAAAGGGGAAAAACCCGAAGCCAGAGATGGGGAACCCTATATTGGCAGCCGTGGGGGCTGGGGCTCGGGATGGGGCTACCGGTCTTCGAGGGGCAGAGACACACACGTGTGTCGACAAACCCCTCAGACATGGTGGCCCCACTAGTCCTAGGCCCATTGGCCCCCTAGCTGCTGGTTGGGAGGGGGCTGGGGTAGAAACACCGCGAAAGCGGCTTCGAACCCCACACACACCCCCACCTCCATCATCGGCTTCCAAACAGCAACCAAAGAAGCAATGGGGAGCTGCCCTTGCTCGACCTGAGACCTCTAGCTCTGGCTGGAGTCAGGGTGAGTATAGTGGTGCACCCACCGCCACCAAGATGGTCATAGTACATGGTACCCACTCCGTGGAAAGACTGTCTGACGTGGAGACTGATTTGGTCTATGCTGAGCTCCTCTCACCACCTAAAAATGCTGCAGATTCTTCAAATTAATCTGCAGCACAACAAGGTGGCCACAGCAAATCTATGCCAACTGCTTGCAGCTGGCAAATATGACGTCGCACTCATCCAGGAACCCTGGGTTTCCCGGGGCAGAGTTGCTGGCCTCAATAACGCAGGAGGAAAGCTCATTTACAAGCGCAACTGCGCTGAAAATGTTCGCTCCTGCATATTTGTCAAAAATGATATAAATTCACTAACCATGTCTGAGTTCTGTTTCAGAGACTTAGTTGCAGTGAAAATCATCCTCGAGGAAGGCAACCATAGGGAGCATATAGTCACTGCCTCAGCGTACTTCCCAGGAGATGCAGATACTTCAAGAGGACCTCCACCAGAAGAAGTGGCTAACCTTATTGAAAAATGCCGCAATGACAACATGCAGCTACTTTTGGGTGCAGATGCCAACGCCCACCATAGTGCGTGGGGAAGCACTGACATCAACACACGAGGTGACCTGTTATTTGACTACCTGGTAGCCAATGATTTATATTTGGCAAACCGGGGAAACAAACCAACATTTGTAACCTCATCCAGGAAAGAAGTTCTCGACATTACCATCACAACCCCTCTGCTTGAAAGAAAAAATTGAAAAATGGTTCGTATCCGATATCCCCTCCTATTCTGATCACATGTACATTGTCGTGGTAATCCAAGGCTTGGGTAAAACACGACAGGTACATAGAGATCCTAGGAAAACGAACTGGAAGAACTACAAGGAGGAAGTAGAGGGCAGGTTGAGAGAAATTCGGACCAAAATACACAATAACAATGATATCGAGGCCCTGGCGGAAGAGCTGGAAAGCGCGCTACTCGCCTCATACAACAATCACACCCTGACAACAACTGGGCCCTCGCCAATCCAGGTTTCCTGGTGGAATACGGAACTAGAAGCTGTCAAACGTGAAACTGGCAAACTGTACAACAGAGCCAAAAAGACCGGCTATTGGGATGATTACAAGACCAAATTAGCTGAATATAGGAAACTTATTAGAATAGCAAAAAGGGAAGCATGGAGGAGGTTCTGCGAAGAGGTAGAAAGTGCCTCTGAATGCGCCAGACTCCAGCGAATCCTTGCTAAAGATCCTATCAATCCAATTGGAACACTTGTGAAACCAAATGGAGAATATACCTCAACAGCTGGGGACACTCTGGCACTCATGCTGGAGACCCACTTCCCTGGCTGTTTAGTAATAAATGCTCTAGGTACAGACTCTGACCCACCAGCCCGCACTAATGGCGGGAAATCCTCTCCCTTAGACTGGGAGGTGGCAAAGAGTGTAGTCACCAAAGAGCGAGTGATGTGGGCCATCAACTCATTTGACCCCTATAAATCACCTGGCCCGGACGGCATCATCCCGAAACTTCTACAAGAGGGGGGGGACAATGTCGTTAGGATACTAGGTGCTCTCTTTAGGGCGAGCCTGGCAACAGGCACGATCCCCAGAAGATGGTGTCAAGCAAGGGTCATATTTTTGCCAAAGCCAGGGAAACCTTGGTACAACCAGGCAAAAGCATTTAGACCCATCTGTCTGACATCCTTCAATTTGAAGGCGTTGGAAAAACTTGTAGATAGACACTTGAGGGAAACCTCCTTAATAGAGAGGCCCATTCACCCCAACCAATTTGCCTATCAACAAGGCAAATCCTGTGAAGCTGCATTGCACCAACTAGTTACCAGGGTGGAAACTGTGCTGGCTGACAAGGAATTTGCAATAGGAATATTTTTGGACATAGAGGGGGCTTTTGATTCAACCTCAGTAACCTCCATTATAAGGGCTACTCAAAGGCATAACATAAACAACACCATATGTAGGTGGATACAAACTATGCTTACGAGTAGAACGGTAAATGCTGAGCTCCTTGGGGAATCAGTGGAGGTGTCTGTGGCGAGGGGCTGCCCGCAGGGGGGGGTACTATCCCCACTGTTGTGGAACCTCGTTGTGGACTCTTTACTTGAACGACTCAACACACTCGGTTTTTACGCTCAAGGCTATGCCGATGATGTGGTCATCCTGATTAGGGGACCATTCGTTGGAGTAGTCTCAGATCTGGCTCAGTCAGCTCTGAAAGTGGTGGAAGACTGGTGTGGCACTGAGGGCCTAAATGTAAACCCCAGCAAAACCACACTCGTAACCTTCACCAGAAAAAGAAATTTGAGGGGCCTTTCAGAACCTCTTCTCTTTAATTCAAGGGTGCCCTTTCAACGTGAGGTCAAATATCTGGGCGTATACCTGGATACAAAACTCACCTGGAATAAACACCTAGGATACATTGCAAACAGATGCAAAGGAGCCCTCATGTGCGCTAAGCGTACATGTGGGAAGGTATGGGGGCTACAACCGCGGATGGTCCTGTGGATTTACACCGCCATTGTTAGACCCATAATAACGTACTGTTGCGTTGTATGGTGGCACAAGGCAGGTCAGGTGGGAGCCCGACAAACTCTCACCAGCATCCAGCGACTGGCCTGTCTGACCATCACTGGAGCAATGCATGGTACACCCACAGCAACCATGGAGGTTCTACTGGGTCTACCCCCAGTGGATATCTTCATAAAAGGAGAGGCCATGATGGCCTCCCTGAGGCTGAAATGGAATGGCTCTTGGCGGACAACTCCTCACCGAGGTCATACCAACATATTGGAACTGATACAAGAACCACTACTCGACATGGTGGCCGATATCATGCCCAAAACTCTATCCCAACCCCATCTCTACACGTCAATCATTACAAGGGAGGGGCTATGGGAGAACAAATGCTGCTCCAATGACATCATCTGGTTCACAGATGGGTCAAAAATGGAAGCAGGAACTGGCGCAGGAATACATGGGGCTAAACCCAGGTGGAACACTTCGTTTCCACTTGGGCAACACACCTCTGTATTCCAGGCAGAAATTGTGGCAATCGAGGCAGCAGCTGCGGAGAGTCTTAGGAGGGGGCATAAAAATGCCCACGTCCGCATCCTTTCTGACAGTCAAGCGTCGATAAAAGCACTAACGGCTCCAACCATCTCGTCCCGAGTGGTATGGTGCTGCATGCAAACCCTCAACAACCTAGCCAAACACAACCGGGTTCGCCTGGAGTGGGTGCCGGGGCATAGAGGCATTATTGGCAACGAAAAGGCTGACGAGCTCGCGAGAAGGGGCTCCCAAACCCCATTCGTAGGGCCTGAGCCAGCAGTCGGCTTACCAAAAACCACCTTCAGAAAAACCATCAACACGTGGGTCAACCAACAAACCGCTAAAAGATGGGTCAATATTGAAGGACACACCCACAGTAAACTTATGGTGGCTGAACTCAACACCAAAATTACTGAGGGGCTACTTAGGAAAAACCGTAGGGAACTAAAAACACTGGTTAGCCTCATAACCGGTTTTGCACCCCTACGATTTCACCTACATCGCATAGGGGTCACACAAAACTCAACCCTGTGCAGACTATGTGAGGAGACTGACGAAACGGCATCCCACATAATCTTCGAGTGCCCTGCACTCACCCATCGCAGAATTGAGCTCTTTGGGGCCCAAACCCCGATGAGATCCATTCCGAGCGAACAATTAATCAAGAGCCTACCACCCCTTATCAGGGGGCTGAGTCTCCTTGATTAAACAAAAAACTCTCAGGAAAGTACAATAAGCCAACAGGCTTCCGTGCTGGGGGCTCAAAACCCCCGCCCTGAGAGTTTTTCTCTACATCTACATCTACATCTACTGTTCCATTCGAGTTAAAAAAAAAAAAAAAAAAAAAAAAAAAAAAAAAAAACTCGAAAACTAGGTACTTGAATGATATTTTCCTCAAAGACTTAACATGTGATAAGCTAAAACTATGCTACGCTGCTTGAAGAAGGCAATCTAAAGTAATTTTTTCAAGTCAAATGAAAAGTCAAAGTCATTTTAATGAAGTTATTGTTACTTTTGTCGTTTTTTTACTACCAAGTCTTTCTTATTTTGATGAGAGATTCGTGTATTTTGATATTTACCTACTTAAGAAGATTCTCTTAATTTAGTCACGTTGTTTGGTTGGGTTGTGGGTAAGGAGTTGTAATAAGACTTAAATGATATTTTCCTCAAAGACTTAACATGTGATAAGCTAAAACTATGCTACGCTGCTTGAAGAAGGCAATCTAAAGTAATTTTTTCAAGTCAAATGAAAAGTCAAAGTCATTTTAATGAAGTTATTGTTACTTTTGTCGTTTTTTTTTTTTTTTTTTTACTACCAAATATTTCTTACTTTGATGAGAGATTCGTGTATTTTGATATTTACCAACTTATACTATAAATAAAAGCGTTTCGGAGTTTACTTGGCACCTTCATATACCCGTTCATGTTCGTTGTCCAACTCAGAACTCCTCAAAAAATAATAAATGTTTCACTCTCCTGGGGCGTCGAAATTTTTGTAACCGTGTACAAGCGCCATTTTTGATTTCCCTGCGCTGCCACGCAATACATTCATTTAAGACCTTAACATGAGTTAAAAAAAAAAAAAAAAAAATAGAATCAACCCGATTGGTGGATTTTGACATTTGAAAAAACTGGACTAGAAAAGTGGTGGACTTTCGTGGAATGACCCATAAGGCGTTTTGAAACAAAACACTAAGGGACATTTTTGATCAGAATTGGGCCCTAGAAACCGTGGTTTCTTTTGGACAACGTTGAATGTATTGTGTCCAAATAATTGGAAGGCGAGGGTACTATCCTTCCGCCTGCACGGCGATTCCTGCAGGACTCATTTTTATCATCCGGGTTTTGTGCTTCGGATTCCTGCAGGAAGAGCAGCCAGGAACATCCTGGAGAAGAAAAATAAGCGACCCACGGATTTCCAACGCCTTTTTCCTCGACCCTGAGATCTGCAAAAACCCGGACAACAAAAGAGCCCGGAGCTTAACAAAGAGTTCGGTTGAAAGGGAACCAGCTAGGGAACATTCCTCGACAGTTCTCCAGAAATAAAAGAGTATCTAGCCAAAATACCGACATTGATTATAAAATTGGTTGGTGCTTAGTCTTTTTGCGTAGTTCGAGAGGATTTCAAGTTCAAGTAGTCACGACCCCTAAATACCCGAGGTCGTACCAGGTTAATTAGGAAAATTAAAATCGGATTATGTACTTTGTAATGGGAGAAGATCCCTGAGTTCCTGATGGGGACTATTATATTATTAGGTAATCGTTTACTTCATATTGTGGACAGGTCAATTAGGTTTTTTTTTTTTTTTTTTGACATTTCATGTCTTTGCTATGGCACACAACCAAATTTTCGTTATGTTACGTTACGTAACGAAATATGCTCAATGATTATTATGATTCGTAGAAGTGAGGTAGGTAGGTACCTATATGATTATAGCTGAAATTTGGCTATATGATTATTATGATTTGGCTGGTAGACTCCTTAGGACGTGAACAATAAGGTGCAGAGGGTTTTGATCAACTGAGTGGCTCCTGAAGCTAACTTCTTTCCTATCAACCCTAGGAAGCTGAAATTTGACTGGTAGCCTCCTTAGGACATGAACAATAAGGTGTACAGGGTCTTGATCAGCAGAGTGGCTCCTGAAGCTAACTTCTTCCCTATCAACCGTAGGAAGCTGAAATTTGGCTGGTAGCCTCCTTAGGACGTGAACAATAAGGTGCAGAGGGTTTTGATCAACTGAGTGGCTCCTGAAGCTAACTTCTTTCCTATCAACCCTAGGAAGCTGAAATTTGGCTGGTAGCCTCCTTAGGACATGAACAATAAGGTGTACAGGGTCTTGATCAGCAGAGTGGCTCCTGAAGCTAACTTCTTTCCTATCAACCGTAGGAAGCTGAAATTTGGCTGGTAGCCTCCTTAGGACATGAACAATAAGGTGTACAGGGTCTTGATCAGCAGAGTGGCTCCTGAAGCTAACTTCTTCCCTATCAACCGTAGGAAGCTGAAATTTGGCTGGTAGCCTCCTTAGGACGTGAACAATAAGTTGTACAGGGTCTTGATCAGCTGAGTGGCTACTGAAGCTAACTTCTTTCCTATCAACCGTAGGAAGCTGAAATTTGTCTCGTTAGGACATGAACAACAACGCTACTGGAGTAGGTGATGTAGTCTGGCTCGAATACACAGAAGAAAATGTCCCAATGTGTTGCAGACTCGTATGCAAGCATTTATGATTCTTAGAAGTGAGGTAGTTAGGTACCTATATGATTATAGCTCCTAAACTTTTCCATTTAGGTTTGTAAACAAATCCATGTCAACCTTACATGGATACCTAGTAGTTGTATTGATACTATATTCAATCGAAGTAAAAAGTTAGGTTTATAACTAAGAGTTGCAGTTATAATTTGTAGTCATACATTTTTGGTTATCTTTTTCGTAGCCATTGTGGAACACCGAAATCTTGAAGTATATGGAAGAATTCACTCATGCATCCAAATTTGAAAACAGTTGAGTGTTACCTAGGTAATCAATGCTACCCAAGCATCAAAATATGAAAATAGTTGATTGTTGTCTACGCAATCAATGGTTAGTGGGGTTAATGTACTGTCATGTAGAACATATAACATACCGTTCTTTTACTACCCACGACGATATATGTATGGATGTAAATAATAAATAAAAATATGAGTTTAATTTTTGTTTTCTTTATATTGAAAAAAATGTAATTCACAGAGGAAGACAAGATTGCTAGAAGAAGGAAGGGAAGAAGGAGGGAGGGGAAATACATGAAATGTCCTAATGCGTTGCAGACTTGTATGCAAGCGTTTTCACAGGAATTTGCATCTGCGAGGGAATCACCCTATATATTATCATTTTTTTTTTTTTTTTGCCTTCTGAAAGTACTAGTTGATTTTGCTTCCGAGAATACCTATAGGTAGCGGGAGTATTATTTTCACTTTGGGGAGATGAACAATTTTTAGTCTCCGAAATTAATATAGCATTTTACGTTTTATTTAGACCATTCTGGACAACTTTCTTTCCGTGTCTGCTGTCTGTGTGTCTGACAAACAAGCATACAAAGCTTTGGTAGGCCGTAAGTACTTATTGTTTTTGGTTTATTATTTCCAATAATAAGCCTATGTGATCGTATAGCAAAAAATTTGTATAACCCCCCCTCAAACTTTGTCACTTTACGTTTCAAGGTGCGTAGAATCCAAATTTAAAATGTCCGTCCGCCGTCCGCCGTTCGCCGTCCGCCGTTCGCCGTCCGCCGTCCGTCCGGGCCATAAAAGGCCTTAGAATTGACTTAAAAAACCCGTTCTTTCGCTCATAGACTCCATTTGGGGTCTAGTTGGTCCTAACTTCCCGCCAGCTCGATCGCTCCACACCCATGGGTGCTATGAGCCAAAAATAGGTGAAAAAGTGTCTTTTTTTGTATATTTCAAAAAAAAATTGGAGATTTATGAGTGAAAAGAAAATGTTAGCTATTAATTTTATGGAAAAAAAAGTATTCTAAATGATACTCTTCTATTCAAAAAGAGATTTTGGATTTCAGGCTATTTTTCGCAATTTTATAGATTTTTTAAAACAAAATTTAATGAAGTTCAAGTTTTTAGCATAATTTCGTACATAAATTTTTGAATGTTCTATTTCATAGTTGATAAACTTTGTTTGACCAATCTTATGCTAAAAAATATCAATTTAACGATTCTTAGCCATTTTTAGTGATTTTGTCAGCACATTTTTTGAAATTTGACCAATTAAATTATATCAATATACAGTATAGGTAACACTTTTATGTGTTGGAAAGATGACTTGGGTAATAAATTGTTATGTTTATCAACTATATTAAAAAGCGTAAAATTGTGAGATTACGCTGCTGTAATGGATTGAACCCATTTGTGAGGTCCGAAGCTCCGAGTTCCGATACTAAATATACTATAAGCGGCGTTTAATAATTATGGACCAGAGATCTACGTAGAAGGGCTGTCTAATACATAAATAACAAACCTTTTTGTAATAATTTGCAGCGTTTTCGGAATTAGTCGGGATGCGCCCTGTTAAACTAGGTACTTCTTGTGATGTTTCAGGAATATTTTTCGTTTTTTGTTGTTGGTAGCTATGGTTACTTTACAGTTTGTTGACTAATGGATGTAAATGATTTTCAATTTCTATATCTTTTTTTCCTTTTCGTTTCTATCTTTTCATTCTTTTTATTTTTTCTCATGTATAATTACTAACCATCCATTTTTTATTGCTTTCCTGACATTGAGTTGACTTGGTGAGTACTTACTTCCCAACAAGAAGGTTCACCCTTTTATACCAAATCTTTTGTTGTTGTTTTACCTTGTTAGTTTCTGATAAATGTTTATACCCTTTTTTTATTGTTATCCATTAATAATATTTTAACATTTTATCTATATTTTTACTTTTCATGTTTGGTTTGTTTTCCTTAGGTGAACCTCTATCTTTATCTGACAAATCCGTTATATTTTCGGAGGTTTATGAATTTTTTCCTGGTCTCACCAGTAAGTTTTTTGTTTAAATTAGTTTTTATCTATTATATATATATATATATATATATATATATATATTTTTTTTTTTTTTTTTTTTTTTTTCTATTTAACTTCTAATGTCTTGTCCGTGTAAAAATCTGAAGATGTCCTTAGCAATAGGACGAAACGTAATAAAATAATACAATAAATGAAATAATTTCATTTATTTTCCTTGGCCCTCATCCCGACTAATTCCAAAAAACAATAAGCATAAAAAGCTTAATTCCCTCCTGTTACGGGTCTGAACAACCTTACTATCTGCTAAAAACCTTATAATAAATTGTTGCTTGCAGTATTTGATGTGGGCCTGGAAAAAGCACTTGCAAGTGGTAGTGCAGGGAAAAATGATAAGACGACTTAATGTAATGGAAAATAATAATTTACTTTTTCTGGTATTCCTAACAGTAAGCCTCTTATAATAACTGTTGATGATATACAACGTATACCCACCTATTGACGACGTCCTGTTATATCTTATGTGTTTCTTTGTTATTTTTAGCACCTGATGATGCCACCAGACGATACTAGTTGCACTTTATTAAATTCACACACTGGAAGAAGCCCTCAATATCTTCCCTCTCAACCCCAATACACTGAATGAAATGAACATTATAAAATGGACACATTAAAAATTATGCTGAAAATTGTACTTGAATTTCATAAGTAAATATTTGCTGAAAAATTTATAATATATTTTAGCTAATATATTAGCTAAAAATCCAAAATATATTTTTGAATCGCTGAATAATATTTAAAACAAGTTGTGTTATGGGTCTTTCATGGATTTGGTATTACAAATGTGTATGCTTTTTTTTTTTTTTTTTTTTTTTGTGTGTGCTTTGGTTGTCCCACACCCCTTGGATCAATTCCAATAAGTCGTCTCTGTATTGACAAAGCCTAGCTTCTCAGAGGGACGTCTTAAGAAACGAATAACAAACGAGAACAATGTAAACATATGATTATCAGTATTATCCCCTACTATAATGCAATTTGGAACTCTTTTCATAATATTCTACACTAGAACGAATTCTTAATAGAAAAAAATAAAATGAAATAAGAATCATGAAAATCTGTTGACGATTGGAGTTTCGACAGCGCTTGAATGAACTGGTTACTAAATGTTCAACCCCCCCCCCCCCCCCTTTATATTCACTTTTTAGGTAGGTAACGGAAATGGTATCAATGTTTAGGTAAACGTTCTACGAGTACTGTGTATACACGTTTCAAGGTGGTACTCCGATTGGTGGCCATTGGGGGCAGCAAAATGTAGTTAAATCTGCATTATCAAGTTTTAACACCCCCAACCTTCAGCCCCCGATTCACTACTCCCATCCCCTTAGCAAGTGCCTAAAACCAAGGGTTACCATCTGGTCGAAGTTCCAGGTCTCTAGCACCAATATTAAAGGAGCTATGGTGCAATGATATTGTATACCATATTTACCGCCCCCTACCGTTACCTTCCCCAATTCGATCAGCCTAACCCCGTCTTATGTGATTGTGTTCACCGCTGAGTCAAATTTTGGGAGTCTGGGGAACAAAAACCTGCTGGAAACCACTTTTACCGCCCCTCCCGACCCGACTTGCCGCCCCCGACCCCCTGTGCAACTGCCTAAAACCAAGGGTTACCATCTGGTCGAAGTTTCAGGTCTCTAGCACCGTTATTAACGAAGATATGAACCTTCGCTAAGTGAACGTCGCTAACTTCACTCTGGTATGGACGTGGAATCCAAATCAGACATATGCAAAACCCTACCCCTCCGAAAGGACGCCAAAATGCAGCGATATAGTATGGATTTGCATTTCAGACATCAATTAGAGGCCTTAGTGAAAATGAATGTATGGTAGTAATTTTGACTGAATATTTAAAGGAAGCGATATTACTGGAGTTTAAAGGGTGTATAGGGGGAAAATTAATACACATTTTTATGGAAAATTTAATAATCTGATCTGATTTCTGTGCATATTTGAGCTTCCAGAATATCATGACACAACGATTTAGGATGTAACTCCGGAGTGCCGCATCTATTGGACGCGTCTGTCGGACTCCAATTTACCACCTTCAATTATATATATATAAGGTGTATATATACATAAAACGATATACCATGCAATAAGGTCCTTCTTGGCTAATATCGGAGTCGTGATACAAATATTGCAACTTTATCTGTAACAACAGCTTTGACAGAAAGGAGTTTCTCAACTTTCAAAAGATTAAACACACCTCCGTTCTACAATGGTCGTGTATCGTTTCCACGGGCTTGTCTTGGCTAACATTCATAAAGAACTCAAAATAGAGGTTGAAGAAGTACTCTAACATTTTGCCATGACAAAATCAGGGAGTATAAAATTTTCAAACTGGACCGAGTAGGAGGATTAATATAAATTTTACTAGACATGGTTTTTTATACATTACAAATAAAATGAAAATATTATAATTATATTACTTTTTTTATGACATTGCAATATTATTGTATTAACTTGATTAAGAATAAGCCTTTTAGTTATTTTCTTGTTTATTTAGAAAAACTTTAAAGAGGGAAGGGAAGAGGGAAGCCAACTTGGAAATAACAACTCAAAATCATATACCAATCCAAAAAGATGTTATTATTGGGGGCCCTTTAACCCCGTTTTCAGAGTAAGCACTAAGCACTAAGAACTTACACTTTTTTGTACGTCAAAGTGCTTTAAATGAAGATTTTGCAAGTATTGGCGTGGGCATTAGCCCCTTCCTTTTCTAGATCCGGGGTCCGCCACTGATGTTACAATATGTGAGGGAGCTATACTCCCCACCCAACTTGGCAGATTTTTTTTTTTATTAATAGAAACTTTTATATAAGAGTTTATAGAATCAAAATAAAATCACTCTTTCCACTCCTTCTAAAATCCATCACTAACCTTATGTCCAAAAACAGTTTTCCTTGTAACAGAACTCATGGCAGGACTATGTACATATGTACTTGGGTTGCACCCGATCCTGATCAGGTACAGTCATGAATATAATGGGACAAACCTACTGAAGATTTCTATTTAGGTATGCGATCCGCGTCACTTCTAGCGATCAACGCTAAAAGCTTGCGGTTTTCCTCCCTGGCGGTAGTTAGCCGTAGAAGCTGTATAGGTTACCTACCTACGTCTACAAGGTAAAACGTCGGACTTTCTAGTCTCTTCCTCGGTGACGAATTGGGTCCCACAGGCTCTGAGTCAGGGGATTCACGGGATCAAGTTTGCAACAAGGAAAACAATTTCTTATTCGAAATTCCTCCGCCTGTTTTCCCGGTAGAAAGTTGATTGGGGCTCGAAGAATCATACTGGCGTTTCGCAGTATCGATATCCAGATAAACAACACGTCAGTATTATTAAATACTAATACTAAATTATGGTTAGCATGCCGGCTCGACTCCAGAAGGTTGCCGACAGGGGCATCGCTAGACAAAAATTGTTAAGGGGAAGTATCATGACATTCCCGATTGAACAAAAAGTTTTCCTAACTCCAAAAAACGCTGCAAATTATTTCACAAAGGTTTATTATTTTTTCAATTGAGTATGATCATAGTTTTAGTTGGCTAGCGTACGTCATAAGACCCGTCCAGACTCCTCGGCGTGTCCTATTTCGAGTTGCCACAACCTATACTTCTATAATTATATACGCATGTTTATATTTCTCGATTTGAGCTCCTATCTATTCAAATAGCTATTGCCTTAATAATATCATTATCTAAGTACGTACGAAAAGTCGAGAGGATATGTTATTAAATATGCGTAGGAAAAGCTTTGGTATTAACACACAAATATGACCTTGAAAAAAACATATATTCATGCCTCGAAGGAACGCCGGCGCCGAACCCACCACAAGGTGCCGCGGCGCCGGCGCCTCCTCTCACTCCCCCCCCCCCCCCCCCCCGCTCGCCCCCTCTCCGCCCACCGTGACCCCCTGCCAAGCGTGCCAGGCGTGCGCGCGTAGAAAAAGACACTTTTTCGCCCGTTTTTGGCCCATAGCATCTATGCGAGTAAAGCGATCGGGATGGTTAAACGTTAGGACCAACTAGACCCCAAATGGAGTCTATGTGCGAAAGAACGGGTTTTTTAAGTCAATTCTTAGGCCTTTTATGGCCCGGACGGCGAACGGCGGAAGGACATTTCAAATTTGGATTCTACGTACCTTGAAACGTAAAGTGACAAAGTTTGAGGGGGGGTTATAAAAATTTTTTGCTACACGATCACATAGGCTTATTATTGGAAATAATAAACCAAAAGAGGAAATGAAAAGAAGAAAATGTGTAGTATCACTTATAAAAGATACCTGCTACCTACAGTTGATATGCAGTATTTATTGCACATGGTTGATATGTATTGATCATATATTGTAACGTACAATATATTATGGTACATTATATGTACCTACCCATTAAATACACGTAACACTAGGAATACAATGGCAATTTTCAATGAGTAGTTATATGAAAGCTTTAAATTATTGCCATTACTTGAAACTTAAAGAATGTGTGAATGACCTGGATTAATCTTCCGGATATTGTTAAAAGCTCATTTGCTCATTAGTAAATCAGATATATCGCACCCATCCTAGAATAAGGGTACAACTCAAAAATTGTCATTTTCGGCAAATCGCATTCAAAGTTTTCCTTCCACACCATTGGCTAGGTACCCGTTCTTTGGAACACGATGAACATAATTTATCTTTGCGTAACTTGTTTCCTACATTATTACTCTAACGCCCCATGGTGAATAAATGGTTTTTTTGTCAGTGGGAAGGGAGTGGGGGGAACGGTTTTGTTGATTTTTTAAAGAATTTTTGAGTTGTTCCAACTCAAACACTGAAATCTCACCAGTCAGGATCCAAAATGTTCAGAAAAGAAAGACAAGTTAAAATTTTCCTCACAAAAAGGAAACAACTCAAAACGAGACACAGACTGTTTGAACTCAACTGAGTTGTGTCTTTCTTCCTAGGACGTGAATTGGTTACTCCCTCCATAGAAGAAAGACACACGCACTCTCTAGCGGAATTAGAGTGCCCTACACATATCTCCACCTTCTACAGACAAACTAGACCGTTTCTACTTCTCAGAACCACAACTAACTCAAAAATCGCGATTTTTGAGTTGTACCCTTATTCTAGGACGGGTGCGATATATTTAAATATTTTGGAGTGAAACGACAATTACAATTATTAAAAAATAATAATCAGAAAAAAATACAATTATTAAAACTTCTATTTCTACACCAATAGCGTTTAAAAGGTTGAGTGTTTATTGTTAGTGGATATATGCCGATTTATCAATCTAGCCTATGCATATACCACACCAAACTTTCTATATCAAGATTCTCAACAAGATATTTTTCGCATTGTAATTCGAGCAATGAACATGAACATGAACACTCATCAATCATTGTAGCCTTTAAATTATTTTTCATAATTATGTATCATACTACCTGCAATTCAATCTTCTTCTTCTAGATCTCAAATTCAAGAGAATCGTTGACATTGAAGTACTGAAGAGACTTTAGCGTGACGATAACGTTTGGTTATTCATGAACATACGTGTAAAAATACTAGAAGAGCTAGCAACTGCAGTTGCTTGCTCTAGACGCTGCTCTACGCGTTAACGCGTACCTAACCTACGGGGAATCGTACGGGAAGAACAAAATCTCTCTATTATTTTTGTTTTCTCGCAAATCAATTATAAGTAGACAACAGTGCTTTTTGCCGGAATGTTATAATGCTAGAAAATAATAAATATTTCTTTTGTGTTCCCCGTGATCAAGGGGTGTAAAAAAATCGATGTTAGAATCGATTAGATCGATTTTTTGGGAAAATCGAAAGAATCGATTTTCGGGGAAAACATCGATTATCTAATAATTGGATTTTATGGGTGGTACTGTTTCAAGCCACATTGTATCGTAAATCCTCACGATTTGTTGAAGAAACGAGATGTAAAACTCATGATCGAACGAGATGACGCGAAGTTTATCCAACTCCTAAACTAATGGATAAATACTAGTGGTACAAGGTGTTACAAATTTATCCTTGTTATGAAAATCTGTAAGTACCTTCGCACGTCCTACCTACCTACTTTCTAGAGCAAGCAGGCTCTTGGCGTGATAACTATGTTGTGATTATCTAGCTGTAATCTATGCGTATTCTGCTGGGCGAATGATGGTTGAAAAAATGTAATAATAATACTTAATAATTGTCTAAATCGAATGGAAGAACCAAAATTAATTTATTAGCTATATTTCTATATTTTTCCAGTTCCAACTAGGAAGCTAGATTAGTAATTTGCTCTTTTCCGTGTTTTCGAATGGTACAATTTTGTTAAATGAATTTTAAATTTTTATACCTATTAACATATTTATTAATTTTTTACATTTTCATTTTTGAAGAGTGCCTTTTTATTCACCTTGCCCTATTTGCCTAGACGGTAGAGATGTTACTGGGCATACCATGGTTCATCCATGGGCATCCCATGAAGTGCTCTTTAGAATTACTTTAAAAAATCTAATTGAGCACTTAGAATTACTTAGATTGAGTTTAATAACAGATAAACGTTATTAAAGAGGTTAAATTGCATACGATTTTAATCGATTTTTGTCCCCAAAAATCGATTAAATCCAAAAGTGGAAAAATCGATTTTTACACACCCCTACCGTGATCCTCGGAGAAGAAAACTTTGGTTTTACGCTACCAGTGTTGCCGCCAGCCCAACACTTTATTTCGGTACATCTGGTCACAAAAACCGGTAGATCCAGGTAATAATTTCGGAAATTTGGAAGATTTCCGAATAGTTTTTTGAACGAACTATGACTTAGCTAATACTTTATCAATTGAATACAATATTACTCTAGGGTAGCATTTTAGGCTATAACTCTCATATGGTCGATCTTCTAGGTTGAATCCACAGTATTATTTTTCCTTTTAGAATGGACCCATCATTTTTTACTACTACATAATTAAATTCATCAGCCATAAAAAAGTAGGTGTAGGTAGGCACTTTAGTATCAAATAGATGAAATGACAGGGGATAATATTGGGTTTAAAAAACACATCTGTTACAACCGAACTCAGTAGGTATAATTTGTAGGTAACATTTGAATTTATGTGTCCACTAGTAGGTAGGTTCTTTCCAAGTTTCCACTACCTTGGAAGAATCGGAAGCAATAAGAGTTATATACCTAAATAGGTAACAAGAAGCTGCAACCAGCAGATATGTAAAATAAATTTAACAATTTAACATTTTTAACAATTTAACAAAATACGTATCCGAGTAGAAAACAAAAACAATGACTACACAACTATGACGGATCACGGCCAAAGGGAAACGTACCAACCAACTAACCAAAGTTGACAAGCCTTATCACTTTTTGTCATCAAACAAATTTGTTTTCGCGAACCTTTTTACCTTATCCTTAACCCAAATTATCAAGTTTCATAATTCCTCGCATTTGCAATACTTAAATCCCAATCGGGGATCGCTCGATTCCTCCCTCTAAAGTTTTCCGTGAATCCGCCAAAATTATTTTCGAAGAGATGTTTTCGGACGAGTCTGAGGAGGAACCGGAAGAAGTGGATGTATACAAGAAAAAGTACCATCTACTCCACGTTAGATGCGAAGTTATCAAACAGGTGAGAGATTTTGACGGATATTTATAGTATTCGTGTAGATACCTAACCACCCGGCACTCGGCGCATTTTTACATTTTCATGTTTTTTACTTTAGCATACATACTCAAAGAACTTCACCAAAAAGCGACAGGAGACTGGAGATTTTCGCTTACAACCGATTCGTTGCTACGGAAATTTATCTTTGCCATTTTTCATCGTACAAAATTCGTTCACCATTCGTTGGAATCGTGTGATTTTATTAAATATGTTCTTGTTAACCGTTTCTCCGTACCTTGGGCGGTAGCTGAGCTGAGCATGATGAAATAAAGGTGGTCAGCAACTATAGTTACCTCGTTAATTCATCGTTCTACAGAAACTAGTTATCCTGCGAAAAGAAGGCATTAGTTACAAGGTTGGGTCCCACTTAGTTAGTAGGTACTGGTAAATAGTAGGTAAATTGTGTAGTGTGAAGGTGGCCTAGGAAGTTGAAATTTGATAGGGAGACTCTCTGGGACATTAGGAGGCGATTGAATTGCTGATCTCTTTCCTATTCATCTAAGTGAGCTAAATTCTCTCCCGTTTACCCAAGGAAGTTAAAATTCGAAAGGGTGACTCTCTGGGGCATTATGAGTCAATTGCTATGATGGGATCTTTCCTGATCAGCTTAGTGAGCTTAATTTTTACATGTTCACCTTGTGAAATTCAAATTTCAACGTGCTCGCTTACCGAGAAGGTGAATGTGTAATGAA
The DNA here is from genome assembly GCA_030762985.1 of Adelphocoris suturalis. NCBI lineage: Eukaryota > Metazoa > Arthropoda > Insecta > Hemiptera > Miridae > Adelphocoris > Adelphocoris suturalis. Next base: position 23,681,384 of record CM061049.1, read on the forward strand.
AACATGTATATGTGTCCCGGGGTTGCAGACTCGTACGCAGTTGTTTCATAGTCTTTGTGGTATAGGAAGCATTGTTTTCACTTACAGGAGATGACCAATTATCACTGTTACCTTCAGAGGCTGCTATCAATTTTCAACGTCCTACGGTGAACAGGACAGATTTTGGTGCTAGTTCGGTGTGCGCTCTATGAACCGGCTGCGATCTAAGGGTCCCGTCGCACTCTGGCTCACGCCAGCCTGCGATATATGTGTGCAAAAGTCAAAGATGACAATGCAATCTTTTCATATGAAATATTAATTATCTCCTTTTCCGGTCCCGGAAATCGTTTTTTCCATTTGAACGGGCGTTGTCACAGCAACTTGACTCTATGCCAAATTATGGAACTAATTTTTATGTTCGTTCTAGAACTGCCCTTTGACACTGTGCAGGACCGGACTGGAAGAGGCCGAGAGTGTGTGATTGATTGGTTTAACTTCTGCCGTGAAATTTGTACTGCCGTTTTGGCAACAAAAGGGAAAATGATTGGCACCGCAGAAAGTCCGATTCAGAGTGAGGTCGTGGTTAGACGCGAAAGTTAAATTATTTTTAAAAAATGAGAGGGGTTCCTCAGCACCATTTGCAGACACACCTTGACCATTACTGCTGGAAACTGTATCGTGCAGACAGTCCTGACCTCTTCGTAGCCCTGTTGGAAGACATCAGAAGCATTTGCGCATAAGGTAATATCACTTGTAATGATTTTTTGTCATTTACATTGAAACTGTGGGGTTAGAGCGCACCCCAAACCAGAAACGCAACGGTAGAGATTTTAGCTTACTCAGCAGATCAGGATGGCGTTCCTCGCTTTGCTCGTCCCTTGTTGTCCCAGAGAGGCTCCCTATCAAATTTCGACGTCCTACGGTAAATAGGAGGGATTTGAGCAAGATTTAGCCATCATTCCGATTGATATTACGGCACGTGATCAGCTGATCCTCACCAAAGGTAGCGAGGAACAAGTTCCGACATGGTAATACATCATATCAAAATTTGGTCCAAATCGGACCAGCGGTTTCAAAGGAGTAGTGAGCACAAAATTTGTACATAAATATGTATATAAAGACATCTATAAAATGAATGACTATTATAAACGTATTCTACACCCTCTGGGGCACAAAGAAAATGCATCCCCACCCCCAAGAATTGTTGGGTAAATCTATGCCTGGGTCACCTTACCGAGACAATAAAAAGGGATACCAAAAGGAATATATGAGGAGGAAAACTGACACAAACGCCGGACAGTAGTTTGGGAAGTGCGGCATTGCGGAACGATGTAAAACTTTGAGACGCTCTGCTGAAAAATCGATGGGCGTTCTTTACTAGTGCCCCCCATTTTCAACATGAGATTTCTCTCATCACTTTTTCATTTTGAAAATACGTTTTGGACTCTTCAAACCTCCTTCCTTCTTACTATTATAATTTGAAACATCCCAAGTATGATTAACAATAATTAATTATGGTTTTAAAAAAATCGGCTCATGTTAATCAAAATCCGATTTCACCATTGACTGGCATTTAAAAAATAAAGGGGAGTTGCCATTTAAAGTTTATTTTTACATCTTTAAAAATAAAAAATGAAATGAATACCTAGCTGGTCCATTAAATTTTAAACACCCAATATTAGTATTATTTATTTTATTTTGTTTACTACTTTTTTTTAAATGAGATTGGTTGCATAAATTTCATCAAAACTTTCCTTGCAGGATAATGAACGTTTGGTCAACAGGATCCACCACATCAAGAGGATGCTGAAAAGAGGTAGAAAAGAGAGAAAGTAAGAATTTTGAACTTGATTAATTATTTATTAAATAGTTTACTTGTAATTTCGGACTTCATATCGATAAACAATAAACTTATAATGTAGTCCGTGTATTCTAAATCCATCTTATTGTTTTTTTGGAATTAGTCGGAATGCGGCTCAGGGAAAATGAATGAAATTATTTCATTTATTGTTTTATTGGATATCGTTTCGTCCTCTTACTGAGGACGTCTTCAGAGCTTGGTGTGTCCAGGAAAAAATTTATAAACATCCGAATATAACGGATTTGTCAAGAACAAAGTCAAGAACTCATGTATATATATATATACAGGTATACAAATAAAAAAAGCACATCATCATCATCAATCAGTACATTACTGTTTCGAATGTCCAATAATGATGTTCTTACATTAAAAGCGCTCGCCCCCTGTACTTGGCATGCTAGTGACGACAGTCTCTTCCGAAAGTTATGTAAATGATAATTTTACTCCTACTATTAGCGGAAATAATCCTTTAGATGTAATGCCAAACCCTTTTCTAGTCAATTCACCTTATCTTTGTTATCTTCCGTGTGTATTAAGTGAAGGATAATTAACAAAGAAACAAAATATATATTTATTGGAGGAAAAATACTGCAATAACTAAGCAAATTTTTTTTTTTAATTGTTGAAGTATAGGTACAAAACTAGTTTTTTTTTTTGTCGATAATATAAATACCTATTGATGTTTTGTTGTCTATATGATACTGGTATTGATATTTCTCTTCCGATATTCCATCCCTAGACTCCTCAGTCTTCTGTGGTACCTAATCATCAACTTTCTCAGCCTTTTTCTCCTTATGAATATAGCGATTTTACGAAGATGTGGTACTTCATGCATTGTAGATTCCTGATGGACCGGCTAGACATGCATGGAGACAACTGGAGAAACGTCCCCCTCCCCATAAAATTAACGGATCCCTCGAAAGACCCCGTTCTTCAATCGGCTAAGCACCCAATATCGAAAAGTTCCATCAAGGTACGAATTTTCAGTTCCCTCGATTTCTCATTATTTCTTCAACAACTATGATAGTTTGTTTTTCAGCAGATAAATTGCTTCTTGGAGGGGTATCCGGAAAGTGGTTATCCATTTTCATTAAAAGTAAAAGATAATTTTGTCCCCCCCCCCCCCCTCAAAAAAGTATTTATTAAGAAAGCTACATATCTGTAGCTATTTTTCTACACGCCTTCCCCGTTTTTTTCCAGGCACTTTGTGAACCGGTGGTGTTGCTTTTAAACATTCCTCCTACTTAGGGTCCATCCCACTCAGGTAATTACTCACTGCAGTACAAAGTTCATCGTGCCCCCTAGATCGCTCTTAAATTTCGGGAATAGGTAATTTCTGGATTGACATACACACGCATAAGTTGTAATTACCTTGAAGGAATTCGTCAACAAATTTTATTTTAAACATTTTTGGAGCCATTGCAATCTCTACATTTTCTACGAAAAGTCGCTAAAATGGAAAACTTAATTTTGGGATACCCCTCGTATAATCCAACTAAATCTATAGATTTTGAAGTCAATCAGAGAATCTCAATTTTATTTTGATTTTCCAGAGCCCGAGTACTACCGACAAAAACAGCAAGAAGGGTCCCAGCAGCGTCAAGCGAAAAGGCCATAAGATCGATAAAAATGCCCCCAAGCGGCCGGCTAACCCCTATTTCCAGTTCTGCCAGGAACAGAGGAACTCGGCGATTGAAGAGATGGCGTCCGGAGGACAAACCGACCCGTCGAAAGTCGAAGTCACGAAACACCTAGCCAACAAATGGAACGCGCTGACTCAAGACGATAAGAAAGTAAGTGATATCAACTATATTTAGTTTCAACAGGGATGATCTCGAACAAAGCACCGCTGGTGATGCTACAATCCCAGATAAATAATACATCACCACAGAGCAGTCGTTTGTGATACCTACTTAAAAGAATTGGGTGTACTTCATCCTGCCCCCATTTTCAAAACAAGATTTCTCCTTTTCTCTACCTCAAACCATAGTTTTCTCATTTTAATAATATGGTTTGGAATCCTTAGACTCCCCTCTTTCTCATCTTTCACATTAAAAAAAACTAAAATCGATTTTCATTACTTAATTGTGGTATGCAAAAGTTGGGGGGCAGCACTCAAGTTTTTTCCTAGTCAAAAACTTTAGCCCCCCCACTATCTAATTGACGGTAAACAATAAGAAACTGTAACACATGTATCACTAGGGTGGTTCAAAAAAAAAAAAAAAAGTTCTGGGATTTTTGGTCCCCATTGCGTTTTTGCTTCCTCGGTATGTCAGAATGACTCTCCTAAATTTTTAGCAAAAAATATTAATCCTAACCACTTTACCTGGGTCGATTTTTGCCAGTTATCGACTGCTATCGTAAACCAACCTCTAAATTGGGGCCGACGTGATGATTTGAAGGACGGATTTCAATTTTTTTAGGTCTATTTATGGGTTTTCGCATGCGCTGAACACGATGAACCTATTTATTTTACGCTCCGTCCACTAGTTATCCGGTAAACTGGCGGAGGGCACTGCTTGAAGATAAGTAAAAATCGAAAATTTCACCGAAAATGCTGTCGCCTGGTTAAGAATCGTACTAGAAACATGCTATTATGGTCGGATAATATGCTTTGGCATGTTCTGAACATGATTCCGTTTTTTACTATAATTTTTTACTTCGTTTGTCGGCCATAAACCTCAAATTACTTGTAGGGTAATAGACAAATTCACCCTAATTTCACCAGAAATTATGTCGCGTTGATAATTTAAGGTCCCAAAATACCTTGTGCCGATAAAATTTGGTATTTTTTTTATGTTTCGATATTTCATCGTGTTTAATTTTTTTTTTTTTTTTTTTTTTTTTGTATAAGTATTTTTGTTGTTATTTTCGTTAAAATGTTATGTTTTGTGAAACTAAAATTATATTACATATTATTTTCAATTATACTGCATCATTTCTTTATTTAACAATCCAATCACAGTTCAGACAATTCAGAACTATGAATGTGACCCCGGAAAACCGATGAAAACTAAGGAATTTTACAGAAAAATGGGAAATTTTAGCTATTTTCTCCATTTCGCCGCTATATTTGGCGAATAAGTACAATGCCGGTTCAGGTCCTTGCCAAATTACCTACGGCTTTGTATCGAGTATCCTGGAAAATACCAAATTTTATCGGCACAAGGTATTTTGGGACCTTAAATTATCAACGCGACATAATTTCTGGTGAAATTAGGGTGAATTTGTCTATTACCCTACAAGTAATTTGAGGTTTATGGCCAATAAACGAAGTAAAAAAGTATAGTAAAAAACGGAATCATGTTCAGAACATGCCAAAGCATATTATCCGACCATAATAGCATGTTTCTAGTACAATTCTTAACCAGGCGACAGCATTTTCGGTGAAATTTTCGATTTTTACTATCTTCAAGCAGTGCCCTCCGCCAGTTTACCGGATAACTAGTGGACGGAGCGTAAAATAAATAGGTTCATCGTGTTCAGCGCATGCGAAAACCCATAAATAGACCTAAAAAAATTGAAATCCGTCCTTCAAATCATCACGTCGGCCCCAATTTAGAGGTTGGTTTACGATAGCAGTCGATAACTGGCAAAAATCGACCCAGGTAAAGTGGTTAGGATTAATATTTTTTGCTAAAACTTTAGGAGGGTCATCCTGACATACCGAGGAAGCAAAAACGCAATGGGGACCGAAAATCCCAGAACTTTTTTTTTTTTTTGAACCACCCTAATGTATCACTCACGCTACAGATACTCACTTTGATCGAAAGTTTTGAGGTTTAGATGCAATAATATTGTAATTCTTAATTACTTTGGGAGTTATTGGACTCGTGCCCGTCATGCAATTAGTCGGGTAATAACTGTTGCATCTTAAGATAACTTGTTGGAGACCCTGTTCGATCTTGAGATCGTCTGGGGGATTTTCTATGCTTTCAATTAGGAGGTCTTTAAAAATATTCTAAACCGATCCTTCTAGTGAAATAGAGATTAATTGGGAAAATAGATCTGAAGGATGCGTATAGTTAGTTGGTCTGGATGCTCGCTAGCTCGCATCTCAAGAATAAAAAAGCATCCTAAATCAATCCTTTGGTAGAATATAGATTAATTGGAAAAATATATCAAAATCCGTGTTTAGAATCGAAAAAAAAATCCGAACCCCCATTAATATGAGGTTACTCTTTTAAAAAAAAGTAACTCTAGAACATTTAATGAGTGATTTTGATAAGTTAAACAACACGTTAATGTGTTGCAAATACAGCTCAAGTTGTATTATTTAAGGGCAGCTCTAAGTTTTTCCTCTGTACCAACACCAGTTCTGTCCTATTCATCTCATTATTAGTTCGACCCATTCATGTCTTTCTTGTATATATTTAAAAAAAGCTAAATAATCCTAATTCATGATAATAGATAGAATTATAAAAATAAAAATGTATATTATACTAGCCGGTACAGGTTAGTCGATGCATAGACTGCTGAAATAACCATATCCAGACTGTGTTCGTAACCACGGAGGCTAGGTACATGCCAAATTACAGCATAAATGTAGCAAAATCAGGCTCGAACTGATCAGGAAAGCCCATAATTTCAATCTTCTCTTATTGTCCCAAAGAGTCACCCTATCAAATTTCAATTTCCTAGGGTGAACAGTAGAGAATTTAGCTCACTTATCTGATCAGAAAAGAGAAAAAAATTTCAATAGTCTCTAATGACCCAGAGATTCTCTCTACCAAATTTCAACTTCCTAGGGTGAAATGGAGAGAACGTTTCTCCCTCAGCTGCTTAGGAAAGAGCCCATCATTTCAATCGTCTCTTAGTGACCTATGGATTCTCCCTATCAAATTTCAACTTCCTAGGGGGGATAGGAGAGAATTTAGCTCACTCAGCTGATGATGGAAGAGTCCATCATTACAATCGTCTCTTATTGTCCCAAAGAGTCACCGTATCAAATTTCAACTTCCTAAGGTGAATAGGAGAGAGTTTAGCTCACTCACCTGATCGGAAAAGAGACCATCATTTCAATCGTTTCTTAATGACACAGAGAGTCACCCTGTCAAATTTCAACTTCCTAGGGTGAATAGGAGAGAATTTAGGTCACTCAGCTGATCATGAAAGAGCTCATCATTTCAATAGTCCCTTAATGACCCAGAGAGTCTCCCTATCAAATTTCAACATCGTAGGATGAACAGGTGACAATTTTACTCATGCTTCACTCAGAACACCCGTATAGCAACCCGTGAAAGCTTCTCCACTTGTCACTAACGAACTGCCTCTTAGTAACCATAACAACAAGTTCGGGAACTAAACAAATCGGTTGCGAAGGGTAGCTCCGTTTATGAAGTAGAAGGATTTTTGGAGGTTCAGACCTAGCCTATGCTGTGCACCGGAACTTGCTGATAAATTTCATCCAAATCTAGGATTATACCACTCATTTAGTTGGGATGCGACTTGAATTCGATGTTCGGATCATCAGACCCATACCGTTGAGATGCGACATTGCTTTACAGGCTATCTGTACGATGAGATCCAGTTTCAAATTTTGAAGGCCCGTTGGGTGACAAGGTAGATGAGGAATGAAATTTGTCTAATGCTATTATCATCCTACCATTGAGTTACAATTTGGAATTTCAGGCTATTTCTACATAAGGGTTGTACAGTGAGATCTGCACATAGGATTAGTTGGATTTTACGACCTATCCCAACAGAATCGGTTCAGCCAATTAGCCGTCTGTTGGGAAAATACATAGATAGATAGAGAAACAAAAACTTTCAGTTTTACTTATAAGGATTTGCGTCAAATAAAATTCGTTTTTGACCATCAGGGTATTTGTTCATATTCCTAGAAACCAGGACTAAAGTTTTTGACTAGGCAACAACTTTATTGCTGCCCCGCAACTTTTTCATACCACAATTAAGTAATGAAAATCGATTTTAGGATGTTTCAAACGTCAGCAATGTAAAAGAAGGGAGCCTAACGATTCCAAATCATATTTTTTTAATTAAAAACAGATGGTTTGAAGTGGAGAAAATAATCTCATTTTGAAAATGGGGGGGCGGGGGACTAAAGTACACCCTAAGAATTTACCTCAATTGAAAAGTTCTCGATAGATGTGACAGTATATTTAAACAACCTTTAAATGATTGGTAGGCACTAAATTTCTTGGGAAACTACTTAGAAAATAAAGATAAAAGGTTCAGTCATGCAGCATGATAGTATGAGCGATTTTTTTGTCAATTAAGGAGGTCTTCTATTCATGTTCAATTGTTTTAAAATTTGAGCACTTGAAGTGCAAAGAAATTATTAACCATCAATTTTATGGCTAACATACTCGTTCTAAATAATATTATGCTATTGAAAAATATTTTGGATGTTTAGCATTTTTGCAGTGGATTAAAACATAATTTTATTCATAAGATGTATAATTAATATTGTTTTTATTATTAGTATGTATTTATTATAGCAGTGGACTCTTGATAAACTGACACCAGTGAATAATAAACACACATGTACATGATAACGTGTAACGCAGTTTGCTGCAGTTGAACCACCATTTTAACGGAATTCACCAAACTCAATTAAAATAACCTCAAAGATTAAACCTTGGTGTCTTTCACCAACCCAAAACTTGTTTATACCGAGTTTGGAGTAACGGAGTTTACCGAACAGAGTTTAGACAAACTGTCCAACAAAAGTTTGACAATTTGAAGCACCAAGACAATAACTCAGCTGACGTCATGTCATGCTTCCATTATCTATATAGTAACGTTCTAGCAGAAGATCTCGCAGTTGGACTGTTGTCCACAGTCTTTTAAATCATAGTTCTCTACAGAATAACGACACTGATGGAACAATTTGCTATCAATCGTTTATAAAGAGTACATGAAGGTGATGGAAGCGAAATTGAGATTTTTAAAATGAGCAGGTTATTCGAAAGGTTTCAAAACAGTAAGGTTTTCTATCGAATACTCCTTATCACCAGAACTGTAAACTTTTGCCTGTTCAATGTTAAGTGCAGTTGAAGAACAACTGTTCTTGTTGGAACATTATTCTGCAGGACATTGTGGTGTGATGGAACAGCAGTTACAACGGTAGTCATCCTTTATATGCCTGCAAGCCCTAACTGAGTCCCTCATATTCTTTTCACACCCACATGATGAATATTCAGCAGGGAAAGAGACCAGCAGTTACGGTCAAAACATGGTCAAAAAATCGAGTCCCACAATGAAATTCCAATGATTTTGCGATTTTGCAAATCCCATATGCAGAGTGTGAGTGTAAGCGTATAAAAAAACAAAATAGGACTGCTTGGCAACTTTTAGACTCTTACCTCTAGAGTTTATGTGCTAGAAGGTTTTGATCGCATTTTGCCTGTTATTGCTGCATTATTACCCCCTGATTGAAGTAAATTTATCGCATTCTCTCATCTACAGTTCAGCCTAATTGATGGATTCACCATGCTTGCGTGAAAGGGATTTGAAGCCCTCTTATTCCCTTATATCAGGGCTCGAGGCTTTTAGATGTATAAAGATTAAGTACCTCCATACTTCTACCAATCATATTTAATTCAAACACCCTAATATATTACGTTTCTAGTGGTATATTTTATTAATGGGCTACGTAACTATCTGCTTTGAAATGCAGAGTTGTTTCATTTCTAAAAATAATTCCATCCATCTATGCCACTCCATATGCAGACAGTTCAGCTGATTTTCAAAAATAGCCACCCTTCTTGGATTTAGACAGTGACGATTATGCAGAGCTTCTCCCTGGTGGTGGGAAAGGTGGCTATGAGTTCGAATTCTGCTCAGGTATCCATAATGTTTTGGCCATCACATCGAAATTTAGGTTGGTGAGGTGAGGCAGGGTGACACAGCGGAGAAAAAAGCCTGCTTGCTAAGATTTAACCTTTTCCCGACAAGCTACCTGCGGACGCTCGGAGACTGGCCAACTATTGGGCTGCACTCCACTTCGCATGCCCCGACAAAGGGATTTCTGAATCTCGCTGTACCCAAGCATCGTCCTAGTTTTTTACTTATTAGATGTTCAGGTACTGAGGATAAAATCATCCCTGACTGGTTCTGATGGAATATTAGTTGCTGAATTCAGAGAACCAAAATTTTACTTACAGAAAGAGTACTTCTATATTTTTTTCCAGATAGAATAGGCAAGTTATGCACAAGAAAATTGCGTTGAGTAACTTCAATAAAAATTATGTAGGTTTCACATATTAAAAAAGTACTTAGTCGTGCAGCATGTCTAATTGAGCGAATTTGCAAAGAAAAGTTGAGGATAACATTGAATTAGGTACATAAATTCTGATCATTAAGGCCAACCATGTCCTGAATAAAACTGAGGGGACGGGCGTGTGACGAGATCACAAAGAAACTTTAGATCACAAAGCCGAACTCGAAAATTTGGTCAGTAATGGGCATCTTTCGCCAAAAAATCTGTTTTTCTCACTTATTATCAATCTTAGAGATTGTTTTTATGTGTCTTTTAATTATAATTATTAATTTAATAATAATATAATTTGTATTTTTGAAAAGGATTGATGAGGTAGGTGATGCGGGGAAAGAATTGTAGAGCAAAAAGTGGCGACAAAGGTACCGACAAGGGGAAAATTATGTTAACGACCATTTTCTTTTGGTCACCCCCCCCCCCCCCCCCCCCCCCCCCCAGACCTTGTTAGTTCAGAGCCCCATTGAAGAAAATTGCTTCAAATATATTTATTCCAAGTATACCAAAGCATTAAAAAGTTCACTGAGTGGTCAGGTTATCAAAAGACTTACTGTCTTCTATCAGTACAACATTTCTACTTTTTTTGTTCAGAACATTTTGCCATCTTTTTCAGATCTACTACGACATGTACGAAAAGTCTAAAGAACGGTATGCGGTCGACATGCAAGTGTACACCCTCAACAAGAAAAACGCGGATGCGGCGGCTGCTGCAGCTGGTGACGTCATTATTTGATAAATAACTGCATCCATTGCATCACAACTTTGAGGTACTTGAAAATTAAAAAAATGTCAGATCTAAAGCATATTGTTTTATTAATTTCTGAAAAAAGACATAACAAAAGAAATATCTATATCAAGGTACCTCAAGTGATTGCTCTGTGTTAACATCCGTTATCATCCTTCAACCATATCAATAAACAACATATTCCATTATCTCCAGCTTCTGAGTCTTATTTTTAAAAAAATCATCCAAACTAAGCTTTGAAATTGTCTTTATCCTCCCTGACGAGCTTCATGGCGTTGATGGGATCCTTTGCATTGTACCTCTTCATGACGCTTTCCTCCGTCACACGCATGAATGGATTAAAAAGTTTCTCTTCTCCTGGAAATTTGTAAGACATCAAGTTAACGTAAATAAATAAATGTATAAAAACGATGGTTCTCTTTTTATTATTAAATAGTCCCTAGTTGGTCCTGAATCTTCGGCATAACTTTCGATCAACACAATAGATGATAAGGGTTGAAATATTTTTTTAAAATCGGGATCTCGAAAATATTCAGATTTATCAATAACAATATGGTTCTTAGCGAATGTTCGTTTAAAAAAATAAGCTATAAGCAACAATTTTTTATAAATTTTCACACATTTTTTGTATGGAAATCAGTTTCGGCACAAACAATTCTGCACAAAACTGTACTGAAAAATTTACTCAGTAAAATTCATTAATATGTGTATAAAAGTCTATAAAAACTGCAAAAAATTGTTTAGTATTTTATAATTGGTGTGTAAGGCTGAATGTTATTTAAAGCAGTTTTTGCGAAATTTTTTTTTTTTAACAAGCTTAGTCAAAATCGGAATGAATGAAAACATGCTTTTATTTTGAAAGACAAATGATTTTAACAAAGGTAATTCTTATAGACATGCGTAATCATAGCCATAGATGCCTGATGATGAGTTTGCCTTACTCTTATAAATGGTTTTAAACAAAATACATAGTCAAGATAGGGCCACGATGCAAATAATGATTGAGAACCAGCATTACATTACACATAACAGAATTTCGTACACTCCACAAATCAGTTAATAATTATTAATTCTGTTGGTTCACCCAGGTGATAGGCCTAGACGTTGATCGAACTCCATGTTTGTTCCCCCTTCAAATTGGTACTTAGTTAACTATTTATGTGCACTCAAAGTGCTCAATACGATTTCAAAACAATGTAACTCAATACAGTACGATAATTTACGACAATTCGCACATATGGTCATGCTGCATGAATCGAACTTTTTTTTTTTTTTTTTTTAATTGATAGATTTTATTGAGATTATGAACTACGAACCTAGGAAACTATTCACGTTCGTTTATCACTCACCGATTGTTGATGGCACAGTTGGCAAGTTGCTCGACCTCTTTTCTTCTGCCCATGTGAGTTTGTCCTGGATAGCAGGATTGTTCGGTTCAACAGTCTCAGCGAATTTCAGATTCGAGCAGGTGTACTCATGACCGCAGTAAACTTTCTGAAAATTAAATTAAACTTTTAACTTAGGAATGCAATATGGATATATGCAGATGATTGAAGTGTTGAGTGAAATTCAACATGGGCAATTTCACCCATTTAATTGTATATATATTATACATATAAAACTGAAAGTTCGTTAAAGGAGCAGAGTAAGTATCCAGGGTCCATGTGGTCACACCTGCACAACCTCCTGCAAGGCGACTGTCCTACTAATTTTTGAAATTTCTCTTTAAACTGGCTCTGTCCGACGCTGTGGCTGGGGGCCACTACATTGTTAAACCACCCTTTAGTGTCCCTGACATAATTATGAATGAACTTCACCTAGGAAGTTCGTTTATTCATCAATTATAGGTGCAAATATTAATGCCAAATGGGAGTATTTGTTTTCCAGCTGGCGTTATTGATCGTTATTGGCAGTTTGTTGATGCGATAGCACACCAAGGTCTATTTACAAAAAACTACAAATGGAGGTGTACGTTGAGGTTTTAGGATGGGGTCGTTGGGTAGATAATGTGCAGTGAAAGCTTTTTATTCGAGATATAATTCAGCTTGGGGATCTCAAAAGGAGATTAAATTTTACTTTTCCACATGAGTTGTAAATGGTTTTTTGTTTTGTAGTTTGGGAGTGCTGGGGCGGCAGTTTTTGGACGTTTAGCTCACTACCATACAACAAAAAGGTATTTACTCATCCATCAAAAGATTCTGAAATATTGTTATTATTTGGTCATTAAAAAGGGACTGGACATAAGCAAAGGTGATTGTGCTGTTGTGGCGAGTTTATTGTCCTAGCAAGTCATATTGTCCAACTTTTGATAGGACAGTTTGCGTAAACTCCGTTATTCTGAACTGGGTTTAAACGAGATTTGAGTTAGAGGAAGACACCAGATGCCTTTCAAGGTTTAACCCTCGAGTTAATGTTAATGGAGTTTAGCTAAACCCAGTAAAGCCCCCCCCCCCCCCAAGTGAGTCTAACTTTGATGAACAGTTCATCAAACACATGATAGGTGTTGTGCAGTAGTTGTAGAATAGAATGGAATAGAAAATGCATTATTATAATAAACTATGACACATACAAGAATAATAATTAATGTATGTATAAAAACTTCTTATGCAAAAATTACTTTTAGCTTTGAAGGGAAAACCTAGGTGATTACTGTAATAACTTCGATAAGTTAAGTTGTAAAACACGTTTATTTCATTAACTCGGGCAAAACTCGAAAACTAGGGTAATATCAATTTTGAGCGTCATTAGCTACACAACTGCAGTCACCATAGTTCCTTACATCTTCTCACCCCTACCTTTTTGAGCTTCGATGTCATTCTTCTCTTCTCCATATTTTTTTCTTAATTGGTCAGCATGTTTTCTTTCTTGTCTACCCTCCACTAGTACTATGTAAGAGAGATCTCCTGATCGGTCAGTGATTTGCCCAAGGACACTACCCTTCCCCATCTTGTTGCATACCCACACTTCTTCCCCCACTGCAAACTCGCGAAAACGTTTTCCTTGGGATTGATAATGACGTTGTTTTATTAGTGCATTATCCACTGTACTGTCAAAGTTGGGTTTTAATAAATCAAAACTAGAGCGTGCTCTATGCCCCAAGAGCACCTCGGCTGGACACCTCCCTGTCGTTGCATGTGGGGAGTTTCGGTAAGTGAATAAGAAATCTCTTAACCTATCCATTAGGGTGATGTTGGATTTTTTCGATGATGTCATACGAGTTTTGAAGGTACGTACAGCCCGCTCTGCTAGCCCGTTTGAACGTGGATGATATGGTGTAATTTTGATGTGTTTTATTCCGATTTGTTTACAGAAAGAGGAAAATTCCGTTGAAATCCACTGTGGACCGTTGTCTGTAACAATAGAGAATGGCAATCCAAATATACAAAATATTTCCTTGAATTTTTCAATTGTTGCTGAAGCTGTTGTTTTTTTCATGGGTAAAACCTCCATCCACTTAGACGTGGAATCCACCACTAACAGCCAGTAGAAGCCTTCAAACGGACCAGCAAAATCAGCGTGTAGTCTCGACCATGGTTGGGATGGAACATTCCAAGAATAAATTGGTAACTCTTCTGGTTTTGGACGTGATTCCTGGCAAGCATGGCAATTCTTCACAAATTTTTCAATGTCGGTATTCAGCCCTGGCCACCAGCAATGCATCCTAGCTATGTCCTTCATAGTTCTTCCTCCAGGATGACCAACGTGGAGCATGTGCAAAAACACTTCCTGGACCCCTTGAGGAACAACGATCCTCCCATTCCACATCATTATGTTTTCTTCCATAGATATCTCATGCCTTTTCTCAAAATAAGGTAGTATGCCACTATTAAGATTCTTTTTATCTGGCCAACCTCCAGACAGGTATTTTGCAACGTCCTGGATAACTTTATCTGAACTTGTGGCCCTTTTTAAGTTTGCAACTGTTATCGGGATGTCTTGAAGTCGAAGATGTAAAAGATGTGCGGCATTAAGCTTTCCCATTCTCTCTAATCGAGTCGGATGAACGCAATTCAATGGTAACCTCGATAATGAATCTGCTGGGGTGTTGTCTTTCCCACTAACGTACTCAATTTTATAGTCGTAACTTCTCAGTGTTAAAGCCCATCTCGTCAAACGGTTTGCGGCCATTTTTGAAATTTCTTTGTCCTCAGCTAAAATTTGCATCAGCGGCTTATGATCGGTCCGAAGAGTGAACTTTCTTCCTCTCAAGTAGTAATCGAATTTCCTGAGGGCAAAGATAATGGCTAAAGCTTCTCTATCTAATGTTGAGTATCGTTTCTCAGCTGGGGTTAATACTCTTGATGCAAAGCTTACCGGTCGTTCATCCCCGTTAGGTAAACGATGAAATAAGACTGCTCCAACCCCGTTCGCACTTGCATCTGTCGATACAAAGAGTGGTAAGTCTAGAGAGTAATGAACTAGAGAGCTTGCCGACGTTATAGCCTGTTTCAATAGTAAAAAAGTTCTATTGCATTCATCGTCCCAATTCCAAGTGATGCCTTTCCTTGTGAGGTTATGCAATGGGACACTAAGTTGCTGTAGATTTCTTATAAATCTTCCATAGTAATTTATGGAACCTGTTGTAGACTGGACAGTAAAAGATGGAAATGGAAGTAGAATAAGTTGAAGACTGATAAGGCTGATAAAAGAATTATATTGCGAATTTTTCGAAAGCACGTGTTCTCTCAATTTTTGCTAATACCCTATTTAAATATTGTCTCATATAAGACAATATAAAAAGTGGCGACGCGGATTTTGTTTCGTTCCCGCGAGTGTTGTGGCAAGTACGCGTTTTGGTGGGTAATTACCTAATTCCGACCGCGGTCTCAACATGGCCCAGCCTGATAGGTTATATTTCGATAGCGCGACCCACGATTTTCGGGTGTTTCGATCTCAATTGAACCAAATGTTCATTCGTGATGGGATCTCAGAAACCAATATAGCCAAGCGGAAGGCGATATTACTAACTTCTCTCAGTGAAGCAACGTATAAGTTAGTGGAAAGTTTATGTGTACCAACTGACATGGAGGCAGCCGACTATCCAACGTTGATTGAGTTGATGGGAGAACACTTTGCGCATACTCCGGCATATTTTGCAGCTCGACATGTGTTTTTCAATGCAAAGAAACGAACTGAAGAGTCGGCTCGGGTTTGGTCGGCAAGGTTGAGGGGTTTGGCAGCTGACTGTAAGTTTGGTCAAGAAATTAACTTGCTACTAAGGGATATTTTTGTTTCCGGGTATGATAGAGGCCCGATACAGGATAGGCTTTTTGAGGAGGATGCCTCCTTGGCCTCCGTTACGTTTAAAGATATGGTAGAGCTGGCTACCATGAAGGAATCTGCTCTGGCAGAGCGCGCTGAGCGGCGCGTTGAAATCAAAACAGAACCGGCGGACAAACCAGTCGATCTACATTATGTTGGACGGAAGGGCAAAGGCAAACACGACCCCCACCACAGTTTTGACAAATCTAAGTTTTCTTCTAAGCCTAGACATAATTCAAATTCGAAATGTATGCATTGTGGCCGCAAAAATCACCTCAGCTCTAGTTGCAAGTTCAAGGATTATGTATGCCATGCATGCCAGGTTCAGGGTCATCTGGCTAATGTTTGCCCCTCGAAGAAGGCTAGGAAGAAAGCAGGACATAAATTTCTGGCTCCAGAAGACGAAGACGGGGAGAACGACTCAATTGTATTGACGGATACTTTTTTCTGCATGTCGGAAACTTCGACCACGGGGGCAGCCCCACTCATCATTGATATCCAAGTGAGAAAGAAGCTTTTGACGTTCCAAATTGATACGGGATCCAGGTATAACGTGGTATCTTTTGACTTCTTTCAACAAAATTTTCCTGGTGTTTCGTTACAAACAAATGATGTTAAGTTAGTTGATTATGTCGGGAAGCTTATTATACCTATGGGAAAATTTGCCACCGAAATTCGTTGTAACAACAAGCAACATTTAATGACATTCTATGTTGTCAGGGGTGGTGGAGTACCACTACTTGGACGCGAGGGTATCAATATGGTGAAGTGGAAACCAAGTTATGATGACCTTGCTTACATGGGTCCAAGGAGTAACGTACCCGAAGAAGTTCGTCCAATATTAGAAAAATTCCCTAAGGTATTTTCACAAGAAGTGGGTGCCTTTTCTCACCACACGGTGACCTTACACGTCAAAGAGGATGCCAAGCCTAAATTTATGAAGGCACGTCCACTCCCGATAGCACTGAAGGGTCTGGTGGAGGAGGAATTGAACCGCCTCATCGGGCTAGGGATTTTGGTCCCAGTGGAACATAGCAAGTGGGCAACTCCTATTGTTCCAGTGTTGAAGAAAAATAACTGTGTCAGAGTTTGTGGGGACTTCCGTCTGACAGTGAACCCTGCCCTAGAACCTGTAGAATGTAGCCTCCCACATCCCGAGCATTTATGCGCCAATTTTGGAGGAGCCAAATACTTCTCCAAAATAGACTTGAAGGATGCATATCAGCAATTGCTGTTGGACAAGGAATCTCGAGAACTGACCACGTTGAACACTCACATTGGTCTGCTGCAGTACACGAGGTTGGCTTACGGTCTCACACCCGCACCAGGAAAATTCCAACGAACAATGGACAAACTCTTCCGAGGAATGGAGGGGGTAGGATCGTTGTTAGATGATATTTACGTCGTAGGCAGAACCAAGCAGGAACACAATCAAAGGTTGGCCAGAGTACTTGAAATTCTGCACGCAGCAAATTTAAGGGTAAATTTGACCAAATGTGATTTTGCAAAGAAGAGTATCACTTTTTTGGGGCATGTTTTTGACGAAGAGGGTCTGCACCCCTCCAACTCACATGTGGAAGCCATTATAAAAGCACCGGCACCGGAAAATGCAGCTATGTTGAAATCATTCCTTGGGATGCTCACATTTCATATTAAATTCATTCCCAAGGCGGCTGACATTCTGGATCCTCTTTATAGACTGTTGAAAAAGGGTGTTACATGGCAATGGAGCCCCAGATGCCAACAGGCATTCGAAAAAGCTAAATCAATTTTGACATCTAAACCGGTGTTGGCTCATTTTGACGCCAAATTGCCAGTAAAATTGGTGGTAGATGCTTCTGCCATCTCAGCAGGTGCTGTACTTATGCAAATTCACCCTAATGGAAATGAGCGCCCGGTGGCATATGCTTCGAAATGCTTGACCGAGACCCAACAAAAATATGCCCAAATAGAACGAGAGGCGTTTGCAATTATATTTGGAGTGTCTAGGTTTCGAGACTACCTATATGGTAGACATTTCACCCTGGTAACGGACCATCGGCCTCTAATGTACATTTTCGGAGAGAATAAGGGTGTACCTCTGTATGCTGCAAATCGGCTGCAGAGGTGGGCTTACTTATTATCCTGCTTCCAATACTCTGTCACCTGTGAAAAATCAGCAGAAAATGTGGCGGATTTTTTGAGCCGAATTAAACTACACTCCAGCACAGAAGAGGAAGAGGAGAG
The DNA here is from genome assembly GCA_030762985.1 of Adelphocoris suturalis. Taxonomy (NCBI): domain Eukaryota; kingdom Metazoa; phylum Arthropoda; class Insecta; order Hemiptera; family Miridae; genus Adelphocoris; species Adelphocoris suturalis. The sequence goes on from CM061049.1 coordinate 23,699,696, forward strand.
TAAAATTTCATATTTACACTATGTGCAGGAGAAAATGCCATTCCGGCTAGATTGGAAATCGGTGAGCCAAGAAACACGAGTAGACCCGACACTTTCGAAGGTGGCCTTAGCCATACTTAAAGGTACCCCCCTAAACAAGGAAGTGTAGTTTTTGCCATTCAATAGGAGACTACATCAGTTATCATGTGATCAGGGTTGTCTCATGTGGGGCTACAGAGTGGTAATTCCCCCTAAGTACCAAAGCACTATTTTGAAGGAATTACACAGCACCCACATGGGGGCGAGCAACATGAAAGCCTTGGCTCGCAGCTTCTTCTGGTGGCCCAAACTAGATACCGATATTGAGCTTACAGCGGCAAGCTGCAACACCTGTGCAAAATTTCGCTCAGCTCCACCAAATGCAGCTCTTCGACCGTGGCACCACCCGCAGAAACCTTTTACCAGGGTTCATGTAGATTTTTTGGGTCCCCTCAGAAACATCTACGCCTTTGTAGTTGTAGATGCGACAACCAAGTGGATTGAGGCATTTCTTGTAAATAATTGCACTGCCCGAGTTGCAATTGCCAAGTTAATTGAGATTTTTTCACGTTTCGGGCTGCCAAGGACAATAACATCGGATGGAGCACGATGTTTCACAGGCACTGAATTTTCAAATTTTCTAAGTAGATGGGGCATTCAACACCGCGTGGGTGCTCCTTTTCATCCACAAACGAATGGCGCTGCAGAGAGTGCGGTAAAGATAATTAAACGGTGCCTCCAGAAAGCACTTGAAGAGCATCAAGACCTTCATGAAGCGTTACACAAGTTCCTCTTCAACTATAGGAACACACCACACAGTGCGACGGGAGACACACCAGCACATCGGCTGCTCAAACAACAGCCCCAAATGCTATTCGATCGCCTGCGACCTTCTTACACAGAGAAAGCCGAGATACGTCAGGAACATCAAATAGAACGAGGAGGGAGAAGAGAGCTAGAGCTAAAAGAAGGTGATCCTGTCTGGACAAGGAACTACACTGATCCACTGCACCCAACATGGTATCCTGGAAAGATTTATAAAGTCTTAGGAGGACAGACTTATGAAGTTTCAGTGGAGGATAAAATTTGGATTCGCCATATCGATCAAATTCTACATCGTGCTCTTCCAGGGTCAAAACCTAAAGCCCCGGTGATTTCCCAGGATGAGCTCTCTTTGCCAGGCACACCGGAGCCTCCTATATTGCCCGTGTCAAATTCACCTAAAACGAAAACGCCAGAGTCAGGTCCACTACCCTCACCACCATTTCGAGGGTTTTCAACCCCAACTGCATTAAAGTCTGAAGAAGATCCAGACCAAACGCCCAGGAGGGCCCCCCGCCGAAACCGGAGACCCCCAAACAGATTCCAGCCGTGCTAAATTGTATTGGTGTCTGAACTTTTAAAGTATTTTAAAGAAGTAATCTATTAATTTATTCACTTATTTGAAGTATGTTTAAGATGTATGCATTTATTTTAAAGGGGGGAGAGATGTTGTAGACTGGACAGTAAAAGATGGAAATGGAAGTAGAATAAGTTGAAGACTGATAAGGCTGATAAAAGAATTATATTGCGAATTTTTCGAAAGCACGTGTTCTCTCAATTTTTGCTAATACCCTATTTAAATATTGTCTCATATAAGACAATATAAAAGAACCTAAAAACGATTTTAGTTCTGATGGATTTGAAGGAACCGGCATTTTCGTGATCGCCTCTAAATGTTCTTCCGTTGGATGAATCCCATCCCTGTCTATAATGTGTCCTAAATATTTTACACTACTCTGCAGCCATTTGCATTTGGAGTCTTGAGTCTTGATTCCCGCTGCACACAACCTACTGAGAACATTTTCTAATGAACGAAAGTGATCTTCCAAGGTCTCTCCAGCCACGATGATATCGTCTAAAAAACAGGCGACGTCTTTTATACCTGCCAGAATGCTATCCATGGTTTTTTTGGAAAACATTTGGTGCAAAGCAGACTCCAAACGGAAGCCTTTTGTAACGAAAAAATCCTTTGTGGGTCGAAATCACCAGATACTCTCGGAATTCTTCTTCAACCTCGAGGTGTAGATAAGCGTCTTTTAAATCGATTACTGTAAAAAATTTTCCTTTTTCCAATTTTGATAAAATTTCTTGAAACGTTGGTAATGGATGTAAATCAGTTTTTATGTGTGGGTTTATTGTGACTTTAAAGTCACTACAAATCCGAAGTGCGCCATTTGATTTTATTGCCAGAACTATTGGAGAAGCCCATGTCAATGGGGTTTTGGTGGTGTCGACAGGTTCAATTATGTCCTGCCGTAACAATCATCGTTCCAATTCCAAGTGATGCCTTTCCTTGTGAGGTTATGCAATGGAACACTAAGTTGCTGTAGATTTTTTATAAATCTTCCATAGATTTATCATCCTCTACTTTTCCCCTGAGGGCAATTGGAACAGGCCTTGGACGAAATATTATGGGTACTGCATTGTCTTTCAGGTGGATTTTCACCTTGTGTCCGGTTATCTTCCCCATGTTACCATCAAAAACCTCGCGAAATCGGTTCTTCAATGCTTCAAGTCTCCTCTGATCCTGAACAAGTAGTTCCTGTTTGTTTTGATCGATACGTTCAGGTGTATTACAAACTGCGCATAACCGCGAACCTTCTGGCATTGGAACGTTGAATTTCAATGACCAGTCAAGTCCGAATAAGGGAAGATCATTCCCACTTATGACCACCACTGGCAAATCAAGTACTTTACCAAATGCTGCCACTCTTACTAATGTTTTACCTACTGTTTTGACCGTTGGGTTTATGAGGGGGAGAATAAGCAGCTTCTCCTTTTTATAGTTTATTAGTTGCTAAGCGCTTTCGCCCATAGGGCCTCGTCAGAGCTGTAAATGTAAAGGCACTCCAAGTACAGGTTTGTATTGTAAGGTACTTAATTTAATGTAGTTAAGGAGAATGTAGTTAGAATGTATTATTATTATTAGACGGTACTTTCTAGATATATTTTCCTTCATTACATTAGTCTATCTGTACTTGGAGTGCCTTTACATTTACAGCTCTGACGAGGCCCTATGGGCGAAAGCGCTTAGCAACTAATAATAAACTATAAAAAGGAGAAGCTGCTTATTCTCCCCCTCATAAACCCAACGGTGAAAACCTAAAGCCTACCAACAAATACTGTTTTGACTGGAACTCCAGTATACGCAACTAAATTACCAGTGTGCTCCAACTGCGGTGCTCCTATACTCCTCCACAACGATTTGCTGATCACTGACTGAGCTGCTCCTGGATCATACAACATGTCAACTGTGAAATAGTTTAGAGAAACACTTAGCATGACGCGGTTTCCTCTACCTGCAACTTGATTTACTGAGCTTCGACTTCCATCACTTAAAAATTCTTGATCATCTGAATGTACCCCCAGTTGTCTTATATTTCTGGGTTTAGAATTCTTTTCAATTCTTGCCCTTCCAGAAAATACACATACCCTAGCATAATGGTTATCTCGGTTGCAACTCTTACATGTTTGACCTCGCGCTGGACATATTTGTTTACCAATGTGCTTCTCAAATCCACAATTCAAACATTCTATATGTGGATTCAATTTCCTTGGTGATTTCATGACGCGATCCTGTCGTTTTTGTGGTCTGGATACATTGTTCACTCGTGACGTTGTTGATCCTTGTAAACCGCTCAAAACTTTCCTTTGCTCACTCGCTCTTTCTAAGCCTAAAGCCGTATTTTCAACATCGGTTAAAGATGCGTCATTTGAAGGGTGAATTCTGATAAGTTCTTCTTGCCAGCGCTCATGATTTATGCCCATGACCAACTGGTCCCTCAGTCTCTCTTCGAGTGTACTTCCAAACTCACAAGTACCTGCGAGTTCTCGTAAGGAGTTCATAAACTTGTTAACGGTCTCTCCTTCGTGTCTTACTCGTGACATAAAACTCCTTCTTTCCGCGAAAATGTAAGTTGACTTGGTATAAAACCGGGAAAGTACAGTCTTAAGCTCCTTGTAAGAAAATGTACTGATTTCCCTCGGGCGAAATTGATCGGCTAATATCTTGAAAGAGCAAGCTCCAACTGATGACAAGAATAGCATCGCACTGACGGTTTCTGGCACTGTAATCTCGTAACATCGACGTCCTACCTCAGCCTCAAACCTACTAATGTAATATTCCCACTGTTCAATTTCTTCATCAAACTTATCAAACCGAGATGAACTTACTATTTCAGCCAATTTTTCTTCATCCGAGTCATCAGCATTCTTCATCTGAGACGTTTGCACTTTGATTCCGTCTTCATTTGAATCATCATTCAATGGTATGCTTCGCCCGCTTTGCTTCTTCTTCCTTCCTGGTCTCACCATTCCGCAGCGCCACTTGTAATAACTTCGATAAGTTAAGTTGTAAAACACGTTTATTTCATTAACTCGGGCAAAACTCGAAAACTAGGGTAATATCAATTTTGAGCGTCATTAGCTACACAACTGCAGTCACCATAGTTCCTTACAATTTATCTTCATTAGAGCAATTAAATTCTCATTGTGTTGCAGTAGTTGTTCTACTTACTGTTTCATTTGGAAGACTCCCAAGCTTTTCGACAAGAGCCGCATACATTTGAGTGGGCGTTCCTTCAAAAAATCGTCCACAACCTCCAATGAACAACGTGTCTCCTACAAAAATGTCAGCGCTTGTTAACCCTTTGATGTTATGACATCAAAATTTGTACATTTCTAAAAGTCGTCTTTTCTGGCCTAGAATATCTTTACCCCAAAAAAGTGTAACATTTCAAAATTTAAAATGCTGTAAAGGTATCTTGTGAGGTATTTTGGCTATACACTCACAGTGAACTGAGAGAGATACTACGGAATGTGCTTTCATCACAACAGTAGTATTTCTCTTGAATTTCATATGATTATCGCGTTCTTAGATATTTATGAACAAACCCGAAATCAAGCATTCCAAAATAAATGATAAATCTGTTAATTGGGCAGCACTTTTTGAGCACAGTAAATTGACCAAATTTCGAAAATGTGTTGAAAAAATCAGTAAAAATGGCAAGAAACAACTAAAAATCAACAAACTCATATTTTTTAGCAGAATATTACTATTATTAAAAAAGATATTCATGAAATATGATCTAGAACATTCCGAATTCTATGCGCCAAACATGCTGAAAATGTGCTTATTATTGACAATAATAAACCGAAATACAACTTCTTTTCAAGCTGCTTACCAGTAAACACGGCTCCAAATTTCCCTGGGGATTTGACATGGTAGCAGATGTGACCCCTTGTGTGGCAAGGTGTCGCAAGGCAATTGACGTCCAAATTCCCAATCTTGAACTTCTCACCGTCACCAACAGTCTTGCTGATACCTTTCACCCGGCTATCGCCTCCATACACGTCAATTTGTATTTTTTCCAACAATTTCTCGTTTCCTCCAGCATGGTCCCTGGTCATGACAAAAGTTTTAAAATACCAGAAATGAATTATAGATATCTATCTAGGAAAATACATTTTATCGGTAGGTACTATTAATATTTTTCACACGATACCTTCCTATTATGACAGCCCTCTGAAACTTCGTATAGGCAAGGCGTGATCTATAAGAGAGACGGCCCACTAGAAATGATCTATGGGGGTGTGATAAATTCCAAGCATGAGAGAGAAAAAAAAATACAGATCCTTTTGAGATCATTCTAAGACAGCATCCATGAAAAACATGGGTGTATGTCTGTGTATGTGTGCTTTCGTGCATGTTGTGGTCAGAAAACACTGGACAGCAACAAGGTAGCTCAAAAGGTGATGAAAGCGAGAAAGGGACCGTCACCCAGCTACGTGGAAGAAGAGGATGTGGAGGTGCCAGAACCCGTTCCTTCTGTCCCTACAAGCAATACTTAAGTGTCTCCATGTCCACCAATCCGTTTGTACCTGAAGCTGATGGGCATGCTGCTTCCTTGACAGAATCAGGACCAGAACAATACTTGGCTCATACCCCAACTCAGCCCTTGGCAAGTTCAGTATTCTTCACAGGGGACTCTTTGATCAGGAACGCAGCAGGAGCCCCAAAGAGCATAGACTTATCTATCGAAACTGGCTAGTCAAATAGTTCTAGCATATTCAGGGGAACCTGGGAGCAGCCCTGATGACTTCATGACAAGGATGTAGTATCTAATGAATCTGTGTGTGGCGCCAGAACAGCCATGGGTTTATGTTGCTAAGGGGCGATTGACAGGCCCAGCAGATGCTTCAATCAATAAAGAGCTCCGCCACCCTGGAGATGCTTGTAATAGAGCTGCGTCGAAGGTTTGAGGACTTCCATACTAGTCCCTACTACCTAGAGTTGGCAACTCAAACCACCATCAAGCCAGGGGTAGTGGTGGAAGCATTTGGAAGCAGGATCCGAGAGCTACTGGCCAGGGCCTGGGGTCCTAATCATCCATTTATTGGGCTTCATGGGAAAGACTACTTTTTCTTTATACGTAATTGTGATTTCTTATTTTCTCATTAAACCTAAGTGTTCGAAAAAGAGCTGCCAGCATAAGTGCCTGTTTACATAGGGCACACAATGAATGTGAATCCCTTTTGATACCAACAGCAGGATGGTATTAAATCTGGGGAAGTAGTGTGACGCCTACTGTGTAAATAATATCCTTTTCCAAAACAAATAAACTTCATCAGTATAGTACTGTTTTGACAGCCTGATGATGATGTCTTTACATCGAAAGCGCATGCCCTTGGTTCTCGACTTGCTAGTGAAGACGGACTCCTCCAAAAGGTACTTAAATGATAATTCAACAGCGGGATGATCAACTCTATGCATGAACAAACATCGTTTGTGAGCAACAATCAGCATGGTGCAGCGATTACATGGCGCGCACATCGTGTTTGATAATCTAGGTAAGCCATGTTCGTGGACAATGGTGTGCTCAGTTGAAAGGACCTTTAGAGGGTACCTGCCTTCCCTTCTGACAGAGAAATCACAATGAATTTTGAGTTAATTATAGATTTTATACAGTTTTTCCATAATTAGGACAGTAACTAAATTGTTATCAGTAGTGAAGCAACATCTACTTACCAATGGAAATGAGTAGTCAGAACTTTAGTCAAAGTGACTCCCTCTTCTTCAACAGCATTCAGCACTGTTTCTGGTTCTACTGGATCAACTACAGCAGCTTCTTTGCTGACGTCGTCCATAATCTACCAAAATATGAATTTTTTAGCTTATGGATGTATCACAAACTTCTGTAATAAGCTCTAACATTTTGTTAATATGTTAACATAATGTTTATGTTGCTGGCTTCTTTCCGGTATTCAAGGTCTGGAATGACAGCTAATATGGTCAAGTATCAGCTGAGTTTAGCCTTGTCAATTATCAAATCCTCTAACTTTGGAGGATCAGTTTCTAAAAGAACTGATCTTTACCGATGACTTTATTGCTTTATTGCTTAGTATTATGACTTTATACTTTGGAGGATCAGTTTCTAAAAGAAAATATTTTTTCTGGGAAGAAGTACCGATGAATTTATTGCATCAATCATCTCTGATCATCTCTTCCCAATGACTAAACAAATCCAAAAGATACTAAGTACATAACTCACGATGAAAAATTGATATGAAATAATGTAAGAAACTCCATAACTAGCATGTTGCAATGGGTGTGAGTTTGAGACAGGAGAGTTAAAATGGCACAAAACCTACAATGCATCCACAAACGCATCCCTATTTCATGTCAGAAACGCAAAGGCCCATTTACACTGAGCGCGCACCATTTGCAAACAGGTAGCGCCACGCCACACAGTGCAGAACGTTTGCAAACGCCAAAAAGGAGGATGTGTTTACACTGCCCGCGCACGGCCAACCAAACAGGGAAGACGCCATGTTGTATTACACAAATGTATCAGCGGATCGTGTTCCAGGCCTTAAAAGTTATTTTCTAAACGAAAGTACGAGAATAAATTAATAAATACAATCAACATTGACTGAAATGTACTCACAAGATACATGTAGTTGTCTCCCAGAGCGGGAAGGATTCTCACTTTCATGCCGTCCATTTGGTGAACTTGAGAAACGCTGTGAAACCCTTTGGCACCAATCATACTACAAAAAAACAACAATAACATCAAATAATGAAAATCAGTACGACAAACTACCCATCAAACACTCAAAAATAAAAAAGGAAGTGTGTTGAAGGTTCTACAAGATAGGTAAAATCAATCTTAGGTCCCTATATCCTATATTTTGAAGTAGTGAGAATAGCACCAACTAGTTGTACCTAGATGCTACCAAACCCGTTGGGAACCAACGAGAAACCTTCCAAAATGGAGGAGGAAAGCGTCAATTTAAATTGAAGTGACACACGAAACAACTTACGTGAAATCATATGATTTGCAAGTTCATTCTTTCATATACGTCATCGAGAACGACGGATAGGGATAGTATCAAAGGACCAGGCAAACAATACTACAGAGCAAATGAAACGTGGCAAAAGTAATGATTGCATAAGCTTGACAGATACACTAAGGGGGGCTGGCTGTAGGGGTCAAAAAATATGTTAAACCTTGACAGAGTTCGAACTTGTGTCCTTCATCACAAAAGAGAAATTATTCTTTAGTAACAACGCTCCAACCAGATGAACTATGAGGACGGTTTTATCAAATCTCTTCGACTGCGGAAGTTTTCCTTGAACTTACCATTTCCCTGGAGTCAAATACCAGCCGTCTCGGCTGGCTTGGGATCAGCAAACATCAAAGTGAAACTGCAGGCCACTGGCTCAGCAGATGCTGACTGGAACGAGTTCAGCACTCGAGCAAGGTCATTGTCACAGTGTGTGTTTTGACTCAAGTGAGTGAGGAAATGAAAGATGCTACACCAGGTAATATAACGTTTACAGTCTTGGCTAGAGAGGAATTAAATATTGTTCCATATTATTTCGGGTTCAAACTCGTGTCCATTACAATTGAGAAATTCTTTTTAGTAAAAAGGCCGATTTAATCGAACCTCTTGGACTGCAGAAGTTTTCCTTGAACAATGCTACATCCCAGGTCCCTGGGTATAAAGACGTCCACGCCACAAAAAATCGTGGCTGTGCGGTCCTTCCATGACGGTGTGCTACTGAAGGTAACGCCCAAAATACCAAACTGTTATAGACTACTGGAATCATCATCAAACGAACCCATTTTGTCAAAAAACAGCCACAAACCCCCTAGGAAACAATTAGTCTGAAATTGAGAAATTTTGCTTTTAGTTACCTTTTGCGAAACAATCTCCTCAATTTATTGGACTTCGTAGTTCTCATTGCTCCAGTTTACAATGGGGTACCAAATGTCAGGTATCTATCAATTATTGACTAGTGAACTATAGAATTTTGATAATTTTGGTTATTCTTCGTGAAGTTTTTTAGACGGAGAAAACTATGATACCTTTATATACGAAGCACCAAGGCATTTTGATCAAGTAATCAACTTTTTGAATAGCGTAGCAGGTAACAAGTTTCAGAATGAAGAGAAATACTTAGGTGGTACCTACCTCAGTATATCATCATTTTATTTTATTATTATTATTTTTTTTTTATTTTTTTTTTTTTTTCAGACAATTTTAATCGTTATTGGATAGGGATACGGTTTGGTCTTGCTGGTGTTAGCTGGTTTTCATGAGTTGTTCTCCCACTTGGAGAATATTATCATTTTATTGGTCTATTTATTATAGGTATTCAATTCCTTCGTATTCGACCAAGAAAAAAATAAACTTTCAGTTGGTGGGTACCTGCGTTAATGTCGGTATACTTAGATCAGAGGGACTAGTAAAGTGTAGAAGTTTTATTTAATTTCATTAATTTTCTCTCTGTAGGTGCCTATTAAGATGGCAAAGTCAGCCTATTCCTCGACCACCAAGAAGTTGCGTCACACAAATCCGTTAGGGTGCTGATAAATTATTCCGTACGTTTCTTAATAAACCTATGGTGCTGACATTTTAAATGGAGCTCATTTGGATCTCTTTTTAGCGTGGAACACTCTTTAGCCGGGACCTAAAAGTGAAAAAAGTCACAAAATATTGTCACGAAAAAACGAGACTTATAGACACTCATAGTTGTTATAAATCATTTCTTCCTCTACATTCAAAAATATGTTCTACCGATCAACTCCGCACTTCATTTGTTTCAAAAGTCTTTAAAGAAGTTTTTAGTTGACAAGGAACTCTATTCGGTCAGTGAATTTTTCAATTTAAGATGAACAGTCTATTCTGTTAATTTTTAATTGTTTTTATGCCAGCAAACAGCTTTATCTATTTATCAGCTTTGTTATTATTATTATTTTTTTTTTTTTTTAAGTTATTTATGTAGGTAATATTTTTATCATCTTAACATTGAGATTTATCTTGCAGCAGAGGAATTTTTTATGATAGTACTCTATGCTGGCTTGTTGTTATTTACTGTTATGTGTCTGTGATATTAGGTTTTAGGGTATGTTGTTTTGGAGTGAATGTAATTTATTTGTGTGACTGTGGGATGAGTGTGTTGTTGCTGGTGCGTGGCTTGGGTGTTCCGGCCGGCCTGGGGGCGGCCCCCTAGGCGTTTTTCCCGGGTCAGAGTGACCTTTGTCACTTTTTAGGGCTGCCTGTTCAGAAATGGGTAGGTGGCCCCGGGAGCCGCCATGGTGGGTGGGTCCGGGCCGGTCGGGGCGCTACACTCGGGAGCTTTGTGCCTCCCCCTTTTTCTTCCACACTCCGCACCCTTGTCCTACTCCCCTCAGACATTTATTTACTTATATTTTTTCTTAAATGACGTTTGCTCTATTGTTTCAATTGACGATGTTTATGGCAATAAAAAATTATTATTATTATTATTATTATTAAGTAGCGGCGGAGCTAACATCTTTGATATTCAACCTGTGAATCTGACATTTGGAATGGAGGTCCCTTGGGGCGTCTAGAAACGAATCATGACGACTAGAGCCTCCCCCCCCCCCCTCCCCGATCAGCTGAGTGAGATCCGGAGCTAATTTGTTCATTATTTGACCTATGAAGCTAAAAATTTAAATGGAGAACCCTTGGAATCTAGAAACGAATCGTAAAAGTCTGAAGCTCCCAAGATCAGCTGAGTGAGCTCCAGAGCTAATTTCTTTGCTATTCAACCTATGAAGCTGATATGTAAAATGGAGGCCTCTTGAGATGGCTAGAAACGAATCATGAAGTACGGAGCCCCCCCCCCCCCCCCCCCCAGATCAGGGGCCCGTCAGCTGATCAGTACGCCTTTGTACTTGGTTGTTTTCAAGGTCTCCCACAAGAGCTCCATCCTAAATTTCAGCACCGTAAGTCTATAGGGAATGAAATTAGCCTCAGAGGTTCCACAGCTGATCGAGCCCCTCCATACTTTGTAATTGTATTCTAGATATCCCGAAGGAGCTCCATTTCAGGTTTCAGCACCATAAGTCAATCAAGAAACAAATTGGGCTCAGAAGTCCATCACATGATCAGTACACCGTATTTCAATTGTATGGAAGAGGTACAGTGAGATAGGGGACCTTCTACAACCTAACCCGGGCATTCCCTGACAATTTCATCAAAATCGGATGAAAACTATGAAAATTAAGGTTGTTATAAGGATTTCACTTGCTGGGAGTGGCAAAGAGTTGGTAAATCTGTTTTTCTCTCTCTCTCTCTCTTTCTCACGTATGTTCCATTTCTCCCACTCCTACGCCACCTAAAACTCTGAAAACGGAATCAATGTTTAGGCAAACGTTGTCCGAGTACTGAGTATAGATTTCAAGGTGGCACTAGGCCCGGGGGCCGCCGGGGGTGGCAGGACGTATTTAAATAGACATGGTATACCTTCTTTGCCCCCTCCCCCTACTGTCACCGCCCCCCATTCGGTTAAGCTGACGGTTCATCTGCGGATCCTGACTGGGGCCCTTGCGGGTGTTGTGCACCTCATACGGCGTCTGTTTTATGCAGTCTCTCGGCCGGTACTGATATCTGTATATCATGCACTCTTTGAGTCTCGCTGCAATTATGGAGTGATTTTATGGGGAAACTCGTCTAGCATCATTGGAGCTTTCAGGCAACAAAAAGCAGCCATTCGGGCTCTGTCAGGATCTGCCCCCAGGACCTCTTGTCGACCACTCTTCCGCCGCCTTGGTTTGCTGACCCTGCCTGCCCTATATGCCCTTGCCCTTCTTGACCGCATGAGCACCTACTCTGCGAACCTTCCCAACCAGGGTGATACGCATGGCTACTGCACCCGCCAGCGTGATCTGCTTCAGGTTCCCAAGCACCGTCTCGCAGTGACGAAAATGAGGAATCCTGATTCGAATGGTGAAAGGATTTTCAATCTGCTGCCACCCCATGTAAGGAAGCTACCCAAAACGGCTTTTCGAAAACACCTGAAAGCCTGGCTTATTGATAAAGCACCTTATAATTTTGAGGAGATCCTCGGTGCTCCGAGGACCTATCGACGGACATGTATAATGTTTACCTACCACGTTTTTTATTTTTACTCTATTCTCAATCTTTTGTTTCTCCCGTTTTCTGATTTTTTTTTTGACGTTTGCTATAATTATGTTATATGTTTTTGTATGTTGGCAAATAAATTTGTTGATTGATTGATTGACCCCATCTTATATGGTTCCACACCCCGCTGAGTCCCATTTTGAGGGTCTGGGGGTTCACCCCCACTCTCTTCCCTCCCCTGCCTTGCCGCCCCCAAACCCCAACTGCCTAAACCAAGGGTTACCATCTAGTCGAAGATTCAGGTCTCTAGCATCATTATTAACGGAGATATCGACTGTCGCTGGGTGAACGCCGCTAACTTCACTCTGGTTGTTCCCTCAGTTTTATTCAGGACATGGTTGGCCTCAATGATCAAAATTTAAGTGCCTAATTTAATGTTATCCACAACTTTTGTATGAAAATTCTCTCTATTAATCATGCTACATGACTGTGTACTTTTAAAATAAAGGGGCCTCTACGTGAGGGACAGTATAAGCCGATTAAGGTACCTGAAAGTCTTTGCCAATGGAAACCCCAAGACGTCAGTGAGCTAACTTGCTAATAAAAGCCCTCGTACCTAATACAGTGCAAGTTCTCCGTTTATTTCCTTAATAATAAATACAGAATTTTTCCTAAAAATATAGTATGATACTACAGATTATAGTATGTCTGGCAACCCTAACAATTAGCAAAGCAAGCGATAATTAATCAGAGCAATTAAACGAAGGTGGTTATTATTTTATTTTATTACGTTTGCTCAACGCTTCTTTATCGTTGATTTATCGTTGAACATAGATTTGTTCTACATATTTCCAAATACATTAGATTCATTGAATAATAACTCGTACATTTACCCGGGCAGGCAGTTTTGGGACGTTGAACCCCTTATTATTCTCTCACCTGACTTTGTAGTAGGCGCCGATCAAAGAATTGACGACTCTATGAGGAAGCAACTTAGAAATGAGAGCGAACATTATCACAGTAACATGACATTTTTTAAATTACAGTCCACAAACAGTTATATAAAATAATTATCTACTCAAGGTATTTAGCGGAAGATAGCAATTTCAACGTGACAATGACAAGTAAATAAAAACAAAAAGATGTTGTTGAAGTTCAGGATCGTGTTCGTTCTGACATGGAAGAAGATCTTTTCTTCTTCCATGGTACTGATCATAAAAGCCATGCTGGAGGATCTCTATCGTACACATGAACCCTTCGGGGTGTGGCCTAATCCAAACTGCTTCAGAGCCGGTTTTTAGACGCGCCACGCCCTTTAGTTGATAGCTCAGTTGTATCATTTCCGCCTTCCACACAGTTAAAAAGCTTTCGAATCCCGGTCAATACATGTTCTTTTTGACATTTTATGTCTTGCTATGGCACATAGACTAAAAAAACGTCACTAAAATTGACTGAAGAAAATCGCTCACGAAAATATTCTAATGATTTTTGCTTACAACCAAGTCGTTGTTAGGGAAATGGTACTTCATCATTTTTTATCCCACAAAATTCGTTGACCATTCGTTCGAAAGCTCTCGATTTATCCAACCATATAATGTTAACTACTGCGAAGTACGTTGCCAACGAGCTTAGTTATGAGCATGGTTATTTGAAAATTGTGTACACTCAGGTGATCACTCTTAATAATTGATATTGTGAACATGATTGCAGCCGCTTGTTAATTTCTGATGATTTTATTGAGCTGGTTTTTGATGATTTGATTCATAGCAGGTGATCCGAATATTGCGGTGGTTAAATCATTTTAATAGGTAATTTCTATACTTTACACTCTAGGAAGCTGTAATTTCGTATGTAGCCTCTTTAGGACATTTACTAACTTGACGATGCCCAGGGTCCGGATCAGCTGAGAGGCTCTTAGAGCTTGCATACGAGTCTGCAATACATTGGGACATTTCATGTCTTTAGTTGTAGACTCGTATGCAAGCATTTCGTAGTCTGCAAGGTAATAAATTTCTTTTGATTTCCACGTACAACCAAACCATTGCTGGTTTCCTATGATTTTCACGTACAACAAAGCCGTTGCTGGGAAAATGAAAGTTCTTTAGTTTTCATTTGACAAAAATCGTTTTCCGTTTGTTGGAAATCTCTTGATTTATCACACATTTCTTGCGTACTTGTTCTTCTATTTATGTCGTAGTTTTATATTTATTTCCCTCAATTTTCGTAATATAGAAGTGAAACTTGGAGAGCGTTTTGGAGGTGCCTGGTACAAAGATTTAAGCAAATAAATCTTCAAATAAATCAGGAAAAAATCCAAAAGTTTTGGACTACCCAGAAAGTAGGTATATACGTTGAAAATTTTTTTTCAATTTTTTTAAAGTTATCTTATTTTAAAGATTTTATAATGCTGAACACGGTGGTGAAACTAGAATTACAATATCTTATTTTGTTCTTGGATTACAGCTGATGAACCAAGAAGAAGCGAGATATTGTCTGTAAGTACCTAGCTACGAGGAAATACCTCTTCTTCGGGTTCATAAGCTATAATCCGAAAACGGAATTCTGCAATTCTGATTTCACCATCATGTTCAGCTCTATAAAATCTTTAAAATAAGATGTCTGTGGTGAAAACCACCCCCTCTTTTCAACAGCCCTTTTCAGGGCTACCAAAAAGAGGTAGACATGGCACACAAATGCTTATAAGACGTCGAGTTATAACTCCGTCAAACAAAATATTTCACCAGAGAGAAAATACGAAATTCTCTCTCAAAAGTGAAATATTAACTAATAACATACAAGGCGACCTCCCTAAACACTTACGGGGCGAGAGAGACGCGACAAGTATCTCGAACCAAGTCGCCTTGAATGAGAAAACTCAAACAGAAAATCAAACGTCCTCTAAAACTAACAAGGACAGTTCTAGCAAGCCTACTCGCCAATCAGAAACAATGATTGCACGAGAGACAATAGGCGAACCAACCAGGAGGCGGCAAGCAACCACCTCTGGTCCAGCAGCCACCCCGGGGACCCCGTCTCAGCAACGGACGCAGGGAAGACACCCCCGGGGATCCCGTCTAAACAACGGACGCAGGGAAGCCACCCGAGGACCCCGTCTAAACAACGGACGCAGGGAAGACACCTCAAGGTCCTTGTCCCCGCAACGGACGCACGGAAGCCACCTCCGGGGACCCCGTCGCAGCGACGGACGCAGGGAAGCCACCCCCGAAGGACCAACTCAGCTATCATACTCGCAGATTCTGAGAAAACAATGTGCGAGCCAATAAGAAAACACAGTTGAACTAATGAAATTAAGCGGACCAATCAGGGGGCGGCAGGAGGCGGCCACCTCCCTATAATTACCCCGCTCGGAGCCCTCCGAAATTCATTCCACTCACCGCTCTCGACGACTACACTCTACAGTACGAAGCTTCTACACGCTCTACACTGACGACCCTTCTGCTCACGAGTTCCTCTCAGAACGGCTTTCTACGGCTTTCTACAAGGCATACCTTCTCTTCTCACAGATCTCGCATTGGCATCTACGAGTCCAGTGATTATTTATCCTGCTCATTGCCCAACGTAGTTCTTCTGTCAGGACGCCACCCGGTACATCTATTGATATTCTCATTAGATCGTACGCCCGCTGGGACGTTCCGAGACGTGTCGCCCGGGTTTCGTAGCACTAAGCTCGTCACCGACCGCTGGGGCACGCCGATAAATTACTCAGCTCATCCGCTCTAATTTATCGTCCAAGGAAGCCTTTTTCAAGGCTACAAGGTAGGACCCTGACATCCGAGCAAAGGAAAGAAGCTCTGTCAAGCGAGTCCACCTTCCAAATCCTCCATCCTATACGGAGAGGTATTGAAAACGAGTTAACAAACTCGGGTACATCGATGGAGCGCCGCCCGTCCTACTTCCTCATGCAAGAGGAAGCAGAACACGGCGCGGCCGGGAGCCCTAGCCCACGCAGCGCTCCCTACCCGCTACTCGACTCGTCCGCTGTTCCTAGCGACGGACAAAGGCTCGATTCTCGCGAAGAGATCGCCTTACTACCTAACGTATTCATGAAGGAAACGTTAGGACAAGCCTCACACACACAAAAGTTCGAGGATACCTTTCAGACCCGCTCTGAAGTCAATCATCATGATTCGACAAAAATATCTGAATATCCACGATATTCTACGCAAGGCTACCCGGCCGATCCGAGTGTCAAACACACTCCCAACGTGCTTAAAACAAAGGATACTTTTCAGTACCTCAACCAAGCCCAGTATATTCCCCCTACAGATATAAATCTTAGGCCGGAATATTACACAACGGCTCAGCACCAAACAGATCGAACCCAGCACCCACTAAGCGAGCCCAGTGCTCCACGCGGCTGCTACACGAACTATCCTCAAGTTCCTCCCGCCAAGCAAGCTGACCTTGGCGATTTCGCTCACATTCCTTACAGAAATACCACAGGGAATAACCCGCATAACCAGAATATAAATGTCCCACTTGGTCTACCTACACCAAGTCAAACATATATAAATCCACTACAAATGGTGACCCCGCCTTTGAACAGGCTTAACACGGAGCATTTCGTTCCCTCTTATGAAGCTAGTGGATTTCAGGGAACCACTGCGGGCGTGCGACCCCCGCCGGGCTTATACGCCCCACATCTCACACAACAACCCTCTACACAAAGTGGCTTTCGAGCACTTTTGGAGGAAATGGGAGATTACCAAAGACCTATCTTCCAAAAGAAGAATATCGATCGTGCACTCGCCGAGTTTGATCAATACTGCGTGCGAAAAAACCTGAGAACGCAGAACGAATGTTTCTCAGCTATCTACAAGTGGGTACCGGAGGAAATGCGGGAAGCTATTGACTCAGCTTACCTCACGGCACCCCACGCACCTTACGAAGAGGCCAAACAGCGCCTACAACGAGAATACGGGTTGTCCTTACAGGACAGGCTCCTCGCACTCGAGGACCCCGCATCTCTCGCCAAAAAACCCAGCACCAAGTACCATGAAATGTACTCTAAGGCTGTTGGGTACTTCTCAGAGGCTCTGATCACTCAAAAATGGATCGAAACTCTGCCTATCGAAGCCCGAGGCATGGTCACAGCACAGCTTACCACGAATGCCCGGCTCGACCTAGCTGATACGCTACACGCGTACAAAACAGCGAACCCCTCTCTCAACATACGAGGAGTAGAATCTACTTCGAAACCTACGAAGACTGGTTCCAAAAAGGCCCTCTCACAAAAAGCTGAGTTCAAACCTCAGCAAGTAGAGAGTAAGCCTCACAAACCAACGGCCTACGTCTGCCGGAACCACGCCCGTTTCGGTAGCGAAACTCGCAAGTGTGCAGACCCAGAATACTGCACTTGGAAGGCAAATACCGCCTCCAAACCTATCAAAAAGGCAGCGCCTATCAGCCAGCCTAAAACCTTGGTTTCAAGCGAGAATACTCATAGATCGATACAAGAAAGTACCGTTCCAACCTCAGACGCAGAGAGTTCGGAAAACGAATAACTGCCAGTGTATCTGAGCCTATACACCGGCAGACTAAAGAATATAAAAGGCTTTTTTTCAAGTGCAAACTAAATGGCACTGAATTTCTCATTGACACGGGAGCAGAAGTGAACATTCTGCCCCACAATGTCACCAAAAAATTGGGCTTAAAAATTCGTAAGTCCAACGTCAAGCTCACAGCAGCTAACGGCGCCCCTATAGACACACTAGGGCGTGCTGACACGACAATTAACATCGGCCTCGGAGACATGACCACCGATTTCATGATCACTAAAGTTGATCTAGCGATCCTCGGTATACCATTCCTCGAGTCTTGGGATATCGGAATACGGGTCAAACACAAATATATCTACAAAGATAAAGTAAAGAGCTATGCCGATCAAAAAATCGCTGCAGTCATGAACAAAAAATTTACTGACGAACAAATAGCAGCTGCTATTCCTCATCGTGACAACAGCCCTCAACCAGAGGACACACAGCTCACAGAGGATGAAAACATACGCTCTATCATTGAAAAATACAATGATAAAATGAACAAACTTCAAGGAAAGTGGAAAAACAACGGGGTTTACCACCGTATAACCACGGAAGGAACACCAGTACACTTCCGTGCAAGACCCACGGCAGGCGAAAAACGGGCTCAAGTTAAAAGTACTTTCGACAAAATGCTCACAGAGGGGATCATCGCTCCCTCCGACTCCGAATGCTCTTCTCCGCTACATCGCGTGCCCAAAAAGGATGGAACATGGAGAATCACGGGCGATTACAGATTCCTCAATGCAAAAACCAAGAAAGACGCCTACCCTCCGCCTCACATTCGCTCTTTCCAAGCGAATTTACATAATACACAAATCTATTCGACAATAGATTTAAAATCGGCATATTACCATATCCCGATGCACCCAGATGACGCTCATAAAACAGCAATTATTACCCCTTTCGGTCTCTATGAATTTAAAAAAATGAGCATGGGTTTGGCCGGAGCGGCTCAAACATGGCAAAGGTACATGGACAGCATCATGCGAAAATTCGATTTCGCATTTGTCTACCTAGACGACATATTGGTGGCTTCTAAAAATTACAAAGAACACATGAACCACTTCAAACAAATTTTCGACAAACTAGGAGAACACGGACTTCGAGTAGGTTTTGATAAATGCATTTTTTCAAAACCTACCGTCGATTTCCTAGGTTTCACTATCTCAAAAGAAGGGATAATTCCTAAACGAGATAAAATAGAAGCCATAGAGCAGTTCCCTCGGCCAATAGACGTACGAAGCCTACGCAGATTCCTAGGTATGTGTGGTTTCTACCGAGCTTGCTCAAGTAAATTCGCTCACACAGCGCAACCTCTGTATGACTCCATTCAGTCAAACAAAAAAAATGACAAAACCCCTATCGAATGGACATCAGAGAGAGAAAAAGCTTTCAACAGCTTAAAACACGCAATGATAAAAGCTACATTGCACAATATTGCTCATCCCCACCCTACAGCAGAGTGGAGAATAGTTTGCGATGCATCCGATACACACATCGGAGCGGCACTGGAGCAGGAAATTACAGACAAACACGGCTCGAAATCTTACCAACCATTGGGATTTTTCAGTAAAGAAATTCCGGAACAATGGAAGAATAAAGCCTCGTTCGACAAAGAGATGTTCGCCGCTTACCAAGCTTGCATTCATTGGCACAATGACTTGGACGGCCGCTCTTTTCATATTTGCTCAGATCACAAGCCTCTGCTAGGCACAATGCTAAAGAAAAACGCACATTTTTCTAAAATGCGATTGAGATGGCTAACATACATCTCCCAAATGACAAGTGACATTCGACATATACCCGGAGAAGACAACGTCGTAGCCGACGCACTCTCCAGACCTTTCGATCCAGTTGAAATTCAAACAAAGTCAATTTCAACCCAAACTGACGAGGGTCCGTCCATAGCCGAAATTTCACAAATTACGGTCGCAATAGAGTGCAATCTTCTACTGCACATCTCAAATGCACAAATTCATTCTCCTCCTAACGCAGAGGACAAACTAAAACTCACACGAGTTGAATTCCCTCAAGGAGAGATTTGGTGTAACCTAGACTTAGGACACCCAAGACCTTATATTCCAAACGAAATAAGGCACGAAATAATCAGCCAAATTCACAATTTGGGACACCCAGGCATACACTCTACAGTGTATAAAGTAAAACAGAGATATTTTTGGCACGGCCTTCGTGCGGATGTCTCCAACTGGGTCCGGGCATGCGAGACTTGCCAACGAGCAAAAATCACTCGTTCCGTGAAGCTCCCTTACTCCGAATTTGAAACGGCAACCAAATTCTCCCATGTACACGTTGACATTACCGGACCCTTACCTTTAGCTAAAGGAGGGAAGCGTTACATCCTAATGATGGTCGATAGAGCAACGGGTTGGCTAGAGGCAGTCCCTCTTAACAACATCGAAACGTCCACGATCACAAACGCCTTTATCAATATTTGGGTAGTCTCAAAAGGCGTACCTAAATACATCACAAGTGACCAGGGCACACAATTCGAATCAGACCTATTTCATTCCATTATGGAACGTCTCGGAGTAAAACATACTCACACGTTACCATACAAACCGTCAACAAACGGAATGGTGGAACGCAGAAATAGATCCTTGAAAGAGGCTCTCAAAGCACAGGACGAACATTGGCTCGACGCCCTTCCAAAAGTACTACTCGCCATGCGTACGGCAGTAGACCCAGCAACGGAAACTACACCCTTCCAAAAAGTTTATGGAATTGACGTGCCGCTCCCAGGCGACATATTCGTAACTTCTACAAACCTTTCCGAGCCTCTCTTTTTCCGATCTACGCATATCAGACATAATAATACGAAATATGCCGTCAACATGCCCAAAAATTTAGATACATGTACACATGTCTATATCAGAGTGCCCACACAGCTCTCCTCTTTGCAATGTCCTTACACGGGACCATTCAAAGTTGTTAAAAGAGATAAGTTTTCGGTTACAGTACAAATTGGCGAACACACAAAAAAAGTTCCCAAACAGCAAATCAAACCAGCTTACACTCTAAACACAGACGAAGCTGTGTCACTAAGCACAAATCAGAAAAAAAATAAGGAGGAGACTCCCCGAAAATCCGCCAGAAGACGCGTCCCCTCTACCAGATTCGACGAGAGGTGGGTGACTGCGCTTGGACCACCCCAACCGGCGTCGTCGTTAATAACACGACGTCTTGGGGGGGCGCCTGTGGTGAAAACCACCCCCTCTTTTCAACAGCCCTTTTCAGGGCTACCAAAAAGAGGTAGACATGGCACACAAATGCTTATAAGACGTCGAGTTATAACTCCGTCAAACAAAATATTTCACCAGAGAGAAAATGCGAAATTCTCTCTCAAAAGTGAAATATTAGCAAATAACATACAAGGCGACCTCCCTAAACACTTACTGGGCGAGAGAGACGCGACAAGTATCCCGAAACAAGTCGCCTTGAATGAGAAAACTCAAACAGACAATCAAATGTCCTCTAAAACTAACAAGGACAGTTCTAGCAAGCCTACTCGCCAATCAGAAACAATGATTGCACGAGAGACAATAGGCGAACCAACCAGGAGGCGGCAAGCAACCACCTCTGGTCCAGCAGCCACCCCGGGGACCCCGTCTCAGCAACGGACGCAGGGAAGACACCCCCGGGGATCCCGTCTAAACAACGGACGCAGGGAAGCCACCCGAGGACCCCGTCTAAACAACGGACGCAGGGAAGACACCTCAAGGTCCTTGTCCCCGCAACGGACGCACGGAAGCCACCTCCGGGGACCCCGTCGCAGCGACGGACGCAGGGAAGCCACCCCCGAAGGACCAACTCAGCTATCATACTCGCAGATTCTGAGAAAACAATGTGCGAGCCAATAAGAAAACACAGTTGAACTAATGAAATTAAGCGGACCAATCAGGGGGCGGCAGGAGGCGGCCACCTCCCTATAATTACCCCGCTCGGAGCCCTCCGAAATTCATTCCACTCACCGCTCTCGACGACTACACTCTACAGTACGAAGCTTCTACACGCTCTACACTGACGACCCTTCTGCTCACGAGTTCCTCTCAGAACGGCTTTCTACGGCTTTCTACAAGGCATACCTTCTCTTCTCACAGATCTCGCATTGGCATCTACGAGTCCAGTGATTATTTATCCTGCTCATTGCCCAACGTAGTTCTTCTGTCAGGACGCCACCCGGTACATCTATTGATATTCTCATTAGATCGTACGCCCGCTGGGACGTTCCGAGACGTGTCGCCCGGGTTTCGTAGCACTAAGCTCGTCACCGACCGCTGGGGCACGCCGATAAATTACTCAGCTCATCCGCTCTAATTTATCGTCCAAGGAAGCCTTTTTCAAGGCTACAAGGTAGGACCCTGACATCCGAGCAAAGGAAAGAAGCTCTGTCAAGCGAGTCCACCTTCCAAATCCTCCATCCTATACGGAGAGGTATTGAAAACGAGTTAACAAACTCGGGTACATCGATGGAGCGCCGCCCGTCCTACTTCCTCATGCAAGAGGAAGCAGAACACGGCGCGGCCGGGAGCCCTAGCCCACGCAGCGCTCCCTACCCGCTACTCGACTCGTCCGCTGTTCCTAGCGACGGACAAAGGCTCGATTCTCGCGAAGAGATCGCCTTACTACCTAACGTATTCATGAAGGAAACGTTAGGACAAGCCTCACACACACAAAAGTTCGAGGATACCTTTCAGACCCGCTCTGAAGTCAATCATCATGATTCGACAAAAATATCTGAATATCCACGATATTCTACGCAAGGCTACCCGGCCGATCCGAGTGTCAAACACACTCCCAACGTGCTTAAAACAAAGGATACTTTTCAGTACCTCAACCAAGCCCAGTATATTCCCCCTACAGATATAAATCTTAGGCCGGAATATTACACAACGGCTCAGCACCAAACAGATCGAACCCAGCACCCACTAAGCGAGCCCAGTGCTCCACGCGGCTGCTACACGAACTATCCTCAAGTTCCTCCCGCCAAGCAAGCTGACCTTGGCGATTTCGCTCACATTCCTTACAGAAATACCACAGGGAATAACCCGCATAACCAGAATATAAATGTCCCACTTGGTCTACCTACACCAAGTCAAACATATATAAATCCACTACAAATGGTGACCCCGCCTTTGAACAGGCTTAACACGGAGCATTTCGTTCCCTCTTATGAAGCTAGTGGATTTCAGGGAACCACTGCGGGCGTGCGACCCCCGCCGGGCTTATACGCCCCACATCTCACACAACAACCCTCTACACAAAGTGGCTTTCGAGCACTTTTGGAGGAAATGGGAGATTACCAAAGACCTATCTTCCAAAAGAAGAATATCGATCGTGCACTCGCCGAGTTTGATCAATACTGCGTGCGAAAAAACCTGAGAACGCAGAACGAATGTTTCTCAGCTATCTACAAGTGGGTACCGGAGGAAATGCGGGAAGCTATTGACTCAGCTTACCTCACGGCACCCCACACACCTTACGAAGAGGCCAAACAGCGCCTACAACGAGAATACGGGTTGTCCTTACAGGACAGGCTCCTCGCACTCGAGGACCCCGCATCTCTCGCCAAAAAACCCAGCACCAAGTACCATGAAATGTACTCTAAGGCTGTTGGGTACTTCTCAGAGGCTCTGATCACTCAAAAATGGATCGAAACTCTGCCTATCGAAGCCCGAGGCATGGTCACAGCACAGCTTACCACGAGTGCCCGGCTCGACCTAGCTGATACGCTACACGCGTACAAAACAGCGAACCCCTCTCTCAACATACGAGGAGTAGAATCTACTTCGAAACCTACGAAGACTGGTTCCAAAAAGGCCCTCTCACAAAAAGCTGAGTTCAAACCTCAGCAAGTAGAGAGTAAGCCTCACAAACCAACGGCCTACGTCTGCCGGAACCACGCCCGTTTCGGTAGCGAAACTCGCAAGTGTGCAGACCCAGAATACTGCACTTGGAAGGCAAATACCGCCTCCAAACCTATCAAAAAGGCAGCGCCTATCAGCCAGCCTAAAACCTTGGTTTCAAGCGAGAATACTCATAGATCGATACAAGAAAGTACCGTTCCAACCTCAGACGCAGAGAGTTCGGAAAACGAATAACTGCCAGTGTATCTGAGCCTATACACCGGCAGACTAAAGAATATAAAAGGCTTTTTTTCAAGTGCAAACTAAATGGCACTGAATTTCTCATTGACACGGGAGCAGAAGTGAACATTCTGCCCCACAATGTCACCAAAAAATTGGGCTTAAAAATTCGTAAGTCCAACGTCAAGCTCACAGCAGCTAACGGCGCCCCTATAGACACACTAGGGCGTGCTGACACGACAATTAACATCGGCCTCGGAGACATGACCACCGATTTCATGATCACTAAAGTTGATCTAGCGATCCTCGGTATACCATTCCTCGAGTCTTGGGATATCGGAATACGGGTCAAACACAAATATATCTACAAAGATAAAGTAAAGAGCTATGCCGATCAAAAAATCGCTGCAGTCATGAACAAAAAATTTACTGACGAACAAATAGCAGCTGCTATTCCTCATCGTGACAACAGCCCTCAACCAGAGGACACACAGCTCACAGAGGATGAAAACATACGCTCTATCATTGAAAAATACAATGATAAAATGAACAAACTTCAAGGAAAGTGGAAAAACAACGGGGTTTACCACCGTATAACCACGGAAGGAACACCAGTACACTTCCGTGCAAGACCCACGGCAGGCGAAAAACGGGCTCAAGTTAAAAGTACTTTCGACAAAATGCTCACAGAGGGGATCATCGCTCCCTCCGACTCCGAATGGGCTTCTCCGCTACATCGCGTGCCCAAAAAGGATGGAACATGGAGAATCACGGGCGATTACCGATTCCTCAATGCAAAAACCAAGAAAGACGCCTACCCGCCGCCTCACATTCGCTCTTTCCAAGCGAATTTACATAATACACAAATCTATTCGACAATAGATTTAAAATCGGCATATTACCATATCCCGATGCACCCAGATGACGCTCATAAAACAGCAATTATTACCCCTTTCGGTCTCTATGAGTTTAAAAAAATGAGCATGGGTTTGGCCGGAGCGGCTCAAACATGGCAAAGGTACATGGACAGCATCATGCGAAAATTCGATTTCGCATTTGTCTACCTAGACGACATATTGGTGGCTTCTAAAAATTACAAAGAACACATGAACCACTTCAAACAAATTTTCGACAAACTAGGAGAACACGGACTTCGAGTAGGTTTTGATAAATGCATTTTTTCAAAACCTACCGTCGATTTCCTAGGTTTCACTATCTCAAAAGAAGGGATAATTCCTAAACGAGATAAAATAGAAGCCATAGAGCAGTTCCCTCGGCCAATAGACGTACGAAGCCTACGCAGATTCCTAGGTATGTGTGGTTTCTACCGAGCTTGCTCAAGTAAATTCGCTCACACAGCGCAACCTCTGTATGACTCCATTCAGTCAAACAAAAAAAATGACAAAACCCCTATCGAATGGACATCAGAGAGAGAAAAAGCTTTCAACAGCTTAAAACACGCAATGATAAAAGCTACATTGCACAATATTGCTCATCCCCACCCTACAGCAGAGTGGAGAATAGTTTGCGATGCATCCGATACACACATCGGAGCGGCACTGGAGCAGGAAATTACAGACAAACACGGCTCGAAATCTTACCAACCATTGGGATTTTTCAGTAAAGAAATTCCGGAACAATGGAAGAATAAAGCCTCGTTCGACAAAGAGATGTTCGCCGCTTACCAAGCTTGCATTCATTGGCACAATGACTTGGACGGCCGCTCTTTTCATATTTGCTCAGATCACAAGCCTCTGCTAGGCACAATGCTAAAGAAAAACGCACATTTTTCTAAAATGCGATTGAGATGGCTAACATACATCTCCCAAATGACAAGTGACATTCGACATATACCCGGAGAAGACAACGTCGTAGCCGACGCACTCTCCAGACCTTTCGATCCAGTTGAAATTCAAACAAAGTCAATTTCAACCCAAACTGACGAGGGTCCGTCCATAGCCGAAATTTCACAAATTACGGTCGCAATAGAGTGCAATCTTCTACTGCACATCTCAAATGCACAAATTCATTCTCCTCCTAACGCAGAGGACAAACTAAAACTCACACGAGTTGAATTCCCTCAAGGAGAGATTTGGTGTAACCTAGACTTAGGACACCCAAGACCTTATATTCCAAACGAAATAAGGCACGAAATAATCAGCCAAATTCACAATTTGGGACACCCAGGCATACACTCTACAGTGTATAAAGTAAAACAGAGATATTTTTGGCACGGCCTTCGTGCGGATGTCTCCTCCAGGCATGCGAGACTTGCCAACGAGCAAAAATCACTCGCTCCGTGAAGCTCCCTTACTCCCTACAGCAGAGTGGAGAATAGTTTGCGATGCATCCGATACACACATCGGAGCGGCACTGGAGCAGGAAATTACAGACAAACACGGCTCGAAATCTTACCAACCATTGGGATTTTTCAGTAAAGAAATTCCGGAACAATGGAAGAATAAAGCCTCGTTCGACAAAGAGATGTTCGCCGCTTACCAAGCTTGCATTCATTGGCACAATGACTTGGACGGCCGCTCTTTTCATATTTGCTCAGATCACAAGCCTCTGCTAGGCACAATGCTAAAGAAAAACGCACATTTTTCTAAAATGCGATTGAGATGGCTAACATACATCTCCCAAATGACAAGTGACATTCGACATATACCCGGAGAAGACAACGTCGTAGCCGACGCACTCTCCAGACCTTTCGATCCAGTTGAAATTCAAACAAAGTCAATTTCAACCCAAACTGACGAGGGTCCGTCCATAGCCGAAATTTCACAAATTACGGTCGCAATAGAGTGCAATCTTCTACTGCACATCTCAAATGCACAAATTCATTCTCCTCCTAACGCAGAGGACAAACTAAAACTCACACGAGTTGAATTCCCTCAAGGAGAGATTTGGTGTAACCTAGACTTAGGACACCCAAGACCTTATATTCCAAACGAAATAAGGCACGAAATAATCAGCCAAATTCACAATTTGGGACACCCAGGCATACACTCTACAGTGTATAAAGTAAAACAGAGATATTTTTGGCACGGCCTTCGTGCGGATGTCTCCTCCAGGCATGCGAGACTTGCCAACGAGCAAAAATCACTCGCTCCGTGAAGCTCCCTTACTCCGAATTTGAAACGGCAACCAAATTCTCCCATGTACACGTTGACATTACCGGACCCTTACCTTTAGCTAAAGGAGGGAAGCGTTACATCCTAATGATGGTCGATAGAGCAACGGGTTGGCTAGAGGCAGTCCCTCTTAACAACATCGAAACGTCCACGATCACAAACGCCTTTATCAATATTTGGGTAGCCTCAAAAGGCGTACCTAAATACATCACAAGTGACCAGGGCACACAATTCGAATCAGACCTATTTCATTCCATTATGGAACGTCTCGGAGTAAAACATACTCACACGTTACCATACAAACCGTCAACAAACGGAATGGTGGAACGCAGAAATAGATCCTTGAAAGAGGCTCTCAAAGCACAGGACGAACATTGGCTCGACGCCCTTCCAAAAGTACTACTCGCCATGCGTACGGCAGTAGACCCAGCAACGGAAACTACACCCTTCCAAAAAGTTTACGGAATTGACGTGCCGCTCCCAGGCGACATATTCGTAACTTCTACAAACCTTTCCGATATGCCGATATACAATACGAAATATGCCGTCAACATGCCCAAAAATTTAGATACATGTACACATGTCTATATCAGAGTGCCCACACAGCTCTCCTCTTTGCAATGTCCTTACACGGGACCATTCAAAGTTGTTAAAAGAGATAAGTTTTCGGTTACAGTACAAATTGGCGAACACACAAAAAAAGTTCCCAAACAACAAATCAAACCAGCTTACACTCTAAACACAGACGAAGCTGTGTCACTAAGCACAAATCAGAAAAAAAATAAGGAGGAGACTCCCCGAAAATCCGCCAGAAGACGCGTCCCCTCTACCAAATTCGACGAGAGGTGGGTGACTGCGCTTGGACCACCCCAACCGGCGTCGTCGTTAATAACACGACGTCTTGGGGGGGCGCCTGTGGTGAAAACCACCCCCTCTTTTCAACAGCCCTTTTCAGGGCTACCAAAAAGAGGTAGACATGGCACACAAATGCTTATAAGACGTCGAGTTATAACTCCGTCAAACAAAATATTTCACCAGAGAGAAAATGCGAAATTCTCTCTCAAAAGTGAAATATTACCAAATAACATACAAGGCGACCTCCCTAAACACTTACTGGGCGAGAGAGACGCGACAAGTATCCCGAAACAAGTCGCCTTGAATGAGAAAACTCAAACAGACAATCAAATGTCCTCTAAAACTAACAAGGACAGTTCTAGCAAGCCTACTCGCCAATCAGAAACAATGATTGCACGAGAGACAATAGGCGAACCAACCAGGAGGCGGCAAGCAACCACCTCTGGTCCAGCAGCCACCCCGGGGACCCCGTCTCAGCAACGGACGCAGGGAAGACACCCCCGGGGATCCCGTCTAAACAACGGACGCAGGGAAGCCACCCGCGGACCACGTCTAAACAACGGACGCAGGGAAGACACCTCAAGGTCCTTGTCCCCACAACGGACGCACGGAAGCCACTTCCGGGGACCCCGTCGCAGCGACGGACGTGGGGAAGCCACCCCCGAAGGACCAACTCAGCTATCATACTCGCAGATTCTGAGAAAACAATGTGCGAGCCAATAAGAAAACTCAGTTGAACTAATGAAATTAAGCGGGCCAATCAGGGGGCGGCAGGAGGCGGCCACCTCCCTATAATTACCCCGCTCGGAGCCCTCCGAAATTCATTCCACTCACCGCTCTCGACGACTACACTCTACAGTACGAAGCTTCTACACGCTCTACGCTGACGACCCTTCTGCTCACGAGTTCCTCTCAGAACGGCTTTCTACGGCTTTCTACAAGGCATACCTTCTCTTCTCACAGATCTCGCATTGGCATCTACGAGTCCAGTGATTATTTATCCTGCTCATTGCCCAACGTAGTTCTTCTGTCAGGACGCCACCCGGTACATCTATTGATATTCTCATTAGATCGTACGCCCGCTGGGACGTTCCGAGACGTGTCGCCCGGGTTTCGTAGCACTAAGCTCGTCACCGACCGCTGGGGCACGCCGATAAATTACTCAGCTCATCCGCTCTAATTTATCGTCCAAGGAAGCCTTTTTCAAGGCTACAAGGTAGGCTGACATCCGAGCAAAGGAAAGAAGCTCTGTCAAGCGAGTCCACCTTCCAAATCCTCCATCCTATACGGAGAGGTATTGAAAACGAGTTAACAAACTCGGGTACATCGATGGAGCGCCGCCCGTCCTACTTCCTCATGCAAGAGGAAGCAGAACACGGCGCGGCCGGGAGCCCTAGCCCACGCAGCGCTCCCTACCCGCTACTCGACTCGTCCGCTGTTCCTAGCGACGGACAAAGGCTCGATTCTCGCGAAGAGATCGCCTTACTACCTAACGTATTCATGAAGGAAACGTTAGGACAAGCCTCACACACACAAAAGTTCGAGGATACCTTTCAGACCCGCTCTGAAGTCAATCATCATGATTCGACAAAAATATCTGAATATCCACGATATTCTACGCAAGGCTACCCGGCCGATCCGAGTGTCAAACACACTCCCAACGTGCTTAAAACAAAGGATACTTTTCAGTACCTCAACCAAGCCCAGTATATTCCCCCTACAGATATAAATCTTAGGCCGGAATATTACACAACGGCTCAGCACCAAACAGATCGAACCCAGCACCCACTAAGCGAGCCCAGTGCTCCATGCGGCTGCTACACGAACTATCCTCAAGTTCCTCCCGCCAAGCAAGCTGACCTTGGCGATTTCGCTCACATTCCTTACAGAAATACCACAGGGAATAACCCGCATAACCAGAATATAAATGTCCCACTTGGTCTACCTACACCAAGTCAAACATATATAAATCCACTACAATGTCATTTGGCAAACATGGGAAATTTGTTTTTCAAAGTACTCCCCCCTTTAGATAGTCCAAAAACTTTTGAATTTTTTCCCTGATATTTATTTGCTTAAAACTTAGCATCAGGTACCCCAAAAACGCTTTCCAAGTTTCACTTTGGTATCTCAAAAATTGTGGGAAAAAGAGTGGGTTACTTTTGAGACACCCTATATAAGAAGAACCAGCAGAGAGATAGGTGAATAGCACAAAATAATATAAAGCAGACATTTAAAAATCTGAAATATTGAAACACCTATACATACAAATTAATGACTACTTGGTTTTATCACGGTCAGTAAATATAATAGAAGAAGAAAAAGGCAAAGATTATTATGGCCAATGCAAACAAGAAACAACAACAACTCTCAGGGTTTAATGTTTTTTATTTTATTTCGTTAGGAGTTTCTGGGGTATTATCGTATTATACTTATTGCGTGGTAATCTATGATTTATTATTCTCTGCTATTCCCCGAACCGTAATTTATCCTTGATTATTTTTCCTCTAGCGATTTTCGCATTTGCGAACATTTGGGACACCCAGGCATACACTCTACAGTGTATAAAGTAAAACAGAGATATTTTTGGCACGGCCTTCGTGCGGATGTCTCCAACTGGGTCCAGGCATGCGAGACTTGCCAACGAGCAAAAATCACTCGCTCCGTGAAGCTCCCTTACTCCGAATTTGAAACGGCAAACAAATTCTCCCATGTACACGTTGACATTACCGGACCCTTACCTTTAGCTAAAGGAGGGAAGCGTTACATCCTAATGATGGTCGATAGAGCAACGGGTTGGCTAGAGGCAGTCCCTCTTAACAACATCGAAACGTCCACGATCACAAACGCCTTTATCAATATTTGGGTAGCCTCAAAAGGCGTACCTAAATACATCACAAGTGACCAGGGCACACAATTCGAATCAGACCTATTTCATTCCATTATGGAACGTCTCGGAGTAAAACATACTCACACGTTACCATACAAACCGTCAACAAACGGAATGGTGGAACGCAGAAATAGATCCTTGAAAGAGGCTCTCAAAGCACAGGACGAACATTGGC
Organism: Adelphocoris suturalis; assembly: GCA_030762985.1. Lineage (NCBI taxonomy): Eukaryota > Metazoa > Arthropoda > Insecta > Hemiptera > Miridae > Adelphocoris > Adelphocoris suturalis. The sequence continues at coordinate 23,730,871 of CM061049.1, forward strand.
TCGACGCCCTTCCAAAAGTACTACTCGCCATGCGTACGGCAGTAGACCCAGCAACGGAAACTACACCCTTCCAAAAAGTTTATGGAATTGACGTGCCGCTCCCAGGCGACATATTCGTAACTTCTACAAACCTTTCCGAGCCTCTCTTTTTCCGATCTACGCAAATCAGACATAATAATACGAAATATGCCGTCAACATGCCCAAAAATTTAGATACATGTACACATGTCTATATCAGAGTGCCCACACAGCTCTCCTCTTTGCAATGTCCTTACACGGGACCATTCAAAGTTGTTAAAAGAGATAAGTTTTCGGTTACAGTACAAATTGGCGAACACACAAAAAAAGTTCCCAAACAGCAAATCAAACCAGCTTACACTCTAAACACAGACGAAGCTGTGTCACTAAGCACAAATCAGAAAAAAAATAAGGAGGAGACTCCCCGAAAATCCGCCAGAAGACGCGTCCCCTCTACCAAATTCGACGAGAGGTGGGTGACTGCGCTTGGACCACCCCAACCGGCGTCGTCGTTAATAACACGACGTCTTGGGGGGGCGCCTGTGGTGAAAACCACCCCCTCTTTTCAACAGCCCTTTTCAGGGCTACCAAAAAGAGGTAGACATGGCACACAAATGCTTATAAGACGTCGAGTTATAACTCCGTCAAACAAAATATTTCACCAGAGAGAAAATGCGAAATTCTCTCTCAAAAGTGAAATATTATCAAATAACATACAAGGCGACCTCCCTAAACACTTACTAGGCGAGAGAGACGCGACAAGTATCTCGAAACAAGTCGCCTTGAATGAGAAAACTCAAACAGACAATCAAATGTCCTCTAAAACTAACAAGGACAGTTCTAGCAAGCCTACTCGCCAATCAGAAACAATGATTGCACGAGAGACAATAGGCGAACCAACCAGGAGGCGGCAAGCAACCACCTCTGGTCCAGCAGCCACCCCGGGGACCCCGTCTCAGCAACGGACGCAGGGAAGACACCCCCGGGGATCCCGTCTAAACAACGGACGCAGGGAAGCCACCCGAGGACCCCGTCTAAACAACGGACGCAGGGAAGACACCTCAAGGTCCTTGTCCCCGCAACGGACGCACGGAAGCCACTTCCGGGGACCCCGTCGCAGCGACGGACGTGGGGAAGCCACCCCCGAAGGACCAACTCAGCTATCATACTCGCAGATTCTGAGAAAACAATGTGCGAGCCAATAAGAAAACTCAGTTGAACTAATGAAATTAAGCGGGCCAATCAGGGGGCGGCAGGAGCCGGCCACCTCCCTATAATTACCCCGCTCGGAGCCCTCCGAAATTCATTTCACTCACCGCTCTCGACGACTACACTCTACAGTACGAAGCTTCTACACGCTCTACGCTGACGACCCTTCTGCTCACGAGTTCCTCTCAGAACGGCTTTCTACTGCTTTCTACAAGGCATACCTTCTCTTCTCACAGATCTCGCATTGGCATCTACGAGTCCAGTGATTATTTATCCTGCTCATTGCCCAACGTAGTTCTTCTGTCAGGACGCCACCCGGTACATCTATTGATATTCTCATTAGATCGTACGCCCGCTGGGACGTTCCGAGACGTGTCGCCCGGGTTTCGTAGCACTAAGCTCGTCACCGACCGCTGGGGCACGCCGATAAATTACTCAGCTCATCCGCTCTAATTTATCGTCCAAGGAAGCCTTTTTCAAGGCCCTGACATCCGAGCAAAGGAAAGAAGCTCTGTCAAGCGAGTCCACCTTCCAAATCCTCCATCCTATACGGAGAGGTATTGAAAACGAGTTAACAAACTCGGGTACATCGATGGAGCGCCGCCCGTCCTACTTCCTCATGCAAGAGGAAGCAGAACACGGCGCGGCCGGGAGCCCTAGCCCACGCAGCGCTCCCTACCCGCTACTCGACTCGTCCGCTGTTCCTAGCGACGGACAAAGGCTCGATTCTCGCGAAGAGATCGCCTTACTACCTAACGTATTCATGAAGGAAACGTTAGGACAAGCCTCACACACACAAAAGTTCGAGGATACCTTTCAGACCCGCTCTGAAGTCAATCATCATGATTCGACAAAAATATCTGAATATCCACGATATTCTACGCAAGGCTACCCGGCCGATCCGAGTGTCAAACACACTCCCAACGTGCTTAAAACAAAGGATACTTTTCAGTACCTCAACCAAGCCCAGTATATTCCCCCTACAGATATAAATCTTAGGCCGGAATATTACACAACGGCTCAGCACCAAACAGATCGAACCCAGCACCCACTAAGCGAGCCCAGTGCTCCATGCGGCTGCTACACGAACTATCCTCAAGTTCCTCCCGCCAAGCAAGCTGACCTTGGCGATTTCGCTCACATTCCTTACAGAAATACCACAGGGAATAACCCGCATAACCAGAATATAAATGTCCCACTTGGTCTACCTACACCAAGTCAAACATATATAAATCCACTACAATGTCATTTGGCAAACATGGGAAATTTGTTTTTCAAAGTACTCCCCCCTTTAGATAGTCCAAAAACTTTTGAATTTTTTCCCTGATATTTATTTGCTTAAAACTTAGCATCAGGTACCCCAAAAACGCTTTCCAAGTTTCACTTTGGTATCTCAAAAATTGTGGGAAAAAGAGTGGGTTACTTTTGAGACACCCTATATAAGAAGAACCAGCAGAGAGATAGGTGAATAGCACAAAATAATATAAAGCAGACATTTAAAAATCTGAAATATTGAAACACCTATACATACAAATTAATGACTACTTGGTTTTATCACGGTCAGTAAATATAATAGAAGAAGAAAAAGGCAAAGATTATTATGGCCAATGCAAACAAGAAACAACAACAACTCTCAGGGTTTAATGTTTTTTATTTTATTTTGTTAGGAGTTTCTGGGGTACTATCGTATTATACTTATTGCGTGGTAATCTATGATTTATTATTCTCTGCTATTCCCCGAACCGTAATTTATCCTTGATTATTTTTCCTCTAGCGATTTTCGCATTTGCTGTCTGTGATTTTGGTTGTGAACCGTTCCGGACTAGTCGGCGCCGTCAGATGGTGAGATTCTGTCAGTTAGCTACTCGGAAAAAGTATTTGTTAAGAATTTCCTGCGTATTTTAGTGTTGTTAGTATTAGTGGAAAGCTGAATTTGAGTTTTGCTTGTGATCATGGAGGCGAATAGCAAAGTGTCTGTAGGTAGCAATACGGATGACCCCTACCAGTGTACTGTGTGTTCCAAGAAATTTTCGTACAGGAAAACCTTGGCGCGCCATATAAGGAACAATCATTCAGTTTTCGGCAAACCATGCGTTTGCGAATATTGCAGGTCTAGGTTTAACGACAAATGGGCGCTAAGCAAACACATAGAAAGTACTCACATGAAAAAGCACCATGTCTTGATCTGTCCAATATGTCACTACAAAGATTCCAAAGTAATGATCGACATTCATTTTGAGAAAGTGCACAACATCACCTTGGAGGAGGAGAAATTGAATTTTGCGACTTCGGAAGAGTTTGAGAGATGGAAAATCAAAATGGAAAAATCAACAGTGGCACGTTTCGTGGTAAATCAAAAGTTTAAAAAGAAAAACGGCGCCGAGCGAATCATTTTCAATTGCCATAGAAGCGGGTTTTTCAAACCTCGAGGGAAAAATAAGAGGCAAATTAAAACTCAAGGGACGAATAAAATTATGGGGTTTTGCCCTGCGAGGTTGGAATATGAAGCTTTAGAGAAATCTGGAATCGTAGTGCAGTTTATCAAAACTCATGTGGGGCATGAGAATGAGGAGGAAAAAGTGTTTAGCCAGTATGAACTTGGGATACAAAAAAGGCACCGAAGTGTCAAAACTGAGCCCAAACACCCAGTCATGAAGGAAATCGTCCAGATAGATTCTACTAGAATCCCTGTGCATTTAATTAGTAACTATTGTCAGATTGTGGATGGTGAAAGTATTGCTGGGATTGGAGAAATTAAGCCGATAATGGTTGGGGAGTTTACATTTAATAATAATAATAATGTCATTTCGATTATTCGGACGCAAGAAGTGAGAGATGGGGATTTGATTGAGATTAGCGAAATGGATAATGCTGGGGAAGAGACGGCAACGTTGCATAGCGCAACGGTCATCAATGTGAATAGCATCACCACTGTGGATTTAAATGGGGATATGGCAGGTTTGGACATGTCCGCGTTAGAGAAGGAAGTTCAAGATGGCGGCCTCGAAGGTTTTCAAGATCTTGAAATGCCTGAAGCGAATGTACAGGAGGGGTACGCCCTGGACTTGAACAAGTTCCTGACCGAACGGCTCGAGCTGCAGAACAAACTTCAGAGCGATGAAGACGCCAGCGCCACTCAGGTTAGGGTGACCGAAGACATCGAACCCTTCTCGGACGGTGTCATTGGGTTCGACCACATGGAACCTTCGAAACCCGAAATGGACAATCCTAACCTCTTACTTCCAGCCCCATCCGTAATCATGTCCTCCGACTCCGCTCTCCTCTCTGAAGAAAAACAATTACTCATCGATCGCTTCAAATTCCTCATCGACTCCGTCGATTCACGAGATCTTCTCTGGGAAATGAAAAAAGCATGCCTCCCGGCCATGGAAACCATGAAAACCCTCTTAGTCCAAAACCTCCTCAACGCCATCCCTTTCAAATCCCATAAATGATGTTGAAACGAATAACGCTACAAGCTATTTCTTTATTTGGTGTGTCTCAGCAATTTCGCTGTTCTTGTACTGATAACTGGCTGTATTTTTCCAACTTGATAATTTCGTATTTTCCCCCTCTAAGGGTTAATATCTAAAAAAAAATTCTTATTATAAAATACAAAAAAAGACCCCATTGATGTTTTTTCGTCTCTTTGGAGTATAGATGTGCATTGCTCTTCCATATTATTGGCCGCGTACCTCGTTCGGCAGTGTATTCGTTCTATTCGACGTTTTTTCAACCGAATTACTACCGCATCTTTCTCATTCTTCGTAGAAAAACAAATTTTACGTCGTCGATGTTATGTGTTTATAAAATAGAAGTGTTTGATGTTAGTCAAGAAGCAAAATTATTTACCTAAATAACAGTCAGTTGGAGGGAGTTTGAGTGTGGTTGCTATGGCAGCGCTTTGTTGTGCTTTGGGGGTCACCTTGCAGTTCCATCGACCATGCCACCCATTGAGGTAAATTTTTTGGATTTTTTTAATTTTTTGATTTACTTATTTATTGCAAAGATTGTTTCAGTGCTGCTCAATGTTACCATCCTACCTCGTATTCTTCTAAACTCCGTTCATCTCTAATAATGTTGTCATGAATGGTCTGGAAACCTAAGGGATCTGCACCTTTCCTTATGCTTGCTTAAAGATTTTTATTTAATTTTTCCTATTAACTAGTACTATTTCAACTATTTATTCCTCCCATCCTACCTTTCGTTCCCAAGTACAAATTTTCTCTATTCGATTAAAGTAATGCTGTCATAAATGATCTGGATACCTAAGGAATCAGTACAATCTTCCCTTATGTCGCATGAAGATTTCATTCGATTTTTACTATTTAAAGTCCAATTGTACTATTAATTGCTGCTTTCTTACCTTGCTTTCCTAAGTACAAGTTTCCTATATTCAACTAAAATAATGCTGTCATAAATGATCTGGATACCTAAGGAATCAGTACCATCTTTCCTTATGCTTGCTTTAAAAGCTTATCCAATTTTCCTTATAGAATATTGCGCAATAATTTCACTTTGTTTTTATGAATAATGTTATCTCTGGTTTCATTGAACAATTGCATTTAGTTGTCACGGTTTATTGAATGATTTTAACGTATTTTCAGGGACCTACCACGTTGAACGGTTCTGAAAAATCAATCATTTTCGATCAGTCGAAAAATGAGCTATTTAAAATCAACGACAACTACAAAAGCCTTCACAGGAAGCTCAAGATAACCTACAAAGTTGACGTGTAAGTATTTTTAGTGACGCAAGTAATGTATTTAAAATATTCAGGTAACTTGCCTATAGGTACGCTTTCTGTATGAAACCAGAAAAAGGTTAAATTAGTCGGTAGTTCAATCAATCAATCCTTTTACAGGGTGGCCCCAACTGGAAAATGTCAGGGAATTTCGCAAAAACCTCCAAATGTCAGGGAATTATTTAAATGAAAACTTGGTGTAATAATTTGAAGCGTTTTCAGGTATAACTCCTAAACAATCAAACTTCAGTAGCATACTTTATCATTCTAGGTACATATTATTTCATAGGTGAGTTATACGAATGTCAAAAATAATTATTAAGAGAGGTGGTTAAATTGTTCAAAAGTAACAAACGCTACAAGCACATAAAAAACGCTGCAAATTATTTCACAGTTTATTATTTTTTCAATTGAGTATGATTGTAGTTTTAGTTGGCTGGCGTACGTCATAAGGCCGGTCCAGACTCCTCGGCGTGTCCTACTTCGAGTTGCCACAACCTATACTTCTATAATAATATACGCATGTTTATATTTCTCGATTTGAGCTCCTATCTATTCAAATAGTTATTGCCTTAATAATATCATTATCTAAGTACGTACGAAAAGTCGAGAGGATATGTTATTAAATATGCGTAGGAAAAGCTTTGGTATTAACACACAAATATGACCTTGAAAAAAACATATATTCATGCCTCGAAGGAACGCCGGCGCCGTACCCACCACAAGGTGCCGCGGCGCCGGCGCCTCCTCTCACTCCACCGCCCGCTCACCCCCCCTCACCACCCACCGTGACCCCCTGCCAAGCGTGCCAGGCTTGCGCGCGTAGAAAAACACACTTTTTCGCCCATTTTTGGCCCATAGCATCTATGCGAGTAAAGCGATCGGAATGATTAAACGTTAGGACCAACTAGACCCCAAATGGAGTCTATGTGCGAAAGAACTGGTTTTTTAAGTCAATTTTTAGGCCTTTTATGGCCCGAACGGCGGACGGACATTTCAAATTTGGATTCTACGCACCTTGAAACGTAAAGTGACAAAGTTTGAGGGGGGGTTATAAAAATTTTTTGCTATACGATCACATAGGCTTATTATTGGAAATAATAAACCAACACACTTTTTTGCCCGTTTTTGGCCCATAGCATCTATGCGAGTAAAGCGATCGGGATGGTTAAACGTTAGGACCAACTAGACCCCAAATGGAGTCTATGTGCGAAAGAACGGGTTTTTTAAGTCAATTCTTAGGCCTTTTATGGCCCGAACGGCGGACGGACATTTCAAATTTGGATTCTACGCACCTTGAAACGTAAAGTGACAAAGTTTGAGGGGGGGTTATAAAAATTTTTTGCTACACGATCACATAGGCTTATTATTGGAAATAATAAACCAAAAATTAAACTCAAATGATTAAAATTTGTACTTCAACAAATAGCTTCAGATCAAAAGTTGAGAGACCATAAAATATTGAATAGAAAGTCATGCAGCGTTATTGTATGGGTGAATTTTCGTAAATTATCGTATTACATTTAGGTTAAATTGTTATGATTTTTGAGCAATTCGAGGGCTATGAAATTGTTAAATATAAGTAGACTAAATACTAGTAGTCTGCTTCTTTCTTCTTTAAATCATACGATTTTCGTTTTAGAAGCATTAAAGGTAGTACATTAAAATGACGAGAAATCAAACAAAACATTTGAATTTGATATTTTTTGTCAGGGAAATCCGAAGTTTGGTCAGGGAAAAGTCAGGGAAATTTAAAATTTCCATTTGGGAGCCACCCTGTTTTAGCGAATTCCCGTTTAAAATTGTAAATAAAAATTTTCGAAAATTTTCTTCATTGAAATCCGTTGTGAGACATTCTGAAACTAACCCTAGGTAGCCCAGGCACCAGGTGCCTCAAGTTTTTTGGGGCGCTGAACACGAGCTTCCCAACAAAATTTATGGGCCAAACACCGACAAAAATGAAAAATTCATGACATTTCGGCACTTTTTGTTTTTTGCGAATAACTTTGAAACAGGGCATTCTAGCTGAAATTACTTTATACAGTAAATTAGAGACCATGCGAAAGGTCGAATGACCTCTGAAATTTAAAATTGATCCAACTATTAAGGCGCAACGGGCCGCCAAAAAATGTCGATTTTTTCCAACTTAAAAATCAAGATAACTCCAAAATAGAATGTCTGGAGCTCGAAAATAACGACTCCTGCGTATAGACTCATTCAATAAAGTTGAAGTGCATCTAATTCTACTTCACAGAGCACAAAAATTTCTTTTTTTGGTCAAATGAAAATTGGGAAATTTATAAATGTCTCGTGACACTTCTGAGCTGCCAGCGTCATTCCTGCAGTTATGTAGAAGAAGTAAATGTGATCGACATATTCAAAATCGAGACATTTGAGCATTGGCCGTCTATATTTGAATTTATTGTAATAGTTGGGATAGTGATTTTGAAAAGTTAAGTGATGAGCTCAAAGCGGAGGCTGATAGAAATCTTGATTTGGTGTTGATGGGTGACACGAATACAAGAATTGGCAAGAGACAAGTAATACCTGAGGAGACGAATTTTGATGGTCACGGATTTTCTTCAACCTGGATCTCGAAATATGTTAAGACTAACAGGAATGGCAACCGATTTTTGGAGTTATGCGACGAATATCAGCTCAATGTTTTGAATGGAAGATGCTCTGGGGATGAGGAGGGACAGCTTACTTATGTGGGCCCACGTGGTGGCTCTGTGGTTGATTATTGCTAGGAGTGGGGACTTTTGATATGTTTACCTCCATACTAGGCCTAACAACACTATATGATCCTCTATTAAGCCACTCCTGTAAATCCTTTCATTCCGAACCAATCAAATTCGAGGTTCTGGGTTGCAAAACTTTGAAAGAATGAGGTTCGAAACAAAGTCGATCGCTCCATTCGCAGTTTTTCACTGTTGCATCAAAGGTTGAAGGTTCCGAACGGGGTTAAGCAAGTAGATTCAGTTTTACTTTTACTCTGCTAATTAGGGGAGAAAATTATATTTTAATGTTGAAAAATAAGTTTCAGTAATTTTCTTTAACAGTTATTTTCTTTTGCGCAGAATCTAATGGTAACTCTTGTAGATCTCTCCAACTCCGTTATAACAGAGATTTACACTTTAACTCGCAAATTTTTAGTTTATTTCTTATGTTCAATTTTATGTGTTTTAGGGGTGAAACTAGTTAGTTAAGTAAAGTGTAAAACTTTTCTTTTTCCATCTTCTGTAATTTCTTTCTTCTTTTGAGTATTCCGATAAAAGTTGTTTATTTGTTTAAAGCTTTTTGTTCAATTCCGTACTGGTTTTGAATAATATATTATACAAACCAACCTACAGATGGCAGTTACTATTATTACATTTATTCAAGGCCTTATATTTATTTACATTCAAAACTCGCTATTCGTAATTACCTCACATTGTTTCAGGAATAAAGATGAAATCACACCTGACGTTTTAGAAGCCGCTTCTATCTTCATAATACCCAGCCCAAAAGACAAATTCACTGAAAGCGAGTTCAACACTTTGAAGGGTTACTTAGACGGAGGCGGTGCTGTTTTAGTCACTTTGGGCGAAGGGGGAGAGAAGAATTTCGAAACCAACATCAACTACTTGTTGGAAGAATATGGGATCATGATAAACAGTGGTTAGTTGGAGAGCAACGTGCTTTTTAGTTATAATCGTTAGGCTGTGGTTACAATGGACGGTTTAGGGATACCACTAAAGGTTCTTACTAGACTATACAGGAAATGCCGTGGAATGCAAGTTGAATTTACACAGCAAATTTAACTTGATGGTGGCAGAATGGGCGGGAACAGGAGGGGAAACAGCCATTGGGACGGCTTGGCCAGACACTGGACCTAACATGCCGCTAACGCTCTCAGAGCAAAAAATACCGCATCCTGGCTCACGACCTTCCGATCTTTACTTTCCCCACATTAACAATTTACTTCCTCACCCTCTCACCTGCCTTAATTTTTCCCTGCAACCCCCCCCCCCACCCTCCTACCAGCAGCGTTGCCTGTCTGCTTACCCAAACGGGCCCAAGGGTATGTGACCTTGAAGGAACGTTTGCAACACTTGCGCCTGTAGGCCCATCTTTATGGGGGTTTTTCCAAAGCCGGAGTGATTTTCAGAGTGCTCTAGCGGCATCCCAGAAACTAGACGTTCAAGAGCATCCCCTACTCAGTAGCGAAGTACTGTTATTGTGCATCCACTACTAACGTCCTCCGTGGTCGAATGGATAGCATTCTTGGCAATAGGATAGAGGGTCCTGGGTTCGATTCCAACATGGCACTGAATTTTTGCTTCGTATTTCTACCTCCAAAACACATTTTTATACGTCATTCTGATCTATTTGTCCAATTAATCAGTATTTTACTAAAAATATTGATTTAAGATTAATTTTGTTTAGGGAGCTTGTGAGTATCTAGAACACCTAACTAAACACTGTAGTGGGCTATGCTGGAAGAAGTCATCAGCCTTGACCAAAACTTCAGGGTTGGGAATAGGGTTTTCACAACAGACCAACTACAAGTTTCACTTGTCTTTGTCTTCTTGTTCTACCTCCTTCCTTCCTCCATGCCTAGTGGCCTGCATGGAGGTAACAACACATTATTCTGTTCTGTTTATCCAACTAGTTTGTATTTTACTAATAAGATCGATATTTAGGATTTTTTTTCTTTCAATTTTTGAGATGCGAGCATCCAGACCTCCAAACTATGGTACACATCATTCCATCTATTTTTCCAACTAATTTATATTTTACTTTAAGAATTGTTGGTGGCGAAAGGCACTCTTGAACGTCTAGTTGGGAACCTATTATCCCTAAATGAAAGTTCCTGAAGATAATTCTAATTATGGAAACATTACTTATTACTAATTATTCCGTTATTATTACTTATCAATTTTATGTTTTATTATTACCTACCTATCTTACACGAGTTGTTTTCTTTCAGACTCTGTCGTTAGGACTCATTACTACAAATACTTTCACCCCAAAGAATGTCTGATCCCAAACGGGGTTTTAAACCGAGGAATCGCAAAGTTCCTTGGAAAGGATTCCAACAAGGATTTTGCTGGGTATGTATACATGTTCGACTCACATATATCACTACTTCTATGTCTAGTCTTAGTATTTACAGTCAGTTTTGATATTTTTGTGTTTTTCTTATATGCTTGGATTTGTTCATTTTCCTATCATTAACAGTAGTGTGTGAGCTGACTCTGTTTTCTCGCTAATCAGCAATGAAATTTCTGGTCTGAATTCTCGTCCGAGTTAACTCGATTATTCCTATGACTCTTCAATCTTGCATTATCCTCTGCATGTAGTTTCTGAACCCTCCCGTGTGCGTGATTTCTGAAGTAGTGCACTTAACTGACGTAAGTACTAGAGGCTCTTATATGGGTTCAGTACAAGATTGATAGTCAGAAGTTGTTATCAAAGGCACTTTTCACATATATGCCAAGTTGTTTGACGGCAAACTTTACTCTGTGACAGTAAGTTGAGGTAATGTTCTTGTAGGTTATCTGTGGGCAATATTTTGCCTTAATTCAATTGTTAACAGTTTCTGGCCACACGAAATGCTCAAGTTCCAAAACAAGTAGACGTACCAACATCCCATTATGATGAAATTACGAAAATTCGCTGATATAGTCATGCTGCATGATTGACTGTTTTCTCATTTAAGTAGGTACTTACACGATTAAAAAATATTTGGGTGTCAGGGAAATTTCAAATTTCCATTTGCAGGCCACACTGCTGGGGGACTTTTCTACTCATCATCCCAGTGTAAAAGGGACATTATACCATAATGTAATTAACTACATATTTGTTTTTTCAGCTGTTTCTCATTCGTCTATCCCTTTGGAGCCACAGTGAACACAGCTAAACCTGCAGTTCCAATTTTGTCTACAGGCCCCGCATCTTGGCCTTTGAACCGCCCAGTGTGCGCATTGACTACATTGACTTCTACGTCAAAAATGAAACCAGGTTTGGCAAACAATTAAAATTTAAATCCGAAATTGGACCGTGTTGTGCTATAATCGACTTGGGTGGCCAAATTGAGTAAGCTTCAGATTCGGATACTGGACTTGTTTCTGTGTCTCCTTCAATTGATCATTTACCGACAATTTCACTAGATGCGAATTATTACATAGTAGTTTATTATTTCTGCATTGTATAGGTAGCCCTTCTATGCACGAGTCATTAGTTGGTATCTAATGTGTCTGCATTGGTGTTGACGCCTACTGAAGAGTAATTAATCAAATTGAATAACCACCTAAACTTTTCTTACACGAACTGACGATGCAGTGCCGTGACTTGGCACAACCGCATGTAAGATGTGTTGTGCTGCAAGCCTAACTTTCTAGCGGTCATCGATGAAGCTTTAGCCGAAAATCATAGAGCTCCTGCTCCATTACAGCATGTAGTGAGAGAAAGGAAAATCGTACGGCTTTCCGGATGATTTCATTCGATTTGGTGGGAAAATGTATGTAAATGACAAAAAAAAAAAACATTACTGTTGCCTTGAAAGTTTTCAAGATCTCTTTTTTCAATACTTCAGACCTTAATTACTGCCCTTTAGGGTTGATCCAAATTTATGTCGATGTTACTGGTACATCCATGGCCAATGTATGGAAAATAAGCTTGTTACAAGGATTTCATATTGGCGCAGTAGCTATTAATGATACAATCATGTTGAAATTGATACAAGATGATCAAATTGTCATCTCCCAATTATCATCCAAATTTGAGCGAGATCGGACTTCTAGGACGTGAGAAAATAAGTAGAATCTACGTTTGCGCATGCGCAGAGTGAGGTATTGAGTCAAGAATGATGAAACTGATAGGGGACTTTCTATGTAAATGCGAGTTTGGTGGTTTCTACGTATTTTTTCACGCTGAATCGAATGGAAACACTTGCAGATCTCTTCAACTCCGTTGAAATCGAGTTTTGCACTTTAACTCATAGTTTCACCCTTAAAAACACTAAAATTGAGCATTGAGAAGGGAACGAAAGATAAACAATGAAGAGAAGATATCAAACTAACTGGAGAAGCCTACTCAAGATTTGTTGGTAACCTGACGCTCATCATTTTTACCCTGGAAAAATAAATTAATAATACAATTATAAAAAAATGTAGAAAGCTCAGAAAAGGACAACATTAAATTTATACTGAAAGAGATCACAAACTTCCATGAGCTTGGTCAACTCTCTACTAATTCCTTGAGGGCGTTATTGGCACTTGAGGGCTATTGCTTAACACAAACAATAAGCTGTGAGTTATACAATAACAGTTTTCCAATTTTTAAAATTAAAAAATTGATGTGGCAGATTTAATGTTCCTTTAGTCTGATAAAAAACAGATCAAAATCGATTCAATCAGACCTTATCAATATGAATAAAATTTCGAGTGTTTTTTTTTTTTTTTAACACAGAATGTGTTTTAGCCATGGACTAACTAGCCGAAAATGGAACGCGGGATGGTAACGAAATGTGTGACGGATGATTTTCACGTACAACCGAGTCGTTGCTAGGGATATGGTACTTCGTCGTTTTTCATCCCACAAAATTCGTTGACCATTCGTTCGAAAGCTCTCGATTTATCCAACAATATTATGTTAACTACTGCGAAGTGCGTGTCCAACAAACTGAGTTATGAGCATGGTTATTGTGGTGAAAACCACCACCTCTTTTCAACAGCCCTTTTCAGGGCTACCAAAAAAAGATAGGCACAACACAAAAATATTTATAAGACGTCGAGTTACAACTCCGTCAAACAAAATATTTCACCAGAGAGAAAATACTAAATTCTCTCTCAAAAGTGAAATATTAAAGAATAACACACAAGGCGACCTCCCCAAACATTTACTGGGCGAGAGAGATGCGACAAACATCTCGAAACAAGTCGCCTTGAATGAGAAACCTCAAACAGGAAAACTCAAGGTCGTTCAGCCACCCCCGGGGACCCCGTCACAGCGACGGACGCAGGGAAACCACCTCGAAAGAACAACTCAGCTATCATATGCACAGATACTGAGAAAACACTGTGCGAACCAATGAGATTGCACAGTCGAATTTATGAAATTAAGCGGACCAACCAGGAGGCGGCAGGAGGCGGCCACCTCCCTATAAATACCCCGCTGGGAGCCCTCCGAAATTCATTCCACTCTCCGCTCTCGACGACGACACACTCTGAAGTACGAAGAATTCTACACGCTCTACGCTGACGAACCTTCTGCCTTACGAAGTCATCTCAAGAACGGCTTCCTACTGCTTTCTACAAGCCAGACCTTCTCTCCACACAGATTTCGCATTGGCATCTACGAGTCCAGTGATTATTCATCCTGCTCATTGCCCAACGTAGTTCATCTGTCAGGACGCCACCCGGTACAGCTATCGATATTCTCTGTAGCTCGTACGCCCGAGGGACGTTCCGAGCCGTGTCGCCCGGGTTTCGTAGCATTAAGCTCGTAACCGACCGCTGTGGGCACGCCGGTAAATTACTCAGCTCCTCCGCTCTAATTTACCGTCTAAGGAAGCCTTTTTCAAGGCTACGAGGTAGGACCCTGACATACGAGCATTGGAAAGACGCTCTGTCAAGCGAGTCCACCTCCCAAACCCTCTATTTTTCACACATAGAGGCATCGAAACGAGCTAAAACTCGGTCATTTCGATGGAACGTCGGCCGTCCTACTTCCCCTTGCAAGGGGAGGCGGACGACGGCGAAGCCGGGCCGAGTAGCCCATGTAGTGCTCCCTACCGGCCACACGGCGAGTCCGCTGAACCCAGCGACAGCGCAAGGCGCGACCCTCACGTCCGGATCGCCTTCTCGCCCGACGTATTCGTTCAAGAAACGTTCGAGCCAGCCTCGCCTATACAAAAGATCGAGGAAACCTTTCAGACTCGCTCTGAAGCCGATCATTACGATTCGACCAAGCTGTCCGAATACCCACGATATTCGACGCAGGCTTACCCGACCGATCCGAGTGTCAAATACACTCCAAATGTACAAAAAGCGAAGGATACTTTTCAGTACCTCAACCAAGCTCAACATATTCCCCTTCCAGATATAAATCTAAGGCCGGAATATTACAAAACGGCTCAGTACCAAACTGATCGAACCCAGCACTTGCTACGCGAGCCCAGCGCTCCACGCGGCTGCGACACGAACTATCTCCCCTTTCAGTCCGCCAAACCAGTTGACCTTGGCGGATCCGCTCACATTCCTCGCGGGAATGACCCGGGGACCAACCCGCATAACCGGGATATAAATGTCCGACTTGGCCTACCTACGCCAAGTAAAACATATCTAAATCCACTACAAATGGTGACCCCGCCTTTGAACAGGCTCAACACGGAGCATTTCGTTCCCTCTTATGAAGCTAGTGGATTTCAGGGAACCACTGCGGGCGTGCGACCCCCGCCGGGCCTCTACGCCCCACATCTCACGCAACATCCCTCTACACAAGGTGGTTTTCAAGCACTTTTAGAGGAGATGGGAGATTATCAAAAACCAATCTTCCAAAAGAAGAATATCGATCGTGCACTCGCCGAGTTCGATCAATACTGCGTGCGAAAACACCTGAGAACGCAAAACGAATGCTTCTCAGCTATATACAAGTGGGTACCAGAAGAAATGAGGGAAGCTATCGACTCAGCTTACCTCACGGCACCCCACGCACCCTACGAAGAGGCCAAACAGCGCCTCCAGCGAGAATATGGGTTGTCCTTACAGGACAGGCTCCTCGCACTCGAGGACCCCGCATCTCTCGCCAAAAAACCCAGCACCAAGTACCACGAAATGTACTCGAAAGCTGTTGGGTACTTTTCGGAAGCTCTGATCACTCAAAAGTGGATCGAGACTCTTCCCATCGAAGCACGAGGTATGGTCGCAGCTCAGCCTACCACGACCTCCCGGCTCGACCTAGCCGATACGCTACACGCGTACAGAACAGAGAATACTTCTCTGAACATACGAGGAGTAGAATCTACTCCGAAACCCATAAATACTGGTTTCAAAAAGGCCCTCTCGAAACAAGCTGAGTTCAAACCCCAACCAGTGGAGAGTAAGCCTCACAAACCGACGGCCTATGTCTGTCGAAACCACGCACGTTTCGGTAACGAAACTCGCAAATGTGCAGACCCAGAACACTGCACTTGGAAGACGAACACTGCTTCCAAAACTAGCAGAAAGGCTGCGACTATAAGCCAGCCTAAAACCCGGGTTTCTACCGAAAATACTCAGCGATCGGTACAAGAAAGTACCGTTCCAACCTCCGACACAGAGAGTTCGGAAAACGAATAACTGCCAGTGTATCTGAGCCTATACGCCGGCAGTCTACTGAGTATAAAAGGCTCTTTTTCAAGTGCAAACTAAATGGCACTGAATTTCTCATTGACACGGGAGCAGAAGTGAACATTCTGCCCCACAATGTCACAAAAAAATTGGGCTTGAAAATTCTTAAGTCCAACGTTAAGCTCACAGCAGCTAACGGAGCCCCTATAGACACACTAGGGCGAGCTGACACAACAATTAACATCGGCCTCGGGGACATGACCACCGAGTTTATGATCACGAAAGTTGATCTAGCGATCCTAGGTATTCCATTCCTCGAGTCTTGGGATATCGGAATACGGGTCAAACACAAGTACATTTATAAAGATAAAATAAAGTGCTATGCCGATCAAAAAATAGCTGCAGTCATGAACAAAAAGTTCACTGACGAACAAATAGCAGCTACTATCCCTCATCGTGACAATACCCCTCAACCAGAGGACGTGCAAATCACGGAGGACGAAAACATTCGCTCTATCATTGACAAATACAATGATAAAATGAGCAAAATTCAAGGTAAATGGAAAAACAACGGGGTTTACCACCGTATAACCACGGAAGGAACACCTGTACACTTCCGAGCAAGACCCATGGCGGGCGAAAAACGGGCTCAAGTCAAAAGTACTTTTGACAAAATGCTTTCAGAAGGCATAATTGCACCATCGGATTCCGAATGGGCATCCCCGTTACACTGTGTGCCAAAAAAAGACGGGTCATGGAGAATCACCGGCGACTACCGTTTCCTCAACGCGAAAACGAAGAAAGACGCCTACCCTCCTCCTCACATTCGCTCTTTCCAAGCGAATTTACATGATACGCAAATCTATTCGACAATAGATTTACAATCAGCGTATTATCATATTCCAATGCACCCAGATGACGCTCATAAAACTGCAATTATTACACCTTTCGGTCTTTATGAGTTTAAGAAAATGAGCATGGGTTTGGCCGGAGCGGCTCAAACATGGCAAAGATACATGGACAGCATCATGCGAAAATTTGATTTCGCATTTGTATACCTAGATGACATCCTGGTGGCTTCTAAAAATTATAACGAACACATGAACCACCTCAGACAAATTTTTGACAAACTAGGGGAACACGGACTTCGAGTAGGTTTTGATAAATGCATTTTTTCAAAACCTACCGTCGATTTCCTGGGTTTCACTATCTCGAAGGAAGGGATAATTCCTAAACGAGATAAAATAGAAGCCATAGAACAATTTCCTAGGCCAGTAGACGTACGAAGTCTACGCAGATTCCTAGGTATGTGTGGTTTCTACCGAGCATGCTCAAGCAAATTCGCTCACACGGCACAACCTCTGTATGACTCTATTCAGTCAAACAAAAAAAATGACAGAACACCTATCGAATGGACATCAGAGAGAGAAAAAGCTTTCAACAGCTTAAAACAAGCAATGATCAAAGCAACATTGCATAACATTGCTCACCCACACCCTACGGCTGAGTGGAGATCAGTCTGTGACGCATCCGACACACACATCGGAGCGGCACTAGAACAAGAAATTACAGACAAACATGGCTCAAAATCGTACCAACCATTGGGATTTTTCAGTAAAGAAATTCCAGAACAATGGAAGAACAAAGCATCGTTCGACAAGGAAATGTTCGCCGTTTACCAAGCGTGCATTCACTGGCACAACGACTTGGACGGCAGATCTTTCCATATTTGTTCGGATCACAAGCCTCTGCTAGGCACGATGCTTAAGAAGAATGCACATTTTTCTAAAATGAGATTAAGATGGCTAACATACATCTCTCAAATGACGAGTGACATTCGTCATATTTCCGGAGAGAGCAACGTCGTCGCCGACGCACTCTCCAGACCCTTCGATCCGGTTGAAATTCAAACGAAATCGATTTCAACCCAGACGGACGAAGGTCCACCCGTAGCCGAAATTTCGAAAATTACGGCTGCAATAGAATGCAATCTTCTACTGCACATTTCAAATTCACAAATTCGTTCTCCCCCTACCGCGGAGGACAAATTGAAACTCACACGAGTTGAATTCTCTCAAGGAGAAATTTGGTGTAACCTAGACCTAGGACACCCTAGACCTTATATTCCAAACGAAATAAGGGAAGAAATAATAAGCCAAATTCACAATTTGGGACACCCAGGTATACACTCTACAGTGTATAAAGTTAAACAAAGATATTTTTGGCACGGACTCCGTGCAGATGTCTCAAACTGGGTCCGAGCGTGCGAAACTTGCCAACGAGCAAAAATCACGCGCTCCGTGAAGCTCCCTTACTCCGAATTTGAAACGGCAAACAAATTTTCACACGTACACGTTGATATTACCGGACCTTTACCTTTAGCTAAAGGAGGGAAACGTTACATTTTGATGATGGTTGATAGAGCAACGGGTTGGCTAGAGGCAGTCCCTCTTAACAACATCGAAACAACCACAATCACAAACGCCTTTATCAATATTTGGGTAGCTTCAAAGGGCGTACCTAAATACATCACAAGTGATCAAGGCACTCAATTTGAATCAGATCTGTTCAATTCCATTATGGAACGTCTCGGAGTAAAACATACTCACACGTTACCATACAAACCATCAACAAACGGAATGGTAGAACGCAGAAATAGATCTTTGAAAGAGGCTCTCAAAGCTCAAAACGAAAATTGGCTCGACGCACTTCCCAAAGTTCTACTCGCCATGCGTACGGCAGTAGACCCAGCGACCGAAACTACGCCTTTCCAAAAAGTTTACGGAATTGACGTACCACTCCCAGGAGACATTTTCGTAACTTCTACGAACCTTTCGGAACCTCTTTTCTTCCGGCCTACGCATATTAAACATAATAATACGAAATATGCCGTAAACATGCCCAAAAATTTGGATACATGTACTCATGTCTATATCAGAGTGCCCACACAGCTCACCTCTCTGCAATGTCCTTACACGGGACCATTCAAAGTGGTTAAAAGAGATAAGTTTTCGGTTACAGTGCAAATTGGCGAACATACTAAAAAAGTTCCCAAACAGCAAATCAAGCCAGCTTATACTCTACACTCAGAAGAAGCTGTATCACAAGGACAATCTGTGTCACAAAATCAGACAGAAAGTAAGGAGAAAACTCCCCGGAAATCCGCCAGAGGGCGCGTCCCTTCTACCAAATTTGACGAGAAGTGGGTGACTGCACTCAAAACAAGCCACGCCCATTTTTCTCGGGTAGGAACAGTGGGAGGTATAAATATGGAACACCCCACAGCCAGAGATCATACCAATCTCAACCATGGCAGCCTCCAGTCCTACAGACATGCTTACAGAGGAAGTGGAAGAGTTCCTCCTCGCAGAGGAAAACCTCCCTGCTCCGCTCGGCCCGCTCCCGCCTTCGCCGAAGAGAGAGGCAGAGAAGACGAACAGCGCTCCCACAGAGGTAGTGTGGACAAGGCCCCGGCCTTTCCAGCCACCAGCTCCACCCGCCCAGCCACTACCTACACCTCCACCCGCTCACCAGCTCCCAGCGATCCCACGCAAGTGGATCAGCTCGGGCGACGTGCCCGTGCCTCGGTGGGAGGAGATGAGCGCTGCGGGGTGGTCGGAGCCGAGCACATCTCGAGCACCTCCGCAACAGCCCAGCCGCGGCCGCGGGCCAAACCCTCGCGGGTTTGGCTCCCGTCGGCAAAGCTCGGGCCGGCCACGGCCGCCCCGCGGCGCTCGTCGAAACCGACGAGGCCGGGGCGCACCACAGGAGCGGGACGCGAGGCCTGCACCTCCGCCTCCGCCCCAACTGGCGAGGTTCTCTTACGGAGAATTCCGGGTAGACCTCCCAGTTCTCCCCCATCGGCGTCGTCGTTGATAACACGACGTCTTGGGGGGGCCCCTGTGGTGAAAACCACCCCCTCTTTTCAACAGCCCTTTTCAGGGCTACCAAAAAGAGGTAGACACAACACAAAAGTATTTATAAGACGTCGAGTTACAACTCCGTCAAACAAAATATTTCACCAGAGAGAAAATACTAAATTCTCTCTCAAAAGTGAAATATTAAAGAATAACACACAAGGCGACCTCCCCAAACATTTACTGGGCGAGAGAGATGCGACAAACATCTCGAAACAAGTCGCCTTGAATGAGAAACCTCAAACAGGAAAACTCAAGGTCGTTCAGCCACCCCCGGGGACCCCGTCACAGCGACGGACGCAGGGAAACCACCTCGAAAGAACAACTCAGCTATCATATGCACAGATACTGAGAAAACACTGTGCGAACCAATGAGATTGCACAGTCGAATTTATGAAATTAAGCGGACCAACCAGGAGGCGGCAGGAGGCGGCCACCTCCCTATAAATACCCCGCTGGGAGCCCTCCGAAATTCATTCCACTCTCCGCTCTCGACGACGACACACTCTGAAGTACGAAGAATTCTACACGCTCTACGCTGACGAACCTTCTGCCTTACGAAGTCATCTCAAGAACGGCTTCCTACTGCTTTCTACAAGCCAGACCTTCTCTCCACACAGATTTCGCATTGGCATCTACGAGTCCAGTGATTATTCATCCTGCTCATTGCCCAACGTAGTTCATCTGTCAGGACGCCACCCGGTACAGCTATCGATATTCTCTGTAGCTCGTACGCCCGAGGGACGTTCCGAGCCGTGTCGCCCGGGTTTCGTAGCATTAAGCTCGTAACCGACCGCTGTGGGCACGCCGGTAAATTACTCAGCTCCTCCGCTCTAATTTACCGTCTAAGGAAGCCTTTTTCAAGGCTACGAGGTAGGACCCTGACATACGAGCATTGGAAAGACGCTCTGTCAAGCGAGTCCACCTCCCAAACCCTCTATTTTTCACACATAGAGGCATCGAAACGAGCTAAAACTCGGTCATTTCGATGGAACGTCGGCCGTCCTACTTCCCCTTGCAAGGGGAGGCGGACGACGGCGAAGCCGGGCCGAGTAGCCCACGTAGTGCTCCCTACCGGCTACACGGCGAATCCGCTGAACCCAGCGACAGCGCAAGGCGCGACCCTCACGTCCGGATCGCCTTCTCGCCCGACGTATTCGTTCGAGAAACGTTCGAGCCAGCCTCGCCTATACAAAAGATCGAGGAAACCTTTCAGACTCGCTCTGAAGCCGATCATTACGATTCGACCAAGCTGTCCGAATACCCACGATATTCGACGCAGGCTTACCCGACCGATCCGAGTGTCAAATACACTCCAAATGTACAAAAAGCGAAGGATACTTTTCAGTACCTCAACCAAGCTCAACATATTCCCCTTCCAGATATAAATCTAAGGCCGGAATATTACAAAACGGCTCAGTACCAAACTGATCGAACCCAGCACTTGCTACGCGAGCCCAGCGCTCCACGCGGCTGCGACACGAACTATCTCCCCTTTCAGTCCGCCAAACCAGTTGACCTTGGCGGATCCGCTCACATTCCTCGCGGGAATGACCCGGGGACCAACCCGCATAACCGGGATATAAATGTCCGACTTGGCCTACCTACGCCAAGTAAAACATATCTAAATCCACTACAGTTATATAAATAATTGTTTACACACAGGTGATCATTCTCAATAATTGATATTGTGAACATGATTGCAACCGCTTGTTAATTTCTGATGATTTCATTGAGCTTGTGTTTCGATGATTTGATTCATAGCAGGTGATCTGAGTATTACGAAAACGGTTTGATTTGTGAAGCGGAGGTTAAATAATTTGAATAGGTAATTTCTATACTTTACACTCTAGGAAGCTGTAATTTCGTTTGTAGCCTCTTTAGGACATTTACTTGACGATGCTCAGGGTCCGGATCAGATGTGTGGCTCTTAAAGCTAATTTCTATGCTTTACACTCTAGGAAGCTGTAATTTCGTATGTAGCCTCTTTAGGACATTTACTTGACGATGCTCAGGGTCCGGATCAGATGTGTGGCTCTTAAAGCTAATTTCTATGCTTTACACTCTAGGAAGCTGTAATTTCGTATGTAGCCTCTTTAGGACATTAACTTGATAAATCGCTCTTGATTTATCACGAATTTATTTCGTTTTTTTTTTCGTAGTTTCATACTATAACTATATAATATGATGTTATAAATGAATAGTAAACAATGACGCTTGTTTGGTTGTCACTTGGTTGCGCGACAACGCAAACACATTCTGTGTTTCAATAATTTCGTCCGAAGTATGTAAATAGAGGTAACCGGGGGTCCAGGGGGCTTGCCCCCTGGCGAGGCGCGGAGCGCCGAGTTTTTTTTTTTTTTTTTTTTTTTTTTTTTTTTTTGCCTTTTTCTCGGAATTAGCTGCTTTTTACTCCTTGGCTGATTATTGCATAGAACCGTCCCATCATGGTCTCAAGACTTGAGGAATTCCGGATCAAACTCCCACTGAAATAATAGCCTCCAAGGGTGCATTCTCCTGGCCAAGGTGGATCTAAACTTGAGCTCTTATCAGTTGAATAATTTCTCTTTTCCTGTTTTTCCAGCTTTGAAATCGCAGAGGTGCCCAAAGCTATTTCTTTAATTTCGAAATTTCTCAATTTTGAAATGAATATCGTTGAATGAAAACTAACAGAAAACTTGGGGCCTCGCCTGGGGGCAAGCCCCCTGGACCTCCGGTTACCTCATTTACATACTTCGAATGAAATTATTGAAACACAGAATGTGTTTTAGCCCACACGTTTCACATAAACCCGTGAAACCCGCATATAAGAATAACTCAGATCTTGCGGTGAATCTTATCACTACCTACTATGTCAAGTTGTTTTATTTATTCATCACCAGCAAAACGACTCACCACCAGTTTATTGAAATCATCAGAAATTGAAAAAAGTGGTGCAATCATGTTCACAATAGAGAGTTTTTGTTCTTCCCGTAAGATTTTCTCCCGTTGACGCGTAGAGCAGCGTCTAGAGCAAGCAGCTGGAGATGCTAGCTCTTCACGTGATTTTTACGCGTATTTCTACACGTATACGTGAAAAACCAAACGCTATCGTCACGTTAATGTCTCTATAAGTGTTTCAGAAGCTGTTTCGTATTCTTTTCGTACAACCTATTTTTATTTGAATAATTAATTGCTTTATAATTATTTATAAATACATTTATTGCTTAGGTACCTTAAATGGCTGAATTTTGTAGCGGAGCATTTCACTATAACCTCTCGACTTGTTGACCAACCAAC
This sequence comes from Adelphocoris suturalis, assembly GCA_030762985.1. Lineage (NCBI taxonomy): Eukaryota > Metazoa > Arthropoda > Insecta > Hemiptera > Miridae > Adelphocoris > Adelphocoris suturalis. Next base: position 23,754,354 of record CM061049.1, read on the forward strand.
GTGTTGTTGGCAACCACACTGTGGTTACCTTTGCTGGTAACTGCGTAACTGCGGTTACCTTGGTCACACTGTGGTTACCGGAAGCTGTGGTTACCTTTGCGTCAGGCTATGATGACTACCCGTAGGCCGAAATTCCAACGAATGCATTTTCCCGTGCACGTGTAGATAAGCCTTTTTCCCGTACACGCCTAGTTCTACACGTAGACGTGAAGATTCGCGCATGTGCAGTAGGTATTTCAGTCTTTTCGCGTACACGGGTAGAAAATTACGGGAAGAACAAAAACTCTCTAATATCAATTTATTGAGAATGATTTCCTGTGTGTAAACAATTATTCAAATAACCATGCTCATAACTCGGCTTGTTGGCCACACACTTCGCAGTAGTTAACAAATGGTCAACGAATTTTGTGGGATGAAAAATGACGACGTACCGTTTCCCTAGAAACGACTCGGTTGTAAGCGGAAATCATCAGAAATAGTTGCAACACATTTCCGTTACAAATAAACGTTTCGTTTTTGGTTGGAGATGCCAAGGCTCAAAGACATTCTGTGTTAAAAATCGCGGTTTGTAATCTTCCCGTGGTAGAGCGCATTTTTAGCAGCCATTATTTTAGTGGGATCTTAACCTTTTGCTAAGTTTTTCGTCTGTACGTTAAAGGCTCCCTATTAAATTACAGGTCGTAACAGCTAATTAGATTTGCAAAAAATTTTGATTTCAGGGGGGCGAATATGCGTTATTGGGTCTGGTCACGTCTTCTCCGATAAGTACATAGAAAAAGAAGAGAACAACACCCTCCTTCATGTCATACTGACCTTCCTCCTCAATCCCAATGAGATGGAATTGAATTCGCTCGACATGGAAGATCCAGAGGTTGGTGTAGATAAGATGTAGTATTTTGCAAAACCTGAAAGTGTTATATTGTTGTCCTTGATATAATGCCGAAACCACATAACCGTTCGGTATCTTAGTTCTTCTTTCACCAAAAATTTGAACAGGTAAAAAAAAAAAAAAAATTTTATTTTTAATTTTAAATTATTTTTTGTTTAAGGGTAAGCGAGCTGAGGGGCCCAATTGTACCTTCAACTGACAGGTAGTGCTGAAAATCATGGTTACGATGAAGTTTACCGGTGGAGCGCTAGCATTGAGGGAGCGCCTCGTGATGTTTTTATATTTTACAGCCCATTTTCCTCATACCACAGTCTTTGAAACGTGATCCGTGACTGACATTGCTGGGGCAATCCCCCCCCCCCCCACCATTTCTGTCCTTCCATACTCTTTGCTGGACTCCCTCGCCTGGGCTATTTTTATCGTTTTCTATTTTTTATTTTCACTACCAAGCCAGCTAGGAGATTCTACTTTACTAGGATGGAAAACTCATTAATTCTATGCGATCGATGAAGTTAACAGACAACAACCTTATTCAATAAAGTGAGCTCCCCTACTTAAGGGATGTCTGACGACACAGCCTACCGACCCGAGCTGAAGCCTAATCCTCTTCAATATTTCAAAATGTCTTCAGATCCTTGGTGGGTACCACCAGGGTTCAGGTAGGGGTTTTTCCTTTCATAGGACTCAACTTTTTTTTTTCTTCATCCATAAAGAAAATATTGGTTGATCCCAATCGTATCTCTCAATACCTCATGGCACATCTCAATAGCTGATGTCTTTCTTTTTGTACTGATTTCCAGATTTATGTTTTGACTCAATTAGGGGGATGTGCACCTGTGGGCTGAGCGTACCTTTTGGTAGAACCTGCATACCTGTCTGAAAGCACTTTCCAAACTGTTTACCACCTATACAAAATGTTATTGTTAAGTATTATTATTAAATTACGAAACGATTTATATTACGAGTTATTTATATACCTATTTATTTATTTATATGTGCAAGTGTCATATAAAAAAATATTGATAAAAAAAATATCTGTCCTTTTGCCAAAGAATCAAGGAACCCAAAAGAAATGATGTGTTCGTTGGTCTGCAGTTTTTGAGCACAATAAATAAGTCAAATTTCAATTAATATGTTTAACAATTAAAAAAAAAAAAAAAAATTTCGGTTGCTACCGCTTTTTTGGTACTTTTAATGAAATTTAAGTTGGTATTTAAATTCTTTAGCGTACTTTTGTGTACAAATTTCTTAATGTTCTAGTCTATCAACTATAAATAATTGATAAACCCACCTTTGGCTAAAAGACCTAAAGTTCCATTGATGCAGCAGATCGTATGAGCGAATTTTCATTAGTTATCGTATTATATAAAGTTGTATTTTTTGAAAATTGAGGACTTCGAGTGAAAAGAAATTTTTGACTACCAATTTTATGGCAAAAAAATCATGTTTTAAATAATATTCTGTCATTTAAAATAGGTTTTGTGTTTAATTTTGCTGGTAGGTTATAGGGAATTAGGTTTATAATTTATTTTGCTGGTTTTAACTAATCTATTGTCAGCAAACATGATGAAATCTAGGTATTTTTTCCGCATAAATTTATGTAAATTTTTTAATGTTCCAGTTCATCGTTGACTAATTTCTTTTGACTAAAACTCTGGTGAAAAATATAAATTTAACGGGTTTTAGCCATTTTTAGTGATTTTTTAAAGCATATTTTTTGGAAATTTGGCCAATTAAATGTCCTCCAAAAGTGCTGGCCGACTAAATCATCCATTCATTTGGAAAGCTTGAATTTCTATTGAATTTATATCTCAATCTTAAGGAGAGTGGATCTGGAAGGACATATCAGGGTGTCCCAAACCTAATTTACAATCTTCAGGAGTTGATTCTAGAGATAATTTCTGATCAAAACTTCACAGAGATTTTTAACGCCTCATTTTTGAAATTATTTTAAAAGTTTCCCGTGTTTTGTACCTTTGACATTAAAACGACTATCACTCCCCTTAGAATCACTCTAAACTAAAAACTAAGGTTTTAAAACCTAAAATTGAACGTTCTGTTCAACGGTGTGCTTATTATTCTACTATTAATGAAAATGCTTATATGTAACCAAAACAAACTTCTCTCATCTCCCCATGTATAACCCTCACTGATAGACAGACAATTATGAATATACTTTACGTATATATTTATTATTGCAGGTATCTGAATATACCGTTGTTGCGGACACTTGCGCGATATCAGAACGCATCAGGGGCTGCCTCATGGAAACCACCGAAGAGCTGCCATCTGACTATTTGAGCCTTTTCAACACCGACTCCCTCTACTGGTTGTCGCTAAACCAAGTTGGACGGGTCATATCCGCCTACGAAGAGCTGGACGTTCCTCACAAGTGTCTTAGACTAGCTGTACCAAACTTTGAGGAATCCGTCCCCAAACTCGAACCAGCTGTATGTAAACTTTCATTCTAAGTGTATTTTTTTATATTATTCCCTTTTTAGTGGGTGATAATCAAGTGCAGTGAAAGTAGCCATGAGACCCTTTTCCCACATTATTCTTTCTTAAGATTAACTAACTGGCACTACAGCCCCCTTGGTCTCAATTAAAAAATTTCTCTACCTTGTCCGATCTTTTGCCATCGTCATCCAGTCATAGCGCACAAGTCATCCTGTGCCTGCCTTCATGTTGTCAATCTACCTCTTTCTCGGTCTTTTCCTCTTTTTGGCACCTCATGGGCGGGAGAGCAACAGCCACTTAGAGGGATCATCATCATCCATTCAAAGAACATGTCCATCCCATCTTAACCTCCCCAACTACACGAACTTGACTACATCATAATCATCGTACAGCGGGTGAAGTGCCTCATTGTAGTGCCTCCTCCATTGCCCATGCTTAACTCTTTCGCAACGAGTGTACTGTTAAGAATTACGTAAGCTCACCGAGCACGAATTACTACACGTTCAGTGTTACCCAGAAAACTGAAACTTTTATCAACAACCGGTAAATATAGGACTGGTTGCTTGCTGCTCTATTTGACATGGGAGACCATTGATGCAGAATCCCTTACAGTAACCCCTCCTCCATGTTTAGTCAAACACAGTGGCATAACACTGTTCGCCACAGTAATTGTTCACACACCTCACATTCCACGCGATTCTGGTATTACAATGCGCATGTCACGCCACCTTGAAAAAAGGAACTAAAAAAATTGATTATAGCATTTTAGGTTATCGTCATGGAAGGTTACATGCGTATTCGGAGCTGTATTCGGTTTCCCTTGAGCTCCGAATAGAATTTTTCTATTCGTGCTACGAATAGACCACTAACCGTTAACATTTTTCGCCCATGCGCAATGCTCCATTTCTATTCGTAGTTCCTCCCACTCGACTACGACTCAGCGTTGCAGAAACTCCCTAATATCTCCTTTAAACGCACTTCCCTGATTTTCATTGTATTTTTATATAAGGACCCAAACCCATGACCTTCGCATTGCCCATTATTGCAGAGCTCTACAACTTTTAACGTGAGACCAGTACAAAGTGTGTAACACTATTTCATACCTTTCTAATCCCATTTTGTGAAACTACTCCCATTTCATTGTGAATATCGTTCTCTTGAAATTATACCATTCAATGATATTTGCGTTATGTACATTTCTTACAGATGCAGAGCAAAAGTGGGCTATAAAGTGCGCTGCACTAATCCACAGTAACATTAAAGGGTTCACGTTCCCATATAATTTATAAATTAAATATGTTATTATTCAGCATTAGGATTATATTTTCAGTTTCCATGAGATGTGTGAATCCACTGCCCCACTTACCAGTACGGTTGTGTGATAGGCAAAAATCGGCAAAGTCGTTGAAGAAGCATCTCTCTCCAAAACGCATACAGAAAGAGTGTGAGAGATTGGCCCAAATTGGCTTGGCCCAAATGGGATGATGTGCATTTTGTGGATTGGTATCTTTTGTGCGGAGTGTTTTTTTGGGAGGAATTAGTGACAGAATTAATTAAACACGAGAATGTGAATTAGGTCAAGTTTTATTTGAAGAAAATGAGTTTGTCATTCCAACCTATTTGATCAGGACTGTCGTTTGCAGGTGTTCCCACCTCGATTTCTGGATTTGGGGCCACCAGCACTTGAGCTGTTTGATCTTCAGGAAGAGTTCTATTCAGAAGTCTCTAGATTGTCTCAAACCGCCAACAAAGTATTGTCATCATCGCTGAAGAACAGAGACTCTGATGTAGATAAACGCCCTCAGGTAATTATTTATTTATTATATTTTCTTTAGAATATTTTCAAAAACTACGGAAGTTCATGCTGATTGAACGGGGAACGATATCGTTGCCTCTAGCCACATGGGTTTGCCTTAATCCGTAATAGTCCATGTTGTCTATCGCAGGAGTGCTTCGTGGCGTCACCACCCTTTTCCCTTGTACCGAGGTAGGTTAGGCTTGTAGTTTTGGGGGCAGTCAATTTTTTTTTTTTTTTTTTTTTTTTTTTTAATTATTTAAACGTTAGGAAAATATGATTAGGACGTCTAGGGATGGTTGGGGGACAAATCAAAGAGGACAAATCCAAAAAGACTTGACTAAACTACCTACTCATTACGAAAAAGTGATGAGTAAAATTATGAGAATTCGCTAGTAATAAGAGATAATGGTAACCAGCGCTCCCCTCGGAAATTGAGCGAACCCGGTTCCTTGGTGTTGAACATCTTGTCAGTAAATCGTAGGAACCTGCTTGGGACACCCCCCTCTCTGGGGGTGCTCTAAGATCTGTTGGAACACAGAGCTTTCAACCCCATAACCTTGTTGGAAAGCAATGTCGAGCTCTGTGAGCTCCTCTAGGCCGCCCTTTATCCGTTGTTGGAACAAAGCTACTAATACAATAGGAGTTAGCGATCCGAATATTGGCTTGGTCTAAACTGGATGATATTTTTTGTAATGTGTGGTATTATCTTGTGGCTTGGCATCTTTTGTACGCGGAGTGTCTTTTTGGGGGATTATAATATTATGTAGTTACAGTTACTCTGATGATGTTGAATTAATTTTTTCCACAGGCAGAAGCAGAGCTGGAAGACGTGGAATATTTTATACTCGAATGCGCTCAGATTGTGGGTCTCGGCAACGTCACGTCGGTTCGATCTGTGCTATGGCAGATGGCCCTACACATTGGTAGTTACAAAAAAAATCTTCATAAATGAATTGTTAATCTCTCGATGTTCCTTTTTTTGTCGAAAATCTACGTGTTCACAGTATTAAAAAGGTTTCATTCTTCCTAAACCTGGTCCTGTTTGTTTTTTCCCGACTTAATTTATTGGTAGGTTAACTTATGATGTCATAAAAGTTCCAGTCAAGCTACATAAGCGAATTTTCGTACTATTTTTTCATTATATTTATGTTAAATTATTTGAGCACTTTGTGTGCTCAGAAATCATATGATGTCATGATATGATCATCATCATTCACGATCATATGATATCACATTTTATGGCAGTTAAATTTTGCACAAAATTATGCTGAAAAATGTACTTGAATTTCATTAATATTTGCTGGAAAATCTATAAAAACTGCAAAAAAAACTAAAAATCTTATTTGAATCACTGAATGTTATTTAGTAATGAGATTTTTCTACCATAATACTATAAAATTTGTTTTTAACAAATTCCTTTCTACTTAAATTGCTCAAATTTCAATACAATTTAACATATTATAATACGATAGGTAGTTTAGGAAAATTCGCTCATACGATCATGCTAAATGACTAAGCCCATTTTTTGAAATATGACCAATTTAATGCGCTCAAAAAGTGCTAGCCAATGAACTCATCCTTTCATTTGGAAAGTTTGATTTTTTGGCGCAAGAAAAATTTTCATCTCCCTAGAGAGTTACCGTCTGGAATGACACACACACACACACACACACACACACACACACACACACACACACACACATATATATATATATATACATATATATATATATATATATATATATATATATATATATATATTAATTGCTATGCAATTCTTAGGCCGACCCCCAATAATTTTTTATGTAACGTCCGTGACGAAATTAACGATGATTTTCACGTACAACCGAGTAGTTGCTATAGATTGTGTCACAATTTCAGTGTTTTTCACGTACAACCCAGCCGTTGTTAGGGGAATGAAACAGTTTTCATCGCACAAAAATCGTTCGCCACTCGTTGGAAAGCGCTTGATTTATGTGATAAATGTTCACATTTCAAGCTACCAATTTCCCTCTCCTTACGTACCTGGCTACATTCCAAAACTAAGTTGATTCAGGCTAAGAATTGCATAGCAAATTATCCTCGTTTTCTACGCAGTATTAAAGAGAAAAAATCCGGCGAAGCGCCGAGTATAGATTAGGGGGTCCAGGGGGGCGAAGCCCCCCGGCGAGGCGCGAAGCGCCGAGTATGTATATATATATATATGCGTATGAAATAGTGTTAAACTCTAGGGTTCATCTCCGAATCCCTCAAAATGAATTTTTTAAGAAATTTTTCAAAAATGATAAATAGCAATAGTTTCATTTTTTTTTTCGAAAATTCGCTAAAATGTTGAAGGTTCATCTTTATGTCAAACTATCTGTTTTTAAATAATTTTTTGCACCAAATATCATTTTCCCAGATTTGAGCATTTTCAGTGATTTTTGAAAAAATAGCTCTGCTCAGGATTCTATGTATGTGGTAAAGTAAAGAATGAATTACCTTGAGAAAGGCTTTATTGAACAGAATTATTGTACATGGGAAACTGAATAAACGTAGATACGGATTTCTATAAATTAGTGCTATGGATGTGATCAACACATGTGATGCGTTAATTACGTACATCATTCGCCACTATTATGATCGAACAAAATCATCCAGGTAACGAGGAGGTCGACGATTTCTGTTACTTCTCGGTGGATGAGAGAACGTATATGGATCGCTTCCGGGTGGAAGTGTTTGTAGAGCTTCGTTCTCAGTGCGCGTTCTAACAGTTCTCGAACTCATGAGAACTGGGACGGGGAGTCCCGGAACTTGTGGAACCGCGTTCTGCACTGCGAACGATTTCAGAACTTGGAAGTGGAATAACCTGTGTTGTTTGTAACCTCACTCAACTCGTGTTACCTTCAAGTACATATTTTAGCGAATTATCGTAGAAAATGAAGCTATTGCAATGGGTCCAAAAATGTTTGAAAATTTTTTTCATTGAAATCCGTTTTGAGACATTCTGAAACGAATCCTAGTGTTTAACGCGTTTTCATATATGTATACACGCATGTGTCATTCCAGAAGATAACTATCCTTAGGATTGAGATAAAAATCCCTTTACTACTTACATTTCATTATTATTTGCTGAAAATCGATAAAAGCTCCCCAAAAAAGCTAAAATTCCCAAATCTTTTTTGAGTCGCAGATTATTATTTAGAACGAATTTTGTTGCCATAATGTTGGTTATTACGATTTCAAAGTGTTCTAATTTCAAAACTATGTAGGTACCTAACGTAATATAGGTACTAAGATAATTTACGAGATTCGCTCGTACGATCATGCTGCATGACTGGAACTTTTTTTTGACATACCTTGCCATAAGGACCGAAGTGGTGATGGTAGAGGGTGCTGGCCTGAAAACGGTGGGCTAACTCTTCCGCGAGCCCACGGCTTATTCTAAAGTGGTAAACGAACTCTTCGTCGTCAAACCTTGGCACGATTTTCTCAAAAAAATTTGAGTTTCTTGGATGTAGACGAGATCCAACTATAACTTCGATCTCGTCCTCATCGTCTACAAACCACGGAACACCATCGTCGAAATTATCGCTATCTGTACTTGACGAGCTAGTTGACATTTTGAATTATAGAATAGTTTGGTAACGTATAGAGACTGAAAGAGAATGAAATGAAAGAAAGAGAATGAAGCTGAAATTGTTATGATCGATGAAGCAAAATAAAACGAGCGAAATAAAACGATATAAGGTTGTTTAATGAATAAAGTCGATGAAGACGAAAGTTGTTTATTCCACGAGATCCGAAAAATAGTGAAGTGCGCATGCGTTAACTACGTCCTTGCGTTCGAGTTCTCACAGTTCCGAAAAAAAAAACGGGAACTGTCAGAACCGTTCGGAACTGGGTTCCGAAGACACTGCGAACGCAGAACTCGGCGTTCTTGGCGTTCCGGAACTGGGCGTTCTGGCACTGCGAACGACAAAACTCTACTGCGCTTGCCTAGAACCGTTCCGAACTCCCAGAACGCGCACTGAGAACGAAGCTTAGATGAACTGTAGTGGGTTGGGGATGAAACCACCTGATCAGGGTATTAAGGTTGAGTGGGTGACTTCTCACCCGAGGGGAAGGAAAAGTAGGGTGAGCACATGGGTTGGAATAGCAATTCATTATTATTTTTAAATACAACTAGATCCAATCCTGCGAATTTGACACTAACCACACTCTCCTACGATGAGTAGTTTATCTTCTTCAATTTTCCAAAATTTCGAATAATAGCTGTTTTCAAAAGTCGGACGCGCGCAGCTGGTAACGCGCAGCTTTGATCAGCGTCTTATCAATCCTTATCTTACCTGACGACGCTGTTTCATTTCACCTGAGGCAATCGTTCATTATTTCCTAGTCATTATCCTACGATCAGAAACTAATTTGATTTAGCCACCAGTACATGTCTTGAAGCTCACACCAAACAGCTATTTAACAATTGCCTAGTATGAACTGCAATGCATAGTTTCCTGCCATCGTTTTTCAGAGTGCAGGGGAGAGATGGGATGGTATATATTCTATCAGGAACTATTGCATTTACGTACCGTGTCTATTATATGTATGTCGTTTACGACTTTGGTGGTAACTATTTTACACCAGGCCTCGGTCATTGGTTCTCTCCCAAGGTGCCTAGGCACAGTGTTAGGTTAATATCGCTCTGGAATGGATTGTTACTCTCAGGTAATCGAGTGTTTATGCAAATGATGTAGATTACGTGTACGGATGCTACCATGCTTTCTTAAGAACAGATACTTAATGAATTGCTAGATACAAAATACACAGTGTTCAAGGTAGTCACATGATGAGGGGAAGAAGGTACCGAGAAGACATAAATTCCTAGGAATAGTCACTATAAACGAAAATTCTCATCCTGTCATTTGCAGCGATTTACTTTATTTATTCTAATTCTACACTTGCTACATTGTTCAAAGGTAAGTAAGTAAACAATTTTTTGCTAATTTTCGAAAGGAGGACAAATTATCGCAATAGGTTCAATAATTTTCTTCATGACAATTTTCGATTTTTCCCAGAATAACAGTAAACTTCCAAATGTTTTCGGAAATTTTATCTTTCAAGATTGTTTATGTCTTTAGATGCTATTTTCCGAGAATCAAACACCAAAGGACACAATTCGTTTAGGAAATACATCCCTGATTTCGAAAATATGGTAAAAAAGTTCCAGTCATGCAGCATGATCGTATGAGCGAATTTTCATAAACGGTCGTATTACATTTATGTTAAATTCTGTTGAAATTTGAGCACTTTGGGGACAAATAAAAATTTTATTATACATTTTATAGCAAATTAACTTTTAGTCAGTAATATTCCAATGAACAAACGATTTTGTGGATTTTTACAATTTTTTCAAGTACTCCTATCGATTTTTAGCTTATTTTAATTAAATTTAAGTACATTTTTCAGTACAATTTTGTGCTTAAATTTTTAAATGCCCTAGTTCATGTTCGATTAATTTTTTTCGAGTAGCATTCTGCTAAAAAATAGAAATTTGTTAATTTTTAGCGGGTTTTTGCCTTTTTTAGTGATTTTTTAAGTACATTTTTTGAAATTTGACCAATTTAATGTGCTCAAAAAGTGTTGTCCAACGAACTCATCCTTTCTTTTGAAATGCTTGATTTTTTGGCGAAAGAACGAAGTTTCTATCTCAATTCTATCGAGAGTTATCGTCTGGAATGACACATACATATATATATATATACATATATATATATACATATATATATATACATATATATATATATATATATATACATATAAAAAAGCGTTAAAATCCAGGAATCATTTCAGAATGCCTCAAAACAGATTTCGATGAAGAAAATTTTTGAAAATTTTTATTTTAAAATTTTTGGAGCCATTGCAATAGCTTTATTTTCTAAGAAAATTCGCTAAAATTAGAATTGGTTGAAATAAAGTTTAGAAGAAACATGGTTTTCTTGAAAAAAATCTTTTAAAAATCATATCTGGAATAAAATTGCGCTAGATTGGTTGAGATGGATAAAATTTTACTTTACTGATTATTTGGCCCATTTTCGGCTAGTTACACTTTAAATCCACCCTGTATAATGCGTTAAACTAGGAACATTCGCTCATATGGCCATTGTTGAGAAATGGAAAGGATCTTTGAGTATTAATAAGATGGAGGGCTATTAGTGATGTTTCAGGCAGTCAAACCATACGTGCCACTACTGTCGTCTGGCTTTTGAATTGACCAGGGGCATAATGGCCGAACACTGATCAGCTGATGTGAGATGCGATGTTGAGTTTGGTGAATGAATGGGGATTGAATACCTAGGACATATTTCTTATTTAAGATTTATATCCTAATTGTGCACCGTACATGTACACCGCTATATAACACCATTAATATTTCAGTTTTTTACACTGTGGGAATGAGTGTTGAAATGACGCCAGTACACTCTAGTGGATGTTTGATGAAGGTAGATCAGCTGTTCTATGTGTCCCAAAAAAAATGAAATAGGAGGCACCAAGATTTGGGCATGGGAACTAAATTATGAACATACTAACATCTAGACAGTTATGTCTACATACATAATTAATACTAAAATGTAACAATAATAAGTAATATCAAACAAAACTTAAATTACAATGAACTGCTTTGTCATTTGAATTTGAAAAAAGCGTGGCGGGAACGGGTCAATTGCAAAGCCAACGCGACAGTAGTGGCACGTATGCCTTGACGGGGGAACAGCGTTGAATTCAGAGCAATGGCCCTCCATCTTATTAATACTCAAAGGAAAGGATAGGCGAGTTTGTTGTCATCGATTGGGGACTGACTGCCATGCTGTTTGGGCGCCAAATGAAGAGTTTATTTTTTTTTTTTTGAGTTCTGTTGACACTTGACTGTGATCTGTGAACGGTGTTTTTTCGGACTTCTGTTTTGAACACGTTGTATTTTTGAACTTTATATTAAAGTAATCTGTTTGTTTTTGATTTCTCGATTAAAAGTGTTTTTCCGAACGAGTTTCAAGTTTATATTTCCGTACTCTACATTTTTTGGCGACCGTGACAGGACGGATTGTTTTGATTGAAGCTCCAAGGATGACCGAAGAGAATCTATTACGACGGGTATTGAGAACCCTTTTCACGAAGGATTGTACAGCGATTTTGGACCTTCTACAAAATGATGCTTGGAAAACGGAGGTAACGGCGAAGTTTGCTGCTCTAACTATCAGGTATGAAAAGCTAAATGAATCTAATTTGGCAATCCAAGAAGCTTTATTGTCTAAACCGAACCTGAAAGATGACGAATTGGCAAGTGAATTTGAAAAATCTTCTGAATATGACTTTAAATATTTACAAACTAAAGGAATAGTGGACGAATATATAGATCGATTCGCAGTGATTAATAATTGTCCTAGTAGTAAGGATAGTGATAGTAATATAAGTAAGAACGCAAATGAAGATATTTCGGCTTACATGAAACAGAAGTTCAAACCCGAAATTACCAAGAAATTTGACGGTAGTATAGGTAGTTGGATAGGTTTTTGGACCCAGTTTTCTTCTATTCATGAGAGTCCAAAATGGACTGAAGACGAGAAATTTGATATACTATTACGTGCAATGAAACCTGATTCCCCTGCTCAGAAGTTGATTGATAGATTCCCGCCTTCTAAAGAAAATTATGGCAAGTGTAGTGGATTTATATATGTTTGACTTGGTGTAGGTAGACCAAGTGGGACGTTTATGTTCTGATTATGCGGGTTAGTCCCTGTAATATTTCCGAAAGGAATGTGAGCGAAACCGCCAAGGTCATCTTGCTTGGCGGGCGGAACCTGAGGATAGTTCGCGTATAGGCCGCGTGGAGCGCTGGGCTCGCTTAGTGTGTGCTGGGCCCGATCTGTTTGGTGCTGAGCCGTTGTGTAATATTCCGGCCTAAGATTTATATCTGTAGGGGGAATATAACGGGCTTGGTTGAGGAATTGAAAAGTACCTTGCGTTTTGAGCAAGTTAGGAGTGGATTTGACACTCGGATCGGCCGGGTAGCCTTGCGTAGAATATCGTGGATATTCCGATATCTTTGTCGAATCATGATGATTGACTTCAGAGCGAGTCTGGAAAGGATCCTCGAACTTTTGCGTGTGTGAGGCTTGACCTAACATTTCCTTCACGGATATGTTAGGTAGTAAGGCGATCTCTTCGCGAGAATCGAGCCTTTGTCTGTCGCTAGGACCAGCGGATGGGTCGAGTATCGGGTAGGGAGCGCTTCGTGGGCTAGAGCTCCCGACCGCGCCGGGCTCTGCTTCCTCTTGCATGAGGAAGTAGGACGGGCGGCGCTCCATCGATGTACCCGAGTTGATTAACTCGTCTTTAATACCTCTCCGTATAGGATGCAGGATTTGGAAGGTGGACTCGCTTGACAGAGCTTCTGTCCTTTGCTCGGATGTCAGGGTCCTACCTTGTAGCCTTTAAAAAGGCTTCCTTGGACGATAAATTAGAGCGGATGAGCTGAGTAATTTATCGGCGTGCCCCGGCGGTCGGTTAAGAGCTTAGTGCTACGAAACCCGGGCGACACGTCTAGAACGTCCCTGCGGGCGTACGATCTAATGAGGATATCAATAGATGTACCGGGTGGCGTTCTGACAGAAGAACTACGTTGGGCAATGAGCAGGATAAAAGATCACTGGACTCGTAGATGCCAAAGTGAGATCTGTGAAGAGAGAAGATATGCCTTGTGAACAATAAATTGCCGTTCTGAAAAGAACTCGTGAGCAGAAGGGTCGTCAGCGTAGAGCGTGTAGAAACTTCGTACTGGTAGAGTGTACTCGTCGAGAGCGGTGAGTGGAATAATCAACCCGGCCAACGCCTCCCTTATTTATACCCGGGGGTGGCGTTGAAAGGGGTGGCCACTTAATGGCTAGTATGCAAATTAGCCCGTTGATTTATTGGGCTATTTTCTGATTGGTTGTTTGGGTGGCTTCCCCGCGTCCGTCTCTGAGACGGGGTCCCCGGGGGTGGCTTCTCTGCGTCCGTCGCTGAGACAGGGTCCCCGGGGGTGGCTTCTCTGCGTCCGTCGCTGAGACAGGGTCCCCGGGGTGGCTTCTCTGCGTCCGTTGTTGAGACTGGGTCTCTCGGCCCTCTTTGCTTCTGAACCAGAGGCGGTTGTAATTTGCTCGCCGCCTCCTGGTTGGTTCGTCTATTGTCTCTCGCGCAATCAGAGTTTCTGATTGACGTGTAGGCTTGCTAGAACCGTCCTTGTTAGTTCTAGAGGACATTTGATTGTCTTTTTGAGTTTTCTCATTCAAGGCGACTTGGTTCGAAATACTTGTCGCGTCTCTCTCGCCCAGTAAGTGTTTAGGGAGGTCGCCTTGTATGTTATTTGATAATATTTCATTATTGAGAGAAAATATCGCATTTTCTCTCTGGTGAAATATTTTGTTTGACGGAGTTATAACTCGACGTCTTATAAACGTTTGTGTGCCATGTCTACCTCTTTTTGGTAGCCCTAAAAAGGGCTGTTGAAAAGAGGGGGTGGTTTTCACCACAGCAAGGCTGTCGAGCTTTTGAAATCGAGATTTGGCAAGGACGAGTATTTAATTGAATTTTATGTTAGGCAATTACTGTCTCTTGTGTTAACAAAGTCAGAAACTAAGTCAATCTCTGAACTACATGATGAACTTGAAGTACAATTAAGTGCACTAGATTCTCTCAATGTCACTAAAGAAAGATATGCAGCTATGCTGTTCCCGTTAGTTGAATCGGCCCTCCCAGAAGTCACTTTCAAAATTTGAGAGTAAAGCCGGGTTAGTAAAAATGCTTCCATGAAGGAACCTGCGGACTGCTTAACGGAACTTCTCGAATTTTTGAGGATCGAGGTAGCGGGGGAGGAACGTTTAAAACTAAGACGAAACAATTTCGATAGTCATCCTACTCGAAAATCGAATTCTGTTTGCACTATTCCGACTGCTGCATCTTTGTTCACAAAAGAGGATATCAAACCATCACGAGATATTTCCTGTATATTCTGTGATAAATCTCACGCTTCTCAAGATTGTGTTTCTGCTATCGACATGACACTCACACAGCGTAATGAGATAATCAAGAAATAGGGGGCTTGTTTTAAATGCCTAAGAAAATCGGGTCATTCAAGTTCCAAATGTAAATTATTTGTTAAATGTGCTGTTTGTAAAGGTAGGCATTTTCCTCTTATGTGTCAAAAGGCTGAGGGGGTTTTCGAACAAGCTGAGAAACTTGGCAATCAGAATGATGAAGTTTCTCTTCTTTCTACTGAAATTAGAAATAATACCATCACATATTTACCTACTTTGGTCGGTAAACTCCTAAATAAGGGTAAAGAATATAGAGTACGCATTTTGTTAGATTCTGGGAGTCAAAAGAGCTACATAACCAAGTCACTTGTAAGGAAATGTAGTTTGTCTCGACAAAGTAGAGTTTTGATCAGACAGGAAGTTTTTGGTGGAACAAGAACGTCATTGAGTTCTCATGGAGTTTATACTGTGACTCTGCAATCTGCCATGGACGATTTTAAACGCGAATTTGAACTCCTTGATCAGGAACGAATCTGTAATTTTGTTCCTAAATTAAATGCTAATATGTATAGTATGTTGAAAGATAAAGGCATTATACTATCTGATTTTTCAGAAATTAACGGTAACGATGCAGAGGATGTGCTAATCCTGCTTGGAGCTGACTCTTGGGCTAAAATAATACTCTCTGATCACGTTAAACTGGAATCAGAATTGGTAGCTGTCAGCACTAAACTTGGATGGACTCTAGTTGGCACGATGGATGACAAAAACACTTTAGCCTCATCACTTCTTGTTACTCTGACTTGTCAGACGCATCTGGCCAATCTATGGGATTTGGAACTTATGGGTATTCGGGATCCTGGCACTCAAGAAACTCAAGAAGAGAAGGACCGTCAAGTCCAAAAATTCTTCGATGAAAGTGTCAAGATCGAGAAAGGAATATATGTTGTCAAATTGCCGTGGAAAGAAGGACATGCTCTGCTTGAAGACAACAAGGAACTAGCGCTGCGAAGGTTGACTAATATGACTCGAAAACTTCGTGAAACTGGTCAGTATGATGCTTATGACATAATAATACAAAATTGGATCTCAGAAGGAATTGTAGAGGTATTGGTATAGAGGTATTTCAGAAAGTGAAATAACCCAATTTGGTTATTACTTACCACATAGGGCTGTAATTAAAGAGGGCAGTACCACACGTATTCGACCTGTATTTGATGCCTCTAATCGTGATAAGAATGGGAATTCTTTAAATGAATCATTGGAAAAGGGCCCTAACCTTATTGAAATAATTCCTACAATTTCAATTGCTTTCAGATCAGGAAAAATAGGTGTTTCTGCAGACATAGAGAAAGCTTTTTTACAGGTGGTGTTGCATGAAAAAGATAGAAATTTTTTAAGATTCTTATGGTGGGAGGATGGTAAAGTCCAAGTTTTACGCCATTGTAGGGTAGTTTTTGGCGTTTCCTCAAGTCCATTTCTTTTAGGAGCAGTGTAGTATCCATAGAGCAATACCTTAATGCAATTACAGTATCCATATAGAATAACTTAACAATGTAGTTCGAGAAGAATGGAGAATGTTCGAGAACATTCGAGACAATTGATAAGAGTTTATATAAAAGGCTTGTGAAGGCAATAAAAGCTCTCTTTCTACTGTTTCAATTCAAGTGTATCATTACTCGTGTTCCCTTCCCAACCAGACATTACATTGGCGACGAAGATGGTCCTCGTTTTTTCTACCTGACGAAGTGTTTTCCACGAAAGGAGATTGGCGAGTGAATCAAGTAAGCCCGTCTTGTTGTGTTTATGTATGAAAGGCGAGATAATTTGAGAATTTTCCGCGAAGTTTTACCGTTCGCAATGTCTACTTATGTCGGACAACTCCACGCGTTCGCGTTGTCCAAGAATGATTGGAAGGTGGCGAAACCACGAATGATTACTTTCTTTACGGCAAATGGTATCACGGACGCTACGACAAAGACGGCCTTGTTTCTCAATTCTTTGGATGAAGCCGGTTATAAGTTGATCCACAACTTGAGCGTTCCGTCCGAACCGGAGGAAAAAACATATGACGAACTTATAAAGCTATTTGATGACCATTTCTTGCCGACCGAGTCGATTTTCTCCCTTCGCCATCGTTTCTACAACGCTATGAGAGAAAAAGGGGAGGCACTTCATGACTGGCAAGCGAGATTGCGATCTCTTGGAGGACCGTGCAAGTTCGGCACTAACCTTGATCAGATGCTTCTCGATAAGTTCGTCCTCGGTTTGCCTAAAGGACCGGTAAAAGACCGATTATTTGAGGAAGATCGGTTGAAGCTGGACATGACGAAAGCGATGAACATTGCAACGGCTAAAGAATCAGCATCGCTCCAGTACGAGCTGACGACAAACCCCGCCATAACGGACGTGAAGCAAGAGCCGGTGTTCCGGACTGCCACTGCCCAGAAAAAAGGACGAGGAGGAAAGGACATCAGCGCTTCCAAAGGACATGGACAACAGGCGGCTTGCAAAATCTGCGGAAGGCGACACCCACCCCCATGCTGGCATAAGGACGAAGCCTGCAATTTTTGTAAGGGCAATCATCTAGTTAAGGTATGTCCTAAAAAGAAATATAATACCTTTTCCAAGAATAAATTTAGTAATGTCGATAATAAAAAATCTGAGAAATATAATAAGAAACCTACCAAAAATTATTATCTAGAGGAACAGTTGTTAGAGCCGATCTATAGGATCAATAATGAGGGTATAGCACCAGTATCACCATTCGTAGTTTCAGTAAACATAAATGGTATTGACATTAAATTTGAAATAGATACTGGATGTCAATCTTCGATTTTACCTCAGGTTTTATTTAATAAATATTTTAATAGCTGTGTAATTAGCAAAACAGATAAAACATTTTTATCGTATTTTGATACGAAGGCAAAGCCTTTGGGTACAATTACTCCTAATGTTATGTTTGATGGAAACAATTATGGTCAGTTGACTTTATACATAGTAGATACTAGAGGTCCACCGCTCCTAGGTAGAGCCTGGTTCGAAGTATTTGGGTTCCAAATAGTCCATCCTAAGGCATGTAACGATGCACCTAGGTGTTATTACAATGTGGATGATTCTGAATTGTTGGAATCGGTAAAAAGGAAGTTTCCGAAGGTATTTTCATCAAAATTAGGCTGCTTTAATAAAGGGAAAGCTACGTTAGAGCTACAAGAAGGCGCGGTACCTAAATTTTACCGTGCCAGGCCTATTCCTTTTTCGTTGAAGCCTGCTGTAGAAAAAGAGTTAGAGCGTTTAGTTAGCGAGGATATCATAGAACCAGTTGACTATGCTAGTTATGGGACACCCATCGTTCCTGTATTGAAACCGGGAGGGGGAATCCGAATATGTGGTGATTATAAAATAACTATCAATCCATTTTTGAAGATAGATAAACACCCACTTCCTACTATTGAGACCCTTTTCCAAAAAGTACAAGGCAGTACTATTTTCACTAAACTCGATCTCTCACAGGCATATCAACAAATGATGTTAGATGATAAGTCGAAGGTAATGACGACAATATCGACACATAGAGGTCTGTTTTCTTATAAACGCCTACCCTACGGTGTAGCTTGTGCACCAGCAAAATTTCAAAAAGCAATCGAAACTCTATTAGATGGATTAGATGGCGTTGCAGTTTTGTTGGATGACATTTTAATAGGGGGTGCTGATAAACAGGAGATGTTAGCGCGTTTAGAAGAAGTGTTGAGAAGATTAGAAGAGGCTGGTCTTACTTTATCAGCCCATAAATGTGAGATAGGAAAAGAGACACTTGTGTACTTAGGGTTTAGGATTGACGGTAATGGTTTGCACACGACAGATGAAAAGGTTAGAGCGGTGTGTGAAGCCCCTAAGCCAGAAAATGTAAAGACTCTGCAATCTTTTATAGGATTTGTGACTTACGTTGCGAAGTTCATTCCCAAAGTAGCTGAAGTTTTAGCACCATTATATAAATTATTAAAAAAGAATACTAAATGGGTTTGGGATGACCAGTGCGACATAGCATTCAAAAATATTAAAAAATTAGTAACGCAGTATAGATCGTTGAGTCATTACGACCCAAATTTGCCGCTACGCTTGACAGTAGATGCTTCAGATCTTGGAGTAGCAGGCGTTCTCTCACAACCAAAAAATGGTATTGACTACCCGATAGCGTTTACGAGTAGAACTCTTTCTAAGGCTGAACAGTCTTACTCTTCAATACATAAGGAAGCGTTAGCAATTATTCACGCAGTAAAAAAATTCAACATTTATGTATTCGGACGGAGGTGGACGCTGGTGACGGACCACAAACCGCTGTTGGCTATATTTGGGCCTAAAGCTGGCATTCCAGCATGTGCCGCCAACAGATTGCAACGTTGGG
The DNA here is from genome assembly GCA_030762985.1 of Adelphocoris suturalis. Classification (NCBI taxonomy): domain Eukaryota; kingdom Metazoa; phylum Arthropoda; class Insecta; order Hemiptera; family Miridae; genus Adelphocoris; species Adelphocoris suturalis. The sequence continues at coordinate 23,773,949 of CM061049.1, forward strand.
CTATGTTTTTAGCCAATTATAGCTACGACATGGAACATGTTTCTTCTAATAAAAACTCTGCGGATTGGCTGTCACGAGCGCCCCTTCCCGACACAGTTTGTTCTGATGAAACACCAGATTTAACTGTGCATTATGTTTTTGAAAATGAGAGCCTACCAATTGATTATAATAAAGTAGTAGCTGCTTCTAAGAAAGATAAGAACATTGCAAAAGTAATTGGGTACACCAAATTCGGGTGGCCTGCTGCGGTTGATGAATTTTTGATTCCCTTCTATAGATGCAAGGATGAGTTGCATGTAGAAAAAGATGTTCTGATGAGAGGCTATAGACTAGTAATACCTGAACAATTGCGTTCACAGGTGTTAGAAGAATTACACAAATCACATTTTGGGATAGTAAAAGTAAAGGCACTAGCCCGAGCCTATGTATGGTGGCCTAAAGTAGATCAGGATATCGAGTCACTAATCAACGCTGTGCACAATGTGCGAAAACTAAAGATTTCCCTTCTAAGAATACTTTAATACCATGGGAGTGGCCTTCTAAACCATGGAGCCGACTCCACATGGATTATTTAGGACCCCTTTTTAACCACTATATACTAGTAGTAATTGACAGTCATTCCAAGTGGATAGAAGCAATTCCAACAAAATCTATGTCATCGGCTGTCACGATAAAGATTCTTAGGGAAATGTTTGCCAGGTTTGGGTTACCTGAAATGTTGGTGGCCGATAACTACTCAGCTTTCTTATCTGACGAATTTAAAAATTTTCTAAAAATGAATAGAATAGAATTTAAATCTGGGGCACCCTATAGCCCAAGAACAAACGGAGCTGCAGAAAATGCAGTTAGGCTAGTAAAAAGGGCGTTGGTTACTGCTCTAGGGAAAGGGGGTACTGATGCCTCGATAGATGTGGCACTTCAGCAATTTCTGATAGATTATCGTAACACCAAGCATTTGACGACTGGCATTGCTCCAGCCGAAGCTTTGCTTGGCCGGCTTATTAGAAACCGTTTAGAATTGATGCGCCCACCTAATACTCAAGATCATGTAGTACGGCAACAAGCCATGCAAGTTCAACGACATAAGGGGATTGAAATTGACTCTGATCATTGGCGTGTTGTAGACTTAGTATGGGCAAGGAGTTACAGGAAAAGAGGCGATGATTGGCTAGCGGGGAATATAGAAACTATTTTGGGGCCTAGAAGAGTTAAAATATCAGTTCCAGAGTTAGGACTTTCTTGGATACGTCATATCCACCAGATTAGGAGGAGGACTGTTTCTTCTAAGTGGTCAAACGAGTCTGAAAAATCCACTCAAACTAGTCCTAGTATTAACCATGGAGTTACACCTGACCCAGGGGGGCCTCCTAGCGGTAGTAGGGGGTCAAATTCTCCAAATTTTCAAGGGTTCACGCCTCCTGTTCAAAACCTTGAAACATTCAATAGGGGAAATAATACTCCTTACGTAATTACTCGCCTAGGTAGGAGAGTAATCAAACCTAAAAGACTGATTTATGATTAGGAAATGATGTGATGATTTTATTTTCAATTGCCAGATAGGTCAATTTGTTTTACTGGATATTTCCTACATATGGTATGAATTTTGATATATATATATATTACTACTAAATGGAGACTGAAAATATTAGATTTGTACTTGATGAGTCACAATTCCTCTTGATGTTCATGCGTAGTTGATGATTATTGTATCTTGATCTCTTCTTTCTCAATATTATCTATATATAATTGTAGTAGCAATATTGTTCTGTGTAAATTGAAGTAAATTTACTGACTAAATTCTAAAATAAGATTTTTTTTTTAAAGACTTTGTAGTACTACACGTATGTAAACTCAATCATGTAACTTGCTACTAATGAGTAAATTTTCATTTCATTTTTTTTATAAATGTAAATTCAAATTTTCTTTTTAGGGGAAAGATGTAGTATCCATAGAGCAATACCTTAATGCAATTACAGTATCCATATAGAATAACTTAACAGTGTAGTTCGAGAAGAATGGAGAATGTTCGAGAACATTCGAGACAATTGATAAGAGTTTATATAAAAGGCTTGTGAAGGCAATAAAAGCTCTCTTTCTACTGTTTCAATTCAAGTGTATCATTACTCGTGTTCCCTTCCCAACCAGACATTTACAGGTGGTGTTGCATGAAAAAGATAGACATTTTTTAAGATTCTTATGGTGGGAGGATGGTAAAGTCCAAGTTTTACGCCATTGTAGGGTAGTTTTTGGCGTTTCCTCAAGTCCATTTCTTTTAGGAGCAGTTCTTCAACATATTTTAGACCGAGCTGATCCTCATCTTCAGCACACAGCTGAGAAATTGAAAAAAGCTTTCTACGTGGACAATTGTTTGGCTTCATTGGAATCTGATGATGAAGTGGATATTTTTATTTCTGAGTCAAGTGAACTTTTATCGGCTGTTGGATTTAATTTAAGAGGATGGGTGACCAATACTTGAAATGTTGATGCAATGTTGATGCAATGAAAATGTTGATGCAATGAAAATGTTCTCGGCTTAAAATGGTATTGTGGTTCCGATACTCTTGGAGTAAACTTGAAAATGTCATTTGATATCCCACATACTTTAACACGTCGAATTTTGTTGTCAGTATCTCAACGTCTATATGACCCTATTGGTTTCACCTCACCTGTTGGTCTAATCCCTAAAACACTACTTCAAAAGAGCTGGTCAACTCAGGCAAAGTGGGATGATCCCCTACCTGCAGATATTTGTTTGGATTTCAATAAATGGGTTGAGGAATTGTCTTTGTTAGAGGACTGTAATTTATCTCGAAGAATTATATGGAATGAATCAAGTACCTTGCACGTTTTTTGTGACCTTGCACGTTTTTTGTGACGCAAGTTATTTATTTTTATTTTTAATAATAAAGCCGTTTATTTACAAGAAATTATATGTGTGACAAAACAAAATATAAAGTATTTGATACTTACAAAAAGAATATAGGTAACTGAAAGGAAAGGAAATACAATTTAAGGCAATTACTGATCTCCATAATTTAAAGAAATTGTCCGGAGATCAGGAGTTGCGTACAAAATAAAATAAAATGCTAAATTAAAACATCTCTAAGGAGCAAAAAGAAATCGAAAATACAAAATTCATATAGAAATCAACAAATAATATCAGAAATAACACATCATATTTATTAATAAAGGAGGTTTAGTAATGTAATTTCGTAACCCAAACCAGCAGTATAATGCTGCATCAAATAATCATGTATAATTGCTTTAAATTTCTTTAAATTTTCAATGTTTTTCATATGAGGAGGCAATTCCATGAAAAGTCTAGGGCCTAAATACGGCCACTGCCTCATATAGAAGTCACATTTAGGGTGAGGGATTGATATCACGATGCTAGAATGCAGACGAGTAACACCATGCAATCGGGGGACAGAGAAAAAGTGATGACTAAAATAGTATTGGAGTAATTTGGAGACATAAATGAGTCGTGGGGGTAAAATATTAAGTTTTAAAAATAATGGTTTACTATGGCTTTGATACCCGGACCGGAAAATAAGGCGCAATACTGATTTTACTGCAACTTCAACCAACTTAAAAGATGACTGGTAAGCTCCGCCCCATATAGGGATACAGTAAGTCAGAACTGAGTACACAAACGCATGAAATGTCATTTTTAATATAGAAACGGGAAGGAATTTATTGAGGAACGAAAAAATAAAAGAGGATCTTCTGATTGAATTACTTACTGAAAGAATGTGTGATTTCCATTTCAAAAATTTGTCAACTGAAACTCCCAAGTATCTTGACAATCAACTCGTTGAATTCGGGGGCAAGAACAAGGATGAGATGAGCATAAGCTGGAAGGGATATGGAAACTAATCTCAGACGAATCAGGCTGACCCGCCTCAGTGATGGAGTGCGTCATATAGGAAGTTTTGGATTTGTTAGCAGTCAATGCATTTTGCGCAAACCACTCCAGCACAACAGATACCCCATGTGAGACAAGCTCATGAGCATTGTTCCACGAATCTGATACAAAAATCAGAGCTAGGTCATCAGCAAAGCCTATTAGCGTGCCTCCAGTATTCAAATGAAAAACATCATTGATATAAAGTAAAAACAAAATAGGCCCCAAAACTGACCCTTGCGGAACTCCCGATGATATATAAGTAAGCTCACTTCGACTCCCATCAATATCAACAAACTGACATCTGTTTGTCAAATACGAGGCAAACCAACGTTCGACATTTCCATCCAAGCCTAATTGTCTCAATTTTTTCAGCAGTCGATCCTGGTTTATGGCATCAAAGGCCTTGGTCAGGTCAAAATATACACTGATAGCTTTCTTATTCAAGTTTAGTGCTTCACTTATGTGAAAACTAAGTAGTGAGACAGCATCCTGACAACTTCGACCGCTTCGAAAACCAAATTGTTCATTAGCGAGTAAATTATTCGTATCTAAGTAATCCACTAACTGCTGTTTCACCAATTTTTCAAATATTTTTGCAAAGGTAGACAACAGAGAGATGGGGCGATAATTTTCTAAAAGAGCTCTGGAACCCTTCTTGAAAAGTGGCTTTACCTTGGCTAGTTTCAATGAATCAGGAAAGACGCCATTTATAAGGCTCAAATTAATCAGGTATACCAAAGGCTCTAGCAACCACTGTATGACTTTCTTGACCAGATCTGAGTTGAACACGTCTGTACCAGAGCCTTTTCCAGATTTCAACTCACTAACACACTTTAGGATGTCATCAGGAACGACTGGCCTAAAAATCATTTTGCAATTTACTTTCTTTGGAAGATATAATTCAGGATTAAAATTTATGAATTGTTCAGATAGAGAATGCCCAATATTAGAAAAATACTCATTAAATTTATTTGCTATATCCGCAGAATTCGTAAATATTTGTTGCTGAATAGATAGCTTGCTAATTTGCGGATCTCTCCTATTACCCTCGGTTACTTCCTTAACGACATTCCAAATTTTCCGGGGGCAGTTATTTGCACATTTAATTTTGTTTTTATAATAAGACTGCTTTCTGTATTGAACCAGATTTCTCAACCTAGATTTATAATTTTCAAAATATTCTTTTAGCTTAACATTAAATGGTTGATTTTTGATTTTTTTTGCGAGCCTGTCCCTCTTATTTATAGATACGACCAAACCGGCTGTGATCCACGGCTTGATTTTCTTTATATTTCTATTTTTAGGGTACATGTTAGTAGAGGAATCACAAGAAGATTCAACTACTGAAGACAAAATGGTCATAAATTCATTGAAAGCAAGGTTTGTATCGATTATACCATATACAGAACTCCAATTAATCCTTTTGAGATTCTCGACCAGCTTTACTTCATTCATTCTATTAAGACTCGAAAAAGAGGCTTTATACGAGTCAGATGAAGATTTTGTAATAGTTTTGAATTTCATCCAAGTTCCATTGTGGTCTGTCACGTTACTAGTCCATTGACAAGACCTACAAACATTTAACAGAGATAACTCCAATTTTATAAATAAATGATCCAAACACGATACAGCAGTAGTTGGTGTGTTAATCAAACTAACAAAACCGTAAGAAGTCATGAAATTAAGGTAATTCGATACCTTATCACCTCCACGAGGATTTATACTGTTTGCTATGTTAATGTTTATATCCCCACACACTACTACATTATTTGATCGGAAGACAGAGTCAAGTTCCGCTACCATATTACTGATAAAAATGTCTATATCAGACGAGAAACATCTGTAGATAGAAATTAATGAAATTTCTCGTCCATCACAGTCAAATTTCAACAGAAGCACTGATGCATTCTGTATATCAATCTCCCTAACCTCCCTTATAGATATATTGCTAACAGTGTATACTATAACACCACAGTTTTGATTATAATCAACTTTTGTATAGTGCATTTGATACCCCTCAATATAGTATAATTTTTTATAATCCACATATTTATTATACCATATTTCAGATAATACTATAATGCCCGGTTTTTTTTTCAATGACGAAATAGATAAAATAAACTCATCAAAATTATGCTGTACACTACGAATATTCTGATGACAAATGGAAAAATAAGCATCCTCCAAAAATAAATTTAAACTAGAAATGTCATCACAATATTGTTCATATTCACTTACTATCGAGTTTATACAATCAGAAACGTCCATATCTATTGAATTTTAAAGTATAATAAAGGAACCATTGGACTACTAATCAATCAAAAGCCATCTAAGTCCTTGAAAGATCTTATTACCTTTACCGGCTCCCCCTCAGCTTTCCTTACATGTACGACACTGTTTTTCACCCATACGTATTTCAGGTTCTTCTCCTTAGCTGTAGCCTTCGCTCTCCGAAGTAGTTCCGCTCGAAAGGATGTAAGGTTCTCATTCACGTACACGCGCTCTTTTGGCCATTGATCAAAAAGTTTGTTAGCTGTTAATCCTCCATTAATCTTAGCTGCCCTAATCAAATTTTCCCTCGAGTCTGGCGATTCCAGGACAACGATCATTTTTCGGGAACGATCCGGACGAACATGGCCAGTTCTAAAAGCTCTGGTGATGCGACAATCCACGCTCAGAACCGTCGACATTTTACGAGCAATCTCAGCACAGCTCTCGTTGTGCGTTTCTGGGACGCCATGGGACGCCATGTAATTCGTCGTCGAGAGCGGAGAGTGGAATGAAATGCCAGGCTCTGAACGAGGTATTTATAACAAAAAGTGGTGTCCACTTTATGGTTAGTATGTAAATTAGTTTCGTCAACTTTTGGTACATCAAACTAGCTTAGGATTGGCTCGCTCAATTTCGTAAATTCGACTGTGCAATCTCATTGGTTCGCACAGTGTTTTCCCAGTATCTGGGCATACGATAGCTGAGTTTTTTTCGAGGTGGTTTCCCTGCGTCCGTTGCTTTGACGGGGTCCCCGGGGGTGGCTGAACGACCTTGAGTTTTCCTAAGGCGACTTGTTTCGAACTTTTCGTCGCATCTATCTCGCCCAGTAAATGTTTGGGGAGGTCGCCTTGCGTGTTCTCGTTCAAGGCAACCTGTCTCGAGATGTTTGTCGCATCTCTCTCGCCCAGTAAATGTTTGGGGAGGTCGCCTTGTGTGTTCTCGTTCAAGGCGACCTGTCTCGAGATGTTTGTCGCATCTCTCTCGCCCAGTAAATGTTTGGGGAGGTCGCCTTGCGTGTTAATCTTTAATATTTCACTTTTGGGAGAGAATTTAGTATTTTCTCTCCGGTGAAATATTTTGTTTGACGGAGTTGTACTTCGACGTCTTGTAAATATTTTTGTGGTGTGCCTACCTCTTTTTGGTAGCCCTGAAAAGGGCTGTTGAAAAGAGGTGGTGGATTTCACCACAGGGGCCCCCCCAAGACGTCGTGTTATCAACGACGACGCCGATGGGGGAGAACTGGGAGGTCTACCCGGAATTCTCCGTAATCCTCGACTTCGTCGGTGATCATCACGGTGTTTGGAGTAGGAGCTGCCATGGTTGAGATCGTTATGGTCTCTGGCTGTGGGGCTTTCCATATTTATACTTCTCACTGCTCCTACCCGAGAAAAATGGGCGTGGCTTGTTTCGAGCGCAGTTACCCACTTTCCGTCAAATTTGGTAGATGGAACGCGCCCTCTGGCGGATTTTCGGGGAGTTTTCTCCTTACTCCCTGTCTGATTTTGTAACAGAGATTGTCCCTGCGATACAGCTTCTTCCGAGTGTAGAGTATAAGCTGGCTTGATTTGCTGTTTGGGAACTTTTTTAGTATGTTCGCCAATTTGCACTGTAACCGAAAACTTATCTCTTTTAACTACTTTGAACGGTCCCGTGTAAGGACATTGGAGAGAGGTGAGCTGTGTGGGCACTCTGATATAGACATGAGTACATGTATCCAAGTTTTTGGGCATGTTTACGGCATATTTTGTGTTATTATGTTTAATATGCGTAGGTCGGAAGAAAAGAGGTTCCGAAAGGTTCGTAGAAGTTACGAAAATGTCTCCTGGGAGTGGTACGTCAATCCCGTAAACTTTTTGGAAAGGCGTAGTTTCAGTCGCCGGGTCTACTGCCGTACGCATGGCGAGTAGAACTTTGGGAAGTGCATCGAGCCAATTTTCGTTCTGAGCTTTGAGAGCTTCTTTCAAAGATCTGTTTCTGCGTTCTACCATACCGTTTGTTGATGGTTTGTATGGTAACGTGTGAGTATGTTTTACTCCGAGACGTTCCATAATGGAATTGAACAGATCTGATTCAAATTGGGTGCCCTGATCACTTGTGATGTATTTAGGTACGCCCTTTGAAGCTACCCAAATATTGATAAATGCATTTGTGATTGTGGTTGTTTCGATGTTGTTGAGAGGGACTGCCTCTAGCCAACCCGTTGCTCTATCAACCATCATCAAAATGTAACGTTTCCCTCCTTTTGCTAAAGGTAAAGGTCCGGTAATATCCACGTGTACGTGTGAAAATTTGTTTGCCGTTTCAAATTCGGAGTAAGGGAGCTTCACGGAGCGCGTGATTTTTGCTCGTTGGCAAGTTTCGCATGCTCGGACCCAGTTTGAGACATCTGCACGTAGTCCGTGCCAAAAATATCGTTGTTTAACTTTATACACTGTGGAGTGTATACCTGGGTGTCCCAAATTGTGAATTTGGCTTATTATTTCTTCCCTTATTTCGTTTGGAATATAAGGTCTAGGGTGTCCTAGGTCTAGGTTACACCAAATTTCTCCTTGAGAGAATTCAACTCGTGTGAGTTTCAATTTGTCCTCCGCGGTAGGGGGAGAGCGAATTTGTGAATCTGAAATGTGCAGTAGAAGATTGCATTCTATTGCAGCCGTAATTTTCGAAATTTCAGCTATGGGTGGACCCTCGTCCGTCTGTGTTGAAATCGATTTCGTTTGAATTTCGACCGGATCGAAGGGTCTGGAGAGTGCGTCGGCGACGACGTTGCTCTCACCTGAAATATGACGAATGTCACTCGTCATTTGAGAGATGTATGTTAGCCATCTTAATCTCATTTTAGAAAAATGAGCATTCTTTTTATTAACGTTTCTTGAAGCCTGCTCCAAAAAATCCACTTTATACCGTAGGTCTCCAATGGTTTCTTTCAGTTCAGAATTTTCTTTTGTCAGATTTCCCACAGTAACTTTTAAATCAGATAAATCCTTTACCAAATCGTCGAACTGGGCACTCATGAAGATCACAGAATTTTTAAGCTCCTTGACATCATCTTTAATAGATAGCAGCATATCCAACTTTCTATTTATCTGTTCCAAAGCCCCATCTTTCACTTCCACCTCGTCTTCGGAGTCACTATCTGAATCACTGGCCGCCTTCTCCTTCAATATAATGCACTTTTCACACTTCCATTTTCTGAACGAGGTTTTATAACAAAAAGTGGTGTCCTTTTGCTTCCTTATTTTGTCGCATCTCTCTCGCCCAGTAAATGTTTGGGGAGGTCGCCTAGTTTCTTGTAATTATCCACTGTTACTTCCCGCAGTCCATCCCGAGGACAAATTCCTTTCAAATCGTTCGGAAACAGATCTACAAGAGATTAGGTAGGCGATACGAGCTAGACGCGATAATCAACCGGTCCGAGCCCGAGAGACTGAGACGGAAAATAACAAACATAAGAGATAAAGAATACGCGATAACACTCGAGCAGGAGAGATGTTACACCTACGAGGTCCGACTGACAACTGAGAGGTCCCAACTGAGAGGTCCCAACATGAAGGACACATTATAATAAATCTAGTTATGGCTAAATCTAGAGTGGCTCCGACCAAAGTACTGACTATTCCTCGTTTAGAGTTAATGTCTGCCATCCTAGGTGCAAGATTATACAAATTGATCTATTCTTCTTTTAATATTGAACCCCAAAATACAACGTTTTGGTCTGATTCATCTGTTGTTTTGAATTGGATAAAAAATGCAGGCCCATGGACAGTTTTTGTTAAAAATCGTGTGGAAGAAATTAGATCATTGACAGATTCAACTCGTTGGAGACATATTCCTGGCTGCTATAATCCTGCAGATTTAATTTCACGTGGATGATTTAATTTCACAATTGATTGAATCCAAATGGTGGGAGGGTCCGACTTGGCTCTATTATGAAGAAAATAATTGGCCCATGAGTGATGCGCTTCCTGATCAGTCAGAAATAGACAAAGAAAGAAGGAAGACTGTCGTTTCAGCTTATGTAACGGAAAAAAGAATATTTTCTCTAACTTATTTGACTGAAAAGTTTTCAAGTTACTATAGCATCACAAAGATTGTTATGTACGTATTGGATGCAGTTTGTATTTTGTGTCCCGGATTTATTAAATTTTGTGGTCTGAGTAAATCAGCAGTAATGAAAAGAGGATTTTCTTGTGAAAAGTATCTGAATGCTGAATTAATTTTATTTCGTAATGTTCAAAAGGAATTTTTTGGCGAAAATATAAACAGATCTGCTCTTAAAGGTTATTCTGTGTTTTCTGATGAAAGAGACTTACTACACATCAAAACCATGAATTTATTTCACCAATCCTTTTACCTGGGAAGCACCCTTTAATTCTGAAAATGATTGAATATTTCCATGTTAAACACAATCATGCAGGTGCCCTGACTTTACTTGTAATCCTCAGGGAAAGATTTTGGCTGTTGGGTGGCAGACGAGCTGTTGGTATGGCTGTTCGCAGATGTCTAACTTGTAGGAAACAACAAGCTGGCCCTCTTCAAGTTCCAACAGCACCTCTTCCCACAGATCGAACCAGACCTTCTTCAACCTTCCAGGTAACAGGAGTTGATCTTGCTGGTCCAATATTTTTGAAGGACCAAAATAAGGCTTGGATAGTCATTTTCACGTGCGCAGTTTATAGAGCTGTGCATCTGGATCTAGTGATGTCTTTGAGCACTGAAAGTTTTATACAATCGTTGAGGCGATTCATTGCTCGGAGGGGGCGTCCCAAAATTATCTACTCAGACAATGGCACTAATTTCACCGGACTTGAAAATCTTTTTAAACAAGTTGATTGGAATCGCATCGAACAGGAATCAGCTACTATGAAGATTAAATGGAATTTTAACCCTCCTACAGCTGCCTGGTGGGGTGGGTTTTGGGAAAGGTTAATCCGAATCTTGAAGGACCTTTTAAGAAAAAATCTTGGACTCGCTTCATTGACCTTTGAAGAAATGATCACTTTACTTTGTGAGTGTGAGTCAATTATGAACAATCGACCCATTACCTATTTATCTGAAGACCCCTCAGAATTGATTGCTTTAAATCCTAATATGTTTCTTCAAAGTTTGGTAGGCAATAATGTTGATGATTTTGATCAACTACAAAGTATCAGCATGGAAAAGAGGTGGAGATATCTACAAAATGTGAGGGAAGGACTGAAGAGTCGTTTTAACAAAGAATATCTTGGGACGTTGCGCTGTGCAAAATCAGGACGAACTGATTCTTTACAGATTGGTGACATTGTACTAGTAGGAAGTGAAAATAAAAAGCGTCTGGAGTGGCCTTTGGCTAGAGTCGTCGCTTTGTTCCCTGGACGTGATGGAGTTACTAGATTGGCAAGACTCAGGACTCAGAATGGTGAAATTCTCCGTCCTTTGCAACGGCTTTACTCTCTAGAAATAGGTGATGAAAATTTAGCTGCTACTGATGAATCTGATGAATTACCAGATTCGAAGACACCCGAGTTACCACAGGAGTTTTCAACACCTGATGTGGAAGAAATTCAAATTTCAGATCCAGATTGTGAGAAGAGTAGTTGCCCTCTGACACGAAGTGGTCGTCAAGTGAAACCTCGAAATATCCTAGACCTTTAGATTGATTTGCAAATAACGAGTATTTGCAAAGGTGGGAGAATGTTGAGAAATGGAAAGGATAGGCGAGTTTGTTGTCATCGATTGGAGACTGACTGCCATGCTGTTTGGGCGCCAAATGAAGAGTTTCTTTTTTTTTTAGTTCTGTTGACACTTGACTGTGATCTGTGAACGGTGTTTTTTCGGACTTCTGTTTTGAACACGTTATATTTTTGAGCTTTATATTAAAGTAATCTGTTTGTTTTTGATTTCTCGATTAAAAGTGTTTTTCCGAACGAGTTTCAAGTTTATATTTCCGTACTCTACAGTCATGATGCATGGCTGCAATTTTTTATAACAGTTGCGGGTGTCAGCAATGTGTGACGCCACGAAATAGGTAGGTACCAACTCGACTTCCGTGAATTCAATCATGGCTTGTGTAATTGAAATATCGTTATCTGAGAGTAATCAGGTTTTCCAGTGCAACTGTCACAATTGCAGGAGCCAAATAACATTGTATGTTTCCTCCTGGCCTAATTATAAGAAATAAATACGGAAATAAAATGGAACTGGATAATAAAAGATCCAAGTCGGACAGATTGTCAGAATAGGGGAATTCCGAGACTTGGGAACCTGACGTTAGTCTGCTGTCTCTATTAAATTTTCCAGAACAACAATGTTGTATTGATCCCGACAATACTTAGTTTTTTTACTGATCACGATCAGAAATAACTAAAAATAACGCAGTTGAAAGTCGTAAAACAACAAAAATAATGTTCTTAGAAACCATGAAACGCAAGTAAATAATGTTGAGATGTCTGCCAGTGGTCTGCCACTCATCGCCATTACTGAATTTCTTTCCATAATATTGGGATTACTTGGTGACAAAACCCCCTCCAGTAGTAACTATCCCCAGAGTAAATTTTCCCCTTGGATAGTATTTTCCCCTCCCAGCTAAAACTTAAACTCACAATAGTGACAGCAGTGGGACTTTGACGCCCATTTCTGTTACCTACCCTTGTTGAGCAGTAATTGTTGTATTAATTTAATTAGTTAATCAGTAATTTTCCCTCCCCACATTTCCAACCTACAGTACCTATTAATCAAATCAAATTGACTTATATACATATACTCGTAGGTAGGTACATTGGGTGGGCACAATCGTTTTTTGGTAGTATGTCTGAACAGATTGATTGTGCAGTGTTTGTTGCTCAGTTTGCAAGATACCCTGCGGAAACTAGTGCAAGAATTTTGCTAGAAGTCATAGAAGCTACTCTATAGTGTAGTGTGGTGCAGTTATTCTGCAGTAACACCTTGAGAATAGTATGTAGTATTCTGATCCTAGACAATGACTGTTGTTAAACTGTAAACTTAGTCTCACCTACTTAGTCAGTGGCATTTGCTCAACACACATATGTATCTTCAAAACATATTTGTTCAATAATTTTAGAAATGTAACACCCCCCCCCCCCCTCACTCTCTCTCTCCCTTAATTTGTTGATTTACGAGCATGACGTCGATATTTATGTTTAGGATATGGTGAACCCACTCCCAACTTGGCACACGTTTTGTAGGTCGTACCTAAACGTTATTATTCTACTTCGAAGGCCACCGTATGTTAAAATGGGTTATAATCAAATAGTGATTTTGTGGAGTTTGTTTATTTTCCTCGTTCGTTATTTGTGTGTCATAAAAGGTTGAAAAGCGCCGACTTCCACAGTCACCGCTTTTATTGTATCTGGAAACTTTGTCTCCCATTTGATATCGAGTAATCGGGCTCGTCAACGTGAGTACCTACCTGCGGCACAAACTCGAAATGAGAGCTATCTTGTACTTCCTACTTGTGGTGGTTTCTTGTACCGTCACCGTCCGTGTGGTGGTTTCTTGTACCTTAGAATCTATGTGCGTCGGTTATCCCGTATGTTTCGTAATCCTTTTTAAAATCGAGTATTTTCAATATAATTATAAGATAATATTGTATTTAATTTTATATATTGTGTATAAAGCATTTAACTGGACACGTAGTAATCTTGATAGCCTCTGACAATCGTATGGTTTATTTTATTATTTTCAGTACATACATATATATTAAAACTTTTGAACGAATTACCTTCGTAAACGACCAACAAAAGTTCCAGTCATGCAGCATGATCATATGAGGGAATTTTCGTCAATTACCGTACCTATATTATAACTTTTTGATTTTGAAATATGAGCACTCTGACTGTAAATAAGTGGTTAACTACCAATTTTATGGCAAACAACTTGTTCTAATCAATATTCTGTGATTAAAAAATATTTAGGATTTTTAGCTTTTCTGCAGTTTTTAACGATTTTTCAGCAAATAGCAATGAAATTTAGGTAAATTTTCAGCATAATTTTGCGCATAAATTTCTTTAAAGTTCTACCGTAAAGTATAGTTACTTTTTGACTGGTGGGTTAACTTTGTGACAGCATGGTTTTTTTGTTGGTATGTTTGAATTTCTCGCCAAGGATTTTCAGCAGAATGTATTATTGAAGTTAGATATGTGAATACAGATCATCTCCTTCTGAGATAAGAATTGGATGACCTCACCTTCATAACCTACTTTTGCTGTTTCTCCAAACTCTCGCAAACTTTGTTTTCCTGTCTCTAACTGGAACTCCTAGTTGACAAATAAGTACCTATTTTTGTTGTTTTATAATTGCCTATTTGACACAGCAATACTGCATCACACATCTTATGTTTTTCAAGTGAAATATGGAAAAAATTTGAAAATTGCAGTGTAGTGGATTTAAATATGTTTTACTTGGTGTAGGTAGACCAAGTGGGACATTTATATTCTGATTATGCGGGTTAGTCCCTGAGGTATTCCTGTAAGGAATGTGAGCGAAATCGCCAAGGTCAGCTTGCTTGGCGGGATGAACTGAGGGATAGTTCGTGTCGCAGCCGCGTGGAGCACTGGGCTCGCATAGTGGGTGCTGGGTTCGATCAGTTTGGTACTGAGCCGTTTTGTAATATTCCGGCCTAAGATTTATATCTGTAGGAGGAATATGTTGAGCTTGGTTGAGGTACTGAAAAGTATCCTTTGTTTTTTGTACGTTTGGAGTGTATTTGACACTCGGATCGGCCGGGTAGCCTTGTGTAGAATATCGTGGATATTCGGAAATCTTTGTCGAATCATAATGATTGACTTCAGAGCGGGTCTGAAAGGTATCCTCGAACTTTTGTGTAGGTGAGGCTTGATCTAACGTTTCCTTCGTGAATACGTTAGGTGAGAAGGCGATCTCGTCGCGAGGATCGAGCCTTGGCCCGTCGCTAGGAACAGCGGACTGGCCGAGCAGCGGGTAGGTAGCGCTGCGTGGGCTAAGAGGCCCGGCCGCGCCGTGTTCCGCCTCCCCTTGCATGAGGAAATAGGACGGGCGGCGCTCCATCGAAATATCCGAGTTTATTAACTCGTTTTCGATACCTCTATGTATAGAAATAGAGGGTTTAGAAGGTGGACTCGCTTGACAGAGCTTCTTTCCTTTGCTCGGATGTCAGGGTCCTACCTTGCAGTCTTGAAAAAGACTTCCTTGGACGGTAAATTAGAGCGTATGAGCTGAGTAATTTACCGGCGTGCCCACAGCGGTCGGTGACGAGCCTAGTGCTACGAAACCCGGGCGACACGTCTCGGAACGTCCCAGCGGGCGTACGATCTAATGAGAATATCAATAGATGTACCGGGTGGCGTCCTGACAGAAGAACTACGTTGGGCAATGAGCAGGATGAATAATCACTGGACTCGTAGATGCCAATGCGAGATCTGTGTGGAGAGAAGGTATGCCTTGTAGAAAGCAGTAGGAAGCCGTTCTTGAGATGAACTCGGGAGCAGAAGGTTCGTCAGCGTAGAGCGTGTAGAAATCTTCGTACTTCGAGGTGTAGTCGTCGAGAGCGGAGAGTGGAATGAATTCGGAGGGCTCCGAGCGGGGTAATTATAGGGAGGTGGCCGCCTCCCGCCGCCTCCTGATTGGTCCGCTTAATTTCGTTAATTCGACTGTGTAATCTCATTGGCTCGCACATTGTTTTCTCAGTATCTGCGAGTATGATAGCTGAGCTGGTCCTCCGGGGTGGTTTCCCCACGTCCGTCGCTGCGACGGGGTCCCCGGGGGTGGCTTACGAGCGTCCGTCGCGGAGCCGACGACCTTGAGTTTAGACGGGGACCTCGGGTGTTTTCCCTGCGTCCGTTGTTCAGACGGGGTCCCCGGGGTGGCTGCTGGACCAGAGGTGGTTGCTTGCCGCCTCTTGGTTGGTTCGCCTATTGTCTCTCGTGTAATCAGTGTTTCTGATTGGCGAGTAGGCTTGTTTGAATTGTCCTTGCTAGTTTTAGAGGACGTTTGATTTTCTGTTTGAGTTTTCTCGTTCAAGGCGACTTGGTTCGAGATACTTGTCGCATCTCTCTCGCCCAGTAAGTGTCTAGGGAGGTCGCCTTGTATGTTATTAGTTAATATTTCACTTTTGAGAGAGAATTTCGTATTTTCTCTCTGGTGAAATATTTTGTTTGACGGAGTTATAACTCGACGTCTTATAAATATTTTTGTGTTGTGTCTACCTCTTTTTGGTAGCCCTGAAAAGGGCTGTTGAAAAGAGGGGGTGGTTTTCACCACAGGCGCCCCCCCAAGACGTCGTGTTATTAACGACGACGCCGGCTGGGGAGAACTGGGAGGTCCACACGGAATTCTCCGTAGGAAACCCTCACCAGTTGGGGCGGAGGCGGAGGTGCAGGCCTCGCGTCCCGCGCCTGGGGTGCGCCCCGGCCTCGCCGGTTTCGACGAGCGCCGCGGGGCGGCCGTGGCCGGCCCGAGCTTTGCCGACGGGAGCCAAACCCGCGAGGGCTTGGCCCGCGGCCGCGGCTGGGCTGTTGCGGAGGTGCTCGTTCCGGCTCCGTCCACCCCGCTGCGCTCATCTCGTCCCACCGAGGCACGGGCACGTCGCCCGAGCTGATCCACTTTCGTGGAACCGTGGGGGGCTGGTGAGCGGGTGGAGCCCTGGGCAGCTGCGGAGCGGGTGTAGCCGGCGTCGTGTACGCTGCTGGTGTTTTCCACACCACCTCCCTCGGCGCGCTGGCGTCCGCCGGTGTTTTCTTCTCCGGCGAAGGTGGTAGCGGGCTGATTGTCGCCGGAATTTCCTCGGCCAGGAGTAACTCTTCCACTTCTTCTGTGATCATCTTCTCGGAAGGTGTTGAAGCTGCCATGGTCGAAGTTGGTATGAGCTCCTGGCGTGGGGTGTTCCATATTTATATCTCCCACTGTTCCTACCCGAGAAAAGTGGGCGTGGCCTGCTTCGAGTGCAGTCACCCACTTCTCGTCGAATTTGGTAGAGGGGACGCGCCCTCTGGCGGATTTTCGGGGAGTTTTCTCCTTATTTTCTGCCTGATTTTGGTTTCGTGACACAGCTTCGTCTGAGTTTAGAGTGTAAGCCGGTTTTATTTGTTGTTTGGGAACTTTTTTCGTGTGTTCGCCAATTTGTACTGTAACCGAAAACTTATCTCTCTTAATAACCTTGAATGGTCCCGTGTAAGGACATTGCAGGGAGGAGAGCTGTGTGGGCACTCTGATATAGACATGTGTACATGTATCCAAGTTTTTGGGCATGTTGACGGCATACTTCGTATTATTATGTTTAATATGCGTAGGCCGGAAGAAGAGAGGCTCAGAAAGGTTTGTAGACGTTACGAAAATGTCTCCTGGGAGTGGTACGTCAATTCCGTAAACTTTTTGGAACGGTGTAGTTTCCGTTGCTGGGTCTACTGCCGTACGCATGGCGAGTAGTACTTTTGGAAGGGCGTCGAGCCAATTTTCGTTTTGTGCTTTGAGAGCCTCTTTCAAAGATCTATTTCTGCGTTCTACCATTCCGTTTGTTGACGGTTTGTATGGTAACGTGTGAGTATGTTTTACTCCGAGACGTTCCATAATGGAATTAAATAGATCTGATTCGAATTGTGTGCCTTGATCACTTGTGATGTATTTAGGTACGCCTTTTGAAGCTACCCAAATATTGATAAAGGCGTTTGTGATCGTGGCTGTTTCGATGTTGTTAAGAGGGACTGCCTCTAGCCAACCCGTTGCTCTATCGACCATCATTAGAATGTAACGTTTCCCTCCTTTAGCTAAAGGTAAGGGTCCGGTAATGTCAACGTGTACATGTGAAAATTTGTTAGCCGTTTCAAATTCGGAGTAAGGGAGCTTCACGGAGCGAGTGATTTTTGCTCGTTGGCAAGTCTCGCACGCTCGGACCCAGTTGGAGACATCTGCACGGAGTCCGTGCCAAAAATATCTTTGTTTAACTTTATACACTGTAGAGTTTATACCTGGGTGTCCCAAATTGTGAATTTGGCTGATTATTTCTTGCCTTATTTCGTTTGGAATATAAGGTCTTGGGTGTCCTAGGTCTAGGTTACACCAAATTTCTCCTTGAGGGAATTCAACTCGTGTGAGTTTCAATTTGACCTCTGCGTTAGGAGGAGAACGAATTTGTGCATTTGAAATGTGCAGTAGAAGATTGCACTCTATTGCAGCCGTAATTTGCGAAATTTCGGCTATGGGTGGACCCTCGTCAGTTTGGGTTGAAATCGATTTTGTTTGAATTTCAACTGGATCGAAGGGTCTGGAGAGTGCGTCGGCGACGACGTTGTTCTCTCCGGGTATATGACGAATGTCACTTGTCATTTGAGAGATGTATGTTAGCCATCTCAATCTCATTTTAGAAAAATGTGCATTTTTCTTAAGCATCGTGCCTAGCAGAGGCTTGTGATCTGAACAAATATGAAAAGATCGGCCGTCCAAGTCATTGTGCCAGTGAATGCAAGCTTGGTAAACGGCGAACATCTCTTTGTCGAAAGATGCTTTATTCTTCCATTGTTCCGGAATTTCTTTACTGAAAAATCCCAATGGTTGGTAAGATTTCGAGCCGTGTTTGTCTGTAATTTCCTGCTCCAGTGCCGCTCCGATGTGTGTGTCGGATGCGTCGCAGACTATTCTCCACTCTGCTGTAGGGTGTGGATGAGCGATATTATGCAATGTAGCTTTAATCATTGCTTGTTCTAAGCTGTTGAAAGCTTTTTCTCTCTCTGATGTCCATTCGATAGGTGTTTTGTCATTTTTTTTGTTTGACTGAATGGAGTCATACAGAGGTTGTGCCGTGTGAGCGAATTTACTTGAGCAAGCTCGGTAGAAACCACACATACCTAGGAATCTGCGTAGACTTCGTACGTCTATTGGCCTAGGAAATTGTTCTATGGCTTCTATTTTATCTCGTTTAGGAATTATCCCTTCTTTCGAGATAGTGAAACCTAGGAAATCGACGGTAGGTTTTGAAAAAATGCATTTATCGAAACCTACACGAAGTCCGTGTTCCCCTAGCTTGTCGAAAATTTGTTTGAGGTGGTTCATGTGTTCTTTATAATTTTTAGAAGCCACCAGTATGTCATCTAGGTATACAAATGCGAAATCAAATTTTCGCATGATGCTGTCCATGTATCTTTGCCATGTTTGAGCCGCTCCGGCCAAACCCATGCTCATTTTCTTAAACTCATAAAGACCGAAAGGTGTAATAATTGCAGTTTTATGAGCGTCATCTGGGTGCATCGGAATATGGTAATATGCCGATTTTAAATCTATTGTCGAATAGATTTGTGTATCATGTAAATTTGCTTGGAAAGAGCGAATGTGAGGAGGAGGGTAGGCGTCTTTCTTCGTTTTCGCGTTCAGGAAACGGTAGTCGCCGGTGATCCTCCATGACCCGTCTTTTTTTGGCACACAGTGTAACGGGGATGCCCATTCGGAATCTGATGGTGCAATTATGCCTTCGGAGAGCATTTTGTCAAAAGTACTTTTGACTTGAGCCCGTTTTTCGCCCGCCATGGGTCTTGCACGGAAGTGTACTGGTGTTCCTTCCGTGGTTATACGGTGGTAAACCCCGTTGTTTTTCCACTTTCCTTGAAGTTTGCTCATTTTATCATTGTATTTTTCAATGATAGAGCGAATGTTTTCGTCCTCCGTGATTTGCACGTCCTCTGGTTGAGGGCTGTTGTCACAATGAGGGATAGTAGCTGCTATTTGTTCGTCAGTGAATTTTTTGTTCATGACTGCAGCTATTTTTTGATCGGCATAGCTTTTTATTTTATCTTTATAGATGTATTTGTGTTTGACCCGTATTCCGATATCCCAAGACTCGAGGAATGGTATACCGAGGATCGCTAGATCAACTTTCGTGATCATAAAATCGGTGGTCATGTCTCCGAGGCCGATGTTAATTGTCGTGTCAGCACGCCCGAGTGTGTCTATAGGGGCTCCGTTAGCTGCTGTGAGCTTAACGTTGGACTTACGAATTTTTAAGCCCAATTTTTTGGTGACATTGTGGGGCAGAATGTTCACTTCTGCTCCCGTGTCGATGAGAAATTCAGTGCCATTTAGTTTGCACTTGAAAAAAAGCCTTTTATACTCATTAGTCTGCCGGTGTATAGGCTCAGATTCACTGGCAGTTATTCGTTTTCCGAACTCTCTACGTCGGAGGTTGGAACGGTACTTTCTTGTACCGATCTCTGAGTATTTTTGTTTGAAAACCAGGTTTTTGGCTGGCTTATAGGCGCTGCCTTTTTGCTAGGTTTGGAGGCAGTGTTTGTCTTCCAAGTGCAGTGCTCTGGGTCTGCACACTTGCGGGTTTCGTTACCGAAACGTGCGTGGTTTCGACAGACATAGGCTGTCGGTTTGTGAGGCTTACTCTCTACTTGCTGGGGTTTGAACTCAGCTTTTTGTGAGAGGGCCTTTTTGAAACCAGTCTTCGTGGGTTTCGGAGTAGATTCGACTCCTCGTATGTTGAGAGAGGGGTTCTCTGTTTTGTACGCGTGTAGCGTATCAGCTAGGTCGAGCCGGGCGGTCGTGGTAGGCTGTGCTGCGACCATACCTCGGGCTTCGATAGGTAGAGTTTTGATCCACTTTTGAGTGATCAGAGCCTCTGAGAAGTACCCAACAGATTTAGAGTACATTTCGTGGTACTTGGTGCTGGGTTTTTTGGCGAGAGATGCGGGGTCCTCGAGTGCGAGGAGCCTGTCCTGTAAGGACAACCCGTATTCTCGTTGTAGGCGCTGTTTGGCCTCTTCATAAGGTGCGTGGGGTGCCGTGAGGTAAGCTGAGTCGATAGCTTCCCTCATTTCTTCCGGTACCCACTTGTATATGGCTGAGAAGCATTCGTTCTGCGTTCTCAGGTGTTTTCGCACGCAGTATTGATCGAACTCGGCGAGTGCACGATCGATATTCTTCTTTTGGAAGATTGGTCGTTGATAATCTCCCATTTCCTCCAAAAGTGTTCGAAAGCCACTTTGTGTAGAGGGTTGTTGAGTGAGATGCGGGGCGTATAGGCCCGGCGGGGGTCGCACGCCCGCAGTGGTTCCCTGAAATCCACTAGCTTCATAAGAGGGAACGAAATGCTCCGTGTTGAGCCTGTTCAAAGGCGGGGTCACCATTTGTAGTGGATTTAAATATGTTTTACTTGGTGTAGGTAGACCAAGTGGGACATTTATATTCTGATTATGCGGGTTAGTCCCTGAGGTATTCCTGTAAGGAATGTGAGCGAAATCGCCAAGGTCAGCTTGCTTGGCGGGATGAACTGAGGGATAGTTCGTGTCGCAGCCGCGTGGAGCACTGGGCTCGCATAGTGGGTGCTGGGTTCGATCAGTTTGGTACTGAGCCGTTTTGTAATATTCCGGCCTAAGATTTATATCTGTAGGAGGAATATGTTGAGCTTGGTT
Source organism: Adelphocoris suturalis (assembly GCA_030762985.1). Lineage (NCBI taxonomy): Eukaryota > Metazoa > Arthropoda > Insecta > Hemiptera > Miridae > Adelphocoris > Adelphocoris suturalis. The sequence continues at coordinate 23,795,504 of CM061049.1, forward strand.
GAGGTACTGAAAAGTATCCTTTGTTTTTTGTACGTTTGGAGTGTATTTGACACTCGGATCGGCCGGGTAGCCTTGTGTAGAATATCGTGGATATTCGGAAATCTTTGTCGAATCATAATGATTGACTTCAGAGCGGGTCTGAAAGGTATCCTCGAACTTTTGTGTAGGTGAGGCTTGATCTAACGTTTCCTTCGTGAATACGTTAGGTGAGAAGGCGATCTCGTCGCGAGGATCGAGCCTTGGCCCGTCGCTAGGAACAGCGGACTGGCCGAGCAGCGGGTAGGTAGCGCTGCGTGGGCTAAGAGGCCCGGCCGCGCCGTGTTCCGCCTCCCCTTGCATGAGGAAATAGGACGGGCGGCGCTCCATCGAAATATCCGAGTTTATTAACTCGTTTTCGATACCTCTACGTATAGAAATAGAGGGTTTAGAAGGTGGACTCGCTTGACAGAGCTTCTTTCCTTTGCTCGGATGTCAGGGTCCTACCTTGTAGTCTTGAAAAAGACTTCCTTGGACGGTAAATTAGAGCGTATGAGCTGAGTAATTTACCGGCGTGCCCACAGCGGTCGGTGACGAGCCTAGTGCTACGAAACCCGGGCGACACGTCTCGGAACGTCCCAGCGGGCGTACGATCTAATGAGAATATCAATAGATGTACCGGGTGGCGTCCTGACAGAAGAACTACGTTGGGCAATGAGCAGGATGAATAATCACTGGACTCGTAGATGCCAATGCGAGATCTGTGTGGAGAGAAGGTATGCCTTGTAGAAAGCAGTAGGAAGCCGTTCTTGAGATGAACTCGGGAGCAGAAGGTTCGTCAGCGTAGAGCGTGTAGAAATCTTCGTACTTCGAGGTGTAGTCGTCGAGAGCGGAGAGTGGAATGAATTCGGAGGGCTCCGAGCGGGGTAATTATAGGGAGGTGGCCGCCTCCCGCCGCCTCCTGATTGGTCCGCTTAATTTCGTTAATTCGACTGTGTAATCTCATTGGCTCGCACATTGTTTTCTCAGTATCTGCGAGTATGATAGCTGAGCTGGTCCTCCGGGGTGGTTTCCCCACGTCCGTCGCTGCGACGGGGTCCCCGGGGGTGGCTTACGAGCGTCCGTCGCGGAGCCGACGACCTTGAGTTTAGACGGGGACCTCGGGTGTTTTCCCTGCGTCCGTTGTTCAGACGGGGTCCCCGGGGTGGCTGCTGGACCAGAGGTGGTTGCTTGCCGCCTCTTGGTTGGTTCGCCTATTGTCTCTCGTGTAATCAGTGTTTCTGATTGGCGAGTAGGCTTGTTTGAATTGTCCTTGCTAGTTTTAGAGGACGTTTGATTTTCTGTTTGAGTTTTCTCGTTCAAGGCGACTTGGTTCGAGATACTTGTCGCATCTCTCTCGCCCAGTAAGTGTCTAGGGAGGTCGCCTTGTATGTTATTAGTTAATATTTCACTTTTGAGAGAGAATTTCGTATTTTCTCTCTGGTGAAATATTTTGTTTGACGGAGTTATAACTCGACGTCTTATAAATATTTTTGTGTTGTGTCTACCTCTTTTTGGTAGCCCTGAAAAGGGCTGTTGAAAAGAGGGGGTGGTTTTCACCACATGCAGGAATCAAATGCTAACTTGCAGGGTCACATGACAACTTCCGCGGATTTCATTGGTCCGCAGTCTGAATGTGTTGTGGGGTGAACTCACCACTTACCACCGACCCTTTTCACGGCCACCAAAATTGATATCACACATAAAACAAGGTAATTAAGACGTCGGACTACCTTACGACGAAACAAGATAACTCGCGGAAAGAAATATATAAATTACATAACCGCCGAGTCGATAAACACGTCAGAAGGTAAAAAGTACTAAGCTAAACACTCACTGCACAAGCGAGGCTAGGCAAGCCGACGATCTAACACACAAAAACTACCTTAAAACAACGACATTGAAACAATAGTCAAGGACAAAGTAAGCCAGACGCGCTCTACCGAGAAGGGGGAAAAAAGATGTTTCACCCCCGGGACACCTCGAGCGCACTCGATCGAATCGGAACAGCCAATCAGACGCAGCATCCGGCTCCCCGCAGAGTATAAATACAGCAGCTCCAGCCCCAGAATTTCATACCGATCTCTACCTCTGATCTTGAAGCTACCTTCCGACTCTTGACGAACCTCTGCCTTCCAGCCTACTGCGATTGAAACTCCATTGGGATTGATTGAGGACAAGGCTTTCAAGCCAGTAGAAAACGAGATTCACGACACGAGATTACTCCGCCTTCCAGACTACCAGAATTCAGAGTAGATCGAGCTATACACTTCGTATTGCTCTCACTCTAGTCTCGTATCAGCTGAGACGCTAAACAAGCATTCCTATACGGACGACGCGGTTTAGTTCCAGAAAGTCTTGCCACCCGGGCTCGTAGATTTATTTGCGAACCGCCCGCTGGGACAAGCCGGACGATCTCAAGAAAGCCCACAGCGGCCGATCATTCGATTTTGGCAGACCTACTATATCGAACGGGCTTCACTTGTGCGATAAGTAGTCAACCCCAGGAGGACCCTTCAAATTTATTTGAAAGCGAGTCCCTGAATTTAGTTCTTTTCAGAACTAAATAAACTCTTCCAAATGGAGTGAACACCCAGTTTTTGCCTTTTGGAGAGTATATATGAAGACGGCACGACGGAAACTCAGGTTTCGCGGTCTGCTGATCCTTCTCAGCCCAGCGCCAGACGGGCCGGCGCCGACGGACAAGGTCACCCAGTTCCCGCCAAGGGAATGGGCGTAGGTAGTTCCGACATTTGCCGGGCGCAGTGCTGCCTACGCTAACGGGTAGAATACGGTCTCATTCACCGACCAAAAGCCGCGTGATTCACACGCCGAGCCCGTGACAAATATTGTCCCATTTCCCCTTCTTGAAACACAGAAGGATCGAGCATATTCTGCGGCCCAATCGTACACATCTCCAGCGGATGTAAGCTACACAGCCCAGCAATATCAAACCCCTACAAAAAGGGTCCCTTGTGAGTTTAATTCACGAGAGGAGATACACCCGTCCTTGGTGACCGGGTACACACAAGATAGCGGTCTTTTTCAAGACTTGCCAGATCAATTCAGCCATGAACCAAAAAGTACTTCTCAGTGGTATCTTCAGACACCCGTTCGATGTATGAACGGGAGAACATGCACCTAAAGCCCGGGAATTTACATTCTCAAATCGGAGAAACTCCAAAAGATCAGCATCGCACAGACCTATTCGGAGATACATTACCCTGTGGCTCACACTCACCATATCCTTCCGAACACAAGGACATATACGAGACAACAAAGGTACTTTTTCGTACCTCTCACAAGACCTCAGGGGTCAAGTTCGTACGATCACATGTCCAACGTGGCTAGAAATATTCGACTGGGAGTACCAACTCCCAGTAAGACATACATAAATCCACTACATGTGTAATAGCCCAAACGTTGACGCGTGCGGCAAATCCACGTAGGACACAGCGTAATTAACTTTGTTTTTAGCGATATTCAGCTTCCAAACCCTCTTCATATTTTTTACGTTAATACTTACCTATTTATTTGTTTCATTTGTGGAACTCCGTATTTTTCACCAGTTTCATAGCACTAATGTTGTCCATAAATAGTTTTGTTATTGGAAATGTATAACATACGAATTGTCTTAACTTCGTTGCTTGAATGTTTAACGTTTCATAAATAAAATTTGTTCACTTCCTGAAAATGGCGAGTTTCAAGTCTCTCCTTAGGATTGAGATAAAAAATCCGTTCTTTCGCCAAAAAATCAAGTTTTCAAATGAACGGATGAATACGTTGGCCAATGGTTTGAGCACATTATTTCAAAGCTTAAATTTCAAAACAGTAGCTAAAAACTGCTAAAAATCGTTAAATTTATATTTCGTAGCAGAATTTCTGTCAAAAGAAGTATATCAACTTGAAACTAAAGCATTAAAAAATGAATTCACAAAATTACGCTGAAAAATGTAGTTACCTACTGTGGTGAAGTAACCACCAACCTTAACCAGCCCTTTTCAGGGCTACCAAAAATAAGTTCTCACGATAGAACTATATACAAAAGACGTCAGGCTACGTCCAAACGAAATAACACAAATCGTCAGAAATTTATGAGAAATGCATAATCACAGAAGAGATAACTTCGCCAAAAGCCAATGCATATCAAGCTAAACACTCACTACACACAAGAGGCTTGATAAACCGGCAAGGACGGCACGCAGAATTTGCCTTGAGACAAGAAAATCTCAATGACAATCAAGGACAAAAAAGGCTAGACGCACTCTATCAAGAAATGGCGAAACAAGAGGATTCGCCTTTCTCACAACAGAGGATTAATCAAAAATATTACGCGACAATGACCTCTAAGACGATCAAGGGCAAACCAAAACCCGACGCGCTCTATGAAGAGATGGGCAGAAGATCATGTTTCACTCTCCGCCCACCGAGCGCGACCGAGCAAATCGGATGCTGGGATGCTGCGAGCGCATCTCGGGAACTAACCGTTAGGTGGCCAAGCGGTCCAGCCAATCAGAGACAGCCTCCACATATAAATATAGGTTGACACGGCCCGGAGCCTTCATTACTATTCACGACACGGATCTGACGACTCTTCTCTCCTCAACGACGAAGTTTCTGCACGATCTGATTTCGCACTCGCCCTACAGTTGATGATTCTCCTCTCCTCGACGGAGTTTTTACACACTTCAAGGCACTTTCTCTCTCGTCACAAGTTTCCTGGTAGTTTCGAGCTCAGTACTTTTCAGTATTACTCACTACCAGCGTTCTTCAGGCAGGATACCACCTGGTTCAAAAAGATATTCTATCTTTTTGAACGCCCGCAGGGATATCCTAGTCGGGTCGCCCGGATCAAGCCAACTTATTCACTTGATCGACCGCGGGGCCCGCCGGGTGATTGAATTTCTCATACGAATCGATCAACCGCTTAAGGGAGTTCTTTTGAGGACTGGTGAGAGGACCCTTGCAGATATACAGACGTATAAATATCGCAAAGCGAGTCCCTCACGTTACGACTGCTCTTGTAAGGGCACCTCGGAGAACCCTGTCGACACGACAAGCGAGTCCCCAAACATTTCAAGTTCTTTACAGAACCAAAAAATAATGAGCGAAACTAATAAATTCGCAAACGATGGAACGCAGCCCATCTTTCCAACCCTTAGACGGGGCGGGGGATTCGGGCGAGGTCGGCAGACCGACCAGCGTGGCGGGCCAAGCGGGGGGAAGTCAAGCGACTTCCCGCCGCATTCCAAGCTTCACACGTGCGGCCGCTAGAGAGCGCTCACGTGCAGACCGTCTCGAGCCGCCAGAAGATCTCACAACCAACTCCGTGAAGGACGTTGCATACACTGAGGGTGTGATACATTCCCCTGTATTTTGTACGGGTATACACAGCCCCGTGAAACATTTTCCTACACTTTCTGAAGAGAATAATGACGATTTCCTAACTAAAACGGAAATTTCTCCGCAGCTATCTGCCGGATATGCAGCCGATACGAGTACCTTATACACTCCTAACACACACACGTCGCATATTCATAAAGGTACTTTTCAGTACCCCAATCAGTCTACTTCAAATCATTATGACAATATAAAGTTGAGACCTGAACATTCCCCAATAAGGGAATCTCATATCGAACGATCACGCGAGGCCCGGATCGAGACAAACAGATCCTACGACCCAGCTACAAACTACCAAAGTAATTTTGATCATATTAGAATGGGTAAAAGTACTTTTCCACACCTTTCGTCGGGATACGACCAAGGTTATAACCCGCATAACCAAAACATCGGTACTTTCCATGATATACCACTTGGTCTCCCGACACCAAGTCAAACATATAGAAATCCACTACACCTACTACTTATTTTACTAATATTTGCTAAAAAAAATCGATAAAAACTACAAAAAAAGGGAACATTTCAAAGTCTATTGTGAATCGCAAAATTACCAACATTACTAGTTATCAATTTCTTCGCACTGAAGTGCTCAAATTTTAGAACAAGGTATGATAATATAATACCTTTTTTACAAAAATTCGCTCACACGATCGTGCTGCATGACTGGAATTCATATGGTACCTAGTTCTTTAGAAAGACAGTATCGCATTCTTTCAGTTGAAAGTAAATTTATTGTATTATTGTGCATCAACGGGAGTTCTCACTCCCGTATAGTTTTGTGATAGGTACCTAATGATAAAGTAGGTAGGTACCTATAGTATGTAGTACCTACCCATTATCAGAATTACCTATATTAATGCAAATATATCGGCTGTTTCAGTGTGCGCTCAAAGAAGACTGCGGTGGAGAATGTAATTGTGTTGGCCGCGTATGCTCAAGTAAATATATATATACCTAATTGAAAGGATTTTTGCCGTGAACGATCAAAATAGAAGAAATAAAAAAGTTATGAAAATGTACCTAATTTGCAATTTTCTGACCAATTGAACCACAATTTTATAATTTTTGAAAGTACATTTAAAAGCTGATTAAAAAAATAAAAAATGAATGGGGACGCCCGAAGGAAGCGAAGCTTTATATCATAAAGCGTAGAATAGAATTATGAGTACTTTCATACTCATAAACAATCTCTTCTAATTGGAATTAATTTCATATAATTTTAATAATTTGCATCCTTCAATTTTTGCAAAATCAGTTTTATGGCATACAAGTTCTCACATACAATATACAGGGTGATTCCCTCGCAGATGCAAAAAAAAAAAAAATTGGGTGAAACTACATCAAAAATGGAGTAAAATGCCGCCAACTGCATATTTTTATCTCAATCCGTTCTCGAGATCTGATTTTTTAAAGGTTTTTTCAGTAAAACCGTGTGTTTTTCCTTTTAAACTCAAATTTCTCCACTTTACATCATTCAATTTTAACTTTTGACCACATTTTCGGAATTAACATTAAATTTACTATATGAATAGTGTACTTGGGTTCTCAAAAAGTACCATGCAAAGGCCCTCACATCAGCTCAAACATTGACGGTTTTGAAAAAATAATATTTCTGAAAATCTTTAAAACTTTACTACTCTTCCAAAACGAATCCTGGAAACTGGCAAATCTCATGAAAACTACTTCGTCTAATACTCTTTCCAACGGTATAATCAAGTTTACTTTTATTTTGTAATTTAGTGGAGAAAATTATGTTTTAATGTTAAAAAATGTGGGTTTTTCAATGAAATTGTTGGTTTTCTCGAAAGATGACCCTCCATGAACCTACGAATATGGGGTCGGTTTCTATATATTTTTTCACGCTGTATCGAATAGTAACATTTGTAGATCTCTCCAACTCCGTTATAACTGAGTTTTACACTTAAAATCGCAAATGTTTAGTTTGTTTGTTACGATTAAATTTATGTGTGTTATGGGGTTAAACTAGTTAATTAAATTGTAAAACTCGATTAAAACGTAGTTGAGAGATCTGCAAGAGTTTCCATTCGATCCAGCGAGAAAAAATACATAGAAACCGACCCCATACTCGTTGGTTCATGGAGGGTCATCTTTCGAGAAAACCAACGTTTTCATTGAAAACCCCACATTTTTTAACATTAAAACATAATTTTCTCCCCTAAATAACAAAATAAAAGTAAAATTGATTATACCGTTGGAAAGCATATTAGATGAAGCAGTTTTCATGAGATTTTCCAGTTTCCAGGATTCTTTTTAAAGGAGTAGGTAGTACAGTTTTAAAGATTGTCCGAAATATTATTTTTTCAAAATCGTCAATGTTTGAGCTGATGTGAGGGTCTTCGGATGGTACTTTTTAAGAACCCAAGTACACTATTCCTATAGGAAATTTAATGCTGATACCGAAAATGAGGTTGAAAGTTAAAATTAAATGAGGCAAAGTGGAGAAATCTGAGTTTAAAATTAAAAAACGGTATTCCTGAAAAAATCTTCAAAAAATCATATCTTGAGTAAGGATTGAGATAAAAATATGCGGTTGGCGGCATGTTACTTCATTTTTGATGTAGTTTAACCCAAATTTGTTTTGCATCTGCGAGGGAATCACCCTGTATAACATACAAGTTCCAAATCATTTACAAAGCTTAATTATCTGCCTGTTCATCAAGATCAGAAGTACATTCAGTAATTTCTACACCATTATTCTCATGGTTACCTCTATTATTTATAAGAATGAAACTCCGTTTGTCTGTCTGTCGTGTCTATGCACGGCTGAGTGGGGGGAGTGTACGAGTGGGGGGATCTTCTTGAGATTTTCCGAAAGGTGGAACGAGCGAATTTAAAATTGTCTAATCCCACCCGAACCATGGGCCGTAGGGCGGGAGGGGGGTCGAAGTAAGAATTAATGTGCGCTTTTTGGAATTCCCCGCTTCCTCTACCCCTCTAAACGGCCGTCGAAAATTCCGGAAAAATACCGGTTTCGGAGGTTTTCCTACGAGGAAGACGACGGCGCAATCGGATCGCGAAAAAAGTATCGGGAAATGCGTCAAAAAAATGCGAGAGTACGGACCCGTTTTCTCGAAAAGTCCGACAAAAAACTACGTTTTTTCCGATTAAAATATACCCCATAAAGGTACGTTTTTCGGAACGGTTTTCGCGGGCGAAATAAAGGTTTGATCCCGCCGAATCTGAATCCCAAATCGGATATCGAAAAAAGTGACGGGAAGTCGGTCGAATTGCGAGCGGAAGCAAGGGAAGCGTTTAACATCAGAAATTAATCGACCACGGGCCGCCGTTACACAACGTTGCTTACCTGAAAGGGACGCGATGACTCACAGGGGACTCACTACGCACTTGACTCATTTCAACGGAATTTCATACGGGTATTTCCCAACACCTATGCAGCAATACCTTGCGAGCGAAGCGAGCAACATTCCCTAATAAACTTTTCGTGGTTCCAAGTAGTTTTATAAGATTTAATTTGTTTGTAAGAATTTCCAACAGAAAAAAACTTCCTCAAGCGAGCGAAGCGAGCAGCATCCCCTACAGAAGTTAAACCTACCCTTAGGGATCTACCGTTTGCGAGCGAAGCGAGCATCATTCCCTACATGTCATACTTTGCGAGCGAAGCGAGCAACATTTCCTACATGCCACAATTTGCGAGGGAAGCGAGCAACATTCCCTACATGCCAGAGTTTGCGAGCGAAGCGAGCAACATCCCCAAATAAACTTTTTTGTGGTTCCACGTAGTTTTATAAGATTTATTTTGTTTGTAAGAATTTCCAACAGAAAAAAACGTCTGCCAAGTTGGGTGGGGAAGCGAGACTAAGCTATTAAAATGAGAATTAATATTGTGCCGTGGACGCGAGAAGGCTCTTGGAAGACGTGTTTGGGGTTCGATGACTCAGGTACAGGTTTCGGTGTTTGGGTGTTGCGAGCAGGTACACATAGGTACCTTGTGAGCGAAGCGAGAGCCATTTCAACAGAATTAACACGGACTTTATCCTACACATATACAGCAATACCTTGCGAGCGAAGCGAGCAACACCCCCTAATAAACTTTTCGTGGTTCCACGTAGTTTTATAAGATTTAATTTGTTTGTAAGAATTTCCAACAGAAAAAAACGTCTGCCAAGTTGGGTGGGCAGTATAACTTCCTCAAGCAAGCAGTATCCCAGAATAAACTTTTCGTGGTTCCACGTAGTTTTATAAGATTTAATTTGTTTGTAAGAATTTCCAACAGAAAAAAAACGTCTGCCAAGTTGGGTGGGCAGTATAACTCCTCCCCTACAGAAGTTAAACCTACCCTTAGAAATCTACCGTTTGCGAGCGAAGCGAGCAACATTCCCTACATGCCACACTTTGCGAGCGAAGCGAGCAAAATTCCCTACATGCCACATTTTGCGAGCGAAGCGAGCAATTTAATGGGGGGTCCGGGGGGCTTGCCCCCCGGCTGGACGTGGAGGCGAGCGTAGCGAGCCGGAGCGGCTAGTATTCTATGAAAGTGATGATAGGCGTCGTAGGGTAGAGAAAGAAAGACCGGGGAGGCATGGGGGAGAATCGGGATCGTTCGGGAGGGTTTGGATTATGACTGACGCTCGGGCCATGACGATTTGCACGGGGAGACTCCCCGAGCGGCGAGCGTTCGTAGCAGGTGAGGGGGGGCGTCTGTATAAAAGCTTCACTTCAATAGTTTAGGATAAATAGTAATATAATTGTCTATAATAGAGTGTAAATTATTAGTGATTATATTAAGCAACAATGCGTTTCATTTCAATGCTCCACCTACAAATTTTGTTCCGCGTATATTTGCTTCCAATTCAAATAAAATGATAATGATTCATTCAGTCCTGAAAAAAAGTTCATTAATTATGCACATTAATCTTTACATCATCTCTGGATGGTTTTTATCATACACTATTGATTGACATGAGGTTTGGCCGAAATTTCCGAGTGACACGACATGCTCCTTAAGAAAATCGGAACTTCACTGTGAACTTCACTCCTGTGGAAAACGGAAAACCTCAATACCCTTTAATTCCTTCTATTTTAAATTTACATTTTTATCATGACTTTCTTCATTTCTAATCTTTGTTGGTTCCTATAGTCTTGGATTCGCTGCACACGAGTGACTTTTCTGCGTTGGAATTTCTACCGCGCTGCAAATAGAAGACTGCAGACGAGAGATAGCTTTCAAGCGGTGCTGCTGCGTCAGCACCGTGCTGACACCGTGTCCTACATGGATTTACCACACGCGTCAATGCGTTCAGGCGTTTACGGGTTCAAAGGGCGGACCAATGAAATTTGCAGAAGTTGTCATGTGACCATGCCCGTGCGGCGACGCGACGTTGAACATAAAAGTGCAGTGTATAGAAATTATAGGAATGTTCTACATTTACAAATGTAGAATTTTGGTTTGGCAGAATCCCTGTGTCCCAGTTAGTACCAGGTAGTTTTGTAACGTCTGTTCAGGAAACGAAAGAGGTGCTCTTGTGTTCTGGTCAATTTTTGAAGCGAAGCTTTTATACGGACCCCCCCCCCCCCCCCCTCCCCTGCTAGGAACGCTCGCCGCTCGGGGAGTTTCCCCCCTTGAAAATCGTCATGGCCCGAGCGTCAGTCATAATCCGGACTGTCCCGAACCATCCCGATTCTACCCGAGGCCTCCCCGGTCTTTCTTTCTCCACTCTATGACGCCAATCATCACTTTCATAGAATATAACAATGAGAATAATGGTGTAGAAATTACTGAATGTACTTCTGATCTTGATGAACAGACAGATAATTAAGCTTTGTGAATGATTTGGAACTTGTATGTTATATATTGTATGTGAGAACTTGTATGCAATAAAACTGATTTTGCAAAAATTGAAGGATGCAAATTATTAAAATTATATGAAATTAATTCCAATTAGAAGAGATAGTTTATGAGTATTAAAATACTCATAATTCTATTCTACGCTTTATGATATAAAGCTTCACTTCCTTCGGGCGTCCCTAGACGGCCCCATTTATTTTTAAATCTAAATTTCCTCGATTTCATATTGCCTGTCATATTCCTTAATGATATGTTACTATTCTACCTATCCTCATTTACAGTAAGGTAAACTTCAACACTTTTGCGTATAATGTTAGGCATGTTGCAGTTATGTACGTAACTTTACCTAATTAGGGGAAGGGAGGCACGATTCGATCATCTAACCAAAAACAATTTCCTAGAAGAACATGTATCACTGTATTTACAGAATTTATAATGCTTCAAACACCTTTGACTCTTTCCCCATATCAGAAAAAACGAATGGAAATAGAACGGGAGAAAACGAAGTCTCAAAGAATACGGTTTTCAATGACATGAGAGTCAGGATTTATTTAGTTTATTTTGCTGCCGCTAAGCTCGCATTCTTATTTGGAATCGCGAATGGAATAGGACAAACCTGACTAAACTTTTTAAGTCCATCCACTTGATGACGGATAAGAGCTGTTACAGAGAGCAGGAACAACCAATGGGGCTCCAAACTAACAAGTTCCGCCGCAAGGAGCGCTATTGGGCTAAGGACCTAAAGAATATGGTGGTTGATATGACTTTCCCTTTGTTGATACCTTGCGTCACCTCTTTTCGTACTAAAATTCGTTCTGCACACCGTCAATATCATAATACTGCTTACTTAAAAATTACAATAATATTAATGAATAAATTATTATAATAATAAAACTCACAAACAAACAAAAAGAGGCAAACAAATAAAAAGTAAATAAATGAAAAATAAAATTAATGAATTAAGCATAGCTAATTTAGCAAATTTCCAAAGAAAAGTTGTGGATAACATTCAATTCTGATCATCAAGGCCAACCATGTCCTGAATAAAACTGAGACAAGACCGCCAATTTTGATTTGCTATTCTTTTGTTGCCTGTGTAAGGGCAATCGTGACGGAATAATTTATTAATAATATAACTAACCAAAAACAATTTCCTAGAAGAACATGTATCACTGTATTTACAGAATTTATAATGCTTCAAACACCTTTGACTCTTTCCCCATATCAGAAAAAACGAATGGAAATAGAACGGGAGAAAACGAAGTCTCAAAGAATAGTACGGTTTTCAATGACATGAGAGTCAGAGTCAGGATTTATTCAGTTTATTTTGCTGCCGCTAAGTTCGCATTCTTATTTGGAATCGCGAATGGAATAGGACAAACCTGACTAAACTTTTTAAGTCCATCCACTTGATGACGGATAAGAGCTGTTACAGAGAGCAGGAACAACCAATGGGGCTCCAAACTAACAAGTTCCGCCGCAAGGAGCGCTATTGGGCTAAGGACCTAAAGAATATGGTGGTTGATATGACTTTCCCTTTGTTGATACCTTGCGTCACCTCTTTTCGTACTAAAATTCGTTCTGCACACCGTCAATATCATAATACTGCTTACTTAAAAATTACAATAATATTAATAAATAAATTATTATAATAATAAAACTCACAAACAAACAAAAAGAGGCAAACAAATAAAAAGTAAATAAATGAAAAATAAAATTAATGAATTAAGTTAAGCAGCATAGCTAATTTAGCAAATTTCCAAAGAAAAGTTGTGGATAACATTCAATTCTGATCATCAAGGCCAACCATGTCCTGAATAAAACTGAGACAAGACCGCCAATTTTGATTTGCTATTCTTTTGTTGCCTGTGTAAGGGCAATCGTGACGGAATAATTTATTAATAATATAACTCTCATTTTTGACCAGTATTGATGATATTGATGGTGAGGGTGAATTGTTGAGCGAAAGGGGGGAACAAGATCACTAGGAAAGCCAAGTCACTACCACGTTAGGTAGGTACCTACTTAGTTCCTCACCCCCTACCACTCCTTGCGGTGGATATTTTGTGTTGCAATGAAATTTGTCACCGTATTTTAAGGGAGTTATATCATCTGGAAACACACCCTATAAATTATTAAATAAATAAATATATATAAACAACGTTAAAATCTTTATGATCCTATATTTTTGATGTATGAAAAGGATTTGTAGGGGGTCCACGCCCCCTCTCCTCCACATTTAAAATATTGAAGCCAACATTCCTTTTTTTTGTTTGAAAATTCGCTAAAAACTTGTGTCCGTCACGACTTCCCTTAAAGGCAACAAAAGAAGAGCAAATCGGTAAGGTCCTTGTTTACGTGCTGCCCTCTACCTCGAGCTTTGCATGTTCGGAGCCCAATTAGGGCAGGAACAGGTATTTGTGGGAACCACGATGCTCGGTTTGCACTCCTAGCTCAAGATGAATGGTTCTTCCGATCTTCTCAGATCCATCCATTGATGGACGCATCAACTATGTCTGCCATGGCCTTTTCTTAGACATCTTGTCATAAAGTGTGAAGATGGCAACAGTAAATTAATGTTTATTTACATTTTGTATTAAGTTATAATTTATTAAGAATCAAGTCACTAGTAGATGTACAGTGCAGCCTACTTATTTGTCATAATGTTTATAAACATGAATCTACTTAAGTTTATTTATTTGTGTTGTTATCGTTCTGTGACCTGTGGTTGAAAAGATGCTTTATACCTACTTGGACTACCTCAAAGGGATATCCGAAGGACACGGTACGTATGTTGAAGTTTTCATACTTTTACTGCACAATCGAGAAGAGGTAGAAATTGATGTAGGGTTCACATCAGTTAGATAATTTATTATAATCGTGGTACTTTCCTAACGGACACTCCTCATTCAACACTGCCTCAATAGTTGGTAAAGTCTTGACAAAGTCTTTCAAACTTTGAAAGTACTTTGCTTCTTCAAGTAGGTAAATTATTGTCGTTTATTGAACCGGAATAAGAGGACCCTGGTACGTACTTGAATGATTCATAAATGAAAGACTACACCAATTTAGGTTGACAACAGCACAATGCAATCGGGGTTCATAGGAGACAAACTTGTTAGTTTAGGTAATATTTCACTAGTTTTAGATACATAGCTTACTCTTTCTGAATGTTACGTAGGTGGTCGATATAATTTATAAATTGATGTTCTTCATTGCTCCTCCTCTCAGTCAAGAATAGAAATTATCATACCATCTTCACCTCTGACCAAAAATAACCGGTAAATACGAATTTTACGAACAAACACCTCACAAAATGTGATCCAGCTACAATACTCATCTATGTTTTACTGGAAGAATACTTTTTTTTTACTTTATAAATACTCTATTTTCAGAAAGACAGGATATACAGAGAGATGGTTTCCATAAGCGATTTTGCTCACTGAAAATTCCACAAGGCAAACCCTGAGTGTGGGTATTTCTAAGGGACAGAAACCATGGAAATATATTATTTTCTTCTTCTTACAACAGAAAGGAGAATAAACTAATCAAAACATCTATAAAAAATTAAATCAGCTTAAACGTAAAATTTCAAAACATGAACAAATTAATCAAAACGTGAATAAATCCAAGAAATTTAACAGAATTTGGCATAGAACAATATTTAAAATCAAATAAATCTTAAAACTTGAACAAGTAGCTAGCGTGTTACAAAATCAGTCTTCATTGAGTACTAATGCTCCAGTCTCCACAGGAATAGGAGTAAGATAGTTTAGTATTTATACTCCCCAAGGGGTCTGAAACCTAATTTGGTTTGGAAAAGGTTTAATTTGGTTTGGAAAAGGTTCAATTCGGTATGAAAAAAGTTTAATTTGGTTTAGAAAAGGTTTAATTTAGTTTGGAAAAAGTTTAATTTGGTCTGGAAATGCTATATCTGGAGGCCGCGCTGGTGGTGCTGTTGGTCGTATTACAGGAAAGGTTCCATACTAGAGCCCTGGAACTTGGTTCACAACCTCTTGGGGTCTCGAGCAACTCAGATCAGCTGTGTGAGCGATTAAGGTAACTTGTCAACTGCACATCCTAGACTCTTTATGGAACACAAGCCTTTTGGGGAGAACTGAAAGTAATTGCGAAGATTTCAGATCAGTTGGGTCTCCTTTTCGTTATATTCTTGCTCTTAAGAATCAATGTAAGAAATATCTGGTGTCTCCCCACCCTATACGCATTTCAATAGTTCCTGTCAACCTGTCAACGAGTCTGACGACTTATTATGACGTTTGTGCAGAGCGCGAAGTCTTTGGATTCTTTGTATTGGTCGCTGACTTCTTGAGGTTTCAGCATCATTATTAGTTAGCAGGCAATACGCTTTTTATACAGTGGCATGTCAACGTCGTCTGCTCTTATTTTTTTGTTTTAGAATACAGAATACCATTAAATGCATAGATGCAGAGATGTTTTTTTATTTGTTAGTTAAGTTTTTTCTTCTTCCTATTCAGGATCATGAAATGGGAAGTACTCGTAGTTAACCTGTTTTACAACTAGGTAAGTACTTGAACAAATTCTTTTCGGTTTTCAGAGTGAACCGATTGATGGAATAACAAAATGGACATGAACGGTTCATCTTCATTTGCCGCCAATGTTGGCGGAAGGAGAATCTTCGATGTAAACTATCTTATTCACCAAGTGAAAAAGGTTTCTAAACATGGAAGTAACAATTGTGGTTGGATGGAAGTGGATCTTGTACGAGAGGTGCAGAACGGATTGAGGTCTTCATTTGAGTTCAAATGCAGGTAACATTCCAAGTCTTGTTCCATTGAATTCTTTATCTGTAGTAAGTTGGATAGGATAGAAAGATGAGAAAAGCCGAGAGGCTTCTTACGATTGCACTTTTTCCCAATGAATGACCATTTTTGTTCCCTCTGCCATATTGAGAGACTTTTTTTAAAGTTTTATGAAGAGTCTTCTTTTTTATATGTATATAGGTATATACTTATATATGTATGAGTCATTTCAGATTAAAACTCTCCTCAGGATTGAGATTTAAAAAACCCCGTTTTTGCGCCAAAATTTCAAGCTTTCCAAATGAAAGGATAAGTTCATTGGCCAGCACTTTTTTGAGCACTTTAAATTCCTCAAATTTCAAAAGATGTGCCCAAAAAATCACTAAAAACGGCTAAACATCGTTACATATATATTTTTAGCAGAATTTTAGTGAAAAGAAGAACTAGATCATGAAAAAAAAAAGTATGCACTAGGTACCTAAAAATGTAGGTACCACATAAATTTCAATAATATTTACTTACAAATAGATTAAAAAAGTACCTAACTAAACCACTCGTAAACGAGTTCCACTATCTGCTTTACAAGCAGATACCATGTTACATGGATATGTCTTTGATTGGGGATTTCATAACGGTTGTCCTCGAGAGTTGTAAACAAATCCTTTAACTTTAAACAAATCCCTGGGCCGCATCCCGACTAATTCCAAGAAAACAACGGTTTACTTATAGAATAATGTTGAAAATAACTGTGACTCATTAACTACAATGAGTTGTTGTTAACAGTCGACTGTTGTCAAGAGATGAAAATGTTTCCTATGGAGTGGAGTAAATGATGCTATTGCTTTACGTTAAGAATATTGTAACCGGCTTATTAAAATTGTTTTTAGTCCAATCAACTTAGTTTAGGAATGTAGCCAGGTACGTAAGGAGGGGGAAATTGGTAGCTTGAGATGTGAACGTTTATCACTAAATCAAGCGCTTTCCAACGAGTGGCGAACGATTTCTGTGCGATGAAAACTGCGGAAGTTCCATTCCCCTAGCAACGGCTGGGTTGTACGTGAAAAACACTGAAATTGTGACACAAATTTTGCGTCACGGAAATTTTTGGTTGACCCCCCAGAGCAAAGACATATCGATGTCAAAAAAACGCAAAAAGCCGTAAAAATCCGAAGTCCGATTTGAATTTCAGAATATTATTTAGAATGAGTTTAATTGCCATAAAATTGGTTGTGCTCAAATTTCAAAACACAATGTAATAGGTACGATGTTTAACGGAAATTCACTCTTACGGTCATGCTGCATGACTGGAATTTGAATTACCTATTATTTTCTATTAGAAATAACCTTTTTTTTTGTGTATCCAGGGAGTGCCATATGGTGTTTGAATTGAAAACGGATGAAAATCTACAGAAAGACTTCAATTTGGAAATGATATCTGCTGCTACTCAAGCTAACGTTGAGTTTGCCTCGTTAGACGCCATTTTGAAGGCTGGAGAGATCCCTTTCTTACCCAACTCTGCCTATGGGACTGTTAAATCCACCACTACCGGCTCCAGTAAGTTTACTGACTTATAATAATTGATGAGTCAACAAAAGCGAGATTTCACGCTTTTAGTTCATGAAAGTTTAATAACAAAACCCTTGGAATAGCAATAGTTCATTATCTGCGTAGAAAGATTGGTGAAACTATGTTGTTAGTCCTGAAAAATAAATTAATTGGAAAATAGTACCTAACACTTTTGACACAGATATGTCTTTTGGCTGGGGGTCATGACAACATAAGCGTGATCACAAAATGTAATGGGTAACTAGGTTGTTACTTACTAATCACTCTACTCTATCCAGAAAATGAGGAAGTCACTATTTCTTAGCAATTAACGAAACAACAACAAAACAATTCGAATTTCTAATTTGTTAATTTTAATTTAAGAAACGCGTGGTTACATTTTATATTTCAGTACTCATCGACCTTTGTTATCTACAACTATCTAATTAATTACATTGTATTATATTGTCAATAAATAATTGCCAAAAGACATATCCTATGCATGAGATTTTTCCGTGCAAGCGGTAAAAATTTTCATTAAAGCTCTCTCTTTCTCTACATTTATCCGTTGATCACAATAATTATAATTTTGCGTTGACCGGGAATCGAGCAGGCGACCTCCTGGTCACCAGACACGTGCCTTAGCCAATTGAGCCTTGACGCCAGATGATCAACAGTGAATATAATTGTTTCATACAGTTGTCCGATGCTCGCAGCTTTTGATCACCCATTCCTAATGAAACGATGTAATATAGTAGAACGGGCAAATAAAGGTATGTGTTGTTGTGTTGTTTATACTCGCCTGCTCGATTCCCGGTCAACGCACATTTTTTTTATTTTTACTAGCTAAAAAAAACAGGCATGATATCATTTGATCCCAGTTTACTTTTTTTTAACACAGAATCCGTTTAGACCCACCCGGGTTTGCACCCGCAAAGGGTAAAGTCACGGTAACTTCATATTTCGCGTACAAAAGTTGTGCATACCCTACCTTACGATCTCTCACTTAATTGGCAATCAAGTTCAACTGTTTTGAACTCGTCGGAAATCAAGTTAGAGAATTTCTGGTACTGACTGACCTGTGTGTGTTATGGTGAAAACTCACTTTCGTATGCCAACTTCCGTTTTTCGTTCCTTCCGGGCTTGTTTTGTGAGTTTGAGGGGATTGTTGGTCAGAGAGCGACAGAGATTTTTATAGCAACAATATACAAGAATCGAAATAAAAAATAATTCACGAAGTACCTAACTACGTGCCAACAAGCATTTTGTTTTGGTAGCTATGTATGAAGCCTAGACGTACTCAAAATCAGCCCCACTATTGGAAGGATCATTATTATACCATGTTTGTCTGGAGATGCTTTATTTGTTCTTTATGAAGGCCCTCTCAGATTTTAAAGAAATGTTCTCCGGTTTAAATCGTTTGGTCATATATTATATCTTATTAATTGACAACATACTGTACATTCACCACAATGAACTTGTTCGATTTGTACCACACTGCCTTAGATTCGATAGAAACGTCGTTGATATTGATCTTGTATAATACATTTGTTACAGATACATCTTGTGTTGGTGACTGTGGTATCATGAAAGACTCACACCTTCAAGCTCATGTAAGTTATAATTAAGGTTACTGAGGGAGGAGGTAAATTGCAGATATTTGGGTCCCTCATTGGGCATTATAGTGTTACCTAATGTTATCTAACCCAATTGAATTAGGGAGTATTGGTGTGTATTGGTTGGTACACATCTGAATGAGCCAGCTTTTGAATTCGATGAGGGCAGGTTATATGGCTCATTCGTTATCGTGTGCATTTTTCCACTGCTGCTTTATTTGCAAGTTAATTGATTTGTTAGGAACTAAGGCTTTTCAGAGATGTAATAAAAATCCAATAATAATTTCTATTTAGTTTATAAGAATTGAATTAAAAATATCATAAATTAAGAACAAAAAGACTTTTTTTTTCGATGTAAAGTTTGAAAAACTGTAACTGTTCAAATAGAGAAACGTTGTGAACGTAAATTGAGTGCCATAATGTAACTGTTCAACTGTTTTTTTTTTAAATCATCGATCATTGCAACTCTACACTCCTTGTTCCTCAGCGTTATCATGTAGATATGTTTACCTTTGTGATGTTCTATCATGGTTTTGATTATTGGTCCTCTTTCAGGGTTATCCAGCTCATGATGGCGATCCTAATTCTGTGTTAACTTACGATTCAACTGAAGAACATGACAGTAGTGAACCAACAGAATTGATGGACATCACGCATTCCAAAAACCTGGAATCTAAAAAAGATGGAAATGGAACACATTCGTGTGGTTGTAAGTATTTCGTGGGAAATAAATTATTTGTGGGTCTTCAAATTCACAGCATTAGTGAATTTTCGTAGACAATGAAGCTATTGCAACGTCTCCAATACGATATGACTCTCATTAAGATTGAAATGAAAGTTCAGTCCTTGCACCAAAATATCAAGCTTTTCTAATGAAAGGATGAGTCCGTTGACCAGCACTTTTGAACTCATTAAATTCCTCGATCCAAATTTCGTTTGCAAAAGTCTGAAATAGTTTCATTATTTGGTTGTTAAAATGGAAGGGGGTGTCGACATGTGAGAGGTGGTGGTCAAAGTGAGGATTTTACTGTCCCGAAGCTTCAGTGTCCTAATTCATTCTGAAACTCCATTAGGGAAACTTTGTTACTGCAAACAGGGTTTAAACGAGTTATTGGTAGGTGAAAAATGCCAAGTCCTTGAGATTAATTTTAATTGACTTTAGTTGAACTTCGTTTAATAATTTGCTGGTGAAAGTAGGCCTATTTCATTAGCTTTACATCATTGATAAATCTTTTCTATTTGCGTGGTATTCAACATTTTAATAGAAATCAAAAGGTACTTTTTCAATTTTTATTGTAATACTGAGATCTTTTGGTGAGCATTAGAAAAGTATAATCTAGGTTAAAGTATGCTGAGGTTCTTTGTCTCTGGAATATAACTGTTTGTGTGGTTTTGGTCGATGAGTTTTCATTTAGGAGGACGTTTTACTAAATTCCGTCAGCATCTTCAGGGTTACACCAATAAACAAGAACAAATTACAGTGAATAAGTATGACTTAGTTAGGAATCATGACAGTAGTTTTGAAATGTATGAAGTAATAGGAACATTTTATTTATAGAGTCTTAGGAATTTAATGTGTTAATAAAACGAAAAGACATCTTAGTAGTTATGATTTTTTTTCAAGAATTTTTTGTAATAAATATAATTGGTATTATAGGATTTCTCTTTCTACATTATGTAATAGTTTTCCCTTGGGCACCTTTATCTGCGGTGAAGCAGATGCTAAAATGATGACTCCTGAACGGGATTTTTAGATAAAAAAACACCAATGACGGGATCCAAAGTAACCTTTTAATGAATATAAGGCTGGAGGGGGTACATAATGGTGGGAGAGCAATTAACTTGTACGGCAGGCGGAAATAGACTCAATGAATTTTCCTTCATCGTCCGCAGGACAGGAAGGGGCTAATGAGTAATGCAGTGTTTACAGTATGAAAAGTTCTTAAACAATTTGCAATTTCAACTTCACAATTTCTCTGCACCTTCGGGAGCTCAAATCGTATATTATTGCGGGATGATCGGGAAAATAGGAATTATCAGGGTTCCGTCATGAAATATGTAAAAGGCGGGATCAAAACATTGGGCGACATTAGCGTTCTGTCGGAAGTTTGGGAAGACACCACACCAACTCCATCTCAAGCCCTGGTGGGAGAATACAAATTTGGTTAGGGCCAAACAACTCCCATAGGATATTCTCAATTTTGAAACTCAACAACGTAGATGTTGGATGTTGATTTTCCAATATATTTTTATTTCAGGTACTTCCAACAACAAAAGAGTTAAGAGTCGTAATGCTTATTCAGTGCGTTGTCTCTTCTGTGGGAAAGTCATTTTGCATCGCAGTCTACTCATACATTTCATCCGGAAACACAAAGACAAGGAGGAGGTGAAGAAGATTCTAAATCTACAGAAAAACAACCCTTGGCGCACCATGCTTCTGAGAAACTTGAAACGTAAGTGCATTGAAACTTTCAATGGACCATCATGGAAAAAGCAGGATCCCAACTATCTGCCTTGTGTGAACTGCAAGAATTTGTATCGGTATGAAAAACTTCACAAACATTACGTCTCTTGTTCAAGTGCAAAAAATGAAAATGTTGGGAAAATGTCCACACTATTAAAGATAAGCTATGACCGAGAATCTGAACAAATAGTGAACTTTAAAATTAATATATTGCTAGGGATTAGGGCTGAGTTAGTTCGCGATTTCATTATTGGCGATCCAATCCTTACAGAGTATGGAATTCACAGTATGAACCAAGAACAGAAAAAAGGAAACTTGGCCAAATTTAGTAGTGTTAGAAGCAGCCTGTACATGGTTGTTGCCGTGTTTTTTATAATGCAACAAAAACATTCTAACTTAACCAGTATATTAGATATGTTTGATCCGAAATTGTGGGGGGCGTTTATTGAAGCTATTCACGAGTACACGAAAGTCCAAACAACTCTCCGCAAACTGAGACAACAATTTTACAATATTTCACGATTTGCTGCGATTCAATGCAGGCGCCTTGAAGTGAATGCGGATCTTCTGAACAAGTGGATACCGTTATTCAAAAACAATCATATTCAAGTTATACGGCATAGTCAAAGATGGAAAAATCTCAGTTGGTTTATAGTCACTAAAAAGTTGGCCACTTTGTTTAAATTTGCTCATGACGAACTGCGGTGCTCTTTGGATTTACTAAAAACTAAAGGTTTTGATTCTGAAGCGTTTGAAACCCTTAACTACGCAGCAATGTTGAAAATAATGTCTTATAACAGAAACAGGGTGATAGATCTAGAAAAGATATTAATATCAGATTTTGACAAGCGTCAGCCAGTAACTCGGGACACCGATGTTTGGAAGTGTCTGGATGAATCTGAAAAGTTCTCTGCAGAAAGGTGTAAGTATTTTGAAATTCGCAGCAAATTTGGCCGGTCGATCCCAATTCTTTTGGATGGTACCGTGGTTGAAGCTATTGAAATCATTATATATCTGCGAGAGAAAAGTGGTGTGTCTCGTGAGAACCCCTTTGTTTTTGGAGAGCATGAATCCTCATTTTTCAAAATTAATTCAGCCATCAACAAGTTAGCGACTAAGTGTGGTGTAGAAAATAGCTGTACTGCATCAGTCATTACATCAGCTGATTTAAAGAAGTATGTTGCGTGTATGTCTCATGCACTTTCCATGAATAATAGCGATGTAGCTATTCTAAGAAATGCTCTAGGGAGTCCTGGAAACAGTGCTTCGTGCAATACAAACGCTACTGATTATGCATCAACATCGGATGATGTGATGCTTCGTTTAGCTAAATTATTTCGACTTCTTGTTGCACTGAACGAAGAAAGCATAGACGATTTCAAAGGGATGAATATAGATGATATAGATGTGAACGTTGACATAGGAAGCTCGGATACATTGAGCAAACCTTATGTTAATGAACCTATTCCTGCTTCATCAACTTCCGTTTCTTTCCATACAGCTCCATTCGAGAAGGAGGCTCCCCTAGAGGCTGTGGCAAGGACCACTCATGATTCAACGCCTGTGGTACCCAGAACTGCAACAACACAAACTGTTTCGACGTCACCAGCTACTTCAGTGTCCCAGAATATACCGTTCAGGAGCAACTTGCTGTCATCAGTTAGTGAACATGGACACCCAACACATTCGACGTCAGCTACAATACCAACGGAACATAGAGTACCAACTGTAGATGAGGTTTACAATCAGCCGACAAATGATTTTGTGTCTGTGCCATATCCGTTTTCCACTCATAGAACAATAACTAGTAATCCTTCACTGCACACATTTGATTCAGCCTTGAGTTACAATTCACAAAAACAGCATTATCCTCCAAATGGTAGAGAAAATCCTAATCAAATGCACCACCCAGCTCTCATTTCAACTATGCCTTACGCCGCAGCTGTGAATGAATCGCCATATTATTCCCCAGCGCAGTGTGACAACGAAGCTCAACGAAATTGCATGGATTTTTTTGGATTTCAATCAGGCATGCAAAATAGGTGGCCAGTTCAAAGTTTTTCGTCCGATCTTTCGATGCCATCCAAGGCTCACGCAAGTTCTCACAAACGTATATCAGCATTGGACGATTTGCCCACAACTCATCACTTTTCTTTGCACAAACCAATCATCGAACCACGAAAACAATCACGGAGTAAGTCGCCATCATCAAAAATAAAAAGAAACACTTGGACGCCTGAAGAAAGGCAGTGTCTTTTGGAATTTTTCGGTCCAGACATTTTCTTAGATCAAAAACTACCGTCATATTACACGTGTGAAAAAGCTATAGAGAAATACAATTGTCTCCACTTGCGAACAAAAGCTCAAGTCAAGGCTTTCATTAACAATGAGCAGAGGAAATGGAAGAAGCGACTTGGATTGAACGTACAGGATTCAACTCTTTGTAAGGATTTGAACCACACAGTACAGGAACCACAAAGTTCCACAGCCATGAATCTTCACGCTTAAATCGTTATAAATCCATTGTAAATTTGAGATTGGGTTCATCGTACATGTGAGGAGAGTATGAAAGAGTATGTATGATAGAGTATTCCTAGGTAGTTAGATATGAAATTATACAGTAGTGCTAAACAAAACGTGATAAGGAATTTTCCCAGTTATTGATTCATTCCATACTACTTGGGCTACAGGTGCCATTTTACTGTAATTTTGCGTGGCTTGTTAATTGATACGAAGTGTTGATTAACTCTTACACGAGAGAGTTGACAAGTGACTCAAACAGCTCTCTATAATATTAATGTACTGTTTAGCAGCCATTTACCAGGGCCATCAAATAGATTAAGAAGGTATTGTGATTAATTTTTGAGCAGTCAAATCATCACATTCTTTCAAATTGAGAATAACGTGCGCACTGAATGCAAACTGCGGCTGTTTGACCATAGTTTGACCTAACTCACTAGGTTATCATTTTTAATTTAACTGATTCGACTCCAGTTTGACACTGCTGATAAAAAGGTCCCTGCTGGTATTTTTGACATTCTGGGAGCTGAATATCGGGCTCAATCCTTCGTTGTTCTTACTCATCAGTCCTTTACATGTGCCATTTTAATACCAGCACATACCTAGACTGAAATGAAATTAACCTCAGAGCTGACAGGATGGTACGAATTTCGTATAGATTCTAAAGGTATCTGTTCATGATTGTACAAAAAAAAAAACAGAATCAAAAAGCTTTTCGATTGTAATTTAGTCAAAAACAGACAGGCACATGACAATTTACTATATTAGAACAGAATTATTGAGCAATATAATTCATGATGTACGTATCTCATCAATCGTCGATGTTTTGAACATGTAGTATCTATTTGCTACTAATGATACATTCCAATAATTTTGTATCAGTATGGTTGTTCTAATCATCTATTGAATGTAGCCCAATAGTAAAAAAATTAAATTTGATGTTAGCTATAAGTGAAGACTACTAGTTAGGTACTTAAAGTATGTATGTACTTAAAGTTAGTGTCGATTTCTAGATTTTGTTACTTATATGTCTTAATTGTTTTTTTACATTTTTAAGTACGTTGGTACTTACCAATAGCGATTACCAGTGATAAATATTTATATAAGTTTATGCTTCCATGTGAACTTGAATCTACTAACATTTGATCCTATAAGTATATGAAAGCTCTAAAACCATGCAATTTGTATGTTTTAAGTCCACTATGGCGGCCAACAAAAGGCTGATCATGTTTTTTTTGTGCGCACCTTTCGCATAAAAAAAATAAACTTAAAAAGAAAAAAGTGATGTTATCTTAAAGCTGGCGTGTCTGTCACTCCGAATTGTTTTTTTAGTTATATTAACTAAAAAGGATGAAATAATGAAATAAGCTTTTATTTTAGCTATGTAGGTATCTCCTAAAACAAGAAAGAAAACAAAAAATCCATGCATCTATGTTGTCCTTTAGAACCTTGTTACGCAAATTTTAATGATTGTTCAAAGCAAACGATGAAAACGATTGGTTAGGTTCTTAAATCATCACAAAATTAATTAGAACCTACATTTTTATGAACATTTATTGCAGCAAGGTTTTAAGAATCAATTATTTTTATCATAGTCACCAATGTAGGTACTGCATAAATTATTGGGTGATTTTGATTTTTCATATTACAACCTACAAGGCTTCAATTTTCTTGTTTTTAAGAGGTTCCTATATATATTTTTTTTCAAGATTTGATTGTACCATCAAATAAGCTATTCTGTAAGCACATTGTTTGCAGTTGTTGCTTTTAATTATAGAATTCAAGTTCTCCTTGTGTTAGTCCAGAGGCCATTTACTAACTTTCCTTTGGCCCATCCGGTTTGTTGGAAAAGTAAATCAAAATTTTATGGGAGTACTCTTTGATGTTTTCTTGAGTTCTCAATCGAAAAAGTTAGGTATATTTGTTTATTACAACTCCATTTCTGCTTCAATAATTAATCTCAACTCTGTGTGTTTCAATATAAAATTAATCAAGTAAGTGTGGAACCTACTTTTGAAGGAAACCAACTCAACTCTGACAGTTTTGTAAGATGTAAAGAAGTTATGTAATCTAGAAAATGAACAAATTTGATTTTTTTCGAACATCACATAAAGTAGTTATTGATCCGTGTCTATGGAAATTATCAAAATATTTGATACTTAACTGAGTTATTTTTCTTCAAACAACAAGATGGAGTAGTTTGTGATCAAAATGTTAATTTCCTCCCAGATATTCCTGATTTGGACTGGCCACATCACGATTGGGGGTAATACTTCAAAACTCTAATTTCAAAATATTTTCCATTATCATGACAGTATAAATGACTCTGAACTTACTTTTTTTTATTGCATACAGATTATTCTTGTAACACGGACCGTAGGTTTTCTCAAAATATCAACGATTGGTAAACTATACCGCTAGTGCATAATATATTTATATTTTTTTCTTATTAATAAATTGATTTGTCTTGTGTTATTATCCTACCACTTCCATTCTCAATTAATGGGTACTGTTAGCTGACTAGAAAAAGTGTATTTGACCTGAGAACAACTTTTCAGAAAAACAACGCTTTCAAAAACTATAACTAAATATTGGAAGAACGTGGAATACGATCCGTTTCAAATGTCAGCTTCTTCATAGGTTGAATAGCAAAAAACTTGGCTCCGGATCACTCAGCTGATCTGGGGGGCCTAGACTTCATGATTCGTTTCTAGACGCCACAAGGGTTCTCCATTTCATTTTTTAGCTTCATAGGTCAAGACAGAAATGAGCTCCAAAGCTCACCCTGCTTCAGAACTTGGTCCCAGATCTCACTCAGCTGATTTGGGCCACAAGGGCCCTCCATTCCAAATTTAAGCTTCATATGAAGAATAGCAAAGAACTTAACTCTTGATTTCACTAAGCTAATCTGGGGGGGGGGGGGGGGGGGGGGGGGGGCTTTAGACAACTTCAACAGTTTTCATCCGATTTTGATTCAATTTTTAGGGAATCTGCAAGTTAGACTGTAGATAGACCCCTATTAAATTCATTACTTACAAATCAATACTTCACTAGGTACATGCGCCAAAGTATATTCCATTAGGCATCATTTTCACATTCTAGTCGTCCGATCTGGCTAAAATTTGACGGGTAGTTTGGAAAAACCGAGTTGATCATCTCATATCAATTTTATCACGATCGTATCATTAGTAGCTGGTGAATGTGAAATCCTTGCAACACGCACAACTTCCACAGTTTCAATTCGATTTTGACGGAATTTTTTGGGAATGTGCGGGTTCAGCTAAGGCTAGCACCCTAGTTTCATCTTTCAGGAATTGATAATTTTGACCTACATGCTCCTACATAAAATCCAACAAAGGTTATTTTCTCATGGACTCTGGCTGATCTCTCAAATTGGAATAGTAATTTAGCATATGTAGGTAATGACGATGTGATTACTCCATCTGAGTTTCATCGCGATCTTAGCATGCTGCGCATGTGCGAACTTAAAATCTTTTTAACAAGCATGACTTATACAGTTTTCAGCTGATTTTTATCATAATTTCGTAATTTTTCGGTTGAATGGTTCATATTTGAAGATTATTTACAATTTCACTGATCCATTCATTCATGTCACGGATACGAGGAAGCTATGCGCCATACTTACCAACCTTGGCAGACGATTAAAAAAAAAAAAAAAATATATATATATATGTATTAAAAACGTCTGCCAAGGTGGGTGGGCAGTAAAGCTTCCTCATATATTGTAACATGGACGTAGGTATAGAATTATTCAAAATGATTGATAAATCGACGTTAAAAGAAATTGATTTTTGCGCATGCGCACAGACAAGGCGCTACTAATCGGCACTAAACTAAAATCGGTACTAACTAAACGGCAATGAAATTTATAGGGGAAGGTCCAGAAGCTAAACCGCACATTCCTTGAAACATTCTTAAAAATCGGTCCATCAGTCTAGGAGTTTTTTGTGTGTCTATCAATTTTAGTTTTGCGCATGCGCTATAGTTATTACTCAACCAATCGCTATATATTTCATAGGGAATTTTTCTGGAACTTTATAATCATCTACTCTCGCAGTTGGCAATGAAATCTCCCGGTCAGACTATAGGCTATGTTTTATTAGTTTTCCCCCACTCCTTTCGACCTTAAAATTGCGTTTTTTACCTACATTTTGACGTTTGTCGGGCGCTTTTTTTCGTTCTTTTCGACTTCCCCGCTTCCCCTACCCCTCTAAACGGCCGTCGAAAGTTCCGGAAAAATACTGGTTTCGGGTTTCGTAGGTTTTTGTACGAGGAAGACAACGGCGCGATCGGATTGCGAAAAAAGTATCGGGAAATGCGTCAAAAAAATTAAAGAGTACGGACCCGTTTTCTCGGAAATTCCGATGAAAAACAGTTTTTTTTTTCATAAAGAGACGTTATTCGGGACGGTGTTTGCGGGCGAAATACAGTTTTGTTTCCGCCGAATCTGAATCCGAAATCGGATATCGAAAACAGTGACGGGAAGTTGGACAAAATGCGAGGGGAAGGGAGGTAATGAGAAGTTAATTGAGTCATATCAGGAATTTGCGAGCAGGCCCTTTTTACCTGAAGGGGAACCTCTTGAAAGAAGGAACCTTTCCATTGGAAAGAAATTTCAACAGAATAATAGACGGGGTTTTTCCTACACATATACAGCCATACCGAACGAGCGAAGCGAGCAGCATCCCCTACTCATGTTAAACCTACCCTTAGGGATCTACCGTTTGCGAGCGAAGCGAGCAACATCCCCTACCTGCTTCAATTCTAATACCATGAGGGGGTAAAAGACCATTGCATGTATACAGCCACACCTTTAATTATCAATTAATTAATATATTAATAAATAAATGAATAACTTTATGGGGGGCTTGCCCCCCTGGCTGGACGTGGAGGCGAGCGAAGCGAGCTCGAGCGGCCTGTTATAAGAATGAAACTCTGACTGTGAGTCTGTGTCGCTTTCACGGCCAAACGTACGAAGGAATCCGAACGGGTTTTTTTTTAAATCGTGACCGGAAATCTCCCGGTCAGACTATAGGCTATGTTTTATTCGTTTTCCCCCACTCTTTCGAACTTGAAATTCCGCTATTTACTTAAATTTTGACGTTTGTCGGGCGCCTTTTCCCGTTCTTTTCGACTTCCCCCACCCCTCTAAACGGCCGTCGAAAATCCCGAAAAATACCGGTTTCGTAGGTCTTTGTATATTGGCGTGGTATAACAGTGTCCGCAAAATTCAGTTCGTTGACTCTATTGTCGAAAATTAGGTGTCTGATGATGCAAATTTTCACTGATAGCTGGTAAAGATGTGGGAGATCCGCAAACCAGAAATGTACCAGATAAGAGTCATTCCATTCCATTGCAAAGCATAGCTACTAGTATCGTCACAGCTATATCATTCGCCCTTTGTCCTGGAAAGTACCAATACATGTTAGTTTTAAAAAGGGAACTGGATTTTAAATATTGATTCAGTCAAGATAAAAAGAAAAGAAAAAAAGTTCCTGCCATGCAGCATGATCGTATTAGCGAATTTTCGTAGATTATCCTATTATTTTTGTTAGTATTTTTAAATTTGAGCAGTTTGAGCGCAAAGAAATAGTTACCAATTTTATGGCAACGAAATTAATAAATTCTAAATTATTTTCTGCGATTCAAAAAGATTTGAAAATGTTTAACTTTTTTAGGAAGTTTTATCAATTTTTCAGCAAATGTTATTGAAATTTATGAAAACTTTTCTACATAATTTTTTGCCTTAATATTATAGTTTTCGGTTTCGTAGTTGAAAATCTTTTTTTGACTAAATATTGCTAAACATAGGTATGTATTTAACGATGAAAGGGAAGAAAAAAGTTCCATCCATGATCGAATTAGCGAATTTTTGTAGATTATCCTATTATTTTTGTTAGTCTTTTTACATTTAAACTGTTTGTGCGCAAAGAAATAGTTGATTACCAATTTCATTGCCACAAAATTAATTCTAAATTAATTTTTGCGCTTAAAAACGATTTGAAAATTGTTAGCTCTTTTAGGAAGTTTTATCAATTTTTCAGCAAATGTTAATGAAATTTATGTAAATTTGTCTACTGTTTGCTTTAATGTTATATTTTTCTAGTTCGTTGTTGATAATCTTTTTTTGACTAAATCTTGTTAGAAATATATATTTAACGGTTTTACCCGTTTGTAGCCAGTTTCAGTGATTTTTGTCGTACATTTTTTTTTGAAATTTGACCAATTTAATGTGCTCAAAAAGTGTCAACCAACGAAATCATCCTTTCGTTAGGAAAGCTTGATTTTTTGGAGCAAGAACGGAATTTTTATCTCAATCCTAAGGAGAGTTATCGTCTGGAATGACACACACATAAACACTCGCAATCTCCAGCACGAATATGCATTAGTGAGGAAGCGAAATACAATAAATACCTTAAAAGGACCAGACTTGTCTAACTAATAATCCAGAATTCTCAATTTTCAAGTTTCCATTGCCATACAAATGGCAGAGAAGGCAAGTAGGTACCCACCTAAGGGGGTCACTTACCCTCCGTCACCCCTGTAAATTGCAGCTCGTTCATTTACTGGAAGCCTCTCCTGCTACGTATTCAACTCCCGTACACCTCTATTTTCCCTTGAAACGATCCTCGTTGTTTTAACAAACAGATGGTGCTGAATATTCACGCCGACTTCTGGCCGCGACGAAAAAAAGCTATATTTTATTTCCTTGTATTTTCCCCCTCCTTAGAAGATAATTTCCCCCCTCCCCACACCCCTTTTTCTTTTAATCTAGGGTACAGTTTGTTACCCATTCCTTTATAGCGTTTTAATTCGGGCGTGTACCTCCCAAAACCGTTTCTTAGTTGTAGGCTTTATATCTTGGATGCTTCTGGTCGCGATATTCGGGAAATGAATCGCTCCTACTCCGCTTGCTTTAGAAAGGCGAACTAATTTATTTACTGAATAATTTCTATTCCGGCGCAGTCATTAGGGTGATTTACGCTGTATGAATTGCTGCAAAGGTTGCGCTAGAAATGTATTTTGCAGAATTCCGTTGAGCAAAGATTTAAAAGTTGCAGTACTTACAACGTTTCATATATCGTGAATAAAAAATCGGATAAAAGAGTAGCTTTGCGTTATGTATTATTACAAAGTAAAAATATTATGAATAATCAGTAAATTATTGGAAATTATTTAGTTAGAACACAAGTGATGCAAATAATTTAAAATCTAAATCTCACTATCTTGCTCAAATAGGACCTATCTTTCAGAAATTATGTATCCTACCGTTTGGACTCCTATTTAAAATGAGATCAGTTAAACTGTATTTAAGATATTACATGATGTTTTTACTCGTATTTCTCAAACCAGCACTTTATCAATTCCGAGGTACCGCACCACATTGGCGCA
Organism: Adelphocoris suturalis; assembly: GCA_030762985.1. Classification (NCBI taxonomy): domain Eukaryota; kingdom Metazoa; phylum Arthropoda; class Insecta; order Hemiptera; family Miridae; genus Adelphocoris; species Adelphocoris suturalis. The sequence continues at coordinate 23,827,086 of CM061049.1, forward strand.
ACACTTCTATATTTATCAATCGATAAGTATAATTAATACTTTCTCCTCTGATTTACGAACTAAACTGTTGAGATCTAGATCTAGAATAGTTTTAAATTCAAATTATTAAAGGACTATTATAATGAACTTAATACAGAACGAAAATAGCATCATTTAGAATTTTTATTTTAGTTTATTTCTCTTTCTTTCTTTCTTTTTTTTATGTATTGCGCAATCTTCTTCAATTCTGTTATCAGTCATATCGATTTCTGCAGGCTGGACTGACTCTTCCCCTATCGCGGGCAGTAGCCCATACTGGGGAATAATTTTCCACCTATGTAAGGGTTTTTTTACTTATGTCTGCCAAGTAACTCACCTTTGTGTCCAGCTTTTTCTTCATTCTTCTCCAGTGGCTATGATGCGCCAGTGCCTGGCTATGATGTGGTGTCCTTGTGGCATTGGACAGGCTGAGGAAGAAGCTTGCTTGCGCTTGAGTCATTGGATCTTATCTGCTGCGTTCATGATGTAACTCACTGGTTCGGCCCTTGACACAGGGTTACCAGATGATATCCTTTGGGAGGACATGTCCTCCATTCACGACTGTGTCCTCCAGTGAACTGAAATGTCCTCCATTTTCGAAGTTTTCCAACAAAATTAAAAAACCTAAGCTACCTTCAAAACAGACAACGACTTACTTCCTTCTATTCAGTTTTTGACTGATAGAGGCGTAATCATCAATGAAACAAAACTGTACGGCCTTCTTAAGTTCTTACAATCAGGAATACCACCTGATTTCCACAAGAAGTTCTACGAACAATGGTCGCAGTTCTTCAATTCAAGTAAGAACTTGGAGTGCAACTCCTAACCACTGAAAGTATGCGAATTTTATTTTCGAGTTTGTAGACAACACACCACAAGGGGGTGAAATTTTGAGCGATAAGGCTGGCCAACAAGCTTGACCTGTCTTTTTCCATGACTGATTTTGGTTTATTATTTTCAATAATGAACCTTTGTAATCAACCAGGAAGAAAAAATATTTTAACCCCTCCTCTGAAAGTTTTTTGGTTTGCGTTTCAAGATGTGTAGAATCCAAAAATCGAAAGAAAAAAATCCGTCCGTCCGCCGTCCACGGCTTTTTTCCGAAATTAAAAGACCACATTTCATGGAACTTACGTTAAAATCGCACTTGGGGTCTAGATGGTTCTAGAAGCTCGGCATCAATTTGTGTCATCCCTCAGGGGTAGCAAATGGCTAAACATTGGAAAATCGAGATCTCAAAAACTTTCAAGGTAACAGTAATGATTCTGATCAGCACCATGTTCTGATAATATATTACATACGGGGTTTAACAATAAATTATAGACCAATGATCTGCGTAGAAGGGCTATCTAACACAGAAATAATAAACCTTTGTGTAATAATTTGCAGCGTTTTTCGGCGTTGGAACGAAATTTTTATGTCGTACTTTAAGAGAGTAAATAGGGAGTACCTAGAGAACCGTCGGTCTCAATACGGCGTGCGGTACCTAACGAGAAACGTTGCCGCACCTCAAAGTCACATCAAATCCTTAACGGATCTAGTTGTAACGCCAAATCCATGGATGGAGGAAATTATCCCTAGGAGGTTATTTGAGTCTGTAGTGGATTTAAATATGTTTCACTTGGTGTAGGTAGACCAAGTGGGACATTTATATTCTGATTATGCGGGTTAGTCCCTGAGGTATTTCCGTAAGGAATGTGAGCGAAATCGCCAAGGTCAGCTTGCTTGGCGGGATGAACTGAGGGATAGTTCGTGTCGCAGCCGCGTGGAGCACTGTGCTCGATCGAGCAGTGGGTGCTGGGTTCGATCAGTTTGGTACTGAGCCGTTTTGTAATATTCCGGCCTAAGATTTATATCTGTAGGAGGAATATGTTGAGCTTGGTTGAGGTACTGAAAAGTATCCTTTGTTTTTTGTACATTTGGAGTGTATTTGACACTCGGATCGGCCGGGTAGCCTTGTATAGAATATCGTGGATATTCGGAAATCTTTGTCGAATCATAATGATTGACTTCAGAGCGGGTCTGAAAGGTATCCTCGAACTTTTGTGTAGGTGAGGCTTGATCTAACGTTTCCTTCGTGAATACGTTAGGTGAGAAGGCGATCTCGTCGCGAGGATCGAGCCTTGAGCCGTCGCTAGGAACAGCGGACTGGCCGGGCAGCGGGTAGGTAGCGCTGCGTGGGCTAAGAGGCCCGGCCGCGCCGTGTTCTGCCTCCCCTTGCATGAGGAAATAGGACGGCCGACGCTCCATCGAAATATACGAGTTTATTAGCTCGTTTTCGATACCTCTATGTATAGAAATAGAGGGTTTGGAAGGTGGACTCGCTTGACAGAGCTTCTTTCCTTTGCTCGGATGTCAGGGTCCTACCTTGTAGTCTTGAAAAAGACTTCCTTGGACAGTAAATTAGAGCGTATGAGCTGAGTAATTTACCGGCGTGCCCACAGCGGTCGGTGACGAGCCTAGTGCTACGAAACCCGGGCGACACGACTAGGAACGTCCCAGCGGGCGTACGATCTAATGAGAATATCAATAGATGTACCGGGTGGCGTCCTGACAGAAGAACTACGTTGGGCAATGAGCAGGATGAATAATCACTGGACTCGTAGATGCCAATGCGAGATCTGTGTGGAGAGAAGGTAGGCCTTGTAGAAAGCAGTAGGAAGCCGTTCTTGAGATGAACTCGGGAGCAGAAGGTTCGTCAGCGTAGAGCGTGTAGAAATCTTCGTACTTCGAGGTGTAGTCGTCGAGAGCGGAGAGTGGAATGAATTTCGGAGGGCTCCGAGCGGAGTATTTATAGGGAGGTGGCCGCCTCCTGCCGCCTCCTGATTGGTCCGCTTAATTTCATTACTTCGACTGTGTAATCTCATTGGCTCGCACATTGTTTTCTCAGTATCTGCGAGTATGATAGCTGAGCTGGTCCTCCGGGGTGGTTTCCCCACGTCCGTCGTTGCGACGGGGTCCCCGGGGGTGGCTTACGAGCGTCCGTCGCGGAGCCGACGACCTTGAGTTTAGACGGGGACCTCGGGTGGTTTCCCTGCGTCCGTTGTTCAGACGGGGTCCCCGAGGTGGCTGCTGGACCAGAGGTGGTTGCTTGCCGCCTCCTGGTTGGTTCGCCTATTGTCTCTCGTGTAATCAGTGTTTCTGATTGGCGAGTAGGCTTGTTTGAATTGTCCTTGTTAGTTTTAGAGGACGTTTGATTTTCTGTTTGAGTTTTCTCATTCAAGGCGACTTGGTTCGAGATACTTGTCGCGTCTCTCTCGCCCAGTAAGTGTCTAGGGAGGTCGCCTTGTATGTTATTAGTTAATATTTCACTTTTGAGAGAGAATTTCGTATTTTCTCTCTGGTGAAATATTTTGTTTGACGGAGTTATAACTCGACGTCTTATAAATATTTTTGTGTTGTGTCTACCTCTTTTTGGTAGCCCTGAAAAGGGCTGTTGACAAGAGGGGGTGGTTTTCACCACAGGCGCCCCCCCAAGACGTCGTGTTATTAACGACGACGCCGGCTGGGGTGTTTCGAGCGCAGTCACCCACCTCTCGTCGAATTTGGTAGAGGGGACGTGCCTTCTGGCAGATTTTCGGGGAGTCTCCTCCTTATTTTCTGCCTGATTTTTGTTTAGTGACACAGCTTCGTCTGTTTTTAGAGTGTAAGCTGGTTTTATTTGCTGTTTGGGAACTTTTTTCGTATGTTCGCCAATTTGCACTGTAACCGACAACTTATCTCTTTTAACCACTTTGAATGGTCCCGTGTAAGGACATTGCAGAGAGGTGAGCTGTGTGGGCACTCTGATATAGACATGTGTACATGTATCCAAATTTTTGGGCATGTTGACGGCATACTTCGTATTATTATGTTTAATATGCGTAGGCCGGAAGAAGAGAGGCTCAGAAAGGTTTGTAGAAGTTACGAAAATGTCTCCTGGGAGTGGTACGTCAATTCCGTAAACTTTTTGGAACGGTGTAGTTTCCGTTGCTGGGTCTACTGCCGTACGCATGGCGAGTAGTACTTTTGGAAGGGCGTCGAGCCAATTTTCGTTTTGTGCTTTGAGAGCCTCTTTCAAAGATCTATTTCTGCGTTCTACCATTCCGTTTGTTGACGGTTTGTATGGTAACGTGTGAGTATGTTTTACTCCGAGACGTTCCATAATGGAATTAAATAGATCTGATTCGAATTGTGTGCCTTGATCACTTGTGATGTATTTAGGTACGCCTTTTGAAGCTACCCAAATATTGATAAAGGCGTTTGTGATCGTGGCTGTTTCGATGTTGTTAAGAGGGACTGCCTCTAGCCAACCCGTTGCTCTATCGACCATCATTAGAATGTAACGTTTCCCTCCTTTAGCTAAAGGTAAGGGTCCGGTAATGTCAACGTGTACATGTGAAAATTTGTTAGCCGTTTCAAATTCAGAGTAAGGGAGCTTCACGGAGCGAGTGATTTTTGCTCGTTGGCAAGTCTCGCACGCTCGGACCCAGTTGGATACATCTGCACGAAGTCCGTGCCAAAAATATCTTTGTTTAACTTTATACACCGTAGAGTGTATACCTGGGTGTCCCAAATTGTGAATTTGGCTGATTATTTCTTGCCTTATTTCGTTCGGAATATAAGGTCTTGGGTGTCCTAGGTCTAGGTTACACCAAATTTCTCCTTGAGGGAATTCAACTCGTGTGAGTTTCAATTTGTCCTCTGCGTTAGGAGGAGAACGAATTTGTGCATTTGAAATGTGCAGTAGAAGATTGCACTCTATTGCAGCCGTAATTTGCGAAATTTCGGCTATGGGCGGACCCTCGTCAGTTTGGGTTGAAATCGATTTTGTTTGAATTTCAACTGGATCGAAGGGTCTGGAGAGTGCGTCGGCGACGACGTTGTTCTCTCCGGGTATATGTCGAATGTCACTTGTCATTTGAGAGATGTATGTTAGCCATCTCAATCTCATTTTAGAAAAATGTGCATTTTTCTTAAGCATCGTGCCTAGCAGAGGCTTGTGATCTGAACAAATATGAAAAGATCGGCCGTCCAAGTCATTGTGCCAATGAATGCAAGCTTGGTAAACGGCGAACATCTCTTTGTCGAATGATGCTTTATCCTTCCATTGTTCCGGAATTTCTTTACTGAAAAATCCCAATGGTTGGTAAGATTTCGAGCCGTGTTTGTTTGTAATTTCCTGCTCCAGTGCCGCTCCGATGTGTGTGTCGGATGCGTCGCAGACTATTCTCCACTCTGCTGTAGGGTGTGGATGAGCGATATTATGCAATGTAGCTTTAATCATTGCTTGTTTTAAGCTGTTGAAAGCTTTTTCTCTCTCTGATGTCCATTCGATAGGTGTTTTGTCATTTTTTTTGTTTGACTGAATGGAGTCATACAGAGGTTGTGCCGTGTGAGCGAATTTACTTGAGCAAGCTCGGTAGAAACCACACATACCTAGGAATCTGCGTAGACTTCGTACGTCTATTGGCCTAGGAAATTGTTCTATGGCTTCTATTTTATCTCGTTTAGGAATTATCCCTTCTTTCGAGATAGTGAAACCTAGGAAATCGACGGTAGGTTTTGAAAAAATGCATTTATCAAAACCTACTCGAAGTCCGTGTTCCCATAGCTTGTCAAAAATTTGTTTAAGGTGGTTCATGTGTTCTTTATAATTTTTAGAAGCCACCAGTATGTCATCTAGGTATACAAATGCGAAATCAAATTTTCGCATGATGCTGTCCATGTATCTTTGCCATGTTTGAGCCGCTCCGGCCAAACCCATGCTCATTTTCTTAAACTCATAAAGACCGAAAGGTGTAATAATTGCAGTTTTATGAGCGTCATCTGGGTGCATCGGAATATGGTAATATGCCGATTTTAAATCTATTGTCGAATAGATTTGTGTATCATGTAAATTCGCTTGGAAAGAGCGAATGTGAGGAGGAGGGTAGGCGTCTTTCTTCGTTTTCGCGTTCAGGAAACGGTAGTCGCCGGTGATCCTCCATGACCCGTCTTTTTTTGGCACACAGTGTAACGGGGATGCCCATTCGGAATCTGAAGGTGCAATTATGCCTTCGGAGAGCATTTTGTCAAAAGTACTTTTGACTTGAGCCCGTTTTTCGCCCGCCATGGGTCTTGCACGGAAGTGTAATGGTGTTCCTTCCGTGGTTATACGGTGGTAAACCCCGTTGTTTTTCCACTTTCCTTGAAGTTTGCTCATTTTATCATTGTATTTTTCAATGATAGAGCGAATGTTTTCGTCCTCCGTGATTTGCACGTCCTCTGGTTGAGGGCTGTTGTCACGATGAGGGATAGTAGCTGCTATTTGTTCGTCAGTGAATTTTTTGTTCATGACTGCAGCTATTTTTTGATCGGCATAGCTTTTTATTTTATCTTTATAGATGTATTTGTGTTTGACCCGTATTCCGATATCCCAAGACTCGAGGAATGGTATACCGAGGATCGCTAGATCAACTTTCGTGATCATAAAATCGGTGGTCATGTCTCCGAGGCCGATGTTAATTGTCGTGTCAGCACGCCCGAGTGTGTCTATAGGGGCTCCGTTAGCTGCTGTGAGCTTAACGTTGGACTTACGAATTTTTAAGCCCAATTTTTTGGTGACATTGTGGGGCAGAATGTTCACTTCTGCTCCCGTGTCGATGAGAAATTCAGTGCCATTTAGTTTGCACTTGAAAAAAAGCCTTTTATACTCATTAGTCTGCCGGTGTATAGGCTCAGATACACTGGCAGTTATTCGTTTTCCGAACTCTCTACGTCGGAGGTTGGAACGGTACTTTCTTCTACCGATCTCTGAGTATTTTCGTTTGAAAACCAGGTTTTTGGCTGGCTTATAGGCGCTGCCTTTTTGCTAGGTTTGGAGGCAGTGTTTGTCTTCCAAGTGCAGTGCTCTGGGTCTGCACACTTGCGAGTTTCGTTACCGAAACGTGCGTGGTTTCGACAGACATAGGCTGTCGGTTTGTGAGGCTTACTCTCTACTTGCTGGGGTTTGAACTCAGCTTTTTGTGAGAGGGCCTTTTTGAAACCAGTCTTCGTGGGTTTCGGAGTAGATTCGACTCCTCGTATGTTGAGAGAGGGGTTCTCTGTCTTGTACACGTGTAGCGTATCAGCTAGGTCGAGCCGGGCGGTCGTGGTAGGCTGTGCTGCAACCATACCTCGGGCTTCGATAGGTAGAGTTTCGATCCACTTTTGAGTGATCAGAGCCTCTGAGAAGTACCCAACAGCTTTAGAGTACATTTCGTGGTACTTTGTGCTGGGTTTTTTGGCGAGAGATACGGGGTCCTCGAGTGCGAGGAGCCTGTCCTGTAAGGACAACCCGTATTCTCGTTGTAGGCGCTGTTTGGCCTCTTCATAAGGTGCGTGGGGTGCCGTGAGGTAAGCTGAGTCGATAGCTTCCCTCATTTCTTCCGGTACCCACTTGTATATGGCTGAGAAGCATTCGTTCTGCGTTCTCAGGTGTTTTCGCACGCAGTATTGATCGAACTCGGCGAGTGCACGATCGATATTCTTCTTTTGGAAGATTGGTCTTTGATAATCTCCCATTTCCTCTAAAAGTGCTCGAAAGCCACTTTGTGTAGAGGGTTGTTGAGTGAGATGTGGGGCGTAGAGGCCCGGCGGGGGTCGCACGCCCGCAGTGGTTCCCTGAAATCCACTAGCTTCATAAGAGGGAACGAAATGCTCCGTGTTAAGCCTGTTCAAAGGCGGGGTCACCATTTGTAGTGGATTTAAATATGTTTTACTTGGTGTAGGTAGACCAAGGGGGACATTTATATTCTGATTATGCGGGTTAGTCCCTGAGGTATTTCCGTAAGGAATGTGAGCGAAATCGCCAAGGTCAGCTTGCTTGGCGGGATGAACTGAGGGATAGTTCGTGTCGCAGCCGCGTGGAGCACTGGGCTCGCATAGTGGGTGCTGGGTTCGATCAGTTTGGTACTGAGCCGTTTTGTAATATTCCGGCCTAAGATTTATATCTGTAGGAGGAATATGTTGAGCTTGGTTGAGGTACTGAAAAGTATCCTTTGTTTTTTGTACATTTGGAGTGTATTTGACACTCGGATCGGCCGGGTAGCCTTGTATAGAATATCGTGGATATTCGGAAATCTTTGTCGAATCATAATGATTGACTTCAGAGCGGGTCTGAAAGGTATCCTCGAACTTTTGTGTAGGTGAGGCTTGATCTAACGTTTCCTTCGTGAATACGTTAGGTGAGAAGGCGATCTCGTCGCGAGGATCGAGCCTTGAGCCGTCGCTAGGAACAGCGGACTGGCCGGGCAGCGGGTAGGTAGCGCTGCGTGGGCTAAGAGGCCCGGCCGCGCCGTGTTCTGCCTCCCCTTGCATGAGGAAATAGGACGGCCGACGCTCCATCAAAATATACGAGTTTATTAGCTCGTTTTCGATACCTCTATGTATAGAAATAGAGGGTTTGGAAGGTGGACTCGCTTGACAGAGCTTCTTTCCTTTGCTCGGATGTCAGGGTCCTACCTTGTAGTCTTGAAAAAGACTTCCTTGGACGGTAAATTAGAGCGTATGAGCTGAGTAATTTACCGGCGTGCCCACAGCGGTCGGTGACGAGCCTAGTGCTACGAAACCCGGGCGACACGACTAGGAACGTCCCAGCGGGCGTACGATCTAATGAGAATATCAATAGATGTACCGGGTGGCGTCCTGACAGAAGAACTACGTTGGGCAATGAGCAGGATGAATAATCACTGGACTCGTAGATGCCAATGCGAGATCTGTGTGGAGAGAAGGTAGGCCTTGTAGAAAGCAGTAGGAAGCCGTTCTTGAGATGAACTCGGGAGCAGAAGGTTCGTCAGCGTAGAGCGTGTAGAAATCTTCGTACTTCGAGGTGTAGTCGTCGAGAGCGGAGAGTGGAATGAATTTCGGAGGGCTCCGAGCGGGGTATTTATAGGGAGGTGGCCGCCTCCTGCCGCCTCCTGATTGGTCCGCTTAATTTCATTACTTCGACTGTGTAATCTCATTGGCTCGCACATTGTTTTCTCAGTATCTGCGAGTATGATAGCTGAGCTGGTCCTCCGGGGTGGTTTCCCCACGTCCGTCGTTGCGACGGGGTCCCCGGGGGTGGCTTACGAGCGTCCGTCGCGGAGCCGACGACCTTGAGTTTAGACGGGGACCTCGGGTGGTTTCCCTGCGTCCGTTGTTCAGACGGGGTCCCCGAGGTGGCTGCTGGACCAGAGGTGGTTGCTTGCCGCCTCCTGGTTGGTTCACCTATTGTCTCTCGTGTAATCAGTGTTTCTGATTGGCGAGTAGGCTTGTTTGAATTGTCCTTGTTAGTTTTAGAGGACGTTTGATTTTCTGTTTGAGTTTTCTCATTCAAGGCGACTTGGTTCGAGATACTTGTCGCGTCTCTCTCGCCCAGTAAGTGTCTAGGGAGGTCGCCTTGTATGTTATTAGTTAATATTTCACTTTTGAGAGAGAATTTCGTATTTTCTCTCTGGTGAAATATTTTGTTTGACGGAGTTATAACTCGACGTCTTATAAATATTTTTGTGTTGTGTCTACCTCTTTTTGGTAGCCCTGAAAAGGGCTGTTGACAAGAGGGGGTGGTTTTCACCACAGAGTCCATGGAAGGAGGTTATTTTAGACGATTTCGTTTTTTTTTTCCGGATTGCGATCCGTTAACGTATCTGTATAGAAGGATGCCTCACCGTAACTTATTGCGTCAATACTGTACGATGTATTGTGTTTTACGGATCTACTAGGAACTCTCTATTGTCTGGAAATACACCTTATATATATATACGACGTTAAAATCTGGGATTGGGTTCTATGATTTCCGACTCCCCTCCCACCAACATTTAAAATTTTGAAGCCATCTAAATAGCTCATTTATTCTTTGGAAATAAGCTAAAAAGAAAGCTACGCGTCATTCTCCAATTGGCATTCTTTTTCAACGACGAGTGTAAATTATTCTCACCCCCATGGCAAATCAACCAAACCTACTGTAAGGTTATTTCAATCTATCAACTTTGATTTGTTGAGTGTTTATTAGAAAAACTTATAGTGTAGAATCTCGCTCAATATGAGTCTGTATTGTAGAACTTAGTAGGTTGGGTTGGTTGAGGGTACAGAATTTACAGGCTTCTCTGATAAAGTTGTTTAATGAGGTTTGCTGAGCGCTTTCGCCATATATATGGCCTCTTCAGAGCTGCAATTATTTTTTACATTTAGTTTATGCCAATCGGTACTTTTCCGTTATAACCCCCCCCCCCCCCCTGTCAATTTGTTTTCATCACAATTAGATTACAAATTTACGTAGAATTGGTGAAAATTTCAAGCTGTGGGAAGAAATTATATTATTTAAAAAAAGTCCAGTCATGCAGCATGACCCCATGAGCGAATTTTTGAAGAAATCTTCGACATTTCAGTCGCTATTGATTGTGTAGAGAAATTTTAGTTTATGATTAGAACTTCTTCATAATTTCATGGCTGATATTTTCTAAGCCACAGTCAATATTAAAGCCACATCAAGTCCTAAAACAGTTGAGCGTAAAACATTAAAGAGAGCGACTGAGAGAATCGGAGGATGGAATATTTCACGGAGTAAGCTCATCAGTTGTGATTATATATATATATATATATATATATATATATATATATATATATATATATATATATATATATATATATGTGTATATATTTTTTAACAAGCACCTACTACCTACGTTTTAAACAGCATGGTTCTAGGATTGGTTATACAGGGATACTTCCATAAGAGTAGTTCAATCTAAATTTGGACAATGTTTCATGCAAATATTACCGATTTTTACAACTAGCAATATTTTACCATTAGATATTTCCGATGGGACTCATACCAAAGTACGCTTGCATACGAGTCTGCAACACATTGGGACATTTTATGTCTTTAGTTGCAGACTCGTATGCAAGCTCTAAGAGCCACTCAGCTGATCCGGACCCTGGGCATCGTCAAGTAAATGTCCTAAAGAGGCTAAATACGAAATTACAGCTTCCTAGAGTGTAAAGCATTGAAATTAGCTCTAAGAGCCACTCATCTGATCCGGACCCTGGGCATCGTCAATTAAATGTCCTAAAGAGGCTACATACGAAATTACAGCTTCCTAGAGCGTAAAGCATAGAAATTAGCTCTAAGAGCCACTCATCTGATCCGGACCCTGGGCATCGTCAAGTAAATGTCCTAAAGAGGCTACATACGAAATTACAGCTTCCTAGAGTGTAAAGCATAGAAATTAGCTTTAAGAGCCACTCATCTGATCCGGACCCTGGGCATAGTCAAGTAAATGTCCTAAAGAGGCTACATACGAAATTACAGCTTCCTAGAGTGTAAATCATAGAAATTAGCTCTAAGAGCCACTCATCTGATCCGGACCCTGGGCATCGTCAAGTAAATGTCCTAAAGAGGCTACATACGAAATTACAGCTTCCTAGAGTGTAAAGCATAAAAAATAGCTTTAAGAGCCACTCATATGATCCGGACCCTGGGCATCGTCAAGTAAATGTCCTAAAGAGGCAACATGCGAAATTACAGCTTGCTAGAGTGTAAAGCATAAAAAATAGCTTTAAGAGCCACTCATCTGATCCGGACCCTGGGCATCGTCAAGTAAATGTCCTAAAGAGGCTACAAGCGAAATTACAGCTTGCTAGAGTGTAAAGCATAAAAAATAGCTTTAAGAGCCACTCATCTGATCCGGACCCTGGGCATCGTCAAGTAAATGTCCCAAAGAGGTTACACACGAAATTACAGCTTCCTAGAGTGTAAAGCATAAAAAATAGCTTTAAGAGCCACTCATCTGATCCGGACCCTGGGCATCGTCAAGTAAATGTCCTAAAGAGGCTACATACAAAATTACAGCTTCCTAGAATGTAAAGTATAGAAATTACCTATTAAAATGATTTAACCACCGCTTCACAAATCAAACCGTTCTCGCAATATTCGGATCACCTGCTATGAATCAAATCATCGAAACACCAACTCAATGAAATCATCAGAAATTAACAAGCGGTTGCAATCATGTTCACAATATCAATTATTGAGAATGATCACCTGAGTGTACACAATTATTCAAATAACCATGCTCATAACTCAGCTTGTTGGCCACGCACTTCGCAGTAGTTAACATAATATGGTTGGATAAATCGAGAGCTTTCGAACGAATGGCCAACGAATTTTGTGGGATGAAAAACGACGAAGTACCATTTCCCTAGCAACGACTCGGTTGTAAGCGGAAATCATCAGAAAAAAAGCCACAGTTCCTTTGAGCCTGACGGCTAAAATTAAAAAACATGAATATGCTTTAGCCGTACACGACTCACTCCTCGTCGATTCTCTGAACCCGACCCCCCATCGGCCTCTGAACTCTGTTTATCATTCAAAACAAAAAAATGTTTTAGCTCCTCGCTCTCACTTTATTATAGAAATGATCACGACCATTGAGCTCTTGTGAGATGATGATCTCCTAATAGAAACTCGCGAGTAAACATTCACTTTATTATAGAAATGATCACGACGATTGAGCTCTTGTGAGATGATGATCTCCTAATAGAAACTCGCGAGTAAACATTCACTTTATTATAGAAAGAGGCTAAAGAGGCTACATACGAAATTACAGCTTCCTATAGTGTAAAGTATAGAAATTACCTATTAAAATAATTTAACCACCGCTTCACAAATCTAACCGTTCTCGCAATATTCGGATCACCTGCTATGAATCACATAGTCGAAACACCAGCTCAATGAAATCATCAGAAATTAACAAGCGGTTGCAATCATGTTCACAATATCAATAATTGAGAATGATCACCTGTGTGTAAACAATTATTCATATAACCATGCTCATAACTCAGTTTGTTGGCCACGCACTTCGCAGTAGTTAATATAGTATGGTTGGATAAATCGAGAGCTTTTGAACGAATGGTCAACGAATTTTGTGGGATGAAAAACGACGAAGTATCATATCCCTAGCAACGACTCGGTTGTAAGCGGAAATCATCACAATTATTGGCGCTACTTTCGTTGCACTCTCGTGGGACTTTTTTCGGTAGTTAGGTCATGGCTAAAGCATATTCATGCTAAAAAACGTTGCAGATTCGCGTGTCGTGTCGGAATTCACAGAACGACCCCCAGCCCTAAAACATTAAACATGTTAAAATACAGATTAGTTGGACATGTAGGTCAGAATGATTTGTATACTTTGGAATCTGGATGCTCGCAAGCTCGCATCTCAAAAATACATGACATAACATAATCTAAGTATGAAGTAATGCCTAGAAACATCGGGTGGGCGTATTGAAGACAAATTGACTGGGGGGGGGGGATAACGAAAAAGTACTTGCTAATCTTATAGGTACTTGTTATAAGTTGGTTTTATTATACATACCTATTTACCGTATTATTTGATAGATGAGCTGTTAAATGTTTAAGTTTGAGTTGGGAGGCTTCCTTGAACTTGAACATTTAACAGCTCATCTATCAAATAATACGGTAAATATGTAAATAAAACCAACTTATTAAATGTAAAAAATAATTATAGCTCTGAAGAGGCCATATATATGGCAAAAGCGCTCAGCAAACCTCATTAAACAACTTTATCAGAGAAGCCTGTAAATTCTCTACCCTCAACCAACCCAACCTACTAAGGACACGAACTAAATCACTCGCGACGAAGCTGTGGAAACCAATTTCAAAACGGAAGTTAAGTGAAAAACGTCTATTTCCACGAAAAATAAAAGAGTTACACTGTTAAATCGATTTCGACGGTTAGGCCGAAATCGAGTTATTGTTTGTTACTGATGATGGCCTAACCGTCGAAATCGATTTAACAGAGTAACTCTTTTATTTTTCGTGGAAATAGAAAACGTTTTTCACTAACTTCCGTTTTTTGGTTTATTATTTCCAATAATAAGCCTATGTGATCGTGTACCAAAAAATTTTTATAACCCCCCCTCAAACTTTGTCACTTTACGTTTCAAGGTGCGTAGAATCCAAATTTGAAATGTCCGTCCGCCGTTCGCCGTTCGCCGTCCGCCGTTCGCCGTCCGGGCCATAAAAGGCCTAAGAATTTTTCTTAAAAAACCCGTTCTTTCGCACATAGACTCCATTTGGGGTCTAGTTGGTCCTAACGTTTAACCATCCCGATCACTTTACTCGCATAGATGCTATGGGCCAAAAACGGGCGAAAAAGTGTCTTTGAGTGCTAGACGTTTTAGACGCACGCCTGGCACGCTTGGCAGGGGGTCACGGTGGGTGGTGAGGGGGGTGAGCGGGGGGTGGAGTGAGAGGAGGCGCCGCGGCACCATGAGGTGGGTACGGCGTTCCTTCGAGGTATGAATATATGTTTTTTTCTAGGTCGTATTTGTGTGTTAATACCAATGCTTTTCCTACGCATATTTAATAACATATCCTCTCGACTTTTCGTACGTACTTAGATAATGATATTATTAAGGCAATGATTATTTGAATAGATAGGAGCTCAAATCGAGAAATATAAACATACGTATATAATTATAGAAGTATAGGTTGTGGCAACTCGAAATAGGACACGCCGACACGCCGATTCTCGTGATTCTTATTTTGTTCCATCAAGAATTCGATTTAGTTTTGGATCGTATGCCGGAGTTTGATCCTTCATGAGTTCATAGTTCCTAATACTGTTTTCTGAGTGTTAGGTACCAACGCTATAAAATGTCCATTAAACTTTGCTTAAAAAAAAAAATTATTGCGAGTTTTCTAAAAAAAATCTAGTCTTCGATTTTTTAGAAAAAAGTTGATTTAATTGAATCTTACATCGATTTGTATTCATCACTATTACAATGCGACCACCCTCTACACGATCGGTCCCACAAAGTAAGCGAATTCTTAAAGGATGGAATTCCGTAAGTTAGGTTGTTAGAACGAGTGAACTTGAAACGGCTGCGTCCTAGAAACGAGATAGGTACTTACGTTTATTTCTTCCCGGAGGCGATAAGATAGGTAGGTAGGCCTATACCTTCTTTGTGGATCCGCCGCCGCCCCTCGCTCCGACCACCCTACGCGATCCGCGAATATTACTTTTTGGCTTAGGAAAGCCTAGTGACGATGTTCATTACGATCAATCAAAGAATGTGAAAAATAAAAATTAGGTAGGTAGGTCATTTCATAGTTGCTGGAAATTTTCGTGAACAGTAGGTAGCATCCTAGAAACGGGATACGATTTATTCCCCCCCTGGCCATGATTGAGTTTAATACCTTCCGTGTGGATCTGCCCGTGTGCTCGCGTCCCGACCCCCCCCCCCCCCTCCGCCACTACACGATCCGCGAACCTTCCTCCGCCATTCCTTGGAAAGATCTCAAACCGAACCAAACGCTTCCAGTTAAATAGCAAGTTTTCCTGATTCCAATCAAATTTGGTTGTTGGCTGCTTTCTACGACCCAGTTGAACGCGTCCATTCGATTTCTTTCCGCCTACTTCTGGAATTCCCCGAGTCTTCTTCAGGTAAGCCACTTCAAGTACCCTAGGGTAGAAACGAAGCACTTCGGTTTGAAGGGATATTCCTCGTACCTATCTGTTTTTGGATAACGTAGCAACCTATTTGAAAGTAAGTTGATGGTGGAATGGCAGTTGTCGAGACATTTTTGAAGTGAAAACTTCTTAGGCACGTTGAGCACTTATTGCATAGAGTAAACAACACACACACACACGAATCGATTTTTGGTTTATTATTTCCAATAATAAGCCTATGTGATCGTATAAGCAAAAAATTTTTATAACCCCCCCTCAAACTTTGTCACTTTACGTTTCAAGGTGTGTAGAATCCAAATTTGAAATGTCCGTCCGCCGTCCGCCGTTCGCGGTTTGCAGCCGCCGTTCGCCGTCCGGGCCATAAAAGGCCTTAGAATTGACTTAAAAATCTGTTCTTTCGCACATAGACTCTACTTGGGGTCTAGTTGGTCCTAACATCTCGCCAGCTTGATCGCTCCACTCTCATGGGTGCTATGAGCCAAAAATAGGTGAAAAAGTGTCTTTTTTTTGGTATATTTCAAGTTGTATAGGAATTGGAGATTTATGAGTGAAAAGAAAATGTTAGCTATTAATTTTATGGAAAAAAAGTATTCTAAATGATACTCTTCTATTCAAAAAGAGATTTTGGATTTTAGGCTATTTTTTGCAATTTTATAGATTTTTTAAAACAAAATTTAATGAAGTTCAAGTTTTTAGCATAATTTCGTACATAAGTTTTTGAATGTTCTTTTTCATAGTTGATAAACTTTATTTGACCTGTCTTATGCTAAAAAATATCAATTTAACAATTCTTAGCCATTTTCAGTGATTTTGTCTGCACATTTTTTGAAATTTGACCAATTAGATGATATCAATATACAGTATAGGTAACACTTTTATGTGTTGGAAAGATGTCTTGGTAATAAATTGTTTTGTTTATCAACTGTATTAAAATGCGTAAAATTGTTAGATTCCGCTGTTGTAATGGATTGAACCCATTTGTGAGGTCCGAAGCTCCGAGTTCCGATACTAAATATACTATAAGCGGCGTTTAATAATTATGGACCAGAGATCTACGTAGAAGGGCTGTCTAATACATAAATAATAAACCTTTGTGTAATAATTTGCAGCGTTTTCTACTAAGGACAAGGCAACACTCCATAACAAATATTGTAGAACTGGAATTCCAAGGCTGTACCTTCTATGATGGATCATGCCGATTGTTTGTAAATGATAACCGATGGGGGACAACTTGGAGACTTCAAGCCTCGTAGTACAGCTGGGCGAGAAACTCAAAGTTGTATTAACGAACCTTCCGAGAATCTCACTTGTCCCAAATCGGAGTTGAAAGGGAAGGGGGGGCGTTTTGTGCGGCAAATTGGAAACGATTTCCCTCGACTTGTTCTTATAAGACCGGAAAGGTCAATTTTCCGGATCGCCTACTTGATTAGGGCACCCGTCCTCCCTTCTGAACGCCTCCAAGTTCCCGTCCGCTTTTGGGAAAACGATTCTGGATGTGGAGACCCGAGTGCGACCTAAGTGAGTCGTTCTGCTTCGACAGTTGGGGCCACACCTACGGTCGAAAGTCCGTTTGGGAGGGATTGACGAGACCGTCCGAGCGGGACATTGGATGAAATGTCATGGATGTCTCTCTCCACTCTCATAAAAATAAGATAAACCAGTGAGCCGATGGCCAGCTTCCCCTCAAATTAAAAAAAAAAAAAAAAAAACGCTGAAAATTATTACTCAACGGTTTATTATAAAACCAGAAGTTAGTGAAAAAGTCCAGTCATGCTGCATGGCCCTATGAGCGAATTTTTGAAGAAATCTTCGACATTTCAGTCGCTATTGATCGTGTAGAGAAATTTTAGTTTATGATTTTGATAGACAAACATGGAATCAAATTATTAAAAATAATTAGGAGGTACTCATTCTTTATTATTATTAAACTAATCTTGTAGATTTAAAGACAAATGTAGGTAAATATTCATAGATTTCGATGTCCAATGTGGTCAGTATTGAAGGCAGTTGAAATCTTAACAGTATGTATACTATCATAACATCAAATCTTGACATAAAATAAAATAACACCGACGTCATATGAAAGAAACGTATTTCCACAGCCAATCGATGATGAGGCTTTATATTACGAGTGATATAAAGTCAGTTGCATTCGAATATAGTATCCCACAGCAAGAAATTGACAGACAAACTGCAGTCTCTGTTTCGAACAAATATTACCGATTTTTACAACTAGCGAACGGCATTATTTCGATTTTTGACTGATTTTTCAACTTTGAAATTTTTGAAAACTTGATACATATTCTTATAGGAAATTTTACGCTGATTCCGAATATACCACATGTTAGTATGCTGAAAAAATTATTTCGCACAACAAATCGCAAAAAACAGGCTATTTTGAAATTTTTGACTACATTTTTGAAAATTTCAACCCGAAGATGTAATCCGATCATGCTGGCCAACGAACTTGAACTTTCGTTTTGTGTCCTTAACATTTTAAAATTTGTTTGAAGTTTCTAGCACGATTCTACGGACAGTTATCGTCTGGAATGACGATAATTGAAAGATTTTCAGATTTAGATTGAGAATTGAATGATTTTCAATTGAGTATGATCGTAGTTTTAGTTGGCTTGCATACGTCATGAGGCCCGTCCAGACTCCTCGGCGTGTCCTATTTCGAGTTGCCACAACCTATACTTCTATAATTATATACGTATGTTTATATTTCTCGATTTGAGCTCCTATCCATTCAAATAATCATTGCCTTACTAATATCATTATCTAAGTACGTACGAAAAGTCGAGAGGATTTGTTATTAAGTATGCGTAGGCAAAGCATTGGTATTAACACACAAATATGACCTAGAAAAAAACGTATATTCATTCCTCGAAGGAACATGAAATTCGAAAGCAATACAAGTGTAGGATGTTCTCCACGCCACCCTGGAGGTACTCCCTAGGTCTCGTTACCTCACAACCGGAGGTTCACCGCCCTATTACGCTTACACTATCATATCACTCATATTTTTCCATCAACATTCATTTGAAAGTTGTGCATTTTGAGATGAGTGAATTTTCTCCTAACATGAGAATAATAATTATTAGGTCGTGCAGTTGTGGTCGTGCATGATCTGGTCCTAAAGTGTTCTGTTGCGAAGTCCTACTGCCCATTGTTATCTTAACCATGGAATATTAGTTGCGCAGTTGTGGTTGAGCAGGTTGGAGTTTTAACACGTCAGTCTAACACTTAAAGCCTCGAAAAAGGCACTTTTTCGCCCGTTTTTGGCCCATCGTGATGGTTAAACGTTTGGACCAACTTAGACCCCAAATGGAGTCTATGTGCGAAAGAACGGGTTTTTTAAGTCAATTCTTAGGCCTTTTATGGCCCGGACGGCGAACGGCGGACGGACATTTCAAATTTGGATTCTACGCACTTTGAAACGTAAAGTGACAAAGTTTGAGGGAGGGTTATAAAAATGTTTTGCTATACGATCACATAGGCTTATTATTGGAAATAATAAACCAAAAACGTTGTCTATTTCCTCGAAAAATAAAGAGTTGCAGTGTTAAAACGATTTCGACGATTAGGCCATCATCAGTAACAAACAGTAACTGAAGACACATTAGAAATGACACAACTTTTATAGGCACAGGTGAAGGGAGATTGAATCCCATTGGTCAAGAGAAAGGAAAGGGGGCAGGAGGTACAACCAATTAAGTGCGAGCAAAGTGAAGGGGGATTACAGCTAATCAGATGAAGTGAAAGGAGGGGAAGAATTACTGGTATCAACAGTTTGGAGGGATAATTCCAAGCTTTACAGAAATGGACTTATCATTGGTGAAATATATTGAGAGATATCCTCATTTAAACATTTACCAGATCTGTCACTTTTGATAATTTCGAATTTTTCAAGTAGGTACATTCAACATACCTCCCTTTGGACAAAAACGAAGAAATTCTACAAATCGTCTATCTGTCAAATCAGAATTGTAACAAAGATTGGATTCCATAAGATGTTTCGCAAATGTAGACTCACCCTTATTTTCCTTGAAATCTTCCTGATGCTCGTCTATTCTTTCCCTGAATTTCCTACCACTTTGACCGCAATATTTGTAGCCACAAAAACATTTTGGTTTATAAACCCCACTTTTATCTTGAACATTGATTTTGAACGGTTTATTATTTCTGTATTAGATAGCCCTTCCACCCCGTAGGTACCTAGGTGTATTCGTACGTATATATACGTATAGTTTACAGGGTGTCCCACGGAAAGGATACACCCCCTTTCATTTCCCCTGAATTCAGCGTAAAAAATTGGGATCTGCGCCATTCTTCATATTTTACGCACATATCGGAGAAAATACTTTCCAGAAGCGGCGAAAATTACATAAACATTGTTTTTTTCAGAATCAGAATCGTATATATTGTCATAACATGATGTAATGTAGGACAATTGTCAATGTAATATTTTAATATTGTTGTATAAGGTAAATTAACATTCATGTAGCCAATAAAGGAGAGAGAAAAAAATAGATTAATTAAAATGATGATAATAAAATGAAATAAAAGAGTGTAGGCTGGTCATTAACCCGCCTGAAAGGCGGCTCGGCCGGGGCTTCCCGACCGAGCCCAGACCCGACCCACCATGGCGGCCTCCCGGGGGCGCCCACCTGTTTCTAGGTAAGCACTCCTTGCTACGATTCATAAATCGCGCAACCGAGAATCACCAGGCGAGACCGCCCTCGAGCCAATCGAAAGCCCCGAACCTAAACAATTATCTCGCTATAAAGCCATACACGCAATAAATCACAAACACACTAAAGCAATAACTCATACAACTTATATAAATCTAAAAAAAATCGAAAGTTCCTAACTAAACAACTCGTAAACGAGGTCCACTATCTGCTTTACAAGCAGATACCATGTTACATGAATATGTCTTTGATTGGGGATTTCATAACGGTTGTCCTCGAGAGTTGTAAACAAATCCTTTAACTTTAAACAAATCCCTGGGCCGCATCCCGACTAATTCCAACAAAACAACGGTTTACTTATAGAAATGTTGAAATTCGAATTTGAAATTAGAGTATTAGAATAACTGTGGAGAGAAGCCACTACAATGAGTTGTGGTTAACAGTCGACTGTTGTCAAGAGGATGAAAATGTTTCCTATGGAGTGGAGTAAATGATGCTATTGCTTTACGTTAAGAATATTGTAACCGGCTTATTAAAATTGTTTATAGTCCAATCAACTTAGTTTAGGAATGTAGCCAGGTACGTAAGGAGGGGGAAATTGGTAGCATGAGATGTGAACATTTATCACATAAATGAAGCGCTTTCCAACGAGTGGCGATGAAAACCTCGGAAGTTCCATTCCCCTAGCAACGGCTGGGTTGTACGTGAAAAACACTGAAATTGTGACACAAATTTTGCATCACGGAAATTTTTGGTTGACCCCCCAGAGCAAAGATATATCCTTGTCAATAAAAATATTCAACAATTAACAAGTTATCACAGTCATTATAAATATCTAAAAAGCTAACTCGAGTACTTTTATCAAATTCTTTGGTTGCCAAAAAAGTTGTCAAAAAAGACCCCCTTTTTGTATTGCAGATTTGGAATCTACGGAAAATTTCACGAATTGATGACAACCCGTTCCGTGAGCGTGCAAAGTTGCCTAGGTAACTACCAAAATTTTTCAAAACATGGAATCTGGTAAGCCCCAAGTGTAGTACATGAATTTTCATTGTTTTTCGATGCTGGTTTGTATGGCGCAGTCCGTTTCTTGATTTGATTCGATTTTAGCGGAATAATGGCTGGAATTTGGTTATTTTGCGAAAAAAAAATCAGGGTTGCCGTTCCACCGCAATTCCGGTAGACCTACCGGTATTTCACTTTTTCTACCGGGTTGAGGCTTGAATCTACAATTTTACCTTCAAATTTCGAGGTCTGTGGAACCTAGAGGTTTTGAAAATAGAACAAACGCTCAAGAATCATTGGAATCGGTCAATTTTTGGGTGAGAAAAGTTGAATAAACCGTTTGGTCGTATTTTGAATTCGGAGGGAGCTTTGAGCCATTTTCTAGATCGGACAGATTCGCG
This sequence comes from Adelphocoris suturalis, assembly GCA_030762985.1. Taxonomy (NCBI): domain Eukaryota; kingdom Metazoa; phylum Arthropoda; class Insecta; order Hemiptera; family Miridae; genus Adelphocoris; species Adelphocoris suturalis. Next base: position 23,848,683 of record CM061049.1, read on the forward strand.
CGTCTACCGCATAGGTATCACTACATTCTAGTCACTCATCTTTCTTGCTCTTTTGGTTGGATAGCCGCCAGTCGGTCTGCTTTTAGAGACTTTACGCCCCCTAAGTTGCCCTTGACGACGATCGTAGTCAAATTAAGCAAAAATAGAGTATGGTATAGAATCGTGAATGAGAAGCGAAGTCGAGTACATTATATAAGACAAACAGTTTTCAAAACTTCGTGAGGAACCTGGTCAGCGGACCAACTAGTGCCTATATCTAAGGTACATAGAATAGAAATGGTGCTGGGAATGGCCGCACTACGACTCTGATGCCCTCTATATTCTTAATCGGGTTTTCTGGTCGATTAATGGCCTAGGTATTGAGATTAATAAAGCAAAATGACTGATGATACGGTGGTCTACGCTGTACTAGAAAGACAGCGTGAAAACGACTGTTTTTCACGGTAATTTAACGCAACGATTAGACCTGAAATTCGCCAAGGCCTTGAATGAAGTTGATAATGCGGATCCGACGAGAGTGGCGTCGTTTGAGTCGGCGGAGATCTGGTTTAGGCACGAGAGATCAGATGAAGAGGCTGAGTTACGAACGCTGGCTGGGAATCGTCCCATCAACTGCAATTTGATTGGAGTTGCATCGCTGTTCGTGATTGGTTAAGAGCGCTGTTCCATCTCTTAACAGTGCGAGCCAAGTTGAGTTCATTTCTAATCCGAGAATTGAACGTGAAGGGAAAAGTAGCTAGAAAATAGGTTAAAAAAAAAAAAATAATAATAAAAACGCTGCAAATTATTTCACAAAGGTTTATTATTTTTTCAATTGAGTTTGATCGTAGTTTTAGTTGGCTTGCGTACGTCATAAGGCCCGTCCAGACTCATCGGCGTCTCCTATTTCGAGTTACCACAAACTATATTTCTATAATTATATCCGTATGTTTATATTTCTCGATTTGAGCTCCTATCTATTCAAATAATCATTGCCTTAATAATATCATTATCTAAGTACGTACGAAAAGTCGAGAGGATTTGTTATTAAATGTGCGTAGGCAAAGCATTGGTATTAACACACAAATATGACCTAGAAAAAAACATATATTCATGCCTCGAAGGAACATGAAATTCGAAAGCAATACAAGTGTAGGACGTTTTCCACGCCACCCTGGAAATACTCCCTAGGTCTTGTTACCTCACGACTGGAGGTTCACCACCCTATTACGCTTACACTAATCATATCACTCATATTTTTCCATCAACATTCATTTGAAAGTTGTGCATTTTGAGATGAGTGAATTTTGTCCTAACATGAGAATAATAATTATTAGGTTGTGCAGTTGTGGTCGTGCATGATCTGGTCCTAAAGTGTTCTGTTGCGAAGTCCTACTGCCCATTGTTATCCTAACCGTGGAATATTAGCTTGCGCAGTTGTCGTTGAGCAGGTTGGAGTTTTAACACGTCAGTCTAACACTCAAAGCTTCGAAAAAGACACTTTTTCGCCCTTTTTGGCCCATAGCATCTATGCGAGTAAAGCGATCGGGATGGTTAAACGTTAGGACCAACTAGACCCCAAATGGAGTCTATGTGCGAAAGAACGGGGTTTTTAAGTCAATTCTTGGGCCTTTTATGGCCCGGACGGCGGACGGCGAACGGCGGACGGCGGACGGCGGACGGCGGACGGCGAACGGCGGACGGCGGACGGACATTTCAAATTTGGATTCTACGCACCTTGAAACGTAAAGTGACAAAGTTTGAGGGCGGGTTATAAAATTTTTTTGCTATACGATCACATAGGCTTATTATTGGAAATAATAAACCAAAATAGATAAATAAACTAAATAAAATAAACAGGGGGCAAGCCCCCTGGACCCCCGGTTACCTCTATTTACATACTTCGAATGAAATTATTGAAACACAGGATGTGTTTTAGCTCACGCGTTTCACATAAACACATAAAACCCGCATATAAGAACGACTCAGATTTTTTTTTTTTTAATGTATTCATCACGAGCGAAACGACTAATCACCAGTTCAATGAAATCATCAGAGATTAACAAGTGGTTGCAATCATGTTCACAATGTCAATTATTGAGAATGATCACCTAATCACATCACATAATATGGTTGGATAAATCGAGAGCTTTCGAACGGATGAAAAATGACGAAGTACCGTTTCCCTAGCAGCGACTCGGTTGTAAGCGGAAATATCAGATATTGTTGCAACACATTTTCGTTAGACATAAACTGAGAAACAATCTATTCAATTTGCCAGAATTTCCACGTCTTTTCCGCAACCTGATTCTCATAATAATAATGATTGTGTTTTACGAATTACATTCTCAAATTGAAGGTGTTAAGTACTGGAGTTAGAAGCGTAAAATTATTAATTTTGATTGTATCCATTCTACGAACTTCTGCATCCTCCTTGATTTATGGAGGGGCTCTCCCAAACCTGCCCCTTCTTAAACTGCGCCACTGGATGATTGTTTGGGGAGGACGATTTTATCATCCCATATCAATGTCAACATGATTGTATCATTAATAGCTACTGCGCATGCACCAATGGTAAATCCTTTTAACGATCTTAATTTCCACAGTTTTCATCCGATTTTTATGAAATTGTCAGTGAATGCGCGGGTTAATTTGAAAATGGTCCTCTATCAGTTTCATTGTTGCCAAATCAATACTTTTTCTCTGCGCATCTGCAAACGTAAATTCCATTATGCTCTATTTTTTCACCCTAGTCGTTCGATTTCGCTTAAATTTGGATGATAGCTGGAAGAAGATGACTTGATTCCTCATATAAATTTCAACACGATAGTATCATTAATAGCTACTGCGCATGCACTATTCGCGCTATTTGCGCCATTTCATTGTTTTCAACTCATCAGTTCATTCTGCGCATGCCCAAATAAAAATTACATTGAATATAATTTCTATCGCTTCTTAATTGACCAATTATGACGTCTCACGCTACTTCTTGATTTACTCTGTAGAGAAAGATAAAACGGCCGGTTAAAAAAAAACCCTTCCTACCTTTGCTTCTGAGCATGCGCCATCGTGAAATCCTTGTAACAAGCTTATTTTCCACAGTTTTCATCCTATTTGGTTGAAATTTTCAGGGAATGAGCGGGCTTCGGTGTTGACAGTCCCCTATAAGTTTCATGGTTCCTGCCTCAATATATCGCTCTGCACATGCGCAAACGTAAATTTTACTAAGCATCATTTTCTCAGGCCCTGGTCGTCCGATCTCGCTCAAATTTGGATGATAGTTGTATAATGACGATTTTAGCATCTCTTATAAATTTCAATATGATTGTATCAATAATAGCTACTGCGCATGCGCCTATGTGAAATCCTTGTAACCACCTTAATTTCCACTGTTTTCATCAGATTTCGATGAAATTGTCAGAGAATGCGCGGGTTAGGTTGTAGATGGTCCCCTATCAGTTTCATTGTTGCCAAATCAATACTTCATTCTGCGCATGCGCAAACGTAAATTCCATTATGCTCCATTTTTTCACACTCTAGTCGTTCGATTTCGCTTAAATTTGGATGATAGTTGGAAGAAGAAGACTTAATTACCTCATATAAATTTCAGCACGATAGTAGGGTGCGGCAGAGAGGACGAGCGGTTTTAAAAAAATCATAAAATAGTTAATTTTTACTCAAAAACAAATTTATTGATGCAATCAGGTTCGCAAGGAAATAGCATTTGAGACAGTCAAGTGTGAAAAATCACATCAGGCATGTGGTGGCCGAAATTGTTGATGCAGTGCTGGAGGTGTTCTTGGAAGTTCGCGTAGACTCTCTCCAACATAGCGCTACTTTGAAATGATCACCAACTTCTTTTTCCCTGAATTACGACGGTGACGTGTTCCACCCCGACGTGTGTGGTTCCAGCAGGATGGGGCGACCGCCCACACAGCCAGAGCATCAATGGACGTTATTCACCCTCTCTTCCCTGGTCGCCTTATTTCCAGGTTTGTCGATGTCCATTGGCCTCCTCGGTCCCCAGATTTATCCATATTCGATTTTTTCTTATGGAGACACCTCAAGGCTAGAGTATACGAGAACAAGCCCCGAACTCTGGACGAATTGAAGGACGCAATTCGCGTGGAAGTCGCCCAAGTTGAGAGAGCTTTGTTGTAGAGAACGCCCAAGAACGCCTCCAGCACTGCATCAACAATTTCGGCCACCACATGCCTGATGTGATTTTTCACACTTGACTGTCTCAAACGCTATTTCCTTGCAAACCTGATTGCATCAATAAATTTGTTTTTGAGTAAAAATTAACTATTTTGTGATTTCTTTTTAAACTGTCCGTCCTCTCTGCCGCACCCTGTATCATTAATAGCTACTACGCATCCGCCAATGTGAAATACTTGTAATGACCTTAATTTCCACAGTTTTCATCCAATTTTGATGAAATTGTCAGCAAATGCGCGGTTTAGTTGTAGATGGTCCCTTACCTATTTCATTGTTTTCAACTAATCAGTCCATTCAGCGCGTGCACAAATGTAAATTACATGAGTTTCATTTTTTTCGCCTCTTAATTGAGCAATTATGAAGTCTCACGTTTCTTCTTGATTTACTCTTTTCCGCCACGGAATTTTTCAAGATCATTTAAAACTTTTCAATTATCTATACATTCATGATACCAAAACGAGGAAGCTACGTGCCACATCCAACTTGACAGACGTTTTTAACGTAATACCATCTCATTAAAACGAAAATAATTAGGAATCCAAAACAAGAGATAATCCCATTGACTCCATCAGTGAAAAATGATAGAGAAAGATAAAACGGCGGGTTTTAAAAAAACCCCTTCCTACCTTTGCTTCCCCGCATGTGTTAATTACGCGTAATGGCGGCGGAAAATTAAAAGGAGGGGTTCCTAATACATCCAACTTCGCACCCCTTTTTAATGAATCGAGTTTTTAGGATAATTATGATTGCCTTGATTAGATAATTACATTTTATAAACGGAGTGCGCAATGTGAAATATGAGTCAGTTTCATAAGCCGCCGTTGGATCGATGAGGATAACGACCGCTTGATTGTTATTTTAAATTAGTAATTCGAAACTTCAAAGGTTATTATTAGCTAGGTATGTTGATTTATAAAATATTTCGTTGAGGTTTCTGAGAAAACGTAAATGGCGTATGACACCCCATATTAACTTTTTTATACTCTCCGAGTAATGTTCATAGGAGGATAGCCCGGCAGATTTTGTCTTAGAAATGTGTTTTGACTTCAAAATTTTGAATGAGTTTGGTACAACATTGTGATGGTTGCGGTCAGCAGTATCTATAGCTTCGTTCTCAGAGCGCGTTCTGATAGTTCTCGAACTCATCAAAACTGGGACGGGAAATCACGGGGCGTTCCGGAACTTGTGGACCCGCGTTCTGCACTTCGAACGATTTCAGACCTTGGAAGTGGAATAACCTGTGTTGTTGTTTGTAACCTCACTCAACTCGTTACCTTCTGGTGCTCCTTTTCAGGATATTTTTAGTTCCCGTGAATATATTACTTATTATGCCCGTGAATATTACTTAACTATCACCCCACGGCATTAAAAACAAAAAATTCCAAGATGACTGAGGAGTATACCTACTCGAAAAAATTTGAGTTTCGTGGATGTAGACGAGCTCCAACTGTAACTTCAATCTCGTCCTCATCATTTACAAACCAAACACCGTCCTCGAAACTATCGCTTTCCGAACTTGACGAGCTATTTGACATTTCGATCATAGAATAGGTAGGTACCTATAATGACGTATAGAGATAAAGTATGATTAAGTTTGATTTTGATGAAGAAGAAGAGAGTTGTTTACTCCACAAGATCCGAAAAATTGTAAAATGACAGTCCCAAAAAAAAAAAAAAAACCGGGACTGTCAGACCGGTCGGAACTGGGTTCGCAAAAGACTGCGAACGCCGAACTCGGCGTTCTTGGCGTTCCGGAACTGGGCGTTCTGGCACTACGAACGACAAACTCGACTGCGCTTGCCCAGAACAGTTCCGAACTCGCACAACGAACAATGAGTACGAAGCTAATGGTAATGAATGTAATTTACGTGTGTGTGTGTGTGTGTGCGCGCGCGCGCGTGTGCGTGCGTGTGTGGCGCTTTGTCATCCAGTGGTTGGGATGTTGAAAGAGAGAGACATCACATGCCGAGTGACCGGCTCGCTCCGCCTCCCTCCCGTAATCTCCACGCCGCCTCCCGCGATCTCCTCGCCGCCCTCCTTTTGCAACCACTTTATGTTATTTTGAATGACTGACTGTTTATTTCGCGACCCATCCCGTCAATTTCGGTCCAGCTAGCCTTTCTCCAGCGCTATTGCGAGAACACACATACGTACATATTTTTTTATTTACAAAACTCCCCTCAAAGGGGCACACCATCAGTATACATAACTACATAAATACATAAACGGACAAAGTAAATACAATAACCCATTAAAAAAAAAAATCCAAAGCACGCACGCTGGAAAGTCGACAGACATCGAAACTTCAACATTACAAAGTACAAATTGTATTTTTAAGACGAAAATACAGAAACATGACTTTTAACCTCGCTTATCGTAAAATTTTGTAACGCATTTCGGGGATATAAGTATTTATAATTTTTACACCTCGTATGTATATCTGAACAGTAGAACCTAGAATAAATTCGTAACTTCATAATTCACTGATGGCTCAGATACCTAATGGTGTTAGTCTTGCTCTATGGAGCCCCAACTTCCAAGTCACTAGACGCCTACCACCAGTTTTTTTTTGTAGTTTATTTATTTATTGGCACAATACAACATTTCACATAAGACTTATTAGAAGAAAAAAAAAAAAAAAAAAAAAAAAAACGAAATTACAAAACATCTGCGAAAATTAATGTTAACATCCTCAATGAATTTATAATGTGCCCACGGAAAGTTAAGTTCTTAATGAACTTGTGTTTTTCCGTGGAGTCTCATTAATTCTAAACTAATAAACTATTTCTGCTGTCAATGGCACTATGAAAGATATAAACAGGAGTCCTAATGGTGTGAGTTCATCAATAAGTCCGTAACATGCCTTTTTAAGGCCAATATGTTTTTAAATTCACTAAAACTAATATTATTTTCATTAAAAAAATTCAGGGCAACAACATAAGCGCTTCTCCTATACAGTTCAATATTTACCTTAGGTAGTCTTAAATTAGACCTTTCTGTAGTTCTTGTGACGTATGAGCCTGTACAGGTATCATCCACATCCACTCCCGTTTTATATACAAAAGAACAGGCCTCTCGAATAAATAAATCAGAAATACGCAATGTGTCGAAGTCTCTATACAACCAACTTGTGTGGTATCTGGAGGGCTTCCTTAATATAATTTTAATAATAATATTTTGAACCGTCTGAAGGACCCTTAACCGCGTTTTTGTAGCACCCCCCCATACAATAATACCATACTTCAGTAAGGAAGAAACTAGGCCATAATATACTATTTTTAAATAATAAGTGTTCAGGAAACCACCCAAAGATTTAAAAACATAAAAAAGTTTTCGCAGCTTTTTGGCTAATGAAGTAATATGCAGGTCAAAAGTTAACTTAGAATAAAAAAATACACCAAGATACTTAGAACATTGAGAAAATGGAATGGGTGGGCACCCACACAGATCATTCCCATGGCAGCTGTAAGAATGAAGTTTAATTACTTCATCCAATGAAAATTCTTTTCGTGAGTTTCCTGTGAATTAACAAGTGAAGTTTTATCAATATTGAGGCACAAGTAATTATAATCCATCCAAGTTCAAACTATATTCAAAACCCGGCATCCCAACCTTACTAAATCATTATAATTTTTAGAATAACAGATGATTGCTGTGTCGTCAGCAAATCCAAATACTTTACCCTCCAAGTTCAAATTCATCAGTTCATTAATATATAGAACGAAAAGTATCGGCCCGAGAACAGGTCCCTGAGGGGCACCACAATTTATTTTAACAGTAGAACTATAGGTATTACCGATTCGAGTTATCTGTGAACGATCTGTCAAGTACGATTTCATGAGATCGTACGGTAGCCCCCTTATGCCACATTGCTGCAATCTATGTAACAGCGTTGGATGGTGCAGCGAGTCAAAAGCCTTACGAACATCAAGAAACAGTCCCAATGTACAAAATCCCTCATTGCATTTTTCAGAAATCAATTTATACATATCAAAAAGTGCGTGCTCCGTACTTAACCCTTTTTGGAAACCAAATTGTGTTTCAGAAATTATTTTGTTTGCCTTTAAAAAAGACACAAGTCTTGTTTTGATACATTTCTCCAGAATTTTGGATAGTGATAATGTTAGAGCTATAGGTCTGTAATTACCCATCACATCCCTATCACCACTCTTAAAAATGGAATCACTACGCATTTTTTAAACATGGAAGGATACGTACCAGTAGCAAACACCAAATTGAATATAAAAGTGAGGGTTGGTGCAATATAGGCCGCTATATTTTTTAGCACCGAATTTGTTATATTACCAAAATTATAAGAACTAGGCTTATTTAGCTTTAATAAGTACTTCTCAATTTCTACAGAATCGACTGGTGTCAGAAATAGCGATTTCTCTGGAGCATGCCATGTTCCTATTTTCTTAGCAAGCAAATTTAAAGACTCGACAGAGGGCCGCTGCGCATTGGCTTGAGTCCTTTCTCCTACTTTTGCAAAATACCCATTAAATTGTTCCGCTATATCTCCACCATCACTATACGTTACTCCGTCGCCTCCCGTTATACAACTACTTACATTTTCTTTACTATGTTTAATGTTAGTTGCAACTCTAATTGTATCCCAGATTGACTTCATATCTCCTTGTGCCTCATTAATTAATTTTCCAAAAAATATGTTTTTAGCTTTTCTAATTATTAAGTTTAGTAAGTTTCTGTACCGACTGAAAAACTGTTTCAAGTCAGCATTAAACGGTTGAGCTTTCAGTTTTTTCTTAATCTTATCTCTATTTCTAATTGAAACTACAATCCCAGCCGTTATCCATGACTTCAATTTCTTAAATTTAGAATTACTTCGAGGTATACACTCTTTTGAACAATGTGAAACATGCTTCTGCAGAATATCAAGGAATGCCGCAACAGCTCCTTCAACATCTAATTCACGGTACACATCTTCCCATGTTTCATATACAATTAATTCTTTTAGTTTCTCCATGTTCACAACATTTACCCCACGATGAGGGTCTGATTTTTGCTTGTTCCTATCCACAACCAATGATATTCATGCCAGAGCAATAGAATGATCAGTCAGACCACAATTATAAATAATACCAGAACTATCTTCGACTAAACTACCTCTGACATGTCTTCGAGCTTGGTCTTGTCCATTTATTTATAAACTGTAGAAAACCGTTTTGAGCCATAACATTCAGGTAACTATTACATAATAGTGAATCACTCTGGACATTGATGTTTATGTCACCCTAAAGAATACCTACAGGAAAACAACTGGAATATTTATTCAAACAGATTTTCCAAAAAACGAAATGGATCCCGAGCAGGCGATCTGTAAATTGCCACTACCATCCCCTTCAAGTTATACCATGTGAAGGCAACTAAAACCGAGTTACGAGTACATTCCTCAATACAGTCCACGTTGACTTCATTCACCGCCAAAGTATTATGAATATATATAGCCACCCCTTCTGCTCTATTTACGTGCGACGAACTATGAAATAGGTTATAACCTGGTAAGTCAAAATTAAGTAAACTGTCATTCCAAGTTTCTGACAATATAATAATATGAACAGTACAATCCAGGGCGTTCAAAAGAACCCTAAAAGTATCAAAATTTTTCTTCATACTTCTTATATTTAAATTCAAAACTATAAGCCCATTGATTCTTGACAGTTTAGCACTTACTTGTTCTACCGTATCACATTCAGATGTAGAAACCGAATTAAAAGAAATCAAAAAAGAACCAGCTTCATCCATAGAAAAAGTAATGGCACAGCTGCAACCAAAAACTATTAACATAGGTAGTAAACACACGATCAACTAACCCATTGAATTTACATCCTCCATATTCCTAATCCTAACAGCTCTTTCACCCTCAGCTTTTCTGGAGTAAATATTGAAGTTTTTGGTCCATACAAAACGTATACCCCTTTCTGCCGCCTTCTGCTTCGCTTTACGAAGCAAGAATGCCCGAAAACTAGTCAAATTTTCATTTACATAGATGCGCGTATCAGGCCACGATGCAAGAAGCTGGTGAGCCACCAGGCCTTTACGTTGTTTTGCAGCGCTGACAAATTTCTCCCTCATTTCTTCGGATTTCAATGTTACCAAAATCCTCCTTGCCCGATTCAAATTTGCGGCCCCCCCCCCCCCCCCCCCCCCAGTTGCGTCTGTGTTCACAGTAGAGCTGTGGGCAGTGACACTGGCTGTTCGACACTGCCATTTATTGGGATTCGGGAATTATGTGATTCGGTGAATTATGATGTTACCCTAATACAGAGCCTACGTGTATCACTACACCAAGCCACCGCATTGGGTTCAACTATAACTTTTATGTGGGTGCTGAGCCATGTGGGTATTCATGGCAATGAGTGTGCAGATGTCCTTGCAAGGAGAGTCATTGGTGATAACTCCATCGATATGTTGCCGATACGCATTGAGGATAAAATCTCATACATGCAACATAATGCCAATTCCATCTGGCACGAGCAATGGCAGGGTGTGGTCACTGGTCTGCGTGGTATCCTGCAGGACCTGTGCCCGGTGGGCCCTTTCGTAACCCAACTTCCAAGGAGGGATCGAATAGCGGTATACCGGGTTGCCACTGGCCATACCCGTCTTACTCACAGACACCTACTGAGTGCAGAAGCTCGTGATGTTGTGTGTGGGAGATGTGGGGGTGACCTGTCCATTCGCCACTTTCTGGAGGACCTCCGAGTCCAGCATCAGGGTCATTCTCATTTCATTTGCCGCTTTCATGTCCCCGACGACGAATTCTCACAATTCTTGACCAAAACTAGCGATTTTGGGGAAATAAGGGTAGTATAAGTTGGGAGATCAACGAAGTAATAATTTGACTGCCCAAAATCCCCTTTAACCAATACACAGTGATGACGAATGAAACCTGAAATCGTGGAAACTCATGAGTGTTACTGTCCCCTACTACCTAACACCTAAGTAGAAGTCAGGTAGTTACCTACGAAACAACGACAATTTAGAACTGGCCAGGGTTACTAGCTGCAGTAAGTTGGTTCCTCTTTATTTAGAGAGGATTTACATTTTTAAGATTTTTCCCAACCCGTGAAAAACTAGTTTTTCAGTCAGTCCCCCATATCTCTTCTCAATGGGACCTCAGGAGTGTTATCATTTTTGCGATCAAGAAAGCCGATGGAAAATGGCGGGAAACAGTCAGATGTGAAAGTTATATTGTCCAGTTGAAGATGTGAGACTGTAGTGGAGTGCTTGGAGTTGCAGCAGTTTTTACAGCGAAAGAAGCCTAAAAACATGTTGAGTATTTTTATTTTTAATCATGAGTGTTACACTAATTACGAGTGTTGTTAGTGCTTAAACAAAATAATCCGATATCAACAACCATACTGCTTGGTGACAGGTTTCAAACAGTTGCCATCCCCGAGTTTTGTAACTTCATCATCCTGTGTGACCCCATTTTTATCGGAAATTCTCATGAGTGTTACCTCTCAGGAGTGTGACCAAGGATGGGTAACACTCCTGAGATTTACGCTCAATTACACTGCGTTCAACATGAATTCCGTAAAATCTGAATGTTACGTTTGAACGAGATTCTTTCTTGAGAGTACTTACACGAGAGTACTTACTTGAGCAACGACAACAATTTTGCCTAAGTCATCCATTTTACAGAAATCAATTTTTGAAATCCGGTAACACTCATGAGTCGGATATGGTGTTCTTTAATACAAAAAAAATGTATAAAATACATCAATGAAAAACTCACTGTTCAACATTACACTGCTAAACATTAGTTATCACTTCATCCCTCATTTTTACTCCCTCCGATATGCCAGTGGAGTCCATGATGACGCTCCTTTTTAGTAAAGGATGGCAACATGGCTCCCCTTAGAATCGTGCCACTTCCAGTGTCCCTTTGAACACCTTGTTCAATGCCACTAATGACCCTTCTGGTTGAGGTGCGGCTTAAACCTTAACAAAAAGGGAAAAAAATCGTAACGCAACTTTAGTGACACCTTTATACGTATTCTAACCTCGCTGATCGTAGTCTGTCGACTACAAAAGAAATTGTGCTAAAAACCATCTTGCAACGGATCGCGATAGAAACGGTGGGTGGCATTCTACTCTGTTTTTGGCATAATTTCACTAAATTTTTATTTTAAATTTGGAGGGAATAAACCGTAGTCACCAGTAATTCGATAAAGCACCGTTGATAGATACGTAATCTTCAGTTTAAAAGGAAATTTTTCGTAGATCTGTGATCTGCGTTGTAGGTTGTAGGTCTATATGTAATTATAACATTTTTCGATTCGTTAAAACTCGATATTGTATACATAATGGGAAGGTTGTGTGAAGCCTCGCTCCAGATGTTTTTATAATAAATTCTTATTCTACGCATAAAAAATGCTCTCAGGCTCTTCACTTGGCGGCAGCACAACCCCGCGCTCCACAGGTGGCGACCCCGAAGCTCACCGATGCCCCGCGCCGCCCCCGCGATCGTCCCGCCTCCCCTCCGCGATCTCCACGCCGCCTCCCGCGATCTCCACGCCGCCCTCCGCCTTGAGCCACCTCCAAAGCTCCCCCTCTCCCACCCGGTCCTGGGGGCTCTCACCGACTCGCCTTCCCGAGTGATATTTTCAGTGTCGGTCCCGACTCGGCCAAGTGAACTTCGAATTTGGTGGCGTCGCTCGCCCGCCAACCGGTTTGTGATCGTTTCGTTTGTCGCTGCGCCCGCGTATTCTCACGGCGATCTCCAGCAGCGCCGCCCACCTTCACTGTAATTTCCACCAACTGTAACCTCAACCACTGTAAGTTCCGCTATATTCACTATAGAACGTCTCTCAAGAATACGAATTTGTTAACATTACCGATGCAATGGACATAACTACAAAAATTCGTACTCAAAACACAACAACCAAACATTTTTTATCTCAAACTTCAGTTCCTTCTTATATTTTGATTTCAAATTAGCATCAATCAGTAAATCAAACAAAAATACAATAACTTAACAAAACACCTACTTTCATGTGATAAGCCTGTTGGAAAATCAGCAAATCCACGAATTTTCAAACGAAACTGTATCACACAGTATCAACCACTGTAGATTCCTCTATATTCACTATAAAACGTCTCTCAAGAATACGATTTTGCTAACATTACCGATGCAATGGACATAACAACAAAACTTCGTACTTTCGAGTAACCAAACGTCTTCTATCCCAAACTTCAATTCCTGCTTATTTTGATTTCAAATAAACATCAATCAGCAAATCAAACAAAAATACAGTTACTCTAGAAAGCACCTACTTTCATGGGATAAACCTGTTTGAAAATCAGCAAATCCACGAATTTTCAAACGAAACTGTATTACACAGTATCAACCATTGTAGATTCCTCTATATTCACTATAAAACGTCTCTCAAGAATACGATTTTGCTAACATTACCGATGCAATGGGCATAACAACAAAACTTCGTACTTTCGAGTAACCAAACATCTTCTATCCCAAACTTCAATTCCTCCTTACATTTTGATTTCAAATAAACATCAATCAGCAAATCAAACAAAATACAGTAACTTAAGAAAACACCTACTTTTATGTGATAAGCCTGTTAGAAAATCAGTAAATCCACGAATTTTCTAACGATCACCCAGTATCAACCACTGTAAGTTCCTCTATATTCACTATAGAGAAACTCTAGAATACGAGGTCTCTCAAGAATACGATTTCGCTAACATTACCGATGCAATGGGCATAACAACAAAACTTAGTACCTTCGAATAACCAAACTTCTATCCCAAATTTCAATTCCTACACATTTTGCTTTCAAATAAAAATCAATAAAAAAAATCATCATAAAGAAAACATCAATCAGCAAATCAAACAAAAATAGAGTAACTTAAGAAAGCACCTACTTTTATATGATAAGCCTGTTGAAAATTCAGCAAATCCACGAATTTTCAAACGAAATTGTATCACACAGTATCAACCACTGTAAGTTCCTCTACATTCACTATTAAACATCTTACTGGAATACGATTTCGTTTACATTATCGATAGAATTACATAACAACAAATTTCTACATTCGAGTTACCAAATATTTTCTGTCTGAAACTTCAGCAGCTACTTACATTTGATTTCAAATAAACATTTATCAGCACGTCAAAAGAAAATACTGTAATTTAAGGGAGCTCCCTAGTTATTTGAGTAACCTTGTTGCAATATCAGCGAATCCGCGGGTTTCCAGGGGAATCATTAGCGCCGCATCGTCCTGTAATTTCCTGAAACTGTAATATCAACCACTGTAGGTATGTTCCTTTCATTCAATGTTAAATGTTTTGCTAGAAATCGGCTTGTCAATATAATGGATGCAATAGCATATCAACAAAGGAGGTTTGCCAAACATTGTTCAACTCAAACGTCAGTGAATTTAGCATTCAATAAACATCGGTATAGTAGGGCAAATATAAAATACAATAATTTATGAAAGCTAATACTTAATATGAGTGTCTTAGTTGAGTACAAATGGATGAACCTACCTATTCTCATAGACAACTCCATCCGCGCTGTCCTCCACTCCACTGTAATTCCCGCCAACTGTAACATCAATTTAGTCAGTTAATATTAGTAATTTTATATCAATCACCGTAAAACGCTTTATCACAAACCGACATTCTGATGCAATGGCATAGCAACTGTGATTCCAAAACATCTTCCATCTCAAAATTAAGTTCTTTTCACATCATCATAAATAATCAAAATTTGATTAAAATGTAAGTACAGGATGAAACATTCAATGAAAATACTGAATTATTTTTGGAAGCAGCTGTTTCATTTGTGTAACCTGTTGCGTAACCGGAGAAATACCATAATCCTTGTTTTCACCCGGCGACGCTATCCTTCTCTGTAGGTTCCACTAACCTAACTGTCATAATTAACCACTGCAAGTTTCTCTATATTTCAATATACTACATAATTACATACTTACGTCAAACGTAAACTGTAATTTATAGAAGAATACCTACTTCATTTGTGTAAAGCCGATTGCAATGCCAAAGAATTAGTTGCGGTATTGGTGAAATCAGAATCGCGTCAGCTACAGTTCTTGGGAAAATCTAGTTTGAATGCTTTTAGCCTACTAAAATTTAAACTTTTAGGATGTTGCCCGCGTTCTCCCGTTCCCGGATTCTCTCTTTGGTATCAAATATTCTTGTATGACCTGAGTCTTAAGTCATATAGTTGCTAAGTAGCAAATTCCTGTTCGATCTCCTAGAGGTTTCTATACTGTACTCTGTATTACCGATCTATCTATATATATAAAAGTTGTATTTATATTTAGATATGTTTATTATGAAAATACTGTCAATTTGATTTATTCTTTACATAAATCTAAATTACGGTTAGCGGTTAATAGTAAGTAACACATGAAGATCTCTCCAAATCAGTTATAATCGAGTTATACACATGTATAAGGTAGTTTTATTCCTAAAACATACGATTGAGCATACCTAATGAACTAAAAATGTGAGTTTAAGTGTAAAACTCGGTTTAAACGGAATCAAAGATATCACCAAGTTAAGTGTTCGATTTAGCGTAAAAACTTCGTAGAAAACGACCCCAAACTCGTAGATTCCTAGAGGGTCATTTTTCAAGAAAACCTACGATTTCATTAGGGAAAAAAAAATTTTACGTTATAACATAATTTTTACCCCAGAAAGTACAATTGATTAATCCGTTGGAAAGAGTATTATTTGTTGAAGTATTAGTTGACGGTCTCAACTTTCTATAATTAAATTATTAATGATAATAAAGTTATTTAGTTGCGTGTTTGGGTGTAGGTAGTAATACTGGTTGAGTATTTTTTCCAAGGGATGAAACTTTAAGGAAACTGTGGGATGTTGCAATCCACCGGTATAAGAATTTTGCGATTAAAAACTCAACAAAAATCTGCTCTTCTTTTAGCTGCCTAATAGTTAATGAATCCGTTTTCCCAATGTAAAATAAAATAAAAGTTCCAGTCATGCAGTATGATCGTATGAGCGAATTTTCGTCAACTATCGTACCTTCTAAATAATATTCTGCGATTCAAAATGAGATTTTGGATTTTTAACTTTTTTGCAGTTTTTATCGATTTTTTAGCACATTTTAATGAAATTCAAGTACATTTTTCAGCATAATTTTGCACATAAATTTTTTAATGTTCTATTTTATAGTTAATAAACTTTATTTGAGCAATATTCTGCTAAAAAAATATAAATTTAACCATTTTTAGCCGTTTTTGGCCATTTTTAGTGATTTTTTTCAGCATTTGTTTGAAATTTGACCAATTTAATGTACTAAAAAAAAAGCTGGCCAACGAACTCGTTCTTTCGTTTGGAAAGCTTGATTTTTTGGTGCATGAACGGAATATTTATCTCAATCATAAGGAGAGTTAAAGGTCAGGAAGGTTACATAATTTAATTATATATATGTATACCTATATAATTATATACAGAAATATTTATATATACACATGAAAAAATGTTAAACTCTAGGATTCGTTTCAGAATGTCTAAAAACGGATTTCAATGATGAAAATTTCCGAGAATTTTGATTTATAATTTTTGAAGGCATTGCAATAGTTTCATTTTCTACGAAAATTCGCTAATACAAAACAACACCTCAAAAAAGTTCACAAAAACATTTCGTTCATCTCAGCCGCGAACTGGGGTTACGATTCCATTTCCCCTACTTCCAGTCCCGATACGGAACATCCATTTCGTCCGACTCTTCTGCGGCCATAGGCAACAAAAGATGAGAAAAAAGGTGAGGTCATTATTTACGTGCTGCACTCTACCTCGAGCTTATCATGTTCGGAGCCCCATTGGCCAATGACGTGGTTTAACGGAGTGTTGGTTGCCAGTCGTAGTATGTAATTGTTAATTTATTGCAATGAAGAAGCTACAACAGCTGGTTTTGCAATCACATGCTCATTGTTAATCGGTTCGTCTCGTCGTAAATGTAATCAAAAGTTATTGAAGTTGTGAAACAGGTTTATCCGACCGTAATTGTACACATTAAAATTGTTTTCAATGTAGCGATATTCAAATTTAACATGTCTATTGTGTGATTCGTATACTGTGTTCAGAGAAAAGTGGAATATTATGGGCTATGGAAAGCATCGGCTTACTGAGAGAAGTGAACCCTAGTTGGGTAGAAAACGCTGTAATTATTACACAAAGGTTTATTATTTCTGTTTCAGAGCTCTTCTAAGCAGATCATTGGTCGATAATTATTAAATCTCGCATATACCTACTATATCATCAAAACTTGGCGCTTTGCACCTTCTAAAAGGGCTTACTCCTCTACAGCTCCAAGACCCTACAATTTTACGCTTTTCAGTAAATGTCGAATAATTTTGAAAACGTTTCGAAAAAAAAATAATGATTTTTTTTCGGGCCTCGCAAGGGGCTTTGCCCCCCTGAACCCCCGATTGCTTTCCGCTTTGAGCCTTCGGCTAAAATGTTAAAACATGGAACATGCTTTCTTCCCACTGAAACTACTACATAAATATTTTACTAATCGAAATTACTAGGTATGTAATTTTCTGTTATGGTGTGCGTTTACAATTACTATAGCCAAGATTAACTCCTCAACCTAGTGACAACAAAACAAGCGGCATTGTTTACTATATCCATATCTATCTTATATCTATATTATATAAAAATCGATTGCTGTTTGTTACTCTCGCTAAAACTCGAGAACGGCTGGACCGATTTGGTTATTTTTGGTCTTAAATTATTTAAGGAAGTCCAGAAAAGGTTTAAAAGGTTTAAAATTTCAAATCTGCCCCATAGGGGGTGTTTTAGGGGAGGAGGGGGAATGTGGTATCTTTGCCATCACTGAACAAGTGCGTTACGAAATAAATGCGTGATAAATCGAGAGCTTTCCAATCAATGAAGAACGATTTTTGTCCGATGAAAACTAAAGAAGTTTCATTTCCCCAGCAACGGCTTGGTTGTACGTGAAATCAAAAGAAAATTTCGTGACATTTCCTCGTAACGTTTTCGGCCAGTTAGCTCAAGGCTGAAGCATGTTCCATGCTAAAACGGTTTGTCGAGAATGAAAGAAATTAGCGATGGTCAATGCACTTCTGTACCAATAATTGTTTTCGAGGTGTCCCAAAGAAACTCCATCTAAATATTTCTGCACCTTGAATCGGTTTGGACAGAAATTAGCTTCAGAGATCCCATCAGCTGACTCTAACTTTCCCAAAGGAGCACCATTTAAATTACTGCACCCTTAGTCGATTTGGAAAGAAATTAGCCTTGATGGTCCCTCAACTGATCGGAGCCCCTCAATTTTGTAATTGTATTCTAGATGTACCAAAGGAGCTCTATATCAGATTTCAATACCATAGGTCGATAAAGAAAGAAATGAGTCTCAGATACCTCTTAGCTGATCAGGGCCCATCTATACATTGTAACTGTAACTATTCTAACTTTCGAAAAGGAGCTCCATTTAAATTTCAGCACCATAAGTCGATTAGGAAATAAATTATTCTCTAAGGTCCCTCAGCTCATCGGAGCCCCTCGATATTGTAATTGTATTCTGGATGTATACCAAAGGAGCTCCATCTACATTTCAGCATCATAAGTTGATTAGGAAAGAAATGAGCCTCAGATGCTTCTTAGCTGATCAGAGCCCATCTATACAGTGTAACTCTAACTATTCTAACTTTCGAAAAGGAGCTTCATCAACATTTCAGCACCATAAGTTGATTAGGAAAGAAATGCCTATTGATACAGCATTGCTAGTTGATACAGTTGTACACATTGCTACAGTATTCTAAATATCCCAAAGGAGCTCCATTTCAAATTTCGATTGGTTAAGAAAGAAATCAGACACACGAGCCCCTTAGCGTAACGAACCTGCTTAAACGGTTTGCACAATACAATTTCGTGGTGGCCGGCAGAAAGGCTGATTTTGTCATCGTATGCCTACGTTGGTATGGGAACCTACAAAGGGAAAATTAATGCAATTAATTAAAACATTCACACTTTACCAGTGCCCTTGATCTAAGTATAGCGACATTTTCATACGAACCCTTCCGACCAACTGAAAATTTATGAGATAAAATAGATTTATATTATATTTTATCCAGGCATTTGTTTAAGGCCTGATTGTTTCACTCGACCTCTGAACGTTTTCGACCTGAACTTTTCGAATCGGTCAGCTGGAGCTCAGGGTGGAGCCCGTCATTTCATTCGTCCTTTGATGTCATAGAGAGGCTCAATATAAAATTTCATGTAATCAAACAGGCGTCATAATTTTTAGCACACTCGGCTGATCAGGATGGAGCCTGTAAGGAGTCTCCCTATCTAATTTCGACGTCCTACGGTGAATAGGAGAGACTTGATCACGATTTTGCCATTATTATGATTGATATTACGGTTCGTGGTCAGCTGATCCTCACCAAAGTCAGCGAGGCACAAGTTCCGACATGGTACTTTTACAGTTGAAATAGAGTTGAAATGTCATCAAAATTCTTTGTTTTGCACAAAAATTTGCTCATAAGATCATGCTGGATTTCCATAATATTGAGTTCCTGCACTTTACAAGGGTTCTCTGTGATCAAAACTTATTTAGAACGATTGGTGCACGAGTGCAGAAGTCATATTAGGTGTAGGTATATTATGGCATGTCAAGTCACATAGGTACCTACCTATTTACCTAATCCATGGACTGAAGGGAATGTGAGTTTTTAAAAAGTGGGGTTTCTCTGAAAAGAGAAGAAGTGAACAGTTACATAAACACGGTTTACATTTATATCATAACAGTAATTGAGGTATCATATTGAATGTCTCTGATTAAAAAACAACTAATACGCAGTTTTATAATTATGATAACACCAGCGATGGAAGGCGGCGACCAAATTTACAGGAAAAACACTTGAATGTGTGCCCGACCGAAGTATACAAGTCCCAGGACATAATCATTGCGCATGTGTGAAACTAATGTCGATTGACACAGGCAAAACTCCGAGTGTAATCGAGCGATTTTGATGAAATGTTTAGGGGTTGTGCGGGTTAGCTTTTAAGCGTTATTCTATAACTTTCATTGGTGTCGCATAAATAGTAGTCTGTGCACAAGTGCAAACGTTAATTTAAACGCTATTCGATCGTGTCCATTTTGGTTTTGCAAATTCTCAAATTGGTTTGGAAAATTCTCAATTCGACTTGGAAATATTGCAGTACCTAAGTTATCAAAAATTTCTGCACAATTATGCTTTAATTTTATGAGTAAATGTTATGACTCAATCTTGATGGATACCGGTTGATGTCATCTCGATAATATTTGAACTTAGATCTTTGTCGTTGGTAGTTTATTAGTGGTAATGTTCTTGCGTCACCTCTCTAAAACCTGGGGATATGCCCTCCGAGTAATACTAGTGGACATCAATTTTTTAAAGGTTTCTATTTTGATCCGTGAGTCACCGATTTTAATGAGGGTTTGTCTCGAATTACCGGAGTGCTAAAAGTGCGTCCAATATCCGAGGTATTCGAACTACATGGCTCGTTTTATTGGTCTCCGCTTTCACGCTGTAACACGTCAACTCCTTAACTATTCTGGAGTCATATGTTAGTATCGAGTTATTACTCAAACGAACGCATGAGATTCAGCCTATTATAGGATAAGCAATTGATAATATACGAATGAAACAAACATATACAATAATATACCTGTAATAGTGAAAAATAAAGAAATTGACACAAATTTCTAGAAACGCTTGCATACGAGTCTGCAACACATTGGGACATTTCATGTCTTTAGTTGAAGACAAGTATGTGTTGCAGACTCGTATGCAAGCTCTAAGAGCCACTCAGCTGATCCGGACCCTGGGCATCGTCACGTAAATGTGCTAAAGAGGCTACATACGAAATTACAGCTTCCTAGAGTGTAAAGCATAGAAATTAGCTTTAAGAGCCACTCATCTGATCCGGACCCTGGGCATCGTCAAGTAAATGTCCTAAAGAGGCTACATACGAAATTACAGCTTCCTAGAGTGTAAAGCATAGAAATCACCTATTAAAATGATTTAACCACCGCTTCACAAATCAAACCGTTCTCGCAATATTTGGATCACCTGCTATGAATTAAATCATCGAAACACCAGCTCAATGAAATCATCAGAAATTAACAAGCGGTGGCAATCATGTTCACAATATCAATTATTGAGAATGATCACCTGAGTGTACACAATTATTCAAATAACCTTGCTCATAACTTAGCTTGTTGGCCACGCACTTCGCAGTAGTTAACATAATATGGTTGGATAAATCGAGAGCTTTCGAACGAATGGTCAACGAATTTTGTGGGATGAAAATCGACGAAGTTCCACTTCCCTAGCAACGACTCGGTTGTAGGCGGAAATCGTCATCAAAATATTTTCGTGAGCAATTTTCCGTGACGTTTTTTTAGTTTATGTGCCATAGCAAAGACACAAAATGTCAAAACCGATTCAAGCCCATATATGGGATCGCAGATGGGAAATTATCCCATCTATTCACTCTCACCGATTGTAATATATCTATTTGAACTCCCGGGGTTCGTTACATAGCCGCATCTGGATCGAACAAAGAAGAAAAAAGTAGGTATATGTCACAAACATCAGATAAGAATAATGTCAACATGCTTAATGATTTATCAGCATGCCCCCCCCCCCCCCCCCAATCACGCTATTCCATGATGAAATTTGATAGTCTTGAAATATATCATCAAATGATTCTAAGGGGGGCCATGTTGCCCTGCATCCCTAAGCTGAGTGACACCATGGATTGCACTGGCAGATAAGAGGGGGAAATAGCATTGCCGGACTCTGCCACAAGGGGTATAGCGATGTCCACTTTTTAACCAATGAATTAAATAAAATCCCAAAATAAAATAATAGAACTAATACTAGAGGATTAGTAGGCTTAACTAAATACATATTACTAGATGTTATCAGGAAAATGAAATAAAACTATGGCTAGATGCACATAAGTATATCACAGTTTTGCTTCCTCAATACCGAAGGTAGGGAAGCATTGTGTTCGTGATTGAAGTAAAAAAATTTTGTTCTCCAAAATCAAAATTTCCACATGCTTTTTGCGTTTCAATTCATAGGGAATTTTCCTGGATTATACACTCAACTACCCAACGAGTTTGAACGAAATCGAACCAATAGATGATAAGAAATCAACTTTATAGGAAATTCACGTTTGCGCATGCGCATAGACTATTGATCCGACGGCAATAAGAATTATAGGGGACCGTTTAGGAGCTAACCCGCACACTCCTTTTAAATTTCATCAAAATAGGTCCATTCGTTTTGCCAATGTCAATCAATCAATGTTAATACTCCACCAATCGCAATATAATTAATTTGGTGATTTTCTTGATGATATACCCAACTCTCTCCCGAATAGATGGTGAGAAATCTACGTCATATGAAATTTACGGTTGCGCACGCATACCGGCTACTACTGATCCGACTGCAGTGAAATTTATAGGGGACCGTCTACGATCTGACTCTCTCAATCCCCCTATAATAAATTTTTAATTCCTTCGAATCAGCAGTAGCCCGTGCGCATGCGCAAACGTGAATTTCTCATAACATTGATTTCTCATCATCTTGTTGGTCCGATTTCGTTCAAACTTGGAAGATCATTGGTTATATGCCCTAGAAAAATGCCTTATAACAGAATGACTTATGAAATGTCGGTACATAATATGAATGTACAAATATGATATAATTTATTTAGGAAAACATTTTCTTCTTCTTTTTCTCCCAAATCTTATTCTTGAGACCCAATTCCCAATTAAAGAAAAAATGAATCACGAAAATCGTTTAATTGTAGCTCGAGCAAAGGATAGGTAACTATTCATAAAGTTTATTCCACAACTAGATTAAAATCGGGATTAAACATGGAAAGAATAATAAAAACGGTTATTACAAAAATTTTAAACTGGGCAACGTTGATAAAATTTGTCACACACACAATAACTAACCTGTTTTTTTTTTTTTCACCGATTTAAAATTTGGTTTCTTTGAGGTAGCCAATCATTGGGTATCTCAATTTGTATAAAGCCACTAAAACTCGCAATTGCGTACATACCCCACTTTTATATACGTGGTAAACTAGATTTGGCATTTCTCCCCCCCCCCCCCTTCCCCCTCCCCAAGGATCAATTCTAATAAGTAGTCCCTGATATAGACGACGCCTGTATGAACGAAACCGAGCAAACAACGTTGTATATCAGTCGTTTTGTAACACCTTTCGTTGGGATTGACGTCAAAAACTATTATACAATCCGAACACATTCCACCATCTGGCTACATAATGATTCAGTCTACATCCTCAAGGTTAATCAACTTTAGACTTCAAAGTTTGCTCACGAACACATAGGAAGATATTGGGAGACTCCAATGGCGCAAGGAAGAGAGAGTTGCAAAGAAGCCAGCGGTTTTGTTTACCGCAGTTGCGGCTTCCGACCGGAATGGAATTATTTATCCCAGTTTCGGTTTCGGTTTTCTCTTGCTCAGAAACAGCTGGTTTAGATACTAGACATTGTTTTTTTGGTTAGGGGACTGCGGAGTGAAGTTAATTTCACGTATATCCGAGGTCGTAGTTTCTTTCCTGCAATCAACACGCAAAACATTTTTGGTTGGTAACTTTCTTCCGCGAATGAGAAAATGATGTTGTTTTGAATCTGCTCCTATTCCCGCCACCTCCTCTTGAACGTGAATGTACGAATGCTACGAATCGTAGTGGTATAAAGTTTTTCAGTACTGAACTAGTCGTCACTGTACCCCCCCATTTTAGCGAATTTTTGAAGAAAATTAAGCTATTGCTCTCGCCTCAAAATTTGTAGAATGTGAATTTTTGAAAAATTTTTATGCAGAAATCCGTTTCAGGCTATTCTGAATCATATTCTGAAGTTTAACGCATTTTTTTATGTATGTATGTATATATGTATATATGTATATATGTATGTATGTATGTATGTGTCATTCCAGACGATAACTGTCTGTAGAATTGTGCTAGAAACTTCAAACAAATTTTAAAATGTTAAGGACACAAAACGAAAGTTCAAGTTCGTTGGCCAGCATGATCGGATTACATCTTCGGGTTGAAATTTTCAAAAATGTAGTCAAAAATTTCAAAATAGCCTGTGTTTTGCGATTTGTTGTGCGAAATAATTTTTTCAGCATACTAACATGTGGTATATTCGGAATCAGCGTAAAATTTCCTATAAGAATATGTATGAAGTTTTCAAAAATCTCAAAGTTGAAAAATCAGTCAAAAATCGAAATAATGTCGTTCGTTAGTTGTAAAAATCGGTAATATTCGCATGAAACATTGTCCAAATTCAGATTGAACTACTCCTATGGAAGTATCCCTTAGAACCAATCCTAGAACCATGCAGTTTAAAACGTAGGTAGTAGGTGCTTGTTAAAAAAAAAAAAAAAAAAAAAAAAAAAAAAAAAAAAAAGTAATCACAACTGATGAGTTTACTCTGTGAAATATTCCGTCCTCCGATTCTCTCGGTCGCTCTCTTTAATGTTTTACGCTCAACTGTTTTAGGACTTGATGTAGCTTTAATACTGACTGTGGCTTAGAAAATATCAGCCATGAAATTATGAAGAAGTTCTATTTATGTACGTACTAGCACGCAGACCCAAGGCCTCGCTCCGCTCGGCCGTCAATAGCGACTGAAATGTCGAAGATTTCTTCAAAAATTCGCTCATGGGGTCATGCTGCATGACTGGACTTTTTTTCCCTCCGATTTGCCGTAGAGTCCATGATGGCGCTCCTTTTAGGTAAAGGATGGCGACATGGCTCCCCTTAGAATTGTGCCAATAGCGGTCTCCCTTTGGATTCCTAGTTTGGTGCCTCTAATGACCCTTCTGGCTGAGGTACTTAAACTTAACAGAAAAAAAATTAGAACGTTATAAAAATTATGCGCAAAATTATGCTGAAAACTTACTTCAATTTAATTAATATTTTCTGAAAAACAAATAAAATTGCAAATAGCTCCATTTTCTACAAAAAATTCGCTAAACAGAACAAACAATTCAAAATATTTTTTGAATCGCGAGTTATTATTTAAAACGAGTTTCTTCCCCTCCCCCCTCAAAATTGGTGGTATGTAGTTAACAACATCTTTGCAGTCAAAGTGATCAAATTACAAATTAATATAATACGGAAATTTGCTCATACGATCATGTTGCATGACTTTTTTCCTGTAAGATTAGGGCTAACGAACGGATGAACTTACTGAGATCCGAGTGGTGTCATTCGATTCTTTGAAGCAAAATATGATGAATTTAATCTACCTATCAAGTTTTCGATTTCCTGATTTGTTTACATTATACCTGATAATCTTGGAGGTTGATTGAAACCAGCGAAACCTCTATTTGTGAATTTTGACCCATGTTTTATAAACTTTGGTCTAGTTTGACGCCGCCGCGTACGGATCACAAGGATGGGATGTCTTAGCCGAAAATACAGCCATAGCCAAACACAGGAAATATGACCGGGTAGCAGAAGATGCACGTGGCTCATTTACTCCACTCGTCGTTTTCTGTGAAGGAACAATGCATCGAAAGTATGAATGCTTCCTGAAAAAATTAGCCAAAAAATTACCATTTCTTCACTAAATATTTACTAATAAATCATGAACAAGAACTGAAAACGAAATTTATGACGGTCATGTCTGTATACTAGACAGCAAAACTAAGTACTGGCAGATGAAGAAGAAGTTGGAACATTTATTTGTTTATTTACAAGTAGTAAGGAAGTATAGGTATCTACAACCAGAAGTCGTGGGTATTAAGTTGCTATTAAAAGTATTCAAGTAGTATTTTATTTTAGATTTCATAGAAATGAATAAATCGGATTGATTGTACACAAATTACGCAAAATGCACAACCGATTCTCGTAATTTCACCGAAGGAGAACAGCTTGAAATGCTCAGCATATAATATTGTGCTTACTATGAATAATTAACAGAGCCCTTCAAGTGCCATTTTGCCATGGCGCCATCCTTGAGTGTCATGTTTGGCCAATTTTTGGGTAAAAAGCCATTTTTTGCCAGTTTCTGGGAAAATGCCACGTTTGTGCCATTTTTCGCCTGATTTTCTTGAAAACTTGTGAAAAAAAATTTTTTTTTCTGAGAAAATTCGCAAAAAGTTGGGGTTTCAAGTATTTTTTCAAAACTTTTTCAAAAAAGGCAAGCTAACAAGGGCTTTTTCATGTGGGCAAGCTCACAAGTCAATGACCGGGAATCCCCTTCCGGGGATTAAGGTCTCCAATGTCCGAGGATTACAGCCATTAGTGCTTGAAAAGGAATGGGTCATTGCAAGGTCATGGGAAAATGACCACGTTTGTGCCATTTTTCGCCTGATTTTCTTGAAAATTTGTGAGAAAAAAAAATTTTCTGGGAAAATTTGCAAAAAGTTGGGGTTTCAAGTATTTTTCTACAATTTTTCAAAAAAGGCACGCTAACAAGGGTTTTTTCATGTGGGCAAGCTCACAAGTCAACGACCGGGAATTCCCTTCCAAGGATTAAGGTCTCCAATGTCCGAAGATTACAGTCATTAGTGCTTGAAAAGGAATGGGTCATTGCAAGATCATGGGGGAAATTTTGAAGAAAAAAGAAGAAAAATAAAGTTTGGATTTTGAAGAATAAATGCCATGTTTGGCCAAAATAAAAGCCATGTTTGGCCAAAATAAGTGCCATTTTGCCATGTTTTTTAGAGCCACGTTTGGCAAAAATAAATGCCATGTTGTGAAGAGCTCTGATAATTAATGAACATCCTCACACTATAAATGTAACGATTTCCCAAAAGGTTTGGCAGAATCCCTGTGTTCAAGTTAGTACCAGTTTTGTAACGTCAGTTTGGGAAACAAACGAGGGGCTCTTGTGTTCTTGTCGATTTTTTTAATCCAGATTTGTTCGATTTTATATTGCTTGTCATATTCCTTAACGATAAGCTACTAGTCTACCAATCCTCATTCATTTTAATGTAAATTTAAAACTTTTGCGTATAATGTTACGTAGGTAACTCTACCTCATTAGGGGAAGAGAGGCACCATTCGAACCATCTAACCTAAAACGATTTCTAATTAAGGCATATATCACTGAATTTTCAAAGTTTAAAATGCTTCAAGTACCAAGACTCTTTTCCCAGCGCAGAAAATACGAAAGAAAAAAGTCCAGTCATGCAGCATGCCCCCATGAGCGAATTTTTGAAGAAATCTTCGACATTTCAGTCGCTATTGATCATGTAGAGAAATTTTAGTTTATGATTTTGATAGACAAACATGGAATCAAATTATTAAAAATAATTAGGAGGTACTCATACTTTATTATTATTAAACTAATCTTTTCTAAGCCACAGTCAGTATTAAAGCTACATCAAGTCCTAAAACAGTTGAGCGTAAAACATTAAAGAGAGCGACCGAGAGAATCGGAGGACGGAATATTTCACTGAGTAAACTCATCAGTTGTGATTACATTTTTTTTTTTTTTTTTTTAACAAGTACCTACTACCTACGTTTTAAACTGCATGGTTCTAGGATTGGTTATACAGGGATACTTCCATAAGAGTAGTTCAATCTGAATTTGGACAATGTTTCATGCAAATATTACCGATTTTGACAACTAGCGAACGGCACTATTTCGATTTTTGACTGATTTTTCAACTTTGAAATTTTTGAAAACTTGATACATATTCTTATAGGAAATTTTACGCTGATTCCGAATATACCACCTGTTAGTATGCTGAAAACATTATTTCGCACAACAAATCGCAAAAAACAGGCTATTTTGAAATTTTTGACTACATTTTTGAAAATTTCAACCCGAAGATGTAATCCGATAATGCTGGCCAACGAACTTGAACTTTCGTTCTGTGTCCTTAACATTTTAAAATTTGTTTGAAGTTTCTAGCACAATTCTACGGGCAGTTATCGTCTGGAATGACACATACATACATACATACATACGTACATAAAAAATGCGTTAAACTTCAGAATAGCATGAAACGGATTTCTGCATAAAATTTTTTCAAAAATTCACATTCTACAAATTTTGAGGCGAGAGCAATAGCTTAATTTTCTTCAAAAAATCGCTTATAAAACGAGAGAAAACGAAGAATTTCTCAAAGAATGTTAGGTACAGATACGATTTTCAGTGGAACGAGAGTCGGAGTCAGGATTTACTTTAGTTAATTTCGCTGCCGCTAGGCTCGCATCCTTATTTGGCATCACGAATGGGTGCGTGTGAAGACCCAGATAGGCATAATAAAAGCGATCTCGATGAAGGAGAGTACCTACGATGCTTAAGTCTTGAAGATGGGGCTCCAATACCAACTGCGATATGAGAGTTTGATTCAGGGATACCAAACCACCACGAAAACTTCTAGACCTTTCCATGCTTAACGCTGGAATGTCCCGGCTAAATTTCCAACACTTAACTCCCCGGTGGGGTGTGTCAAACCCCAACTTTGAAAAATGTTAGAAAATTCAAAAGTAAGTTACACGAATCAAATTTTATTTTTATTCTGTTATCAAGAGTGTAAAGAAACATGAAGTAGGTACCTAAGCTCATGAAGAAAAAAGTAATAGTAAGGCAAACCTCACGCTCTGAAAAAAAAAAAAAAAAATTTAGCCGAAAGGTACCTCATTGTAACAACATTTCAATATTAAATTAGCACATTTTCATTTAAAAACAAAAACAAATAAATAAATAAAATCTACAAAACAATTTTCTGAGATTAGTTTGATACCACTTACAAAACCCAAGAACTAGAATGAAAAGGTAACATAAAATTGGCACCAAGCAATAGGATCAACATTCTCAACACTTGGAAGAGCTATGATGTTCACAGAAGGAACATCGAACTAGTTCCTCCAAAACTGTCACTTTTGACGCTTCTTCATCGGAGGCAAGTTCTTGTAACTTGACATTATCTCCCGTGTTTGAATTTTCTCCGTCAAAATATACATGCGTGTATACTGCGAAAACTTGCGTCTTTCAGCCATTTCTAACGATGAGCCAATAACAAAACTGTGGGAACGCCCACAAAAATAACACTTGCTATAGAGAAAATCACTAGCGATTAACTTCCCGGTGGGGTTTGTCAAACCCCAGGCACAAGAAAGTACTGCACCACCTAGAGGTCTTGAACGTACTAAACTGGAAAAATGCTGAAGTCTTTAGGGAAGAAGTGGGGGGTGATATAGAAGGGGGCGAGAAGAGCCACACGTGCGGGATTCAACATGATAAACTGATTTTAAATTGCGATTGGGGTTTGACAAACCCCACGGGGCATTCCAGGGTTACATGAAAGAAGATTACAATATAAATGTTTTGTATAAAAAACAAAAAGGAATTACTATTATTATTATTATAGTAATATTGTTCAATGTGCCGCTAATAACCCTTCTGGTTGAGGTGCGGCTTAAAAAAGAAAACTAAACAAAAAACTAATCTTGAAACGTTAACCAAGCATTTTTATTTCTCTTAGTCAATTACACGTCATTATTAAAAATAACAAGCCAAACTATTGTTTCGTTTTTGCTATAGAAATGAATAGGTATATTAAGTATTGGAGGGACGGCTGGTATTCGTTCTGAATGAACGGATAAAGGTATTCATCGCTGGTTTTAATTGTTGTTTAACAGACCGCTTCGAACCTGAAGCGTGAAAAGCTTTTTCGCAATAGTCTCAAAGTGCCGATTTAATTTCATCAACCCGAACTCGCTAGTTTTCATTTTTCAAAATTTAAAGTGGACAATGAAAGATAGAAATGATGAAAGGCTACTCCAACGATTTAGTGTCTCTAATAATAAAACTGCGATAGAAGTTCGACAATATTGGTAGTAGGTAACTTTGTTGTACCTCACAACCGAAGGTAGAGAAGCTTATTTACGAGCAAGAAGTAGGTAGTTAAAATTTTTGTCCTCCAAAATCAAAATATGCTCTTGCGTTTTGTGTTTCAGAGCTTACTGATCAAATTTGGTTATGTCTGTCTGTTTGATGTCTGTCTGTCTGTGGTAAATCCTAGTCACGCCTAGGATTCCCAAGCTTTCGTCCGATTTTGATGACATTTTCAGGGATTGTGAGAGTCAGATCGTAGACGGTCCCCCATAAATTTCACTGCAGTCGGATCAGTAGTAGCTGGTACGCGTGCGCAAACGTAAATTTCATATAACGTAGATTTCTCTCCATCTGTTGGTCTGATTTCGTTCAAACTCGGGAGAGAGTTGGGGGTATATGATCAAGAAAATCACCAAATCAATTATATTGCGATTGGTGGAGTATTAATATTGATTGATTGACACTGGCAAAACTCGGAGTCTAATGGACCTATTTTGATGAAATTTACAAGGAGTGTCTGGGTTAGCTCCTAAACGGTCCCCTATAATTTTTATTGCCGTCGGATCAATAGTCAATGCGCATGCGCAAACGTGATTTTCCTATAACGTTGATTTCTTATCATCTATTGGTTCGATTTCGTTCAAAATCGGAGGGTAGTTGAGTGTATAATCCAGGAAAATTTTATTATTATTTTTTTTTTTTGAGGTACCTTCAGTACTGAGGAAGCAAAACTGTGATATGCTTATGTGCATCTAGCCATAGTTTTATTTCACTTTCCTGATTACATCTAGTAATATCTATGTATTAAGTTAAGCCTATTAATCCTCTAGTATTGGTTCTATTATTTTATTTTGGGTTTTTTAAAATTCAATGTAAGGGTTAAACAGTGGTCATCGCTATACCCCTTGTGGCAGAGTGCGGCGATGCCTTTTTCTGCGGAATGTTATTTCCCCCTCCTATCTGCAAGTGCAGTCCATGGTGTCACTCCGCTTAGGGATGCAGCGCAACATGGCCTCCCTTAGAATCGTGTGACTTGCAGTGCCTCTTTAGACCCCTTGTTCAATGCCGCTTATGACACTTTTGGCTGAGGTACTGCTTAAATCATCAACTAAAAAAACACACAATTTGCGTTAGCAGAACCAACTTTTCGAATCAGTCAGTTGGAGCTTTGAGGTGAAGCCCTTCATTTTATTCGTCCCTTGATGTCCTAGAGAGGCTCCCTTTCTAATTTCGTTGTAATCAGACAGACGACATAACTTTTAGCACACTCAGCTGATCAGGATGGAGCCTGTAAGGTCATTCTTCTGTTGTTATCCCAGAGAGGCTCCCTATCAATTTTCAACGTCCTACGGCGAACAGGAGAGATTTTAGCTCACTCAGCTGATCAGGATGGGCCCCTCACTTTGTTCGTCTCGTGTTGTCCCAGAGAGGCTCCCTACCACATTTCGCAAGATGTTGCCATCATTATGATTGAAATTACAGCTCGTGGTCAGCGGATACTCACCCAAGTCAGCGAGGCACAAGTTCATTTGGTCCAAATCGGACCAGCGGTTTCGGAGGAGTTATAAACGTGTTCTACACCCTCTGAAACGCAAAAAATGAATCCCAACCCCCAAGTGCCACCATGCCGACGGCTGTAATACCCTCTTTTCTACGAAAAGTTGGGTAAAAGTGCAGACAAATACATGATATGTTCCCTAATTCATAAAGATATATCGTCGATGTGTCTCACTCAACCTCCTAAACAACTAAATCAGCCCTAGCTCAAAAAGTTTCAGTCAGTGTTTTGTGGTTTTTCATCGAATTGAGGTGTAGAATCCAGATAGACCCAAAGAAGTGCATATGAGGTATAAAGTAATGGTTCCTAGATTCGAGTTTTGGATACACTGAGGTTAAGTGCAGCATTATACTGCCATGCGTTTGTTTCTCAAAAAGGTATACCTTCTTAAAAATTGAAAAATAAATAAATAAATAATTGTTAATTATGCGAGGATTAGGAGTTCATGGAAGCTGCTGAATCGGCTTAATCAAATTTGTGTTCGCCGGTTAAACCGTTCTGAATTACTAAATGAATGAAAGACTGAAAGGAGTACGATTGATGTGGATGACGGTAGTTGTAAAAAACGGAAGTTTGTGAAAAACGTTATCTATTTCCACGAAAAATAAAGAGTTACAATGTTAAATCGATTTCGACGGTTAGACAATAACTGAAGACACATTAGAAAGGACACAGCTTTTATAGTCACAGGCGAAGGGAGATTGAATCCCATTGGTCAAGAGAAAGGAAAGGGGGAGGAGGTACAACGAATTAAGTGCCAACAAAGTGACGGGGGATTATAGCTAATTAGATGAAGTGAAAGGGGGAAAAATAACTAAATATGGTTTCAACAGTGTGAAGGGATAATTCCTAGCTTTATAGAAATGGACCTATCAGCGGTGAAATTTTGATAATTTCGAATTTTTCAAGTACATTCAACATACCTCCCTTTGGGCAAAAATGAAGAAATTTTACAAACTGTCTATCTGTCTGACGGTAGTTGTATTACGTACCTTGTGGATGTATGATTTCCTTACCAGATTTTAGAGTAGAAAACAATTCAAGTGATAATTTCAAGTCTTTAACGTTTGTGCGCAGAGCGTTGCATAACGGTTCCCGCCCTCGGGTTCATCACAAATAGGTTTGAACTCCTGCAAACTACCAACAGTGGAACAGGCATCGTCCGTTTCGTCACAGAACGTGATCCGGGTAACCGACGGGGTGCAGGGCGTAGCCGAAGCGTGCGGTCACCTTCTGACAGTGACCTTTCACGTTCGCCCCGCTCTCTGGGCGTCGGACTAGGTGACTGGGTAATGCGAGCCCAACTGCGAAGGTGACCAAGGGAAGACGGTTCTTGTTTACAAATAATCCAATTGTTATCGGTGTAAGTAAGGTGGCGCGGCGTTATTGAAGACAGAACGCGGACTTTATAATGTTTCTTTATTCGGACAGTTCAGATTATAATAAGTTTTATAAAAAGGCCTTGCCTTTAAATTGGGTTTTTTAAAATTAAACTCCGTTTCTCCCCAGGAACTGGGGCTTCTTCAGGGAGATTAATGTTCAAAAGTGTGAAATATCTTCTTACTTACGGTTTTCCTTTTTTTGTTTAAAATCGAATTTGTAGGTATGAGTTTTTTGAAAATCAAATTTGATTCAAAATTTGGAAATCAAATAAAAACTGAAGAAGCCCCAGTTCTTGGGGAGGAACGTTGGAATTTAATTTAAAAAAAAAAAGTATATATAAATATATACTTCGCGCCTCCCCGGATCTTTTCTCTTTTCTACTGCGTAGAAAACGAGGATAATTTGCTATGCAATTCTTAGCCTGAATCAACTTAGTTTTGGAATGTAGCCAGGTACGTAAGGAGAGGGAAATTGGTAGCTTGAAATGTGAACATTTATCACATAAATCAAGCGCTTTCCAACGAGTGGCGAACGATTTTTGTGCGATGAAAACTTTGGAAGTTTCATTCCCCTAACAACGGCTGGGTTGTTCGTGAAAAACACTGAAATTGTGACACAATCTATAGCAACTACCTACTCAACTACTCGGTTGTACGTGAAAATCATCGTTAATTTCGTTACGGACATTACAAAAAAAAGTATCGGTTGTCGACCTAAAATTGCATAGCAATTAATATAAATAAAAAAAACCTAGATTAGACCTACGATTCTACAGTCAGATCATTTAATAATGATTAACTTTACACATTATTAGTTCATTATGCTTACTTAGCAATATTAGTTTATAACTGAGCGTAATAAATCAGCTTTCCTGGACACTACAGAGGCTTAGGGATTATGAGATGCTGTGATAAAATGAGAGCATTCCAAAAAGTGGCTAACGATTTTCGTGCTATGAAAACTAAGGGAGTTACACTTCCCTAGTAACGCATTGGTTGTACTTGAAAATCAATAGAAAACCCCACCGTGACGTGACGAAATCAAATGGAAACGTCCTGTTAATCATTATTAAATGATAAAAATAAATGAAATAGAATAATAAATAAAAAATAATTTAAGGACAGAACGTCTTTTTTATAAAGCTTGTTAGAACGCGGACTGTCAGCGCAGACTGGCCCGAATCCCGCGAACTTTCAACATTCAACGAACTATAGTAGCTTTGTTCCAACAACGATTCGAGAGCAACTCCCGGAGCTCCTCCAGAGTTGCCGTGGGGTTAGCTCCAAGGTCGCCCACTTTCGTGTTCGTTGGAACACTTCGGAGAGAGATGTGATAACAAACGTAGTAGAGAAGGTGAAAACCGTTTAGAGAAGGTTACGCGGATATGTAGTTTACCCAAGGGTAGCAGGTTATTTCAAAATGCGCACGCTTAGGGCTCGAAGCGACGACACCCCGTCAAAAGTGTGAGGCTGCTTGGGGAACGGCAGGCGGTTGGAGGCCTCCAAAGTTTGCTGACACATAATCTACTAATTCCGTGTTTTCTTGGCCGCATCCTTATCATCAGGAAAACGTAAATCATATGGAAAACTGCACTCCCGCACAGGATCAACCAATTTTTCATTGATTTCTCCCCTTTGACCACCAGTTTGCCTCTGTCCATGCGCGAGCTCCGTACAGATTCACAACTTGCCCGCTGTCTGCTGCAAATTGAACTGGTCCACCGCGGTAGGCCACCTTCTGTTTGATTCGGGTAATGCAACGGGTCACCTGAACTGGGCGACAGTGACAAGTAAACCACCTGAACTGGGGACTTTTCCAATCTTAGGTAGGCAGGGTCTGCTGCAGGTCACACATATCACCTATATGTCCAACCAATCTGAATTTCTACTAAGGGATTGACTACTTGATGTTATGCATTTTCGAGATGCGAGCTTGCGAGCATCCAGACCATCAAACTATATCATATATCAATGGTCTTGATGTTACCTGCATACCCTGGAATCTTACAAATACATAACATGAAGTAGTCAATCCCTTGGTAAAAATTCAGAATAGTTGGGCTCAGTACAACGGTCGGCCGAGGGGCTAACGGAATACGTCCATAGTAGGACAGCCCCTCAAAGTTTGCTGATACATACTTACCGTCTAGATCCAAAAACACAAGCATGGAAGGATATCGCAAAGAAACTTCAACACAGAATGCGAAGTTGCATTACTATAACACATCCATTTCCTTTTTCGTCTTGTTTCTGAGCTGATATATAGCAACAGAAGCAATCCTTCTTCGTCAGACGAACTGTTGTTGTTTTTAAGTGGAGGATTGAGCTGGTTTAGACATTTCAGGTTCTTTTCTGGAGACGGTAGTTTTCGGGTATATACTAAAGTTGTCGGGCATATACTGATGTTCACGGTGACTTCACCGTCCAACAGTGACGTTTTGAGGGGATTCGTGGACTCGGTGGTTTGATAATGTTGCCTTTTTTTTGTTGCTGGGTTCGTGTGAGGCCATCTGTGAAGATGACCAAGGTGAAGACTGATTTGTTTACGAATCCATCATAGAGAGGATTGGAGCTATATCGGAATCCCTAAAATTGTTGATATTTGATGCTACTGACATTTGGGCTGAGATGATTTAGACCTTTCAGGCTCATTCCAGGAGACACTCGTTTTTGTTAAAATTCGACGGGTGTATGTTCTTTTTCGTGGTGACAATTCCGTTCAACAGTGGCGATCAACTGTTGTTCCAGGGAGGAGTTCGGGTTGGAGGCTGTTAAAAATTTGTTGTTCGTTATTTGAACCGAATTCTTGATGATTCGGTAATGTTGATGTTTTGTTTAACAGGGTCCATTATGGCCAACTGTGAAGATAAACAAGGTAAAAATGGTTTTTATTTACAAATATAACCAGGGAGGTTTTCTTGTTGTTATTGGTACTCGAAGCTATCGATTCTAACTAGAAGAGTGAGCTGATTTAGACATTTTTCTGATTCGTTCTAGTAAAAGTTCTTGACAAAAGTCGACGGGCTGCTTTCCGAAGTGGCTCCAGCGACTAACAGTGCCGATCGACTGTTCAAGGGAGGGGTCCAGTTTGGAGGCTCTTATCTTTGGAGATACATGTACTTGTTTGTGAATTGATAGTGTAGTACTGAATGATATATCAACCACTGATATGTGATCAAACTGGTCTTTGACATCAGTTAAGGAAGCTTAATCGTTCCTCATCTTTACAACTCCAGGTTCACCTGTTACAGTGCAATTAAAGCGTATGGTATTCGATCCTCTTGTTAACCATAGTTAATTGGATTAGACTGCCATAGATTGCTGTGGAACGAGTCAATAGTAAGCTCTCACGACGCCAGAGTCACTTCGGAAAGCAGCATAACGCACGTCGACTTTTGCCAAAAACTTGAACGAACCTGAAATGTCTAAATCAGCTCAATCCTGTTATTAGAATCGATAGCTTTGAGTATCAATAACAACTGGAATTCCAACAAAGCCTGCTTAATTAATTTTATATTAACAGATTAATAATAACTACGAGAACAACAAGTTTATTAATGGGTTGGATAAATGGGTCGGGATTCACCCTATGAATATCCAACGGCCTCTGTGCCTGATTTATTTGATACCTCTGGTTTCCATGAGATTTGTAAGTGGAACTAGAGATATAATCATATATTAGGTATGGAGATCTGTTAGTATCTTTTGTGATATATTCTGTCATATAGTGTGAGTAAGGTGGCTTAAAAAACTCATGATTTAAATGAGTTGAACTGGGTAATTGGGCTATCTGAAGCCAACTGGAAAGGTGAAGGGTGCAATTTTTTTTTTTTTTTTTTTTTTTAAGCCAACTTGGAATGTTACAAATTGTGTGTGAAAAACAGAAATCGAAGCCATTTATTGAAAAATCGAAGCAGCAGGTAATCGATTGCTGGGACAAAATTTGTCCCACCATTGTTTAGGACGTGTATGTCTCAGCCGGGTAGAAGGAGTTGAGTGAAAAGTTATTGAATAAGTGTTGCAATATTCAGAACAGCATGGAGACTCCAGCCCACAAACATTCATTGTTAAGAAGATAGCGAAGACAACACTAAAATTCCAATGCGATTGACAATTTTCTTGTTTTTACCCATAAAAATACCATTAGAGCCACAAATTGCGGGGTTTTATATTTGTATTCATGGTGGAACCAAGTTGTGAAGCTTTACACGTTTTTTATACCGTTTTCTCAGTGTTTTGCTCGTAATTGTATTTACTGCAGTTGCGGGTGACACTGCCGTGTTAGTTGAAGGTGACTGACGGGAATATGTATTTGCCAATTTAAATCTAGCCTTCAACGTGCTAGAGGAAAACTCTCTAACTTTGAACACAAAAAAGTCAAAATTGATTATTATTAGACACACATT
This sequence comes from Adelphocoris suturalis, assembly GCA_030762985.1. NCBI lineage: Eukaryota > Metazoa > Arthropoda > Insecta > Hemiptera > Miridae > Adelphocoris > Adelphocoris suturalis. Next base: position 23,886,133 of record CM061049.1, read on the forward strand.
ACTGAGAGATACGATAAAACTTATTTATTACAATATGTTACAGTCTGTGCTTCAATATGGAATAATAGCATGGGGGGGGGGGGGGGGGTACTCTTCAATATAAATAAATTGCACCTATGCCAGAAATAATTATGAAAATAATGTTATCATTACCACCTAGGACGCCATCTCGAAATGTATATAAACTGCAAAGCTATTTACCCTATGTTAAAAATTTACTTTTGCAATTCCATAAAAATCCACAAATGATAAATTCACAGCGTAATACAACATATACCACAAAATATGTAGTCGCAGGGAATGCAATTGCACCGATCGAGATTAACGCTGTCAACACAGTCCAAAATAGTCATATGAAAAGAGCTCAAAGATATACTGGACCAGTAGACACATATGCGATGTTATGTTGACGTCTATGTTTAAAATTAGGGGCAAATTGCCTTGACCTTAACCTACCACACGGGCCAAGCCTAACGTCGGAAAAGCAAGCTAGGCGAGTAGCCTAAGTTCTGAATTTGTACAATCAACATATGTACATGTGTTTTCACATACATAATTTTTTGAATGAATAATAATAATAATACATTTTTTGAATAAATTCTATCTATCTATACTTTCCTAATGGATTTTTCATTTCCTTGGGGTTACATATTTTATCTATTTCTAGGTCACTTGAATAAGATAATTTAGTGGACATTTTTAATGAGGTACGTCAGTAAACATCTGACGACTGGAAATATACTGGTAAATGTGTAAACACGATTTCAAGTGCAAACTCAAGAAGATAGTGGGTTGTTTCTGACGCGAGTCATCTTTTTGATGACACAACTCCGTCTAATCGTAAAATTAACCACATGGATGACAACAACAATGGCCGATGGTATTTGTAGTTCACACACTATTTCGATTTAATGTTCTTAAATGTAGATAATGATATCTGTTGATGTTTTTGAAATGCATCATGGAATTTGGCGGTTGTGTAGGTACTAATCATGGTCTTTGATGACTCACCATATCATGGTCTCAATGTTCCATACGGTCAATGATTGTGGCAAATTCTCGTAGTAGTAGCTAAACACACACACACACACACACACATACTCGTATATATATATATATATATATATATATATATGCATGTATCGTATATATATATATATATATATATATATATATATATATATATACCCAAGAGTTATTTTCTCATTTCAGACAATTCTGTAGAATCGACATTCCAAATCGAGCGGCATTCCAAAATAAATTAGGAGTTTGTTGTACAGTACGGCATGAGTTAATAGAGAGTTGAAATGTCGGAAAATCTAAAAATTGTGTTTTTATATTTCATTAAATTGTGCTAATCAATTACAATAAAAAAAATCTGAATTTGGTTTTGGAAGTATTGTTATAGGGTTAAAATTTTCCTTGTGCTTGCTCAAAGTTCTCAAATAACTAATGAACTTTACTTGTGTAAAATGTCATAATCACGTTGATTGATCAAACTGATTTGGCACAACTAATCAGCATTCTTACCTCCTGGAACGAATAAAAACACAATTCTGCGCTCACAATAGTACGGTACACGTTAAAAAAATATTGTGTACAAGATACAATTTAACTTGCCCAAACCGTTGTTGAACCGAATAATAGAACCGCATTGTTAACCAATTGAGCTGACAACATTTTGGCTCCGTTGGCAATTTACCAGTACCAATATTACGTAGTTCTACATACCATTAGGCAATTTGTACTTTTTATTGTAATACCTACATTGAAATAGGGACTAACACAAGATGACGGATCACCTTCTAGTCAACAACCCTTATCATCTTCTAATTTTGGTACTTGTGGCTACACAACACATTTGAAGTATTGCTTATTGTTGTAGAAAAGAATTTTCGCAAATCGTAAACTATGCGGGTGACGTGTGTTGCGTGATTTGAAGGCCTTGTATTTTCATTTTTCCCATTTTTCGCCTTCTTCATTACGTATAAATCTGTTTTCCAAGTTTACAAGTCTTGCCAAATACCACTAACTTCGTCGGAATAAAGTTGTTCGCCTAATGAATAAGGTATTTCACGTTTGGCTCGACCCTGAGTATTCTTCTCATCGAGTCTGCTCATCGCTCTTACGTATTTCAAGGTTCCAAGACTGGTTGTGTACCAGCAGAAAACAATTTCGCGGTTTGTTTCAAATATTACTGCAGAAGTTAATTAATGTTGGGCCATTCTAAGTGAAAATTCCTTCAAGAAGCAAATTATTGCTCGCCATTAAAAATGTTTTCACAACCCGAACAGTTAGAAGGAGGTTATGTAATTTCCCTCAAAAAATGTTTTCTGGATCTTCTCCAATATATGAATCGTGACTTCTGAAAACATATCTTTACGAACCTGTAAGGTGTCTTCGCGTGTATGTTTGTCTATCAGTCACTTTATCCGTACTTGGGGAGCATTTCAACTTTCTGTAATGACATAAAACGTCAAAAATGTTTGATGCCTAGTACCTATTGTAATACCTATTGTAATACGGTCGTATAAAATTAGTGTAAAAATTATTATGAAACATTTTTGAGCTAAATCCACATCAACGACAATACTTGGGTAGCTTTCAGGAGCTAATTTGCTTGACTTCTTACAATTTCAACAAAATTGGCAGAATAGTATCGGAGTTTTGTCCTTAACTACAAAATTTGCATTCGTTAGTGAGCAGTGACTGCCGATCCAATAGGAATGAATTTCGTAATCAATTACCTTCAGTTCTTCCTCGGACACTCGTACTGCCCAGCCTTTTATCAACCCTTGGCGTGCTTTATACTGCTCACCCTCTTGGTAGACTTTGTGCAATCCTACTTTGGTAGGATTGTTATTACTATCCAATCTCATGGCAGACTTTATACAACCAGTCACTTTGGAAGGTTTATTACTATACAATCCCTCGGCTTTATACCACCAACTCCTGCAGCTTCACACTGATTTTCTAATTAGCAGCATTGATGCTGCGAACCCCCTCAGCAGCCTTATTACTGTGCACAATCACATCATACGTTGATCTAATTACCATCGTGCCCAATACTGCCATACTGGCTTTATACCAACAACCAACAACAACAGTGTGCATCTCTGCAGTTTTCCCATTCCTATTTATTACCATAATTTACCTCAAATCCGATCGCAACAAAAACTTCGAACATGAGAAGTGCTATACCTGAAAAACTTTTAATTCTTTCGATTAATAGGATTCTCCCCTAGAAACTGTGACGTCTTAAAATTCTTTTGCAGAGGTAAATTTCTATGGTTCTTAAGCTCTTTGCACATTAAGCTCTTCGTTAATTTAATGGTAACCCTCACTGTATTAACCTTTTTGAGCGCCTCCACCGCCATTTTAATAAATTTCTCAAGAATATTCAAAACCGTGCCACCTTCCCCTTGGAAAATGTTATTTCCCTTTAAGACGATTATTCTCGGACCTGCTCTTTCCTTCAAGATCCATTCAAACTCTCTGCGTTTGCCCCCGCCCTCATTTTATTGCCCCGGTTCTGAATAATGGGAAATAATTTATCAAGACTTTTTTCTCCCTCTTTTTCTTTTTGCCTTTTCTTTCTTTTTCGTCTGCTGGCTCAGGCCGTGACCTTTTCCCTTCAATTTCTTCGCCGTCCGTTAATAAGGGGAAGGAAAAGGTCTAAGGTCCCGATTTATTCGTAAACGGTCGTATTAATCGCCGATCTTCTCTTCTGACAGTGGGGTTAGGGGGTAAATGGAGAAATCGACACCTGGGTTCAATAAGCAAACTTTAATGGAAAATTACCAACTTTATGCGTGAATTTTCGTATGGCTGCTATTTTTCAATAAAGAATTAACCTCAAAGATCCGTGACAGAAAACGCCCTTGTCAGGGAAAAGTTTTTATTCTGTATTTCTTGGTTTTATAAATTGTGACTGACAGCATATAAACAACAGACAACCCATGTAACCTAATAACGGAGAAAGACTAAACAACCATGAATCATTACATAGTACGAGACCTTCTCGAACGACAAACTACTTGGAACCGTTCCCTACAAGAAGAACTGTGAGTTCTTGAATTCCGTTCAACCTGTTTCGTTGAGAGCAGTAGTCAATTCCTTAGTAAAAATGCAGATTAGTGGACATGTAGGTCAGAATGAAGTGTATAGTTTGGTGGTCTGGATGCTCGCAAGCTCGCATCTCAAAAATACGTAACATCAAGTTGTCAATCCCTTAGTAAAAATGCAGATTAGTTGGATATGTAGATCAGAATGAAGTGTATAGTTTGGTGGTCATAACACGATCACATAAGGGCCGTTCTCAAACTAGGGGCAACTTTCGGACACAGAAATTTCAAAAAATAAAAGTCTTCAAAAAAATTTGAAAAAATTCAGGGTGGTTCCTTAGTCAACACTGATTGCAAAAATACATATTACCCAGATCAACTCTCAAATTTAAACCTAGTTTTTGTAAAATTTCAAATTCGGTGTCCACGGTAATAGCTGTAGTTGCCATGGTAATTTCATCAGTGTTTTCAACAACAGATAATTATACTAGGAGGTAGGTAATAGCGTAAAAACGTTTTTAATCCAGCAATTTTTTAATTTAAACTCTAATTTAAATAATATAAAAACGATCCAAACTTGAACACAAGATCGTACATATGTAGGTAACATTCGTAAAATAGTCAATTGCACCTAATTAGTCTTTTAGTTTTTATTTGTAACCTTAGTGTTTTGGCGTAGGATCACATAGGGGTTCATATTAGCAAAACCTGAACATCAAACCAACAAAATTAGAAAAGTAATTGACTAAAGAGCGCCCAAGTGGCGTTGCACTATCAGACAAAATCAGACAAATCAGGCAGGCAAATCAGACAAACTGTTGCAAAGTGTTAATGAGATGGGTAAGTTCAGTATATAGAGGAAGGTATATAGATACCTATATAAATAACTTTTTCGAATGAATAAGCTTACCTAGTCAACAAAAACTATTTTTTAAATGTAGAACAGTACCTAGGTACGTGCTGTTTAACAGCTAACTATGTTAATAAGGTAGGCAAGTTTAACAAAGTAAGTAGGTACCTATTAACGTACTTTTATGAAGGCTGGAATTGAAATTATAAATTCACCAAATTTAACGACATGTTCTGTCAATGGAAAAAGATGGTGACTACGGAAAAACCTCCTTTAAAGTAAATCTAACTAGTAATAAGGTATGGTCCACCATCGTTGGACAGGAACCCAACACCGAAACTAAATTATCAGTATAGCTATGCTTAAATTGTGTAATTATGTACTAGATTTAAAAGAAGTAGGTACATTTATGACATCACCCAGGGAGACTCTGAAAAATATTGACTGGGAAACCTGAGAGTAGAACCAAAATTATACTCGTAGAATAAAGCATTGAAAGGCAAACTACAAGGGAATTTTGAAAGATAATTCTCATTAATTTAATCATTATTTGAAAGCATATTCAAATAACACTAAATAAAAGTAATAAACTATTAAAATAAATATATAAAATTAAGAAGCAATAGTAAGTAAACTAATACTCTCAACATTCAGTACCTAGTAAAAAAAAAGGTTGGTACTTCAAGAACCAACGTGACATGAAAATTCGAAAAAAAAATAAAAAATTCCGAGTCTACCTAAAGGTAGCGGAAGCATTGTTCCACTTTCAGGAGAAAAAAAAACTGTTGGTCTCGAAATCCAAAATTTCCCCTTGCATTTTACGTTATAGACCATTCTGAACAACTTTGGTTCCGTGTCTATCTTGTGTCCGCAAATCCTTGTAACAACCTTATTTTCCACAGTTTTCATCCAATTTGGATGAAATTTTAAGGGATCATGTGGGCGTAGACAAGGTGTATGTAGGTGGTCCCCCTATCAGTTTCACCATTCTTGACTCAATACATCACTTTGCGCATGCGCAAATTTAAATTCTACCAAGCACCATTTTCTCTTGCCCTAGTCGTTTGATCTCGCTCAAATTTGGATCATAGTTGGGAGAGAACGATTTGATCATCCCATAAAAATTTCAACGTTATGGTATCATTAATAGCTACTGCGCATGCGCCAATGCAAAATCCTTGTAACGACCCTAATTTCCACAGTTTTCATCATCTTATTTTGAAAAAAATTGTCTGGCAGTGCGCGGTGCGGGTTAGGTTGTAGATGGTCCCACATCAGTTTCATTTTTGCCAAACAATTTTTCCTCAGTTTCCTACTTTTGGCCCTCCTATCCCCCCTTTCATTCAAGTCACATAAAAGCTTTATATCCTTTTTCCGTTGCTGGTACTTTGAATGTTCTTTCAGCTTATTTTCCTCCCTCAGTTCGGGTTCATTTCTTCGCCTCTCTCTTCTCTCGCGTTCTGCATCTCTTTCTCTCTCTCTCTCTCTCTTTTTTTAAGTACCTCTTCACGCTAAATGCCTGACTTCCTTCTACCACAAGCCGTTTTTCCAGTGGAAACAATGTCGAATTTATTTTTTTATTTGCGGTCTAGTCAATAGAAAACTACCAACAAGCAAATTGCCACGTGTGAAAAGAACCCTCCCATCTGATGGCGAATTAGTATTAAAATGCTTCCCCAAGTTGATGGTCATGCAAACTTTTTTGTTTTACATTTTCCCCTCATACATATGCACTTGATTGTGTGGATAAAAACACTGAATGGTATCTATAATTATTGCTGGAAAGTTTGAAAATGCAGTGGAATTATATTACCATGCAGCTAATGCAATTACCGTGGATTTTAATAAACCCATGGTAATAGCTTAATTTCAGACATGGTAATTGAAAATCGTTGTTTGAGATCGATTTTCAACCCAATAAATAACTTCAGTAACAAAAACTTGGATGTATTTTGAAAGAGGAGAACGAAAGGAAGAGGATGGAGGAAAAAAAATATGCTAAAAATGTTCCCTAGTCATCAATTTGACACACATGGTAATAGCAAATAAAAAGGTACGCTCCTGACTGCACTCCTTTCGACGTGGGGGTCCACCAGCAACAGCGTTGGGTGAGGGGGAAGGGTCCTATCCCCACCCTAACAGATCCCAAGCTTGCCAACAGAATGAGATTCAAACCGAAATTTCGGTTGGTTGGGGTCAGAATTGCAGTTTTCAGTTCCAACCATGGTAATATCCCAAAACATTGGGACACTTTTTGGCGATACATTGAGGGGATCGAAAAGTTGATTAGCACATTCTTTCAATCAGTTTCATGATGCTATACAACCCAACTTTGGAAAACGAATACCTCTTTGCCACACATAAATCAATATTGTGGGTAAAAGTAACATTGTAGAGCAAAAAATTAATTTGGGACACCCACGGTAATTGCATTTTTGGCCTTTTATGCACAAAAATATTTGTGTAGATATGCAGGTATGGCACTTGAATTACTTTTTTCCAACACACTGGCCTGCAAGGAATCCCTGGGGAAAAAAATTTTCTGGGAAAAAGTTACTGTAGCTGAGCAAGGCCTGTGGGACTCAATAGTTGCCCCTAGTTTGAGAACGACCCATAACAGTTTAGAAACTTAAATGTGACTTTTCATTTGTGACTCATGAGCTGCTCCGCGTTGAACGGAATTGAAGAACTCACAGTTCTTCTTGTAGGGAACGGTTCCAAGTAGTTGCCGGCGTGGGGGACAAACTTGATCGTTCGAGAAGGTCTCGTTTACATAGTCTCCTTCAATCTCAAGATACACTGCTTTGAAATACAAACAAAAACTATTGGGCAAAAATGTAAAACATATTTGCAAATTCTCCTAATTCAGCCCCAGCATATCTTCACAAATTTAGCGTGGATAAGTCCTTTGGTTAGAAGATCAGCAGGCTGTAAGTTTGTCGAATCATTGCAAAGTCTGCATCGAAAAATCCAATGAGAACATCAGCATCACCTTTGGAGAATTCCAGCTTTTAATTTTTTGTTTCTTGAAGAAATACGTCTGAACCTGCTTGATATGAGACCAATGCCGTTCATTACATGTGTTAGGAACTTTACCAGTTGCGATGATTTGCGCCACCTTCTTGTTAACTTCACCACACGCATAGCATTATCAGTATAAACTAACCCCGGCACTTATTTTGTTTCTAATTATTCTTATTGTTAATAATTTATTACTAATTTGTTTCTTTGATTATGATCCTTCGAAAAGAAGACAAACTGTTGTTTATATTCCGTTTTCACGATAGTTTGATTGGTCATTTCCAGAGCCTTTTGAATCGGCCTGCCATGGTTGCCCAGTTTGTTCTTTTCAAACGTATTCAATGAATTCTCATAAAATAGTTATATATTTGTATGTTTGTATATTTAATTGTTATTTTGGGCGAATTCGTGAATTTGTTTGTCATTCGGAATGTTCTGTACATTAATGAAATACCCGAAACTGGAACATTCCATGTGACGTCTCGCCTGTCTCCGGTTGCTGTCGGCACTTGAGAATGTAGAGAGAGATCTGCACCTGTGCCATCTTCGCTTCACCCGCAATCACTAAAATCCCCCGTTTTTTCAAACTATTTTTCAAACTAACTGAAATACGGTTTATTTCGTATAAACGGGTACCCGTCGCGTGAGTTCGCCTTGGCAAAGTAAATTATCGAGAATTTACGCGAAACCGGTTTCGCGCTTGGTCTTCTGGGACTCTACTGCGAAACCCACCTGAACCAGCTACTGGGGAAAGCTTCATATTGGAAAATCCAGGTATATTGAGCTTACACGTTTATGTAAAGCTGAGGATATTATTCTATTGCTAACTCCATGTACCTTCATCTACGGAGTTTAATAATTATAGACCTGATCTGCGTAGAATACATAAATAGAACGCCTTTGTGGGATAATTTGCAGCAGTCTTGTTTCTTTTCTTCCTTGAGCCACGGAGACTTTGGTTGGGACATGAAAAGGTCACCTGTGAGCATAGTTTCATAAGGATTCTATGAAACTCAAATTCCATTAGAAAAGTGTGGGGTTCTTTGTGGTTTTCATGTACAAGAGTTTTCGAAAAGTCTCTCCATTTAAGTAAAATTTCTCCGAGCTTTTCCGTTTGATTCTCTATGCCTCCAGTTTTCCCCATTTTGTCACGTTTCTGAGACAGAAGAGCGAGACCCCGGAGGCAATATCTTCTCAATATTGGAGACACAGAAGACAGGCTCTTTCAAACCTTCGCACACTTCTATTCGATATCCCTAACCCCCCCGTTTAAAGGTGAAAGAGAGTGGGGGGAGGATCAAAAAATCCGGATCGGAGCTCCGTAGGAAGGCGGGAAACGTTTAATCCGACGGTATTGACTGAGATGGGACGAGCCGGGAGGGGAAGTGGGACAGCGATGGGACGAGTCGGGAGGGGAAGTGACACAGAGATGGGACAGTGAACGGGACAGTTGTAGGACGGGGAGGGTTGTGGTGTTTGGGGGGGACAGAGGAAGTGCGCCGTGAATAAATAACCGGTGCACGGTTCATTGAATCATCGCCGGCTGGGAGCGTTCAGTCGTTCGACCTCCTCTCACATTCATTCCGTCACCCCGATGCTCGGCACGATTAATTCCTCGAGCGATCATTCAGATCTACGAGCCCATACGAAGGCTTCAAGAATAGGGTCAGTGTGGTCAAAATTCTGTTCTTGAGGAATTCTCACAGGAAATTTGACGCTGATTACGGATATACTGCTATTGAAGAGGTTCAGAATGAGCTTTCATACAATTAAAGTTCCAATCATTCAGCATGATCGTATGAGCTAATTTTCTTGAAATATGGTAGGGTGTAGTTCGGCTGCTTGGGTCGTATTACTCACGACCCATATACCCATACCCATACCTTCAAGCCGCCTACAATCCACCTCTCGCCATTTATACCACAATTTAGCATACATCTTACGGACAGTTCCGGCCTCCCCTGTTCCGTCACCAGACCTATATACAAAAAATCTATTTTTTTATACCTCATTGCTGCTACTTCCTCGGAATTCGAAGCCATTTTAGTGATTTTTTGAGCGAGGTTGTTGATATTTGAGCAATTTAATGTACTCAAAAAGTGCTGGCCAACGAACTCACTCATCCATTCATTTGATTTCGGAGAGTTATCGCCTGGCATGACGCACACATAAATAAATACACTGCCAAGGAAATGGCACATGAGCTTCCTTGTGACCTTCACAGTACGTCACCATTAAATTCCAGAAAACTAGAAACGACCGGTTCTGGCATCAGGGAATTAATAAGGTGGGAAATTGGAAGCTGAATGGTACATATAATAAATGAAATTAATAAGGAAAATTTTGATTTTAATATGGGACCATCCAGGATGTAGTCCGCATGTTCCCTGAAAATTTCGTCTAAATCGGATCAAAACTGAAGGAGTTTTTAATTGATTTACAGGATTTCATTAATATTTTGATCTAAAGTCATGATTAAAACATCCTGCACATGAATTTCGGTATTCCATATATGGAATAGCAAATATTTAAAAAGGAGGAGAAAAAATTAAAAAATTAATTCCCGGCCGGGAATGTTCCCTGCAAATAAATTCCCGGCATGATGGGCACAATCACTGGTAGTACCGTACGATTCGTATGGCACCTCAAGGGACTCTACCGGGATCATCTCTGAAAATTTGAACAAAATCCGATAAAATTAACTAAGCTGTGACCGTAACAAAAACATCACTTTCGCGCATGAGCCTAGCGTACCGCTGCTGATGATTGCGGATAATGTGATACGGGACCTCAAGAAACCTTGCCCGCATCATCCCTGAAAATCTGACCGAAATCCGTTTACAATTGCCTGAGTTATGACCGAAACAAGAAAATTTTGTTTGCGCCTGCGCAGAGGCTACCGTTGATTCGATCATGACGGAACTGATAGGGGACCATGTAGAGCTATACACGCACGATCCCTAAAAATTTGAAGAAAATCGCATCAAAATTGTGGAAATTGCGGCTGTTGCAAGGACCGTAACAAGAATATGTCGTTCACGCATGCGCAGAGCTTACCGCTAATGCAATTATGATGATTATCTTATGGGACCTCAAGGGATCTTACTCACATCATCCCTGAAAATCTGACCGAAATCCGTTCAATATTGACCGAGTTATGACCGTCACAAGGAATTAACGTTAGCGCCTGCGCAGAAGCTACCGTTGATTCGATCATGATGAAGTTGATAGAGGACAATCTAGAGCTTAACCCGCATGATCCCTGAAAATTTGGTTAAAATCGGATCAAAATTGTGGAAGTTATGGCTGTTACAAGGAAATGTGGACGGACAGACAGACAGAGACAGACACGGAACCAAATTTGTTCAGGAGGCTCTGAAACGCAAAATGCGAGTGGAAATTTTGATTTTGTAGCAAAAAAATTTTTTTCATTTCGAAAGTGAAAACAAAGCTTCCGCTGCCTTGCAGTCTCGGAAGCAATATGGATCCTGGTGATAGCCTAACCGTCGAAATCGATTTAACACTGTAACTCTTTATTTTTCGTGGAAATAGACAACGTATTTTCACTAATTTATTATCGTTTTGAAAGTTAAACTCGACAGACGGTTAATACACCATTGTAATTTTCGACGTACTCCAATTTAAAAAAAAGCTACAGTTGATTTTAATTTGAAGTTGATTTTTCTTGTATCATTCAAATATACGTCATTTCTATTCTATTTATTGTACCTAGTAAATTACAAACATTCCACTTTCGGAAAATCAAATTTTTCTTCGTTTACCTTCCTACGCAGAGTGTGACGGACGGCTTACAGTGGACGGACGGATTTTTCCTATCATCAACTCGACTGACTCAGTCCCGTGACGCTCTTCTGTAGTATAGGAAATCACCTCGTGAATAACAATCTCGTGAATAACCTTCCCAGTCGGCCGAATAGCCGCGGCTTTTTTTCCCTATGGCTTTTCTAATGGGGCGGTTCAGGTCACTTTCGTTCGCCTTCAAGTGTCCGTTAAAGGTCGAAATCACCAGATTAGCTTCGGGATCGGCGAGAGCAAACAGACCCCCCCGCCGATATCCAATTGCTCAATCACGCTCCCATTCCCGTTCAATCATTCTCCAACTCGAGACTTAACGATGAATCCGATTCTAATGAATCACTAAATTTCCATTACTTCCACCCTATTGTCATCCAATATCCAATTTCCAGGTCAATTCAGTTGGATCTGGGAAAACGGTGTTGAAACGTTGGGAAAATCAACTTATCATTCAATATTTCAATTCATCAATTCAACTTATCAATAACATTTATATGGTCTCAAGATGAACTAAAAATGAATGTATGAACTCAAAATTATAACAGCAACCACTATTATTTATAGCATTTCCAGACCAAACTAAACTTTATCCAAACCAAATTAAACCTTTTCCAAACCAAATTAAACATTTTTTAGTCAATCACTAAAAACTCTAAAAAGACCAGCATGAATATAAACTAACTTAAAAGTGTCAAGATTGCATAATAAGGTAACTTTTATCTAACAGTCAATTAAGGGTACTCGGAAAGTGTACCGTTTTCGGGATCGTTTAACGTTGATTTCCCCATCTCGTACCGAGATGATTCGACAAACTTTCCGGGTACTCTTAATTCACTGTTAGAAAAAAGTTATCTTATTATGGAAGCATGTCATTCGGGGTTTTTTTTCTTCAAGTCTACATTCGTACACAACACAACATCATTAACAACATTAATCCAGTGGAAATGACATTTATAGGGGACCATCTAGGACCCAAAGCACACAATCCCAGAACATTTCATCAAAATCGTTCCATTAGCCTTGGAGTTCTGCATGTGTCAAACGATATTTGTTTTGCGTATGCGCAATAGTTATTGCTCCACCGATCGCGATATAATTCATAAGGAATTTCCCTGGAATATATACCCAACTACTCCCCGGTTTTGATCGAAATCAGACCAATAGATGATAAAAAATCAATGTTAAAATAAATTAACGTTTGCGCATCCGCACAGATTACTATTTATGTTACGCCCTTGAAAATTATAGGTGGACCGTGTAGAAGCTATTCCGCACAATCCCTTAAAATTCCATCAAAATCGTTCCATTACACTCGGAATTTTTTCTGTGTCAATCAATATTAGTTTCGCGCATGCGTAATGGTTATTACTCCACCGATCTTCATATAATTTATAGGATATTTCTATAGAACATGTACCCAACTACCTACCAAGTTTGAACGAAATCCGACCTACAGATGATGAGTAAATCGACTTTACGAGAAGTTCATGTTTGCACATGAGTAGAGGCCAATGTTAATCCGATGGCATTGAAAATCATAGGAGGCCGTCTTTGAGCTAATTATCACAATCCCTGGAAATTTCACCGAATTGAGACTGAAACTTGGTATAGTTTTGTGCGTGACAAAAGCATTTACCCAGACAGATAGCCTGACATTAGACAGAAAGAGATGGTCCAAAATATTGATCAACAAGCTCTGAAACGTAAAAAGCCAGTGGAAATTTTGATTTTGGAGGACAAATATTTGTTTGACTTCTTTCACGAACACAAAGCTTCCCTAGCTTTGGTGGTGAGGAAGCAAAACACTGTTGACAAGTAACCAGAGATAAACCCTTATCGCAGCTCCACTCTTTCGAGACGGATTATTATTAACAGTCTGGTTACGCGGCATGACCCATGTAATTGGTTTTGTAATATTTTTAGTGATACCCGAGCCATTCAGAGTATTACGAGTGTTACCAACGTATTCAGTGTATATTGTGGTCGACAGATTGTGATAAGCGAGGTCTAAAGTATAAAAAGTAACACAAAACCGATCTTTATGCTTAGACCCTACGGCTCAAATTAAAAAGAAAATCGAAGTTTTTCTATGTTCGAACCCTTAGGGAAAACTAACCGTTCTACGTACAGTGTTGCTTATGGTTTTAATCGATTCTTTGGGATCATATTTATCATTTACAAGAAAAAATAGACCTACCGTTCTACAGTAAGATCATTTAATAATGATTAATTTTACAAAATATTAGTTCATTATGGTTACTTAGCAATAATAGTTTATAACTGAGCGCAATAAGTCAGCTTTCCTTGAGCAATAGAGCCTTAGGGATTATGAGATGCTGTGATAAAATGAGAGCATTCCGAAAAGTGGCTAACGATTTTCCTGCTATGAAAACTAAGGGAGTTACACTTCCCTAGTAACGCATTGATTGTACGTGAAAATCAATAAAAACTCGGCCCTTTGGGCCTCGCAAGGGGCTCCGCCCCTTGACCCCGCCAGGGGGGCTTCGCCCCCCTAGACCCCCCGGATGTTATTACTTTAGCTCCTCGCTCTCACTTTATTATAGAAATGATCACGACCATTGAGCTCTTGTGAGATGATGATCTCCTAATAGACTCTCGCGAGTAAACATTCACTTTATTATAGAAATGATCACGACGATTGAGCTCTTGTGAGATGATGATATCCTAATAGAAACTTGCGAGTAAACATTCACTTTATTATAGAAAGAGGCTACATACGAAATTACAGCTTCCTATAGTGTAAAGTATAGAAATTACCTATTAAAATTATTTAACCACCGCTTCACAAATCAAACCGTTCTCGCAATATTCGGATCACCTGCTATGAATCACATAATCGAAACACCAGCTCAATGAAATCATCAGAAATTAACAAGCGGTTGCAATCATGTTCACAATATCAATAATTGAGAATGATCACCTGTGTGTAAACAATTATTCATATAACCATGCTCATAACTCAGCTTGTTGGCCACGCACTTCGCAGTAGTTAATATAGTATGGTTGGATAAATCGAGAGCTTTCGAACGAATGGTCAACAAATTTTGTGGGATGAAAAACGACGAAGTATCATATCCCTAGCAACGACTCGGTTGTAAGTGGAAATCATCAAAATATTTTCGTGAGCAATTTTCTGTGACGTTTTTTTAGTTTATGTGCAAATTTTACGTGCAAATTATTTTATGTGCAAAGACATAAAATGTCAAAAAACCCCACCGTGACGTGACGCTTGTGACGTGACGAAAACAAATGGAAACGTCCTGTTAATCATTATTAAATGATGAAAATCATTATTGTTACCTAGAAAGTTTTAGAGATCTCGATTTTTGAATGTTTAGCCCTTTAATGGTACCCTTTAGGGTTGACACAAATTGATGCCGAGCTTCTAGGACCATCTAGACCCCAAATGCGATTTTTAACACAAGTTTCATGAAGTTCGGTCTATTAGTTTCGGAGAAAAGCCTGGGACGACGGACGGACAGATTTTTTAAAATTAGATTTTTGGATTCTATGCATCTTGAAACGTAAACCATAAAATTTTCGCAGGGGGGTTAAGTTTTTTTTCTTGGTCGATTACTAAGGTTTATTATTGAAAATAATAAACCAAAAATGGAACAACTTTATTATGGTTATACAACAATGGTGATGCAAAGAACTAATTGCGGATCCTAACAGAACTTTATTGCAGTAAGTTATAAAACTTTATTACCAGTAACAACCTTTTATTATTACGACCTCGTTTATTATTACTAGCTGTGTCCGCTCACCTCGCTCGCTCGTCCAAGACATGAATGTAGCACTGTATACCATCACTTTAATTTCAGATTGATTGTGTCAGTACTGCTGGGGAAATACTATCTACAACCTGGGAGTGGGTCCTTCCCAGAGAGACCCCGTTCAAAAATTCTGTATAGGTACATCTGAAATGCTAAATAGGAACAAAATATTCTGACGAGCCCACTCAGCTGATTAGAATGGCTTCTAAAGTTTTTTTTTTAATTTTCAACTTTATTATCCGTAGGATATCACAGTTAGTATAACATTAATAATATAGTAAGGCTTAGCTTTAATTTACATGGTGCATGAGGTTAGGTACGATCCAGTGATCGTCCTACAACCAGAGATTAGTGTAATAATAACAATTTCACAAGAGAAAATATAAACAAACAATATGGGAAAACAATCTTAAAAATGTCATACATTTATGATGATGATTTAGAATATTAGGATAACAATATTAAATACCAGTGAACATTAAAATTTTGTGAATTCACTGATTCGGATCAGGTGTAATTAATAAATCTTGTGGTCGTTTTTTCTTAAGCCTCCTTTCGGGTGGTAATGGTGGTGGACGTTCGGTGATTTCGCGAATCAAGGCATTTGACGTTTGTATGATTCTTTGATTACTTCAGAAATCGTGGAGAGATTCACATCATAGTGCAGTGTTGAGTTCCACACAAACCATGGAGCTCCGGTCGCTATACGCAGTACTCGGTTTTGAATTGTTTGTACTTTCTGTACATGGGTTTTAGCTGCTAAACCCCATATCCCGCAAGCATACTGCCATATTGGTCGAATCAGCATATTGTAGAGCAACCGTTTAGTGTGGAGTGGCAGCGCAAATTGGAAACTCATGAGAAACTTTAGTTGGTGAATTCTGTTTCGACATCTATTAACCAGACCTTGGATGTGGTGCGCCCAGGTTAGCTTCGAGTCAAGAATGAGCCCCAGATATCTCACTCGATCTGAGTTTGGAATCGGAATGCCATTCAGTCTGACTTGAGGGACTCTTACATTTTTGAGATAAGTAAACGTGACGAGTGTAGACTTGGTGGAATTCATGGATGTTCTCCATTTGTTACACCATGGACCTACCTCGTCAAGAAATCGCTGCATATTATTTTCTGCCTCTTCACACTAGTGGGAACTACAGAGAGCAGCAACGTCATCCGCAAACTGGGCTAATGTGATCCCTTCCGGCGCCGGGAAGTCACTTGCATATAGAAGATATAAGAATGGCCCCAGGACACTGCCCTGAGGTACCCCTGCCCTGATTGCTTTCGAAGGAGACACTGCGCTGCCACATCTCACAGAAAACGTGATAACCGACGTCCCGTTCCAATTTTTAGCAACTCAAGTTCGATTAGAACACAATGTTATAGAGTTTACTCTGCTGATTCATACTCGGAGAGATCCCGTGCCAAAGTTCAGCATCTCAAGTTGAATAGGATCCAAACTAGTTTCAGAGTTCACTCTGCTGATTAGAGTGATTCGTCAAATTGAAATTTTACACTACACTCAGAGTGGTGGGAGGGAGGGGGGAAGTTTAGCGTCTTAAGTTAATAGGAACAGAGTCAGTTATTTATATGCGTATAGAAGAAGCTGTTTACTAAAATGAAGTTATACAAGAAGTTTACAAAAACTAGGCGCTCCGCGCACCCCCGTTACCTCTATTTACATACTTCGAATGACATTATTGATACACAGTATGTGTTTCAGCTCACGCGTTTCACAAAAACCCGTGAAACCCGCATATAATAATGTCTCAGATTTTGCGGTGTCTCAGATCACTACTATGTCAAGTTGTTTTATTTATTTATCACCAGCGAAACGACTAACCACCAGTTTAATGAAATGATCAAAAATTAACAAGCGGTTGCAATCATGTTCACAATATAAATTATTGAGAATGATCACCTGTGTGAAAACAATTATTCAAATAACCACGCTGATAACTCAGTTTATTGGCCACGCACGTCGCAGTAGTTAACATAATATGGTTGGATAAATCGAGAGCTTTCGAACGAATGGTCAACGAATTTCGTTGGATGAAAACTGACGTAGTACCATTTCCCTAGAAACGACTCGGTTGTAAGCGGAAATCATCAGAAATTGTTGCAACACATTTTCGTTACACAAGAACGCTTCGTTTTCGGTTGTAGATGCCAAGGCTAAAATACATTCTGTGTTAAAAAGTCCTACGAACTCGTCGTTTCGTTTGGGATGCTTGATGATTTGGTGCTGGAGGATTTTTGACATTTTATGTCTTTATTTTGGCACATAAATGAAAAAAGCGTTAACATTAACAATGGCACATTAACAAAAAGCGTTACGGTTGGTTTTCTGATGATTTTCGCTTTCAACCGAGTCGTTGCTAGGGAAATGGTACTTCGTCATTTTTCATCCCACAAAATTCGTTGACCATTCGTTCGAAAGCTCTCGATTTATCCAACCATATTATGTTAACTACTGCGAAGTGCGTGGCCAATAAGCTGAGTTATAAGCATCGTTATTTGAATAATTAATTGTGTACACTCAGGTGATCATTCTCAATAATTGATATTGCGAACATGATTGCAACCGCTTGTCAATTTCTGATGATTTCATTGAGCTGGTGTTTCAATGATTTGATTCATAGCAGGTGATCCGAATATTGCGAGAACGATTTGATTTGTGAAGCGGTGGTTTAATAATTTTAATAGGTAATTTCTATACTTTACACTCTAGGGAGCTGTAATTTCGTATTTAGCCTCTTTAGGACATTTACTTGACGGTGCCCAGGGTCCGGATCAGATGAGTGGCTCTTCAAGATAATTTCTATGCTTTACACTCTAGGAAGCTGTAATTTCGTATGTAGATTCTTTAGGACATTTAATTGACGATGTTTCATACCGATTCCAAAGTGAGTTATATCTTCTGGAATGATACAGATTCATTCATATTATATGGTTCATTGCAAACTCCAGAAATCGTTTCGGGCAGCCTTAAAACGGATTTCCTCGATGAAAATGATGGAAAATTTGAGTTAACAAATTTTTGAACCCCTCGTCGTAGATTCATTTGATATGATAATTCGCTAGAAATCTAGACAAATCACATTTGCCGTATAAGGATCATATTTATCATAATATCTTGCCAACCAAGAGCCCTGATGGTTGTGGGTTCCTTTCATAAAAGGCTCCGATAATGTGGCGTCGATCAAATTGTACTGCTAAAGCGGCTGAGGAAAAGAAAAGAAAAGAAAACACCATTTTTCATACCGTTTAACCCTCGAAGGGGAAAAATGGGGGGGAGTCAGACGAGTCAGCTATTTTTCAAAACGAAGGGGCTCCTATAGGCAGGCTGCGATGCGAATCTTATGAAAGCACGGAAATTATATTTAACCGCTTCTTTGCAGGCCCTTCACTTAGGATCGCGTTTGTTCCTTCTCTAGGTCAGGTTTTCACAATTTCCTCTGTACGCTTCATTTATACCTGAAATAGTGGGTGATATCTGCATTTATATGATCGTCATTCCGAATGTTTGTGTGGAAATCCTACGCAAAAAACGCTTGCATACAAGTCTGCAACACATTGGGACATTTTATGTCTTTAGTTGCAGACTCTTATGTGTTGCAGACTCGTATGCAAGCTCTGAAACCCACTCAGCTGATCCGGACCCTGGGCATCGTCAAGTAAATGTCCTAAAGAGGCTACATACGTAATTACAGCTTCCTAGAGTGTTAAGTATAGAAATTGCCTATTAAAATGATTTAACCACAGCTCCACAAATCAAACCGTTCTCGGAATATTCGGATCACCTGCTATGAATCAAATCATCGAAACACCAGCTCAATGAAATCATCAGAAATTAACAAGCGGTTGCAATCATATTCACAGTATCAATTATTGAGAATGATCACCTGTGTGTAAACAATTATTCATATAACCATGCTCATAACTCAGCTTGTTGGCCACGCACTTTGCAGTAGTTAACATAATATGGTTGGATAAATAGAGAGCTTTCGAACGAATGGTCAACGAATTTTGTGGGATGAAAAATGACGAAGTACCATTTCCCTAGCAACGACTCGGTTGTAAGCAGAAATCATCAGAAAACCAACCGTAACGCTTTTTTTAACGCTTTTTTTACACGCTTTTTTCGTTCATGTGCCAAAGTAAAGACATAAAATTTCAAACCAACGTTCCGTCAATGTTGAAGAGATTTTGGTCAGATTTTCAGGGATGATGCAGGGAAGGTTCCTAACGACATTTATTGTGACTGAATCAGCGGTTCGCCGTGCGGATGCGCGAGCGTTTGTCAGTCTATATTTCCTTGCCATAGCCATAACTTCCACAATTTCACTTGGATTTCAATGAAATTTTTAGGAATACTGTGGGTTTAGCCCTAGATGGTCCCCTATTTGTTCCATCATGATTGAATCAGCGGTACGCTCAGCGCATGCGTGAACGAAGTTTTCTTGTGATAGTCACAAGTCCGTCAATTTTGAACAGATTTTATAGGCAGGTTTTCAGGGATGATGCGGGGAAGGTCCCATGAGGTCCCTTACGACATTAATCATGATTGAATCAGCGGTACGCTGTTCACATGCGCGAGCGTTTGTCTTTCTATATTTTCTTGCCACGGCCATAACTTACACAATTTTGATCGGATTTCAATGAAATTTTCAGGAATAGTGTGGATTTAGCCCTAGATGGTCCCCTATCAGTTTCATCATGATTGAATCAGCGGTACGCTCAGCGCATGCTTCTACGAAATTTTCTTTTTGAAGTCATGTTGAAGCCACGAGGAAGCTTCTGTGCCATGTCCTTGGCAGTGTTCTTCGCTTCCTTTCAACCAAAATACCTAGGGAAACTTAGTGTTCGTGCGAGACGTCGAAGCAGTTGTTGAGCACAGTAAATTGGTCAAATTTCTAAAAATGAACAGAAAAAATGACTAAAAATAACAAAAACGGCTATAAATCATAAAATGAATGCATATTGTTCAATCAGAATATCACTATCAACTAGAACATTAAAAAATGTATCGACGAAATTATGCTTTATTAACGTGTGCTAAAAAATCGATAAAAACTACAAAAATTCTTAAAGTAGAAATCGTTATTTGAATAACAGGTTATTATTTAGAACATGTTTTTATTTTTTCAAAATTGAGAGATACAAAGTTCTTTGTTCTCAATGTGCACAAATTTCAAAATAATTTTACAAAGAAATTTCAGAAAAGAAAAAATTCACTCATACGATCATGCTGCATGGAACTTACTATCTACCGCTTTGTGTTTGTGCTAGTTGAAAAAAAAAAAAAAAAAAGTTTTCCTCAAAAATCAAAATTTCCCTTGCTTTTTGCGTTTCAGAATTTCCGTGTCTACCTTATCTTGCCCATTACTATTCTATGTTTCAATCCGATTTTGATGAAATCTTCAGGGATTGTGCAATTAAGCTTTTATATTCCCTATAAATTTCATTGTCGTTGGATCAATAATGGCAAACGTTAATTTCTTATAACATAGTTTTCTCCCGATCTATCTTGATTAACTCAGTGACTATTTGGATATAGGTTTCAGGGAGGTGTTCGATGAGTTTCATCGTGATTATTACAGAAATAAAAATTGTGCATGCGCCAAACTTAAGTTCATTGACACAAGGGAAACTCCGTGACTAAAGGACCGATTTGGAAGAAATGTTCAGGATTTATGTGGGTTTGATTCTAGATGGTTTACTATAATTTTCATTGCCGTTGAAATGATGATGGCTTGATGGTCGCCTACAAAAAATTCATTGCCTTAGAATCTATAGGAGCGTGTGCGCATGCGCAACCATGACTCCCAAATGATAACGGTAATGTGGTCGTAAATTGGTCATTACAACTAGTTCGATAGTATCCATTTTTCAATTATTTTGAAGCCATACTGCCCTCCCAGCTTGGCTGACTTTTTTTTTAAATTCGCAAAGTGAACGCCTTATTTTTGTGCAATTCTACTCAACAGTTATGATAATCACTTTTCAACTTTATCTCAAAAAACCTATTCAATAAGTGATTAGCTAAATTAGTTGAGTAATTAGTGAAAATTAGTTCCCGGAAAAGTTTCCTTAGTCGTTGATTCAATAACCAGTAGGTACCTATCTATTCTCGATCAATCTATTACCTCGTCATCATTCGAAGGATCAGATGGGAAAGCTGGAGCTGGTTGATTTGATTAGGATCACTTAATAGTTGATAGGTGTACGTTAATAATTGTTTGCTCTAATTCGGGTTCATGATTTACCCAAGTACGCGAGACGTGCACGCAGTACATACGTGAGGGAATGGCGGATCGGTGGAGCTCTAACGCAATCTCTATTGTAAACAACAATGGGATTACAATCTGAATAATTGAGCAGAACGGAGCTGATAACGCGTGACGCCAGACGATAATGTGACTTGTGCCATTGTGACAGGAGACTTGACGAGATGCAGACGGCTGACTGACTCACGAACAATATAATTATCGGTAATTTCACTTCAATCAACAAACGCTGCAAATTATTACACAGGGGTTTATTATTTCTATATTGTATATAGCTCTTCTACGCAGAACACCCGTCTATATCATTAAGCAAATCATTAGGTAGATAATCTAATGTGTCTGCATAGGTTTACAGACGTCTACTGAAGATAAAAATAATAACATTAAATAACACACCTAAACTTTCCTAACACGAGCTGTGCAGTGCCGTAAATTGGCAAAACCGCGGCGGTGGCGTGTATTCGGCGAAATGCCTTTCTTACACAATCTAGCGGTCATAGATGAAACTTAATGAGTTCCCCGAAATCATAGGGTCACTGCCCCATTATACCTTGTAGTGAGAGCATGGAAAATCGTATGGCTTCACGGATGATTTCATTCGATTTGTTGGGAAAATATGCATATGACATCTAATATAAGCAATAAAATGTGCAAATGACAACCCAAAAAACATTACTGTTACCTTAAAACTTTTCAAGATCTGGATTTTTCACATAGCCCTTAATGTCTACCCTGTAGGGTTGATTAAAGTTGATAACGATGTTACTTGCACATCCCAGGTAGATGTATGATTTTCCAGCCAAATTTCATAAACCTTGTTTCAGTAGTTTTGGAGAAAAGCACTGGATGGCCAACGGTAGGTACTTTTGTGGTAAAAAACCTGTTCTAAATAATATTTTTCAATCAAAAAAGACTTTGGATTTTTAGCTTTTTTGCTGTTTCTATCCATTGTTAGCAAATATCAATGAAAATGAAGCACATTTTTCTTCCTAATTGTTTGCATAGTTGTTTTCATGTTCTAATTCATTGTTGATAAACTTGTATAGACTAAAATTCAGCAGCAAATTTAAATTCAACGGTTTTTAGCTGTTTTAGAATAACGATATTTAGGTAGTGATTTTTTGTAGCACATTTTTTGAAATTTTAACAATTTAATGTACTAAAAAACTGCTGGCCAACGAACTCGTACTTTCATGTGGGAAGTTTGTTTTTTGATGCAACGACAAAGCCTGTATATAATATATTCTAAGGTGAGTTGTCTTCTGGAATGAAAAATATATAAATATACCTATATAAGTAGAAAAGAAGAGAAGCTACAGGATTCCTTTCAAAATGCCTCAAAGCGAGTTTCAGTGAAGAAATTTTCAAAAATTTATATTTCAAATTTTTTTAGAATCTTCGCAAAAACTCCATTTTTTACAAAATTCGCTAAAATGCAAGAGATATCTTGATTATGAAGGACAGAAATTTGCTGGGTTTCTCGCACGCTCACAAAGTTTCCCTAACTTCGGTAGTGGGGAGCAAAACAACTGCTATGGACGCTACGATCAGGATAATAAAATACTCATTGAAACACCAAACGTTCATAAGCCATACATGCACAGTTATTGATATACATTTTCATATTATCCATATTTTATTATTTTATTTTTCATTTAGGTCCCTGCCAAAGGGGCTTAATGTTTGTATTGTCTAGACGTTCCAATAAATATCACTCGCCGACTATAATCGGTGAATTCAGATAAGTTTGAGGAATTTTGAGTTCAACTAGTTTAAAAATGTAGTACAACCCCCGTCATTTTCTCTTGCAATCCTCAATCACATCCGTGATACATGCTTTTTAAAAGAGTTTTTCAGAGAAACCACTTTCGTTTTGCATTATAATCATGTAGTGCTGAGTTTTCTAAATTGTGTATATTGATTCTCGAAAAATATCATCTAAATATCATACCACCTGGTGAAACATGAAAACTGTTTTGAAAAATAAACATGTATGAAAATCCATTAAACTACAATAAATAAAAATCCTGAAGCTTGTAAAATCTCAACTTCCTGAAGTAATAAGCTTTTGAACAGATTGGTCAACATTATGATTTCGTTTCAATTCGGTATTCGGTAGATACATTTTAGCTGGAAAAAAAAAAAAAAAAAAAAAAAAAAAAAAAAAAAAAAAACCAATAACTGCTATCACCCATGTGCATAACAATTGTCAAATAAAACTCGTGAACGAGTTCCACTATCAGCTTTACAAGCAGATACCATGTTTCATGTTACATGGAAATGGCTTCGATTGGGGATTTCATAACGGTCGTCCTCGAGAGTTGTAAAGAAATCCTTTATCTTTGGACTGTAGGCGACGAAATGTAGGATAAAGAATTTATTTTATCATTCTTGGAGGCACAAAAAGCATACTATAAATTAAAATTATTTCTCCAATACAGACGCAATGAGTTGTTTTTAACAGTCGACTATTGTCAGGGGATGAAAATGTTTCCTGTGGAGTAAATAGAGAGTTTTTGTTCTTCCCGTAAGATTTTCTCCCGTTGACGTGTAGAGCAGCGTCTAGAGCAAGCAGCTGGAGATGCTAGCTCTTCACGTGATTTTTACGCGTATTTCTACACGTATACGTGAAAAACCAAACGCTAACGTCACGTTAACGTCTCTATAAGTGTTTCAGAAGCTGTTTCGTATTCTTTTCGTACAACCTATTCTTATTTAAATATAACCTATTCTTATATTAATTTCTTTATACAGGGGTGCCCACAGGGGGGGGGGGGGGTCACGACGCAAACTGCGTCGTTCAAATTTTGGGGGGGGGGGGGGGGGTTAGAAAAATGAGTATTTTTGACATTTTATGTCTTTGCTATGGCACATAAACTAAAAAAACGTCACGGAAAATAATTGCTCACGAAAATTGCTCACGAAAATTGTCCCAAGTGGCCACAACGATGATTATGACCATCAGAAATGACGTTGATTTGGTATGTAGCCCCTTGAGGGACTTCTGAACACAACTGACCGATCCCAAATCAGCTGAGTGGCTCTAGAATCCAGTTTTTTCCCTAATGATCCCACGATTCTGAGATTTGGTATGTGGGCCCTTGAGGGACTTCTGAACACAACTGACCGATCCCAGATCAGCTGAGTGGCTCTAGAATCCAGTTTTTTCCCTAATGATCCCACGATTCTGAGATTTGGTATGTGGGCCCTTGAGGGACTTCTGAACACAACTGACCGATCCCAGATCAGCTGAGTGGCTCTAGAATCCAGTTTTTTCCCTAATGATCCCACGATTCTGAAATTTGGTATGTAGCCCCTTGAGGGACTTCTGAACACAACTGACCGATCCCAGATCAGCTGAGTGGCTCTAGAATCCAGTTTTTTCCCTAATGATCCCACAATTCTGAGATTTGGTATGTGGGCCCTTGAGGGACTTCTGAACACAACTGACCGATCCCAGATCAGCTGAGTGGCTCTAGAATCCAGTTTTTTCCCTAATGATCCCACAATTCTGAGATTTGGTATGTGGGCCCTTGAGGGACTTCTGAACACAACTGACCGATCCCAGATCAGCTGAGTGGCTCTAGAATCCAGTTTTTTCCCTAATGATCCCACGATTCTGAAATTTGGTATGTAGCCCCTTGAGGGACTTCTGAACACAACTGACCGATCCCAGATCAGCTGAGTGGCTCTAGAATCCAGTTTTTTCCCTAATGATCCCACAATTCTGAGATTTGGTATGTGGGCCCTTGAGGGACTTCTGAACACAACTGACCGATTACAGATCAGCTGAGTGGCTCCAGAATCCAATTTTTTCCCTAATGATCCCTCGATTCTGAGATTTGGTATGTAGCCCCTTGAGGGACTTCTGAACACAACTGACCGATCCCAGATCAGCTGAGTGGCTCTAGAATCCAGTTTTTTCCCTAATGATCCCACGATTCTGAGATTTGGTATGTGGGCCCTTGAGGGACTTCTGAACACAACTGACCGATTACAGATCAGCTGAGTGGCTCTAGAATCCAGTTTTTTCCCTAATGATCCCACGATTCTGAGATTTGGTATGTAGCCCCTTGAGGGACTTCTGAACACAACTGACCGATCCCAGATCAGCTGAGTGGCTCTAGAATCCAGTTTTTTCCCTAAT
The DNA here is from genome assembly GCA_030762985.1 of Adelphocoris suturalis. Lineage (NCBI taxonomy): Eukaryota > Metazoa > Arthropoda > Insecta > Hemiptera > Miridae > Adelphocoris > Adelphocoris suturalis. The sequence continues at coordinate 23,912,118 of CM061049.1, forward strand.
GATCCCACGATTCTGTGATTTGGTATGTAGCCCCTTGAGGGACTTCTGAACGCAACTGACCGATCTCGGATCAGCTGAGTGGCTCTAGAGTCCAGTTTTTTCCCTAATGATCCCACGATTCTGAGATTTGGTATGTGGGCCCTTGAGGGACTTCTGAACACAACTGACCGATCCCAGATCAGCTGAGTGGCTCTAGAATCTAGTTTTTGACATTTTATGTCTTTGCTATGGCACATAAACTAAAAAAACGTCACGGAAATTGCTCACGAAAATATTCTGATGATTTCCGCTTACAACCGAGTCGTTGCTAGGGAAATGGTACTTCGTCGTTTTTCATCTCACTAAATTCGTTGTTCATTCGTTCGAAAGCTCTCGATTTATCCAACCATAATATGTTAACTACTGCGAAGTGCGTGGCCAACAAGCTGAGTTATGAGCATGGTTATTTGAATAATTGTGTACACTCAGGTGGTCATTCTCAATAATTGATATTGTGAACATAACTGCAACCGCTTGTTAAATTTTGATGATACGAGTCTGCAACTAAACACATAAAATGTCCCAATGTGTTGCAGACTCGTATGCAAGCGTCGAATTTTTCTGATGATTTCCGCTTACAACCGAGTCGTTGCTAGGGAAATGGTACTTCGTCGTTTTTACTTTGAGTCGAATGCCACCAGCCCCAGCTCTCTAGGATCAATATTTAATTTTTTTATGAACAAGTAATAAGATTTATACCAACAAATTAATTACTTACATTTGTAAAACAAGAAATACAACATTCTTTATCACATCAGTGTATCATTTACATTACCTATTTAATAAATATTTTAATTGGGGGGGGGGGGGGTCGGAGTTTGGGGGGGGGGGTCGGGAGTGGGGGGGGGGGGGGAGCTCGAGTCGTTGCGCTGGGGGGGGGGGGGCACCCCTGCTTTATAATTATTTATAAATACATTTATTGCTTAGGTACCTTAAATGTCTGAATTTTGTAGCGGAGCACTTCACTATAACCAACGTGTTGTTGGCAACCACACAGTAGTTACCTTTGCTGATAACTGCGTAACTGCGGTTACCTTGGTCACACTGATTACCGGCAACTGTTGTTACCTTTGCGTTAGGCTATGATAACTACCCGTAGGCCGAAATTCCAACGAATGCATTTTCCCGTGCACGTGTAGATAGGCCTTTTCCCCGTACACGCGTAGTTTTACACGTTGACGTGAAGATTCGCGCATGCGCAGTTGGTATTTCAGTCTTTTCACATACACGGGTAGAAAATTACGGGAAGAACAAAAACTCTCTATTGTTGCTATTGCTTTACGTTAAGAATATTGTAACAGGCTTACCTACTAAAATTGTTTATAGTCCAATCAACTTAGTTTTGGAATGTAGCCAGGTACGTAAGGAGGGGGAAATTGGAAGCTTGAGATGTGAACATTTATCACATAAATCAAGAAGCGCTTTCCAACGAGTGGCGAACGATTTTTGTGCGATGAAAACTGCGGAAGTTCCATTCCCCTAGCAACGGCTGGGTTGTACGTGAAAAACACTGAAATTGTGACATCAATTTTCCGTGACGGAAATTTTTGGTTGACCCCCCCCCCCCCCCCCCCCCCAGAGCAAAGACATATCCATGTCAAGGGAAAAAAAAAAAAAAAAAAAAAACAGTTCTACAGTCAGATCATTTAATAATGATTAATTTTACACATTATTAGTTCATTATGGTTACCTAGCAATCTTAGTTTATAACTGAGCGTAATAAATCAGCTTTCCTTGACGATACAGAGGCTTAGGGATTATGAGATGCTGAGATAAAATGAGAGCATTCCAAAATGTGGCTAACGATTTTCCTGCTATGAAAACTAAGGGAGTTACACTTCCCTAGGTTCAGTCCCTAAGTCAGTTGTGGTGAGGGGGGTGGTGAAAGAAGTGTTATTATGATCGCAATCATCTCCAGGTCGACGAATACAGCCGACACAACGTCGAGAAGGTGCCTTGTTTAAAAAAAAAAAAAAAAAAAAAAAAATAACCGGTCATTTTCTGCTGTTTCAATGAAAACCGGACATTTATCGTTCAGAGCGATTTTCGCCCGGACCCCTCGATAAAAAAACCGGACTGTCCGTTCCAAAACCGGACACTTGGCAACCCTGGCTACGTCCCCGCAGGAATCCATCTGTAAAGCTGTTTTCGTCGGCTCTCTTCCGTCAGTTTACCGAGAACAATAACACGTAGAAAATTTGGTTACATAAAATCCTCCGACCGTCGCGACAGAATACAAATTACTGGGTCGCTTGGAGCCTCTAGGAAATCTCATCTCCACTCGGCTCGCAGTCGCATACGTATTGTGTCAGTGACTTTTAAAATTTCACGCCTCTCCTTTCAATAGCTATTCACGTAACTACAGGGGTCATTCTCAAACTTTTTTTCTTTTAGAGAATTAAACAAGCTCTTTAAGAGACTTCGAAGTTGAATTCTGGTTTTACCGAATTTTGTAGAAAATAGCTCCAAAAATTTTAACATCCGAATTTTAATCATTTAGGTCCGTTTTGAGGTATTCCGAAACGAATCCTAGAGTTTAACTCTTTTGACATTTTATGTCTTTACTTTGGCACATAAACAAAACGCTGCAAATTATTTCACAAAGGTTTATTATTTTTTCAATTGAGTATAATCGTAGTTTTAGTTGGCTTGCGTACGTCATTAGGCCCGTCCAGACTCCTCGGCGTGTCCCATTTCGAGTTGCCACAACTTATACTTCTATAATTATATACGCATGTTTATATTTCTCGATTTGAGCTCCTATCTATTCAAATAGTTATTGCCTTAATAATATCATTATCTAACCACGTACGAAAAGTCGAGAGGATATGTTATTAAATATGCGTAGGAAAAGCATTGGTATTAACACACAAATATGACCTAGAAAAAAACATATATTCATGCCTCGAAGGAACGCCGCACAGTGGGCTGAAATGGCATATTTTGTTCAAAAACCTGATTTCAAGGTAATCTGTCAAATTGAAATGCATTCCCATGGTTTTTTCATTTTTTGAATCGAATAAGACTAGTTTCAGAACAATGCGCTCAGTCGTTTTCAAGATATTTCAGTTTTGAGGCAATTTCAGCGAAATAATCAACTGAAAACAAAGGCAACTGAAAAAGTGAAATAATCAAAGTATTACTTGTAAGTCACTCATTCCGTTTTTCCGGTTTCGAAAACTTGATACAGTATTCATCAATAATAGCATTCATCAATTATACCTTTCATATTGCTGTATTTTGTCAATAGTATAACAAATGGTGCGTGGTAAAATAACATTAAAATATGAAAGAAAAAAACGAAAATTATGCTTCTTTCAAAATAAAAATTAGCCGACACTCGAAAAAAATCAACTTTCTAAAATTAAAGAACAAAATATCTTTCTTAAAAACTTTTTTTTTTTTTTTTTTTACAATTTCAATCCTAATGCAGTGACATCTTCATTCGTTGCCTCTCTTGATCGCTTCCTTGAATTATAAGCTCTGAAATACTTATAATCTTTATTTCGGCACTCTTGTGCTTCTTCTGAGAGAGATCCAATGGGCAAAACAGCATTATCTATGATTTCAGCTCCGTGAAAGAGAATTTTATGTACCTACAGTGGCAGGTATATAGTACCAGGGATACAGATCATTAGCTAGTTGAGCGGTTTCATGTGCGTACTGACGGAACTGGACAGTATCCGTGGGTAATTGACAACAAATTACTTGTAAAATTTTTGCAAATCTTCCGATTAAACGTTCTTCTATGGTTTGTTTACTCTTAAATGAACTGTGAAAAGAGTCGGCGGAAGTCGGCGATGAAACTGATGGAGAATGCACTTTAATACCTCACCTTTCTTAATATTTCACTGTCTCAATAAATGCCGGTAACACTTTTTTTTCCGGCCCTTCTCATTAATAAAAATACGTGATTTTTCAGCTTAAATTACGAAAACTGTAAATTTCTCGTATGATTAATATTTAAAAAATATATATAACACCCATTAACCGTTTAATAATAATTTAATTTAATAATTTAATAGTAATTTAATTATTAAAATATTTAATACACCATATCACGATCATAGGTATAGGTAGGATCATAGGTACCTACTGACATGACGCAGTCGTGCGAAACTGCCTGAAAAAAAGGCCACTATTAACCTAAGTCGTTGGAATATTTGAAAATTTACTACGTACAACTAATCACTAGGTATCTAGCTATGAAAAAAAAACAAACCCAGCTGGATTCAAAATATTTGTTTTTGAGGGGTTTTTGAACACTTCAGCCCACTGTGCGCCGCACGGTGGATGGAAGCGTGCAAAAACCCCAAAAAATGAAAGAGTTAATAAAAATGTTTTCCCATTTTTATATTGTTCCTAGATACCTTCAGACTCAAACTTAGCCCTTAGTTTCCCCATTTGGGCATGCAGATAATTTTGAGAAGGCATTGAGTGTGATAATTGGTCGTATGCTTGAAATTAAGGTTTTGGTGTAGCAGTTATTGATGATTGATTACGCCTCCAAAACTGGGGAAATTCCCCAAGACGAAATATACCATGTATTGTATACATGTTTAGGTGTACTTGATCATTTTTTCACATTTTTTTGGTGCATCACCAAGAGTAAGTAGTGATTATGAGGATTTTTGGAAAAATCATGTGATTATTTAACTTTGGTAGAGTGCCAAAAGTGCAGGTCATCTCCGGTCGTCCTGGGACTGGAATAATCCGACTACGCACTCATTCAAGTGTCTTGTGTATTAATTTGATCGCCGTTCTCCGCCGTCGGTGATCACAATGAACGAAAACGTTGAGAAAAGTAACTGACTGCACCCGCCTATCAACTCCTGCTTTGACGAGTCGGAGTAAATACCTAAACCACTAGGTCGGAACCTTGTCCCGAGAATGAATGTTACGATTCATTCTTCGTCTAGAAAAATAGTTCGTTGGGAGCAGTCTTCTATAATTATCACATTCATCGTCAGCGGAAGCGTGGTACCTACCTAACATTTAAACACACATTGTGGAAAAAGAAAATCGTAGCATCGTGGTGAAAAAAAATGTCTTTTGAAATTCCATATTCAGTGCTTTGCGATATTTTATTTAAGAGTGGAAGTGATTTTGAGAAAGATCTGTGCGAACGATACCCGAATTTGGAAGAAACGGTTTTACATCAGGTGAATAAAAAATAATTAAGAAACCCATTGCGGTTATACTTACGTACCTTCAAAATAATTATTCAGCTTGATTTACTTTTGATTCAGCTTTCGCGCTATGAAAAATGAAAAAGGTTCTCATTTGCCCTTCATCGCCACATCTTTTATTTACTAGTTATCGTTTTGGTTGTAGATACTTGGTGCAGTAACAAGGGATATGACTGGTTTCGGCTTTTCCAATGTAGAAAGCAGGGCATTCTTATATAGACAAATATATGTACTCATATAAAAAAGCGTTAAAATCCAGGAATCGTTTCAGAATACTTCAAAACGGATTTCCATGATGAAAATTTTTTTAAATTTTCATTTTAAAAATTTTGGAGCCATTGCAATAGCTTCATTTTCTAAGAAAATTCGCTAAAACGTTGCTATCCGATTAGTCATTATAGTTAGCGAGTCGGGAATGGTTTCAATCGACTCAGCACCCCAAAAAACATGAGAATCCACATCAAGTTCAACCACTTGGCTCATCTAAGAGGTTTTTGCACAAAAACAGCGGTTTCCATCCACTGTGCGCCGTACCCACCACAAGGTGCCGCGGCGCCGGCGCCTCCTCTCACTCCACCCCCCGCTCACCCCCCCTCACCACCCACCGTGACCCCCTGCCAAGCGTGCCAGGCGTGCGTGCGTGCGTAAGTCTAACAAAGCCTTGAAATGACACTTTTTCGCCCGTTTTTGGCCCATAGCATCTATGCGAGTAAAGCGATCGGAATGGTTAAACGTTAGGACCAACTAGACCCCAAATGGAGTCTATGTGCGAAAGGACGGGTTTTTTAAGTCAATTCTTAGGCCTTTTATGGCCCGGACGGCGAACGGCGGACGGCGAACGGCGGACGGACATTTCAAATTTGGATTCTACGCACCTTGAAACGTAAAGTGACAAAGTTTGAGGGGGGGTTATAAAAATTTTTTGCTATACGATCACATAGGCTTATTATTGGAAATAATAAACCAAAAACCGTTACGTAAACTGTTGACGAAAATTGTCCCAGTTATTTCCTGATGATTTCCGCTTACAACCGAGTCGTTGCTTGGGAAATGGTACTTCGTCGTTTCTCATCCCACAAAATTCGTTGACCATTCGTTCGAAAGCTCTCGATTTATCCAAACATATTATGTTAACTACTGCGAAGTGCGTGGCCAACAAACTGAGTTATGAGCATGGTTATATGAATAATTGTTTACACACAGGTGATCATTCTCAATAATTGATATTGTGAACATGATTACAACCGCTTGTTAATTTCTGATGATTTCATTGAGCTGGTGTTTCGATGATTTGATTCATAGCAGGTGATCCGAATATTGCGAGAACGGTTTGATTTGTGAAGCGGTGGTTAAATCATTTTAATAGGTAATTTCTATACTTTACACTCTAGGAAGCTGTAATTTCGTATGTAGCCTCTTTAGGACATTTACTTGACGACGCCCAGGGTCCGGATCAGATGAGTGGCTCTTAGAGCTTGCATACGAGTCTGCAACACATACGAGTCTGCAACTAAAGACATAAAATGTCCCAATGTGTTGCAGACTCGTATGCAAGCGTTTCTGATGATTTAGACAAATTTTCAACTTTCACCTACTATAACCGTAAAATTGTGAGGTCCTGAGCTGTAAAGATGTGAACCCTTTTTCATATATATATACGCACAACACACATATGTGAGTGTTTGTGTGTGTGTAAATGAAAAAGTGTTAAACTTTAGGATTCGACTGCGATAGCTTCATCATCAATAAAAATTCGCTAAAAAAATGAAAAACGATATCTGAGTATAACTCTCTTGACGTGACTAATATCATATTCGCAAAACCTATCTTATTCGCAACCATAAAATATATAAAGTTGGAAAATAAGTATTCGACACTTTGCACCACATATATTATCTTGCTAACTTTATTCAGGGTAATCTGAATATTAGTTTGGTTACAAACATAATAGATAGCTATTACCTGCTTTTAGAATAATAGGCTCAAATGACCAAGCTAGAAATGAAATGAAACAGAAAACGCTATGAAGGAAAATTTTTAGCTTTAAATACGTGAGAGGTAAATACTAGATGAAAGAGTAGGTATATATATATATATATATATATATATATATATATATATATATATCTGTTTTATTGTGTCACTTGAACAAACAATCTAGAAATCTATTGTAATAAGAGTTCTCACACGAACAGTCAACGCCAATTAAGCTAGCATCATAAAATGAGTTAGTAGATACCGACCTAATTTTGTTTTATTTAAAACATTTGTCTCAGCTTGTATATCGACTAAATTTCTTCCTTCAACCTCGACCAAAATATAAGTGAATTTTAATCAAAATACAGAAAATCATGCAGTGAAGGATAAATCACTTAATTGAATGCAGTATAAACAGTTTATTTATGCCCCGATATTATAGCCATGATTTAATTATCAGCTTCATTGAACATTTTGATTAATTACATTTGGTGTGTGGCTCCAGTTTGAATCAGCCATAGTTTCGCAACTAGGGAAAGGAAATTAGCTCTCAATCTACCGCATTTTATATTAGGTATGTGAATACAATGAGAAATGTGCAATAAGCTCATACAGTTTGTATATCTCAAACTATTTGTGGTGCGTGTGTGTGTGTGTGTGTGTGTGTTGTCCTAGATGTCCGGATTGTCAGTTGCAGCGAGGGTATAGAGTGGACCTGGTGGACTAAGATGAGTGTCCCCGCGTGTCTTGTATCCGTTGTTAATTAGCTGGTATTGTGCGTGTTCGTTATGTACCCCTGGGACGTGTAAATTATAAACTGTATTATTTTTGTGCTGTACTTAATTGATAATATTTATGGAAAATTATTTTGTAAGAAATGGCCGGTTTGGAGTTTTTGAATAGACTGCATTTATTCGAATGAAAAAATCTCTAAGTAATAAAATTAACATGTGGCCCTAAAAATAATCAAACATAAAGTTAGTAATTTTGATCTTGGAAACGAAAAATTAACGTTGAAAATAAATCAAACCATGAATACAAAAATAAATTAAATTTGTTCCTTTGCCCACAATGAGTAAAGTAAATAGAGAGTTTCTAAAGTGATAGGGAGATAGAGATGAGGCACCTTATCGTGAACGGAAAGCACTACTGCGCATTTGCGGGGAGATGAGGCTCCTTATCTCCAATAACACAGATTTATCCTACCGTATTCAAAAGACGCCTTATCTCAAACGTACCTATCTCAACTCTCCCTCCGTATCGCAAAGTAACCTTACACATCGATAACAGTGACATTCATTTCTTGTACAGGTTAAATAAATGTTCAAAATCTGCCATTGCAAAAGTTTTTCGTGAATAAGAAAAGAACTAGGAAACGTAGAAATGCTGGAAGCGAGATGAGCAAACGCATTCAAGGTAGTAACACGTGGAGGAGAGACTCTCGAATAATTACCTAATTCGAAATAATTGGAATAATTTGAAATGATAATTACCTAATTTGAAATAATTTGAAATTCAATAAGTGAGCTAAATTTTCTCTTTTTCGCTAAAGGGCCTATCTGGGACATCAAGAGACGAATGATATGATCCTGATCTTCCGAGATGATCCCTGATCAGCTGAGTGAACTAAATTCTATCCTCTTCATTTTAGGTGTATAGGATGTAAATCTTTGAACAGATAGTACGATCTCGTACAATCTCGTAACATGTGGGTAGTTATTAACATGTGGAGGAGAGACTATAAAACAATTACATGATTTCTATGGTGCTCAACCTATAAAACTAGAGTTATGTAGGCATGAAACATGACCCATTTTTTGATCTGAATCAAAAAACGGTTTTTCCATCTGAAACACATTAGTCGAAACACTGTGCATCGCCGTGCATGTAGGTTCGGAGCACCGTTGCGGACCAGCTTCTATTGGAATGTCGAGTCCGTAGTACGTCAACGATGCACGCAGTTTACGGTACTTTAACAAAGAAAGAGCCCTTCGGTCATAAACATCCAATATTCAAGAAGCAAAAGTCTCAGTTGAAGGTTTATGAGAAAGCTGAAGATGCTCCTCCAGACCTCGTGGACGCTACTCTCTCTGTTAAGGGCGAGGAAGCCACCAATTGTTCGTCGGGATTGAACAAGTCTCACACGATAGTTTCACATGAGATTAGCTCCGGAGCCTTCACTCAAAGTCTGGTTTCTGCATAATTTCTCCTGACACGCCTAAGAGTTCACTTCCACTAGAAAGACTATGGTGATTTATTACTCGTTTCGCATAGCTTTCAAACGAGGAGTTGTCTTTTAGAGTTTCTGAAAATAAACTATCGTACTCAAGCCAGGAGTGGATCAAGAAATCATCTAAACTCACATCAAAACTCATCTAAACTCATCTAAACTCGTGAACATGAATTGTTCAATGAATTGTAGATGGATGTACGTATCAAAACGGAAGTTTGTGAAAAACGTTGTCTATGTCCACGAAAAAATAAAAAGTTGCAATTTTAAATCGATTTCGACGGTTAGGCCATCATCAGTAACAAACTATAACTCAGACAACAAACAATAAATAAGTTATTGTTCGTTACTGATGATGGCCTAACCATCGAAATCGATTCAACATTGTACAATTTAAATTACTGATTTTTTCGTGGAAAGAGACAACGTTTTTCACTAACTTCCGTTTTGAAATGGGTTTCAAAACATCGTCGCGAGTGATTTAGTTCGATGTACGCATGATGTGTGCAACCTAGAGAATGGTTTCCACGATCAGATATCGGTACTCTAGACCGTCATCGGTCCTGAAATCCGATGGTGTTAATTCCTAGCTCCTGTTCATGACGAGGATGGGGGGGAGGGGGGGGGGAGGTGTTTCGGCGGCCGGGAGAGATTTCTTGCAAGATTACTACTTACAAATGAATCTTGTAAGTAAAATTGCATTCAGATCACTTGTAGCAATGGCCATAGCGTTTGTACGTGAAATATTTGCCATTTTAGCGAATATTGGTAGAAAATAATGTTATTGCAATGGGTCAAAAACATTAAAATAAACTTTTTTGCTAGTCACGCCTTTAAAAACCGACTTATCCGCCACTGCCGAGATAAGTAACAAAGTAGAACTTCGGCCCAAGATTGGCCCCCCTCCAGACCTCGCCCTGTTGGCTCAAACTTAATTTTCTTTGCATATCCTGGGAGGTCATTCTGATGCCAAATATGTAACGGTAGATCGATTCAATCTAAGCCTGAACCAGGCGTCAAATTGCATGATTCTGGCCTGTCTTCATTTTGTTCATCTCTCGGCCCATCTGATTTTTCGCCCTCTCTCTTCTACCAGTGCTGTGCAGCCAAGTTTAATGAAATTTTAAGCATAGGCCACATTTGAATTCACGAAGTGCCTTTTAGGGTTTTGGAGCCGTTACACCAAGTGACGGGGGTTGTATGCTATAAGGGAGAGGGTAAATATAAAATTCTCGCCCGTTCACCCTAGGAATGTGAAATTGTATAGGGAGCCTCACTAGGACATTACGAGATGTACGAGTTCCATCCTGATCAGCTATGTGAGCTAAATTCGCTCCTGTTCACCACAACATTGTGAAATTTGGGAGGAAACTTCTCTGGTACATCAAGAGTCAAACAAACTGAGAGGCTCTTTACTGATCAGCTGACTGGATTAAATTCTCTCCTGTTCACCTTAGGAAATTTAAATTTGACAGTTAGCGCTTCTCGGACAACAAAATTCAAGTGAAATGACTTACTCCATCCTAAGCATCCAGCACATGCCAACTTCTTCCTCCTAGACCACGAAAAATTGGTGGAATCTCCCCAAAATGACGCTTCGCGTACAATATATGCCAAGCCACAAAATGCATGATATCATCCCATTTGGGCCAAGCCAATAGTTGGATCGTCGTCTCCTGATACAGTGCATTCGTTCCCTCACTGTTTTTGACTCCGTTTGGAAGTAAGAAACTCCAACAACGGCTTGGCCGATTTTCACCATTAGCGCAATAAAAATCATGGCTGTTCTTCAAATGTTTTGGGGGAGTATCTCCTTCAATCGGACTTCCCTAATTTTCATTTCATTCCTATAAAAGGAATAGAACCCACGACTTCTTCATTGCCTACTATTACAGAGCACTATAACTTCAACTCGAGACCAGTACGAAGTATGTAACTCTGTTTCATCTCTTTCTAATCCCAATTTGTGAAACTACGTTTACTTCCATTCCATTATGAGAGTCATTTGAGTTACGTATACTTCTTATTAATGCAGAGCTACAGTGGAAGAGCGATGCGCTAATCCACAGTAACAATAAAGGGTTCACATCTACATTCAATATAGGTATAAATAAAATATATATATATATATATATATATATATATATATATATATATATATATATATATATATATATATATTTTTTTTAAATTAATTTTTTTACAAAGGTAAAAATTCATTAACAGAACAATCAAACAATAACAAGATAACTAAAACTTAATCGCTCAACCATCGCTCCATCCTCCATCCCTAAGGACCTCAACCTCCTCCGTGTCCCACGTATTCTTTGAGAAACTGCTTTCAGTATGGCCATTTGAATTTTTACCCTGGTCCACCCCAAGGCTTGTGAGTAGGGTCGGCTCCATTTCCCGGCAAGAGTATGAGATATCCTTTTCACAAACACGTTGAATTCGTCGTGCAGCGCTCCATCCACTGAACAGATTAGGGGGATGAAAGAACCTCGACGGTCTTCGGCTGCCTGGTCATATTTCCTATGCTTCTCTGCTGCTGCTGATCGGGCAACTTGCTTCCAGGTATGGGAAGAGTGAGAAACGGCGTCGGCATTGATTATGCGATTGTCGAAGAACGCCGGCCTCCCACTTTCCCATACCCCTTCCACCTTGATCTATTAAGGCAGGAACTTCATCTTCAGCTTCCCGTAGCACAGGTTCTATGACTGCCCCTCCCCATGCCAGGTCTGCTAACATTGCCGTTTCGCCACGTACTGCATCATGACCCCGTTTGACCAAACCCCCTCTTTTACAATTTAAGGCATGTGTCACGTCAAATTTCTCTCCACAGCCATCACAGGTCTCGGGCAATCCTATTGGTGTACGACCGTACCGCAATGCTAGCGCATCTTGGAATTGTGTGGCCGTCAAGTCGAAACTGTCGGCCACCTTCGGGAGAACCGTCAGCCATAATAATAAAATATATTATTAGGTATTCAACATTATAAATATACAGTTATTTTCAGTCTTGGTGAGATGTGTGAATCCACCACCACACTTACCAGTACAGATGTGCGATAGTAAATGAAAATTGGCCAAGTAGTTAAGAAGCGTTTCACTCCCATATGCAGCCAAAAATAGTGAGAGAATTTAATGCACATGTACTATCGCTTGGCCCGAATCGGATGATATATCATGTATTTTGTGGCTTGGCATTTTTCTACGCAGAGCGTCATTTTGGGGTGTAACAATAAAAATATTGTCAAGCATTTTGGTCAGTGGGGTGCTCTGATTACCTATTTCATTTTTAGATCGGGTTGACTCTATTTATAATCACTCGGATGCCGTTGAAACAGAAGACGTTCACCGTAGTCGTGCACTGAAAATATGTCAACTGGAACTATTCGAGTTGAGTACATGTTGGAAAAGTAATGCGAAGTTTCGCACCAGAGATTTCATGCCAGCAACGAGCCGAGAAAATCAACAAACTCTCCTGCCTCTCCTCTTTAGTCTGGCTAATTATTCGGCGTATGAATTGACACCTCAACGTGTCCACGCTCAAAAGCGCGCTCACCGGAGCAAGTCTATTGTGGCCTTTATAAACTTCAAAAGACTGGCAAGCGGTCCCAGCCGCTCTATCAACACCTTGTAACCACAATTTAACAAGTCATGTGCTTAAACTGATCCTATCACCGACGAAACCGAGTCTTAAACGTCCTTTTGTCGCTAACTGGAGCATACGTTTAACTTCTAAAGGAAATCTTTATATTCTTTATATTCAAAGTTCGTTTTTACGTAACCTGTTCCAAATATGACGCAAGATGACAAAAGAAATCAACCACGAGAGAGAAAAAACTCGAGTTTTTCTCGTAAGTAATATGGAGAGTTAGAAGGCTGAACGAATGTCCGTGTCAGGTCGAATTATTTGAACGGGTGGCAAGAGAATTGGCCTGCACAAAAGAGCGGGATGCCAATAAAAGTTTTTGTGCTCGAAGAATCCCAATGGAGATGGAGGTGGAGGTGAAAGTTGAGTTATATTCAGATTCTCTGCAAGTACCTGGTGATTTTAGTACGGGGATTTGGCCAGGGTAATTATACAGGGTGCTTATAATTTTGGTACAGAATCTCCTAGTGGTCGATTCTACAACTAATTTCCAACAAAAAGTTCCCCAAAGCAATTTTTTAGCCCATTTTCTTAAAAAAAAAAAAAAAAAAAAAAAAAAAAAAAAAAAAAAAAAAAAAAAAAAAAAAAAAAAAAAAAAAAGGAAAAAGAGTTATTGTGTCACTTTGTCCGCTGATGTACCTATGTATGTCCCCTTAAAATAATTTTAAATGCCACTTCCCGACGTTCCGATTTTGACATTTTATGTCTTTGCTATGGCACATAAACTAAAAAAAGTCACGGAAAATTGCTCACGAAAATATTTTGATGATTTCCACTTACAACCGAGTCGTTGCTAGGGAAATGGTACTTCGTCGTTTTTCATCCCACAAAATTCGTTGACCATTCGTTCGAAAGCTCTCGATTTATCCAACCATATTATGTTAACTACTGCGAAGTGCGTGGCCAACAAGCTGAGTTATGAGCAAGGTTATTTGAATAATTGTGTACACTCAGGTGATCATTCTCAATAATATTGATATTGTGAACATGATTGCCACCGCTTGTTAATTTCTGATGATTTCATTGAGCTGGTGTTTCGATGATTTGATTCATAGCAGGTGATCCAAATATTGCGAGAACGGTTTGATTTGTGAAGCGGTGGCTAAATCATTTTAATAGGTAATTTCTATACATTACGCTCAAGGAAGCTGTAATTTCGTATGTAGTCTCTTTAGGACATTTACTTGACGATGCCCAAGGTCCCGATCAGCAAAGTGGCTCTTAGAGCTTGCATACGAGTCTGCAACACATACGAGTCTGCAACTATAGACATAAAATGTCCAAATGTGTTTTAAACTCGTATGCAAGCGTTTCTCATTTAAGGTTATCGACACCCATTTCAGTAACCTGGTAAAATGAGTTGGTTTGGTACCTAATGTTTGTTATGCAGTTATAATCCCTGGAAGATCAGAGGCATCAGGTGCAAAATCCTTTGATATGGGTTTCCATAACTTTCTCTCGAGTGATTTAGTTCAAGGTGTATCAGACATGACTCGCCAAAGTTCAGGAATCAATTCTACAAACAAATTTCTATAAAAAGTGCTTTCCCGATGTTTTACTTCACTGACTCATGCAGCAACTTTAGCAGCGAACTTTTGGGAGCTGTGGATTCAAAACTGGTCAGAATGATTTTTTAATTAATTGTATATAATCAATTTTTTTAATTTAAATTTTGAAGACATTGGTGTAACTCAATTTTATATGAAAAATCGGTCAAATATTGTGAGAGCTCAAAACAATATTAGGACTAAGGACTGATCACATCTGAGGAAAGTTGGAAAAGATCCTCCATCGCCCGATATTATGCATATCTAACCCTCGTATCTGAAACCATTAAATCGTGAAAGGGAAACGAGCTAAACCTCAGTTGGAACTGAACAACGCGGAAGAAGGAGGGATGAGGGCGTACTTTTTGAAGTTCACCTACAAAGTTCTGTGATGAAATTCGGATTGAGAACCCTCCCTCTCTTTCAAGTTTTCCTCAAAATCCGCCGCCAAAAGAAGCAATAATGGGAATTACTTCTCTTTGATCCGAGAAAACGACTCAAGGAAGACTAGACGAGGATTGAAACATCTTTGAGAAAAACCTAAAAGATGCCGGTGTAACAAAATCTAAGATTGTCTTTAATGCTAAAATGTGACGACCCGTCGGAAGTTTCTGTTTTAACCCTTCAATTCGGCAAAAAAGTCAGTTCAGTGCTTCACATTTCCGGGAATAGTTATTTCTCCTCCACTTGATTATTACGATGAAATTACTTTTCTGTCTCAAAGTCCGAACGCCTAAGAGACGTATAAATGATCCCATATCTACGTTTAAACAATAACAACTTTGTTACAAGCTTCATCTATCCCATGATAGGATCTAGGTCTCACCGTAAACCTAGAGCGCCTGCATCCCCGGACAGCGTGCGGTCAGTCGTAATCCTAAAATTTTTTAATATTCTAGTTCAAATTTGGCACAACTACGTACACGGTTACAAACGTCGTTTGACTAAAATTCTGCTAAAAATATAAATTTATCAATTTTTAGCCATGTTAGGCCATTTTTAGTAAATTGTTTTGCACAATTTTTTTAATTTGATCAATTTAATACGCTAAAAAGATGCTGACCAACGAATTCGTCCTCTCGTTGCGAAAGCATTTTTATCTCAATCCTGATGATGGAAATTGTCTAACAATTTTGGAGCCATTGCAATAGCTTCATCATTTACGAAAATTCGGTGAAAAAACATTAATAAATAAATATTCAAAAAAATCAAATAAAAGTTGAAGTCCGAAAGTCTCGATACTGTGATATGGCATGACACATTTGTTGTACAATGCCACGTTGGAATAGGTGCATATCATTTTTAGTGTGGGAAACAATTGAGGCACAATAACACCTGGAGAAAAATTGAGATTGGAGATTACGGGGCCATGATGCGTTTGGTGGCGAAACGTGGCGTTATTTGCTGTTCCTCGATGTTTTCCAGTATCTGGGATATATGATGTCCCAGCCGTAATTTCAAAAATTTTCCAGACTGGGACAGCGTGCTCCCTCCGTGCTGCTCGTAAACCGTCCGGTGTGAAAGGGTTAATACTAGTTTGTTATTTTGCTTCCTCACGACCGAAGGTAGGGTAGCTTTGTGTTCGTGATTGAAGTCGAAAAAACCGTTGTCCTCCAAAATCAAAATTTCCACTTGCTTTTAGCAAAGACAACTAAAAAGCACCATTGGACTATAACTTGTATTCATTAGTAGTAGATAGTATGGATGATATCTCAGAGACTACCCACTAAGATGGCTCAGGAAATGAGCTTCGCTCGTGAAAATCACGTGTTCCTCAAAAATGTTTATAAATGAGCATTTTCTACTTTTTCTTCAATATGTCTTATATGGTGTGTCCTAAAGAATTATTCGTACGTTCCAAAGATGTGGGGAATTAGAGGAAAGAGGGATTCTGATCTAAGGGGATATCCTAGGGGGTTTCTAAGAGGTTATAACTGCATCTTACGGCAAAAGAGCCGACAGAATTGAAAATCAGGCTCATTTTCGAGGCTTTCTCCTTCACTTCTCGAGACTTTTGATCCCCAAAACCACTTGGCGACCTTACCTAATACTGGGAGTGTGCCAAAGCTCATCCGACACAGGGTTAAGGTATTTTCTCAAGTTTGTATGGAGTTACAGTTGAGATTTTTTTCCATTAAATTAGAGGATGCGTTTTTTATTTTCTAAACTCCTTCATACTCCTCACTCCTTCCACACACATATCAATCTCCTTCGCTAAGCAGGTGCATGTCAGGCTTAATAATTATTTAGGAGATGGCTACAGTTCTTAGGGTCGAATCGCTGCTTGCGCAGTTGAACTTTGGACTGATGATATCAGATTGCATTCAGATATCTCTTTATAGAGTTCTCTCATCCCTTTCTGAATTCACGATTGTGCTTGGAATTAATTCCATCCCTTTCTTCTTACCACATCTTATTGGTATAAAGATGGACCGTGTTTTATAGGACTGCTCCGAGCGGCTTGAACCGTTTCCCCGATTAGTCAAGCCCCCGCCCCCTCGCACAACTCCAACCTTCGTTCATTGAAGGTTTGCAACGGAGTAAACGGTAGGGGGGAAAAAGTAAAGAAAAAATGGTTTACCATCTCTCTTTCACTCTGTCGCTTGTCCTTCCGGCTCCTTTTACCCGGAAAAAATCGCTTTCCCTCCGTCGCTATTAGGAAAATGAGACCTGCCCGGCCTTTTCAGTCGGAAATCCACTCTACTCTTGCCGCGCTCCTACTCTAGCCGTAGTCCCGAGGGAAATCGCGAGGAAAGGAGCGTATTATAAGGCTCTTATCAATGTGACCAGTACGAAAACTTCAAATCTTCCGATTAGTAATTCAATGGAGGCTGGTAGGAGGAATTTAACCTTTGTCGTGACGTTAGCGAAATAACTGGCTGACTGACTCCGTAGGATAGAATCTCAGATCCAGTGGAACCATTTATTTCCCAGAAATGGTACTCTATAAAAGTTGCAAGATTCTTTGGTTACTCTTTATCTCTAAATGTTCTTTTTTTAAATTAATTTTCGATAACTTTCTTGTACATTGTACACTACAGTTTTGCTTAAATATGATAAATAACAAAAACTTAACATGGAGCGTGTACAGAGGGTATAAGCTCAATAGCTTGGCCTCAATAATATTGATAATAATAAATGTAGCAACAGTAATTAATATGATAAGTAATTAGTAAAGATATTTATAGAGAGCTAAGGTTATTGCAACAAAATAATAGTACAACCAATCAGTGTTTCAGTTCCGGAGTTCGGTGTTTGCTAGATGTCGAGCCTACCACTGTGAACTCTTCTCTTGAGTCTCCTTTCATTTCGTGGTTGAGGGAGTGATCGAGGTACTGCAGAGATGAGCTCGTTGTTGTGATCGACCATCTTGGTTATGAGGCGTTCGTAATTTTGGGTGAGCAGTTTTTCGACAAAGGGTATGTCCAGATCTTTGTGTATATTTGCATTGTGCACGTACCATAGAGCAGCAGAAATGTACCGAAGAACTCTATTTGGAACACCTGGATTCTGTGGACCTAAATGTTCTGCTCAACCTTTTTAAATTGTATAATGGGAGTATTTCCAATGGCTTTTGTAGGTGAAGATTGTCTGAACTTCCCTTATCTGAACTTTGGTCCCGAAGAACCAGTTTCCCAGTTTTGGTCTGTTGTATACACAGCATAGCTGCGTACATTTATCTGCTAAGTTAGATGGTGAATTGCACACTCATTCAGAATAAAAATATAATCCCATAAAGTTCAAGTATTCCTCTCTTTAGTCCTGTGATATACTAGCCATCCTGGAGTCGTAGGCACTCTCCAGCCATTTTAGATTTTAGGACTCAAATAAGTGACGTCTCTCTGCTGAGACAAGAGATCATCATCCCCTTATTTGGATCAGCTTCAACATTCCTCCTCGATGGCTAAAACATACACGAACCTTCCTAAAAACTATCAGAAAATCCCAAATCTATCACATTTCCATCAATGGTCGACTCGAAGAAGGCGAATAGTGTAAGCTAAAATGGACGTAAGGACCCTCATGATCTTCAGATTTGTGCTATCGGTTGTTTCATGATCTGATATGCATATATTACACTGTCTGTACCTCTAATACGAAATAACTATATACAAACATGTCTATTTGATTATTAATCGTATGTAATCAACTGGGTTAACAGAGTGTATCTATGAAAATAGTTCATCAGGAAACTACCCCCCCCCCCCCCCCAAATAATAAAAAAATAAATACAGAAAATGTTACAACAGAGGAATTATTATGTACACTAAAAGTATGAGAGAGAAATGAGGGAAAGATAAATAATCAAAAGCTGTAAGTACAAAACAATCTACTTTCAACCAATAATTCAACTGCACTAACAAGAGAGTTGTCTTCATTTAATCATAGTTTACTTACAGTGAAATTATCATAGGCTTTATCTAAATTCAGCTCTCAAACCACATCTCGGTACCGAATATTTACGCGTTAACAATCAAAAGGAACAACAGATATAATAATTCAATCAGTCTCGTTCCCGCTGTTCACAATTAAATGCGAATTAGTTTTAGGTCTTAGTTTATGATTAGAGTTCAGCGAATACAATCTAATTATTAGATTATAGATCGCCACCTACGTTGGAATCCTGAATATAATTTCTCAGGATGGTAGTCAGTTCTACCCATCGAAACACAACGTTTCGATTTGTCCCTAACTTAATTCAGAGATGCTTTGGAAGTAAGATAAGGGATAAAACTATAGGATATTTCCTCATCTTTTGATGGTTGTGGGTGTTGTTTCTTTGTAGAGCGTACT
Organism: Adelphocoris suturalis; assembly: GCA_030762985.1. Classification (NCBI taxonomy): domain Eukaryota; kingdom Metazoa; phylum Arthropoda; class Insecta; order Hemiptera; family Miridae; genus Adelphocoris; species Adelphocoris suturalis. The sequence goes on from CM061049.1 coordinate 23,931,549, forward strand.
TTGCGTTGCGATACAGGTAGATAAGTAGGAAGTCGCCACAATGAAGTGAGGAATGTGATTGGGGAATTAATGGAGCATGCCCGGAGAAACTGTGTAATAGAACGCTCCATTCTGGGGACGTCAGTTACTAGTTTCTTTATTAGACTGTTTATCAGATTTCAAAACATTACGAAAAAGACTATTCCGTAAAGGCCTTTAATTTGATGTATAAAATACGAATAGAAAACAATAGATTTAATCATTTTAAATTTGATATTTTGAATTTAATTATCATATAAGTCCCAGTTCCAGGGAAGAAACGTTGGAGTACAATAATAACCATTATTGTATTGGAGTATAACCAATTCAAGGGAGGAAAGGCCTTTTTTGTAAATCGCTGTCTGATACAAACTCAGGACTTGTGAGTTTGTGGAGGAGGGAGTAATGAACGAAGTAGTCTCCCTTTTCCATATTCTGTTTGATTTTGCTGTAGTACTTTCGCACATCGGCCTCTCCTGGAGCTTGTAGGGAAGAATTGTTTATACTTGGGGTCCCCCCAACTCTGCATACGATTCTGGTGTGTAGATCTTTGTTTCTTACATATGCATCCAAAGATGTAGGAGTATGGATTTGCAAGCATCTGTTGTCCATTATAGGAGTTATCCAAGGTGTTTGGCTTATTGAGAATGGTATATTGGTCATTGCTTTGAAAATTGCGAATATTTGGATGTATTAATGCGGGCGGTTGATTAATAATTGTAGTTTGCAAAATAAAATGAGAAAGAGAGGATTTCTATTACTTGCAAAAAATAGCCAGCTGCCATCTCCTTTAGTTTTAACAACTAATATCGAACAGATTCTTCAAACAACAGAAGGCAAATTCGAAAAGATGGTTGCAAATCCATACTCCTACATCATTGGATGCATACGTAAGAAACTGAGACCTACACACCAGAATCGTATGCAGAGTTGGGGGACTCCAAGCATAAACAATTATCCCCTACATGCTCCAGAAGAGGCTGATGCGCGAAAGTACTAGAGAAAAATACAACAGAATATCCAAAAAAGGAGACTACGTCGTTCATTACTCCCTCCTCGACAAACTCACAAGATTGAATGAGATGGCACCAAACCAATTAATAACACAGGACTTTGTGGTGACATGGTATGTAATGGTTTTCTGGAACCCCATTGATTGGCAGTTGTGTAAATTGTTCATTAACTTTGTTATAAACACTGATGTACACTCTGACATATCACGCACCATGGCCACTTTTTCCAAATCTGCTGAGGAAGAGGAATGTAGAAGTATGAAAAGCTTGTGAGCAGCGCCATCTCTCTTTTAATCCACTGGTTAGTCGACTGATAAGTCAGCATTTATAAATGATAGGCATGAGCCTCTTCAGAATGCCTCAAAACGGATTTCATTGAAGAAATTTTTCAAAAATTTTGATTTAAACATTTTCTGACCCATTGCAATAGCTTCATTTTCTACCAAAATTCGCTAAAATGAACAAGTTTATATATTTCGTATTAATTTTTCGTAATTTCACATCAAGATTTGTAAATCACCCTGTATTGTATACTACCAGACGCAAACACAATCAGAAAGTTCCTTCGGCACTAAAGGTCGCCTGCTTGTTGGATGTTTTCAGGACGTGACGAGCGGGATCGAACGTCCGTATTGATATGAGCACCGTGCGATATCGTTCCCCGAACTACTGTTATAGTTTTCACGCATATCACGCACCACGCACTATCACGCACCATGGCCCCTTTTTCCAAATCTGCTGAGGAAGAGGAATGTAGAAGTATGAAAAGCTTGTGAGCAGCGTCATCCCTCTTTCAATCCACTAGTGAGTTGACTGATAAGTCAGCATTTATAAATGATAGGGAAGAGACTCCTCAGAATGCCTCAAAACGGATTTCAATGGAGAAATGTTTCAAAAATTTTCGATTTAAACATTTTCCGACCCATTGCAATAGCTTCATTTTCTACGAAAATTCGCTAAAATGAACAAGTTCCTCAAATTTTTCGTAAATTAGGTAGTTTTTTATTTTATTTTTTATTATTAAATAATATTTTTCGTAAAATAATAAACTAGTTCCTCTAATTTTTCACATCAAGATTTTTAAGTCACCCTGTATTGTACTGCTAGATGGAAACACAATCAGAAAGTTCCTTAGGCACTAAAGGTCGCCTGCTCGTAGGATGTTTTGAGGACGTGACGAGCGGGATCGAACGTCCGTATTGATATGAGCACCGTGCGATATCGTTCCCCGAACTACTGTTATAGGAGTTGACAACCGACTGCCCCCAAGCGGCCCCTGGCGGAACGTGACTCCCATTTTAGGGCGCGCCTGACTCCCGCTGTCAGTACCCCCACCGCGCCGCTATGGGGTTCTAATCATAGTCAAACGCCCCTAATCGCGGGTCGCTTCGTTTGACTCCTATTGGATGAATCATCATCACCGAACAACAAACGGATTTACCTCGGTTACAGCTCTAATCCGAATAATATAACATTAATTTACCTCGTCCGTTCAATAATGAAGAGTCTGAAGGATTAGAAACACAACAAATTATTACACAACATTTTTATTTCCGTGATAGATAGTGCAGATACTGGTCTATAGGTAGTTATTTAACGGAATCTAAGGTATCCAAATTACGCATTGACATTACATGATGCGGATTCGATTGACGTAATGTACCTAAGTCGATATTTTATTTATTTAATTAAACACGGGCATAGCCCAATAGCATAATATTAATAATAGAATACTTATAATAATCAATAATAGCAATTCCAACAGTATATAAATTAATTAAACAGTAGGAATAAACAGAACAATACAAATGCCAAATTAAAAAAAAAAAAAAAAAAAAATCAAATGTTGACAATGGATTGTTCCAGGAATTCAGGCAACAAAAATAAATTGAAACACACCGAGCACATCAAATTCACCCTCAACACCTCGAATTCTTGTCCTGAATATTGATATGAATATGTCTTTAGCTCGGGTGTCACTAAAAAATGTGAGAGACCACTTGAAGTGTAACGAAAGTGATTTCTAATGATTTCCGTTTACAATGGAGACGTTCATAGGGAAATTCAACTTCATCGAATTTTATCGAAATGGTTCGAATGACAACGAAATCGGCTACGGTCAATATTACCCTTCTGAACTCGACTATGGTCAGGCCGGATGTACAGTTTGGTGGTCTGGATGCTCACAAGGTCGCATTTCAAAAATAAAAATAATAACTCAAATCTTTCCATTCAGTAAAATACAGATTAGTTGGAACAAATAAATCAGAATTATGTCGAGTATGGAAGCAATCAGTCGGGCAACATTTATCATTAGTTATGTGATCACACATTATTTTAATGTACGATAGAATTAAAAACTAAAACATAATGTAAGCAAATAAATACGATAAAACTTCACTAAAATATTAAAAACACGTTTGGTGGTCTGGATGCTCGCATTTCAAGCATACAAAACATCAAGTCCCCCCCCCCCCCTCCCCCTTAGCCCTTAGCCCTCAGCCCTTAGTAAACATTCAGATTAGTTGAAAATATAGGTCAGAATTTTTTTTTTTATACGTAGGCAGGTGAGGAAATCTTTAAGATCCTAAGGTGGTAATCGGATCTCGTAAGATACCCAAGAGGGACCGCACTCCGGGTTATGTAGGATTCAAACCCACTAAAACCTCACCTTCCTTTTCCCACGTTGGAACTCAGCCTGGAACTGTTTAAAACATTACTTCAGGCCGAGTCCTTGAGAAATTTCTTCAGTCCTCTCGATCCATGTGCTCCCTCCTCCTCTGTCTCTCCCGTTCCAAGATGATCTTTTTCTGGAGGATGTCTTCAACGTAGGCAGCTACAAAATTCCATTTTTGCTCTCGTTCAATCATTTTGGATACTACCACCTCCGGTGTCACGTCTTGAGGTGGTAATTCCGGAGCATCCTGCAGCCTTCTTCTTTCTGTAGCCCATCGCTTGCATACAAAGAAAGTATGGAGCACATCATCGTCCATTTCCTGGCAGTATGGACATATTGCGGAGTCTACTTTTCCCATTTTATAGAGATATGCGTAAAACAGCCCATGACCAGAAAGGAACTGAGTCAGGAAAAAGTTTACTTCTCCATGTTTTCTTTCCAGCCATACCTTGATCTGAGGAATCAAGCGTGCTGTCCATCTCCCTCTCTGCTCTACGGTCCACATTTCCTGCCATCTTGCCATTGTATATTCTCTCTCTTCAGCGGCTAAATGAGCTCTTTCTCCTTCCTCTCTTCTATCAAAGATTCGTTTGCGTTCTGCAGCCAATAGATGGATTGGGAGCCAATAGATGGATTGGGAATATAGGTCAGAATGATGCGTACAGTTTGGTGGTCTGATGGACGCTCGCAAGTTCGCATATCAAAAATACATAACATCAAGTAGCCAATCGATAGTAAAAATTCAGATTATTTGGACTTATAGGTTAGAATGATCTGACAAAACCTCAGGGGCTGTCGTCGGATTCTTCCTAGACTCTTTTCTGGCGGTAGCCAAATTCGTTGGAAAAACGTGACCGCGTATCCGAGTTCGATCCCTCCGAAAGTTTCACCACTCGTTGGAATGATCTTAATATTTATGCTGAAATCTTAGTCCCGGTATCTAGAAACAGAGGTAACCTTAGTGGCAGCAGTCCCGGGGCGTATAGTCAAGGCAGAGGGTATCTACGAAGCGTGACTGAATCACTAGGCAGGGTTAGGACAGATGACCCTGGTATTAGCAACCAGTGTTACCTTCTCTAGACGAAGATTTCTTAATTGGCGGCGGGCCAAAAACTAATTGGGAGGGTGGCAACGCTCGCGGTTTTACTGCTAGTATGCACCTACGTTAGCATTACTCAAACCGCTGGTCAATATTGTTTTCACGTGAGTCTTGATTTTCCAACGGCCCCAGCCAATCACAAAGCTTACCTCGGCAATCAGCAGAGGTACCCCTCAATTCCCTGCTGAGTCACGGGTACCCGGGATTTGAGGGGTAACCGTTCTATTCACGCCTTATTATCAACAACGCTGGAGCGTTGTTCAAGATACCCTTAGATGCTTAAACTGCTTTGAAAATAAAAGCAGCTGATGAGCTGCAAGCAAAGTTATTAATAAACTATAAACAATAATCGAGGTATAATAACTGATTTGGTAGTAACCAGGCTTATGAATGAGGTTAACCACTTGTAGGTAAAGTAATTCTCTCCCGTTCGTTTGAAGAAGTTTAGGAAGTTGAAATTTAATGGGAACTTTCCAAACTGGGGCTTTGTAATGAGATATAAAGCTGAACTGGGCGGAGTCGTCTACAGTTCGTCTAAAGTCATTGAGTCCCCGCATTCAGTCTCGCCACCGCTGCTGAAGGTTTTTAATCATCGTCAGATGAAGTCCCGTCGATTTTATTTTATCGGATCGGGTTTGTGTCGTATTTTATTCGTCAAGAAACATCAGACGAATTCGCATCAGATAGTGCAGACACTGAATGGTCTAACTTATCAAAGGGACTCGACTGATTAACTTTTGGATACTTGTGAATGAAGGGCTTAAATGAATAAAAGTAGTCTGGTTAATCAGTGCCGGGCTCATTTCGTCACTTAGTAGTTAAGGGATTTCAAGTTTGAAAGGAGTATGAAAGGGAAATCAAGGTATTTTACAGACTCAAGGGTGGGTGGCTACGGCTCTGTCACTCGACATAAGCGAACGAATCTCAAAACGGGATGGCAGTTCGAATTTACTACTACACTGAACACATCAACGAGATTACGACGGAGCCGTAACAACTCCCGTGACGCAAAATTTGTGTCACAATTTCAGTGATTTTCACGTACAACCCAGCCGTTGCTTGGGGAATGGAACTTCCGCAGTTTTCATAGCACAAAAATCGTTCGCCGCTGGTTGGAAAGCGCTTGATTTATGTGATAAATGTTCACATCTCAAGCTACCAATTTCCCCCTCCTTACGTACCTGGCTACATTCCAAAACTAAGTTGATTGGACTATAAACAATTTTAATAAGCCGGTTACAATATTCTTAACGTAAAGCAATAGCATCATTTACTCCACTCCATAGGAAACATTTTCATCCTCTTGACATTCCAAGACTCGAGGACAACCGTTATGAAATACCCAATCAAAGACATATCCATGTAACATGGTATCTGCTTGTAAAGCGGATAGTGGAACTCGTTTACGAGTTTAACTCCGCTGTAGTGATGGTTTTTGATCTCATTTTCGTCAGAAATTCAAGTACTGTTGAAAAATACATTGATTTCCGAGACAAAATAAAAACTGGAAAAAAGGGTTTATGTTACTAGACCCAAAATTGAACCTTTCCGTGAGCTCCTGCAAGTGTAGTAGAGCATCAGATAACTTTCAAACTGCCATCCCGTTTTGAACAAGGTATAAGCTGGTTTTAATTTTACAGGCCAATTAAAGTAATAAAACCTCAAATTAACTGTGGGTATTTACATATTAATGTAAAATAGATATTCCCTCCTCTAGACAGAACTGCTAGTTCTGCCATATCCAGGGGCACCCTCCATTGACGAAGAGGTCACCTCGTTGTGGTGACTAACTCTGGTAGGGGACTAACTCTTATAAGTTAGTTGCGGTTTCCTGAATAAGTATAAGCTGCGTCTTGAGTCTGACCTAGTTTACCTACGACGCATCTGTGAGAGCAGGGGTACTCGTATAAAAGTTAGTTGAGGCTCGGACTGGCATCCATTCCATTAAAAAACGACTCTTGTTCATTTCTCACCTTGCTCCTACCTACCTACACCCTACAGTAATACCTACATATGTATGCCTACATAGTTGTATACAGTTATATATGTAGATACATAAATATATACATTTTATGTTTGGTTTTTCTGTCTATATACGTTACTTAATGCTTGTCTGACTTCCTCTGGTGCATTTCCTTGTATCCTTGTATCGAAACGTTGGCCTAGGCATACCGTGGTATGATTTCTGACTGAACCTCAAGACCCCAACTAACTTTATTTTGAGCAAAGCAGTTGAGAGACCAAACCTTATCCTTACCAAGACTAAGTTCTTACCTTTACCTACCTCCACACTCCTATTAGTACAAGTATCAAGTAGGATAAATAATAGCTGAATAGTCAGTTCGAATATTCAACCTAAATTCATACATTTTCGTCATCTGAAAGCTAAATTCACAACAGGTAGGAGATATATAACTTTAAAGCTGTAAGTAACTCTACAATAACCGCAAGGACTGCTTGTTTGGAATTCGTTCAAAAGCCGGTAGGGGCATCATGGTTCTGATCGGTCTTGCTTTAAATCACGCCTTTGCCGAATGTTGACTCATCAGGTATTCCCTCCGAAGTTGTACTTTCAGAGTTAAGCGATGGACATTGCTATAAAAAAACGCTGCAAATTGTTACGCAATGGTTCATTATTTCTGTGTTATTTAGCCCTTCTACGCCGATCATTGGTCTATAATTATTAAACCCCGTACGTAATTTAGGATCAGAACATTCCGCTTCACAGTAAAGATTTTGGAAAAAACGGTAAAATTATGCTTGAAGTAATTTACGTTAGCGCATGCGCAGAATGGAGTAATGATTTAAGAAAAATGAAATTGGTAGGGATCTACAGCGTAACCCACAATTTCCCATAAACCATCAAAATCTGATGAAAACTAGACCTTTTTCCTGGGAGGGCACTTTCGCGCACATTCCCTGAAAGTTTAATTGAAATCAGATGAAAACTGTTGAAATTAGGCTTGTTTAAAAAAGAACACATATTCGCGCCTTTAAACCTAATTTTACATTAACTAACTAGTTTTACGCTTAAAAACACCAAAAATTGAGCATAACAAATAAATTAAAAACAAGTTAGTTGAAGTGTTAAAACTCGGTTGTAACGGACTTGGTGAGTTCTGCGAGTGTTACCATTCGATCCAGCGTGAAAAAATACGTAGAAACCAACCCAATACTAGTATTTTCTTAGGGGGTCATTTTTTCACGAAATCCATCGATTTCATTTAAAAAATCCACATTTTTCAACACACAAACATACTTTTGTCCCCCAATCAACAAAATAAAGTAAAAATTGATTATAGCGTTGGAAAGCTGAGATTTCGGTCAAGTTTTTCCTGCAACGCTTACGGTTTTTTACAATTTCGTTTTAATACTTAACGCCTCTTAAAAAAAACAGTAATCTTCAAAAAGTGAGAAATTCTCGTGTTTAGTCCATTTTTTCGCCTACGTGACCAACTGTAAAAAGAATCCATATACCTTAAGGAGATGGGAAATATAATGCTCTTTCCAGCGATATATCTGTGGCACAAACAGACTAACACGAAACCAAAAATTGATCAGCAAGCTCCGAAAGGCAAAAGACAACTGGAAAGACGTGAGGAAGCATAAAGGTTTAGAGAAATGCTACTAAAAATTATGACTGTTAAGAAGCGAGTTTTGGTATCACATTATTATGTGAAAAAGTTCGCCAACCAATAAGAAGAACATTGCAATTTTTTGCATGAAAATGTACTGCAGTTTCAAAATATGTAAAATGTCACTAAAATGTCTGAAAATAATAAAATTGGTTTATTAGTGAGGGGCGTCATACTGTCCCTTATTATAGCGAACTATTACGTAGAAACTGGTTTCCTTCCAATAGTTATTTTAGCGTTAACAATTTTGGGGCATAGAAAAGGCTCAAATTGTCCGGAGAATTTGATTAAAAAGAAGAGGAAATTTTCTAAACGTTGCTCTTAAAGTCATGTTCATTTATCACTTATTACTTGTATAGCTAATGCATGTTAAGAACGAAGAAAATAAATGAACATTTCAAACGAATGATAACTCCATTTAATACCATATTTCCACATTTTGATGGTAATCTCACATCTAATACGATAACATGAGAGATTTCAGGTTGGAAATTGACTGAGGCAGTCACCGGGATAGAACCTTGTGATTAGCAAAACCCCTGTCATTACCAGTAAACCGAAGGGGCTCCGTTTGTTGTTCACCCAATAGGTGGTAAATCCTTGTGTATTATGCGATTCGATTGTGGGGATTTGGTTACGTTTGTAGTTATAGTGTCGGTACTGCGGGATAATGGTCTTATTACTAAAGCTAGCTTGGTTCCCCATGTTTCACACCAGATGTATAGAATAGATCACTTCATTCATCAATGCATCCATTTTATACGTAAACCTGTGATTTTTATCCAACTTCTCGTAGAAAAGGGGGTATTATAGCCATCGGCACGGAGGCACTTGGGGGTGGGGATGCATTACTTTGCGTTTCAGAGGGTGTAGAACACGTTTATAATAGTTATTCATTTCCAGATGATATATTACATATATTTCCAGATGATATATTACTCATATTTCCAGATAATATATTATATATTTATGGACAAGATTCGGTGCTCACTACTCCTCCGGGGTACAAAAACTGATCTGGAAGCAATGTGTGCCTATCTGGGTTATTTTCAAAATGATATTTTACAGTACGTTTTTCAGAGTCTTTTGGCTGTTCTATTTCGTTCTGTTTTATAGTTACAAGTTCTCTATGAATTAGTTATACTCTTATTATCATTCAAGTAACAATACGCTAGTATTGGCTTATCTTTGCCTTCTTAATTGGGGAAACGACAGATGTTTTTTATTATAATGTTAATAAGATGTTTAATATTTGTTATTAGACCATAGTTATTAGAGCCGTAGTTATTATAACCGTAGTTATTAGAGAGTTTTTAAACTTGTCGTATTGGTATTTCTCGTAAACACGAAAACAAGCTGTTGGAGCGAGCAAGGTCGTAAGCTCGAAAGAAAGATAATTCTTATAGTGACTTTAACGTCACTCTTGTAGTGGCTCACTGCTTGAAACTCGCAGTAGACAATTTTCAAGATATCATGAAATAAGAAACAACAATCACTATCCTCTACATCATACAAAAAAGATTCAGCCATGGAGAACACAAATCTTTAAAACGAGTAAAATAAATCTTGAAAGCTTATATCTTGAAACGAATTCTTGAAAATGCTGAAATCGTCGCGTCAAAACTTCGAAAGCTCGAACAAAATGCCCCTTCGGTGCGGCAAAAAAACACAACAGACAAATACAAGGTTAAATCAACATCAAAAGGCAGTACAAAAGCGGAGAAAATTCAGCCAACTTTGTCGGGTGTGCCCATACAAACTTGTATATGTGTGCCATACCTACTGCATTGTGGTTACAGAGTTTGGGTTATCCTGGAGGAAGGTCACTTTCTCGTCTCGTAATTACGATTCCGAAAAAGATAAGCACGAGAAAAGCTGGCTCTTCCCGTTCCGAAAAGCATTTCCATGTAGAGAAAACCCCTTTTCGTTTCGGAGAGGCTATTTTCGTATAAGAGAAAATGAATTGGTACGAGAAATACAAAAACTCTCTATTACTCATAAATTCCATCAACAACTACAAAACCTCCAAAGCTTGTCATTTTACTACCGTTAGGCGTCACATTAAAAAGGAAGAATTTAAAAGGAAGAAGAAGATGCAGATGATCGGCTGTCGTTACATTCAGTTCGCATAAACCATATATAAATTTCTCCCTTGAGAGGAAAAACAATAGATCATGGATCTGTCAAAGTTGTAGACATTACTTTACACTCTGTTGGGATGTTGGGAAAGTAAAAATGGACATTACTTTCCACTCTGTTGGGGTGTTGGGAAACTAAAAGTAGACATTACTTTCCACTCTGTTGGGATGTTGGGAACGTAAAAATGGACATTACTTTCCACTCTGTTGGGATGTTGGGAACGTAAAAATGGACATTACTTTCCACTCTGTTGGGATGTTGAGAACGTAAAAATGGACATTACTTTCCACTCTGTTGGGATGTTGGGAACGTAAAAATGGACATTACTTTCCACTCTGTTGGGATGTTGGGAACGTAAAAATGGACATTACTTTCCACTCTGTTGGGATGTTGGGAACGTAAAAATGGACATTACTTACCACTCTGTTGGGATGTTGGGAAAGTAAAAATGGACATTACTTTCCACTATGTTGGAATGTTGGGAACGTAAAAATGGACATTACTTTGCACTCTGTTGGGATGTTGGGAAAGTAAAAGTAGACATTACTTTCCACTATGTTGGGATGTTGGGAAAGTAAAAACTCCCGCGCTACTTTCGTTCCATGCTCAAACAGAAGTCTAAGTAGGTACTTCATTGCGGTAGTACCTCATTGATTTCTACCTAGCCTTCACTTTTCGAATTAATAATAATCTAAAGTGCCGGGTCGTCACAAATTTTGGTGTCGTTACGCCAATTTTAGAATGAACCCCAGCCCAAAAACATATCCATGTTAAAATGAGAACGGTTCGGATCCGACCCGACCAAAACCTCTATTCCAGCCTAGACCACTGGAGTACCGGAGGGTTAGAATCGGCATTAGTACGAACAATAGAATGTGGCGAGTCGATAACCGCCGGAACACACTCACCTAATATGAACTCGGACGCTTGCAGGAAGTCATTCTAAGGCCATTGCTCTTTAGTGTTAATTCGTAAACAAAACAGATACTACAGAATGGACGCCGATGTTGGTCAGGTTGGCTGTCCGCTACTCGTTTGACTCAAAACACCTCTCAAGACAAAAACTGGTTTGCCCTCTGGCACTGTCAGAGCTATTACCCTTTTGTTTGCTTTGACTCAGATCCTCTTTTATTACTTTGGCTTCCAAGAAGATTTTACCTTCTGGAAGTAAAACCGGTAAGTTCTTTACTTCAGTTGAACCTTGGATCGTCCAACTTGGTTATTAGATACGGGTTTTCAATCTTCGCTGAGATTCATATCAGGAAAATGGTGCATTAGTTTGATTTCTTCAACTTTTGCAGACAATAATGATGAAATTATAGGTTTGTTCTATCTGCCTTATACATTCGAGTATCAGCATTTATAATGATTATATTATGAACAAGGCACCACCCAGACACAAACTTATACACATTTAGGGTTGCCAGACATACTATAATTTATGATATTATACTGTACAAGCCTAGTTTTCTCGGTTGCTTCGCTGACTGTGTAGATCCAATGGTCTTTACTGTTGAGTGGGACATGTAAAATTAAAGAAACGGTGGATCACTAAGGGTGATTTGAAATGTGTAGGGGATGTTGCTCGCTCTCTGTGGGATGTATAGATGCGATGGGATACATAGTCTATCCCGAGTTCGTAGGAAAAACCCTGTTGAAGTCCGACGTGTGTAGGGGATGTTGCTCGCTTCGCTCACTATGTTGCTCGCTCGCTCCGTGTGGGATGTATAGATGCGACAGTATGTAGTCCCAACACCATCGAGACCTACTGCCCATGGTTCGGGTGGGGGTGGAAAATTTGAAAATTGCTTACAATCCCTTTCAAAAAAAAAAAAAAATAATAATAATAAAAAATAACAAAAAAAAAAAAAAATAAAAATAAATAAAAAAATAAAAAAATAATAATAAAATAATCAAGTAAGTAAATCCTATAAAAGAGGCAAAAGGATTTTTGCTGCATTTACGTGCATTTACCAGGATTTGCTGTGTTTTCTATTTGGGACAACGAAAAGTTTATTAGGTTCAATAAAAATTGGCCATTTATCTGCATAGAAGGGCTATCCAATGAAGATCATGTGGTACCACGAAAAGTTTAGTTTTAAGAACATTTCAGTAAGTACTGAAGAACTGTCGGTTGTTAAAATGTTTGTACGTATTTGTTTTCCCCGTCTATTATTCTGTTGAAGTGTCTTTCAAACGCGAGAGGTTCCTTCCTTCAAGAGGTTCGAAAGCGAAGTTCAGACCTACATAAGTTTCGACGGAATAGGAAGATCGGTAGCTCAAAAACCAACGCTTTCGTCTACATTTCCGTTCACTACAATTGGAAAACACAATTTCGTGTCTCAAAACTCGCATGGGACCAAATTAGAACTTCAACAAACATTTTAAGACCATCCTGAGCAGAAACCGTGGACATTTAGTGGGTCTAAAGCGGAAAAATGATACGGGGGAACGCATATTTTTCCGTCATTTCCCACATATTCTCGCTGATTCCCCCGAGAAAACAGAATCTTTCGGCAATTTTGACGGTACCATCGTATTCGACGGGTGCTATAGTATCCTCAGTTCTCGTGTTATTTCTATCAGCTTCGGCACCTTCGCGGCTAATTTTTTTCCTAATCGACTCACGTTGCTAAAATTTAATGGAGCTCGTTCGGGACACCTCAAAAACAATTACGAGGTTCGGAGGATCACTTAATAGCTTAATAGCTCTTAGCTTTCTTCTTTTTCGACCTGCCGTTTTACTAAATTTTTTGTTTTGTTTTTTGACATTTTAGAAATTTTTACAACATTCACCTACTATAAACCGTAAAATTGTAGGGTCCTGAGCTGTAAAGGTGTGAATCTTTTTGGTAGGCACGATGCACCAACTTTTGATCATTTACTAGATACACGGGTAGGTATATGGGGCTTCATAATAATTATAGACCAATGATCTGCGTAGAAGGGCTATCTTATACAGAAATAATAAACCTTTGTGTAATAATTTGCGGTTTTTTTTTTGAACGAGAGTATGAATGACAGCGTAACATTTAAACATCATGTCCATAATTCCAAACTATGATCATGTATATAGCATGAATCAAACGTTTGTTAGTTGCACACATACAACCCACACCTATACCAGGTTTATATATAACGAGCCTAAAGTTCGAAATCAATTAATATGAGGGTAGGCTCATTTTCGGCGTTGATAATGGGATGTGGGCGATAGAACCGTTAGACTATAACTGTATCCTACAGCTGTACGTGACATCGAACTTTCATTGTGCGTTTTCGTGTTCAAGCAGTATTTTGCTTTCATCTTTTTAATATATGACGTTGGAGGAGTTTTTAAATCTCGATTTCAGAGATAGATACGTCTAAAGCAGAGGTTCTTGTAACCTTTTTGAAGTGGCGGACTACTTACAATGATTAAAAGTATCCACAGACCACTGGTATTAAATATGAACAGATTCTCCTATAACTTTTCAAAAGACGGTTGCCTTTTAAGGACCAGGTTATCAATACCGTGGCGGGGGGGGGGGGGGGGATATCGCCACTGGTCATTCGTAGGTCACCCTTATGATCACGAGAACAGATGAAAAGCCTTTCTAGTTTGTGTAAAGAGGAGAGAGTAAGTTTGAGTCCAATATTTCGAAGTAGGGGTACAATATAGTAATTTTACTCCAGAACTCTCCAATATTTGAAACAGTGTAGTTATCCGTACAGTTTCCGTTGCTTTGTGACGCTATTTTAGTTCTTCTCATCATCAGGCTGGTACAGAGATCGATTCGATACAATCCATTTTCACGTCAAATTAGAGGTTCTACACACTAAATTGGAGATGTTACCCATCAAAATGGGGGATGACGGAAATGGTTCGTTACACATCCATTTTAAACGCCGCGCTAAAATAAACAGCAACTTAAAACCAGAATCGTTACCTAATGAATACCATATTTTCTCGTTTTCTGGCGCCCATGTTCTGAATTCAGCTGCGTAAATTTTTCTTCTATCTTTCGTTTGTAGAGAATTCATCCGAATTCCAGATCTTTGTTAGCTATTTTCAAGGTTATTTTCAAAAACCTCAAACCTTTGTCAACGGTACTCACGGCCAAGTCAATGATTCGCTCGAAAAGAACACGTTTTAACTTTTCCAAAGTTTCAAAGTTTCCCTCGAAAAGAACACTTTTTAACTCTTTCGAAGTCTTTCTATTTTCGTTATCCTTATACCTCTTCAATAGCATGTAAGCAGTATTCTCTTTGATGACGGTTATAGATGCTACATGTTAGTAGTATGTCCTTCATCGTACATTCTATGAAACATTTTTCTTTGTTCTATAGTGTAACTACCGTATTGTCCTCGACGTCGCAGGGTAGCGGAAGGAATCCCCTCGTTTTCAGCATCGTATAAATAATAATGCAGCTTCATATAATAATGAGGCAATCTGAGACCCATTAGATCAGGGGTCTCCAACCTTTTTTACTGAAGGGCCATATTATAAAATATTTGAGACAAGGCGGGCCACTAATTTACTAATTGAGCCCCCCCTCCGTACATTCACGAAGTTTTGTTTTAATCAAGAGTGGTCAGTGGTGGTTATTGAGATATTCTGGGCTTAGTTTTCTAAGTAGCAATATTCCCTTGTATATCTTTGTTGTTGGATAACTCAAATCATGTTATTTTAAGATAGTTAAAGTCCAGTCATGCACCATGACCCCATGAGCGAATTTTTGAAGAAATCTTCGACATTTCAGTCGCTATTGATCGTGTAGAGAAATTTTAGTTTATGATTTTGATAGACAAACATGGAATGAAATTTTAAACAAGCACCTACTACCTACGTTTTAAACAGCATGGTTCTAGGATTGGTTATACAGGGATACGTCCATAAGAGTAGTTCAATCTGAATTTGGACGATGTTTCATGCAAATATTACCGATTTTTACAGCTAGCGAACGGCATTATTTCGATTTTTGACTGATTTTTCAACTTTGAAATTTTTGAAAACTTGATACATATTCTTATAGGAAATTTTACGCTGATTCCGAATATACCACATGTTAGTATGCTGAAAAAATTATTTCGCGCAACAAATCGCAAAAAACAGGCTATTTTGAAATTTTTGACTACATTTTTGAAAATTTCAACCCGAAGATGTAATCCGATCATGCTGGCCAACGAACTTGAACTTTTGTTTTGTGTCCTTAACATTTTAAAATTTGTTTGAAGTTTCTAGCACAATTCTACGGACAGTTATCGTCTGGAATGACACATATATACATACATACATAGATACATACATACATATATACATACATACATACATAAAAAAATGCGTTAAACTTCAGGATATGATTCAGAATAACCTGAAACGGATTTCTGCATAAAATTTTTTCAAAAATTCACATTCTACAAATTTTGAGGAGAGAGCAATAGCTTAATTTTCTTCAAAAATTCGCTAAAAATAATGTGAACAAAATATAACAGACCTAAGTAAGACAATTATTAATGATTTTTACTTAGCCCTACTTTCACTAAAAATTTCAATGATTATTCAAACACCCATACAGTTTTAATATAACATTAAGTAAACTTCTAAAAATTAGAATAGCTCAGAAAGCTGAATTAATATTACTGCTTTTTAGCGAATTTTCGAAGAAAATTAAGCTATTGCTCTCGCCTCAAAATTTATAGAATGTGAATTTTTGAAAAAAAATTATGCAGAAATCCGTTTCAGGCTATTCTGAATCATATTCTGAAGTTTAACGCATTTTTTTATGTATGTATGTATGTATGTATGTATGTATGTATGTATAAGTATATATGTATGTATGTATATATGTATGTATATATGTATGTATGTGTCATTCCAGACGATAACTGTCCGTAGAATTGTGCTAGAAACTTCAAACAAATTTTAAAATGTTAAGGACACCAAACGAAAGTTCAAGTCCGTTGGCCAGCATGATCGGATTACATCTTCGGGTTGAAATTTTCAAAAATGTAGTCAAAAATTTCAAAATAGCCTGTTTTTTGCGATTTGTTGTGCGAAATAATTTTTTCAGCATACTAACATGTGGTATATTCGGAATCAGCGTAAAATTTCCTATAAGAATATGTATCAAGTTTTCAAAAATGTCAAAGTTGATAAATCAGTCAAAAATCGAAATAATGCCGTTCGCTGGTTGTAAAAATCGGTAATATTCTTCAAAAATTCGTTCATGGGGTCATGCTGCATGACTGGACTTTCATAAAATTACATTCGTTTTCTAAGATAAGTTTTCAAGTAAGCCTTATGAAAACGCAGGATAATAAAAGACCAAATCATTGTAATGTACTACAAATTTATATGATTCTTAGGTTTTAATGATGAAAAAAGAAAAACTTGACAATAAATGAGTAGGTACACAAGTGTAAAGCTTAAAAATAAAAATACATGTTTAATGAGAAGATTGCATTTGTTTGCCACTTAAAATATCAGTCCATTTAGGGTCAAACTTAGTAGTTCCGATCACTAAGATTGATTTCAAATGTTCATCGGATGAGGATTTTCAAATAAAAAATCATTTTTCAGTTTGTAATTTTTCCGAGGGCCGGTCAAAATCTGCTCGCGGGCCGGATGTGGCCCGCGGGCCGTAGGTTGGAGACCCCCTGCATTAGATAATATTAAAACTTTAAGATGGTAACTGAATAATTCCTATGTATTCTGATTTACCGAATGTATACCTATTGATTCTAATTTACCTATATTTACTTGCAAGATGATTATTGAATAAGGTATTGAATGAGTGTGCTGATTATGTATTACTCCTCCCCACAGCACAAGTCTACGACTTATAGTGGGGAGTAGAATTTCGTGATTTGTGTAACTTTTTTTTGTATTACAATACCTATCTAAATAAATGCGTTAAAAAAATTTAAAAAAAAAAATCGTCTTCACTCTCACTACTTCTTATTGCATGGTTAGATCAGTGAACAAAACGCGGCCTCATTTCTTCATCGTCCGAACTCATGACACAAAAATAAAGCAAGTCGTAACTACCGGACAGTGTTGCCGCCAGCCCAACACTGTATTTCGGTAGATCTGGTCAAAACTGGTAGATCCCGGTAACGCAATTCATCCTCCTATTTGATGTGTAAATCCTCCTATTTGAAATTGAAAACCTCCAAATTGATGTGTAAACACTCCAATTTGACGTGAAAATGCTTTAAAGTGGATTACGTGCCGTTTTTCTTAACGGGTCATTTTTACCGATCGCAGGTAGGTAATTGCTCTTCAACGATTCCAAAAATGTGTAGTAATCATTGATCACTCACGAGGAAGTTCTGGAAACCCGTTTCAATGAAGAAAACGGAAGTTGAAGGGTTTCATCTCTAACGACCCTAGTAAATTATTAAGACTATTTTTATTTTTAAATCCACTTCGTAACCCCTCGATGATAGAATTTTGCCTACCTTATCAGAAATTTCCCCATAATGAGGTATATAATTTGTCCATTGTTTTTCTTCCAAAGTTCATCTTTCCTAACCAAATTGGAGACTTTGTCCATACTGTTTTTCCTAAGAACCTCATCCCATATGATATTAACGAGATCTCCTCCGTACCCGCTGATATTGATGCTATGGATTATTAATTGATTTTTCTTCATTTTTTTCACACATTAGAATAAATAGTGCACGCATTAGTATAAGAAGTAACCTAGATACTCGTATTCCACTTCCACCTACCTATGTTTGACGTAGGGCATCTTGGACCACTTCTCGGTATCATGTGGACCACTGGTGGTCCACGGACTATAGGTTAAGAACCACTGGCCAGTAATTCCTTTCTAGAGTTCACTTGTGACTAAATTTCAAACTAGAATCAATAAGTATTTATATTCATCAAACCAATTTTCAATTTTAGGAAGTGATGTGATGTAATCCTGTGCCAAATAAACGAAAATTCACCGATAACATGGTGGGGGTGAACCCTCGATAGGTTACACTTAGGTATATATGTATGTGTATGACAATTAACACGATTTTTTTCCTATGTTCTAGGTGAGTATCCTGTGATATCGTACTGAATTATTCGTGGTTCCACTCGTAAGTATTTACTATACCAAGTGGAATTGGTGAATGTATCCATTTTATATTGTTGTAGTATATTGTAATTTATAAAACATGATAAGACCAGGCCATGGCCCACACGATGACAGAGAAATGGGAGAAACCGTACTAAATGTATTTGTTTGGGTGAAAAAAAAGATCCAGTTTTCCCTGATTTGAACAGCTAGCACACGTCTTAGATGTAGAAGAACGAGAATTCGAAGCAATGAGTCAGAGAATCACATCGAGTTTTGAAATTTTCCCAAAGGATCTCGGGACATATCACTAAATATCTCAACAAAAATCTCTGAAAATATCAACAAATAAAATTGTTGTTGACTTGGATATATAGGTATATATAATAAAAAATAAGTGCTGGTTACTTCTAGTTGGGAATCATTAAAACAGCAAAAATGGCTATAAACGGAAAACCCAAAGGTAGTTATTTTAGTAAATAATTGGCTATATACCGAAATCATGGCATCGTAACTTTTGGTTCACCTTAAATTTAACGATTACGGATAACTCCATAATTGCCAAGAAAATAAAATTTCGTTGCGCAACATAGTAGAACAAAGTCATTAGAGATTTACTAATACCACATGCCTTCAAGAACTTAAAATGGTGTCGATTTCTATATTTCTGAAATCAGTTTTTTGGTATTGTATATAATTGTTCCCAAAATATCGGCTTCACTTTGTATGAAACTTAAAGAGGAAGGTTAAAGGTGTAGGATTTTAAAAGCCGGTATCTCGAAAACCTTGTAGTTAAGAATAGTGTTACGTTATTGATAAGTAGATTTAATTCTAAAGAATGGAATGGGTACACTCGGATCGTTGTACGATCATCAGTTCGCACTCTAAAAGGCCTTTGTCAGATAATAAGAACGTCATCACTCATCATGAGTGTAAAGAAAACACGTGTAAACAATAAGCGAAAATCTCCTTGTATAGCTACGACGAACATACCATTTTATAAGAATACGATGTAGTGCGATGTTTTGTCATACCTATTTCTTTAATATCCTCTGGGTAGATGCCTCCGTCTATGTCGTTAATGTAGATAATGTGCCATTGGTTTCGTTTCTTCATTATGAATTGACTTAAAATTGATCTGCGCAAAAAGAAAGTCTAGTACAGAAATAGCACAACTTCGTAATAATTTTCAGCGTTTAATCCTTTATACTCTTCATTGTCTAGTTAATATGAAATGAAATGGTGGGCTATGCTCACTGAAGCACTTGCTCAGACTAACATTCTAAACCAACGAAGGCGGCTGTTCTGTAACATTCTGCGATTTTGGGGAGTTTGAGTGTTCATAGAAGACTTAACATGATTTTTCGAACGACCACCGCCATTGGTTAAATCAATGAACCACATGAACCACATGTTCCTGAAGCGGATGTATGTGCACTTGTGCCCACCGGTCAAGGCCGATGTTTCCTGTGTTTTCTCTCTCTCTCTCTCTCTCTCTCTCTCTCTCTCTCTCTCTCTCTCTCTCTCTCTCTCTCTCTCTCCCCTTTCTCTCACTCTATCTCTTTCTCTTAGCCAGCATCCCATCTTTATACACCCCTAGCGCCTGCTCTCCCTTAAGGGCTCAAACTTGGGGGTTTTCCACACTGCTGCTGACCATGAACGCAGCT
Organism: Adelphocoris suturalis; assembly: GCA_030762985.1. Classification (NCBI taxonomy): domain Eukaryota; kingdom Metazoa; phylum Arthropoda; class Insecta; order Hemiptera; family Miridae; genus Adelphocoris; species Adelphocoris suturalis. Next base: position 23,951,849 of record CM061049.1, read on the forward strand.
CATCTGCTGAGTTTGCTACTACACTGCGTGAATCGGTGGATGGTAAAGAACTCCGACAGTGCTCTGAATCCCCCATTTTCTTCCCAGTGGGTGGAAAGGGGAATGGGCGTCAGAGGTTATTGGGCCCACCACAATTGCCATTTTCATGCCGTCTAGATCAGTAAAGTGTTCCAGGGATAATCGTGGGACAGTTGGCACCCTTTGCCGTGTCAGCTTCGTCAGAGAAAAATGAGAACCTGTGTCGTGTGATACAGCTGTGTCCATGGCCTCACGTTGGCCACATTCTACACCTTGATGTGGTTGCCAAGCAGATAGCTGGTGCTTTGTCATCGTGGAAAGGGAGATACTAAATCACATGCCGTGTGACTGAGGCAAGAAGCCGGATATCGTTGCCATCATCCTGGATGATCAGGTTTTCAGTGGCAGTATGCACATGACTTGCGGCAAGCATTAACCACGCTAAAAGGAGCGGTAGCAAATAACATCTCATGGCCATGGCCAGGACTGCGTCTCCATGTCTGTGTGTGGGAAAGGTGCCACGAATTTACTCGAGTTGGGTATATCAGCAAATGTGCTTCGTTGTATGACCGCCCGTGTCCTCCTTCAGGGCTCCTGTATTATTTGGTGGTTGTTTTATTAGGGTACTTCTTATCATCCTTCTCTTCTTCATCAACTTTCTTGACCTCAAGGGCCGACGGGCGTCAGGGTAAACCTGGGCGTCCTACCTGCTTTTTAATTTATTTTTTCATTTCATTTTCGTGCCTCCTCCGCTTAAAAAAAAGAAAAAAAAGCGTGTGACGCTTTACAAGCTCAAACAACTGGACTGATTTGAATGCAGTTTTTTCTGCAAAAAAAGCTCTTGAAACTGTTTCTGGCCACATTGAAATCCTCTGTACCTCCGGTAACACCCTGAATCAGGAAAAGCCTAACTAAGTCGTCCGATGAAACAACACACTTCGGGGAAGTTGTTTACTTTCTCTCATTTGTTGCACTGCTCCACAAACGTAACCAAAAGTTGCTCCACGCTGCACTTTAAACTAACATCATAAATTGAGTTTTCCATGAGGAGGAACGTACAGAAAATCTGCTACACCTTGATATCAATACAGCCCGATCCGGGCATCGCCATTTAATCTCATTGTCTGTATTAATATTGAGTTAATATGATTGAAGTAAAGGGTGTCCAAAAGAATACCATTTATTCTAGAGGGATTTAATTTTCTCATAATCTTGTGTACTAATTCGCGTTTATCGGTAGATAATAGTAGTTTTTTCATTTACGTGATGGGGGGAAAAGGTTGGAGTGGAAAACATAGAAATATTGGCCGGGCGCCAGCACTATTATTCTAACTTTAGCTCGATTCCCGACCCATTTTCAGAGATCCTATAGATTATTAGATTATTTATACGAGTGTTATTTATATCACTAAACTATTTTAAAAGTCACCTACTTTCTGATATTAGAGACCAATAATGATTATAATGAATAAAACTCATCGGAATACAAAAAAAGATTAAAAATGTATAATTTTTAGTTTGATTGATAGAAAAGAAGGTGGTACTACAAAACCTACAGTTCTTAAATTTGCGGATTCATCACCCCGAAGTGCTTACGGAAAGTTGTGTAATCAGCAGTTTTTCTTAAGCTGGAAACATTCAGTAGTTAATAGCTGTAATCTACTGATTGCATTGGTCATCCAAGGGGGGAATAAATTATTTCTAATTTCATCCGTTTTTATCAACAAGTAGATTTTTTTGCCATTTTCATATTGTCTTTACGTTACTTTAAAACAGACAGATTCTGCATGTGTCGAAATCAACATGCATATGATCTGAGGCCGGACTTATATTTTCAAGGCTGTTACACTTTTTTCTGCCACAAAATATTTTGTCTGAGTCAGCTAAATTCTCTCCAGTTCACCCTAGGAAGTCGACATGTGATTGGGAAACCCTCTCACTCATTAACAGACGATTGAAATGATGTGCTATTTTCTGATAAGATGAGTGAGCTAAATTCTCTTGTGTTCACCCTGGAAAGTGGAAATTCTATAGGGAGACTACATGAGTTAATGAGAGAGACGATTGAAATGTAGGACTCTTTTTTGATCAGCTAAATTCTTTTCTGTTCACCCAAGAAAGTTGAAATTTGATAGAGAGACTCTTTGGGGCTTCAATTATTGTTAAATTTCAATTGTTAAATTTAATTTTAACTTTCGACCCATTTCAATAGCTCGATTGCAATAGATCCTCAAGAAAATTCGCTAAAAAAATGTTTATATAAAAGAAGTATGATATTAAAATTTTTCAATTATAGGTTTATTAGCTTTTCGGAAAAGTAGAGAGAAGACTCACACCAGATTCTTCCTAAGATGTAGATGAATTGCAGGGAATGTATCACCTAGTCTGACATCCTCATATAGCTGGTAAAGGAGTATGTCATCCGTTAGTTAAAACCTTATTAGTGCTTAATAGGCAGCATCAAAGAGTCCCTTCCCTTGATTATTAAAGTTGAGGTATTGAAAAAATTACTGTAGATATCTAAAATACTCGAGAATAGGTCGCGAGGTTTGTTGCACTCTCTTGTCTGAGAAGGAAACCGTCTCGTTTTTTACGAGGTGCGAGTCAGATGTGTGCTTTTGCTCCTTCGAAGAGTTAATGCTTCCGTCAATAACTCCTTCATGGACCATTATCAATTAACTGCCCACTCGTTCGTCTGTTAGTGAAAGCCGGATCGCATATCCCTTTCATAACGGAATGGTGTGGTGTTGATGCAGGTTTCGTGTCTAGTTCAAGTTCCAATGTGTCCCGTATAGGATTAGATTTTAACTCCAGTGAGCTTTCTCCCGTTCAACAAATTGGACACGTCCCAACAAGCAAAGTTGTTGCGTTGCATCGAACAGGGTTTGTCACCAATAGTAGCCGAACGTGTCGACAACGGAAATATTGTTCCGCCCGCATTTAACCGAGATCGGATTTTCTAAGGGTTTAGCGCGAGATGACAACACGGGCTTTTGGGGCCCCCACGAGCCATTTTTACCGTAGAAGGAGGTCCCGCCCAGCTTTCACAAACCTGAATGAAATAGAAAACGCAGTTCCATTCTGCGGCGCGTGAGTATGCGGCGTCCGAGCAACAGGTTTTTGAGAGGAGGTTTGACGCTATCATTAGCCGCGCGATCGGGTTCTGCAGCAGAGCTGTTATCTGTTGGCTGCGAGCGGCACCGACTACCGCTATACACGTATTCTGGAGATCTCCATGAGTAACGGGGCCATACGACACGGATTTCATTTGCTACCAGCAAATGAAGCTGTCTTTAGATGAAAGAGTTGGAGAGTTCTAGTAGTCTGCTCGAAAACTGGAAGACAGAAATCAGGATCACAATCAAAATTCCAAAGTACATTGTGCGCTAATTTTCTCCTCTAAAATTAGTTCTTTATTTCTATATATATAAAAGAAAGTCGTGCTAGTTACGCTTTTTATAACTCAAGAACGGCTGAACCTATTTTCATGAGGGTTGGCGCAAATTGACGTGCAAGTTCCGGAATAGGACATAGGCAATAATAAAATCGCCTAAACTTCCTCCTTCATTGACGACCCGGTCTTCCTTAGGAGCATTGTTTATGTTTCCAAGGCCAATCTTATGTTCAGTTCCATCAAATTAAAGTGATGTATGATCTATTTCGCAGACAGAAAATGAAGGCAGTTTAAAAGGTGGGTAGGAGAATTAGGACTTAATTAGCTACGAAGATACCTAGGGCCCATCAGTTGAATAGCTTCTAAAGCTATTTCCTATAATATTTACCCTATGAAGCTGGAATTTAGCCTGTAGCCTCTGCGGGACTTCAACTGAGTGAGTTCAAGCTGATCAGCTGAATGAGCTAAATTCTCTCCAGTTTACCTTAGGAAGTTGAAATTTGATGGGGAGACTCTCTGGGACATTAAGAGAAGATTGAAATGATGGTCGCTTTCCAAATCAGCTGAATGACCTAAATTATCTTCTGTTCACCCAAGGAAGTTGAATTTGATAGGGAGACTCTCTGGGACATTATGAATGTGTTGATATCGAGAGTTCCAATTATTAACACAGACATGACATTCGAATTCAAACGTTTTGCAGTTTCCTATCCGCCTTGCATTTGCAATGAGCATCAACAAATCGCAAGGACAGACGCTCCAAGTCTGCGGCATCAATTTAGATGAACCATGTTTTTCACACGGGCGGATTATACGGATTATATGCGGTTAGACCCTGTTCAAGGGTCGGATTAACTCAAAATTCATTTAATCATGCACGAGACGGAAAAACAAAAAATGTAGTTTACCTCAATGTATTGAGATAAATAAATTTCCTAGTTAATTAATAAAAAAACAGAAATTCCACATAACAGATTGATTTTACTTTTCATTGTAATTCTATTTTTATTGAGTGCAGCAAAGCGCACTGGGTCAGCTAGTATCTCTATTAAGAAAAGTGTGGGTGAGCAAAATAAATTCCCAGTACCGGGAGTTGGCCTCAAAACCAGCTTCAACTCATCCAAAAAATAAGCCCATACAGTTGAATTTATTTGATTCGTGTACTCAAATTGGAATATTTAAAAAGCATTTCCATGTCTTTCTTTGCTAGATAAACATTTGCTACCGGTTTTCAAACCATAATATTCGCCTGGAATTCTATAATTATTTCAGTGAATTTATGTGTCATTCCAGACGATAACATTCCTTGGGGCGAACTAAATCACTCGCGACGAAGTTGTGGAAACCCATTTCAAAAACGGAATGAAAAACGTTAACTATTTCCACGAAAAATGAAGAGTTACAATGTTATTGTGTTTGTAACATTGTAACTCTTTATTTTTCGTGGAAATTACAATGTTATTGTGTTTGTAACATTGTAACTCTTTATTTTTCGTGGAAATAGACAACATTTTTCACCAACTTCCGTTTTTTTATTCCTTGGGGATAAGATTTAATAAACAACTGTCCTTTTTCCAAAAAATCAAGAATTTGAAAAGGAAACATTTTCTCTAGTAGGTATCTATTATAATCTCAAACAAGGACATGGGTTATCTGTTTTAATAGAAAGGAAGTTGGGCATTTTTTTTTTTCCAAGAATTTAAGCCACGTTTTAACCGGAAGTGTCATTAACGGCTACAAACAAGGGTGTCAGACGGACACATCTACGGGCACGATTCTAAAGGGAGCCACGCCGACCGTCCGTCAGTTAACGGATTGCCATATATCGGACTCCACTGGCACATCGGAGGGGGAGAAATAATATTAATATAATTACGTGACTATAATTTTAAGTTCTTTCCAATATTTTCTTGTTTTATATGTACTAAATTACCATTCTACACAGTTGAAAAAGAAATCGAGTTTTTTCTATTTCTCATTTTTGACTACCGGGGTGCCCTTAAAACGATGACGTGTCGATCACATGATTTGGCGGAACGTTTTGTCAATCATTTGTGAACGTTAAAAACGATGTTGGCCTGCGTATTTTGCTTCCTCACTTCTTGGTTGAAGTCGAAAAAATGTTTGTCCTCAAAAATCAAAATTTCCACTCGCTTTATGCGTTTCAGTGCTTGCCAATCGATTTCGGTTCCGTTTCTGTCTGTCTGTATGTCTGATATCAGTCCGTAGGTCTGTTTGTGGTAAATCCTTGTCACACCCCAAACTATACCACGTTTCAACCCGATTCCGATGACATTTTCAGGGGTTGTGCGGGTTATCTTCTAGACGTTCCCTTATAATTTTCAATGCCGTCGAAACAACAGTAGCCTGTGCGCATGCACAAATGTGAATTTCTCTTAACGTCGGTTTCTTATCATCTGTTGGTCCGATTTCATTCAAACTCGGTAGTAATTTGGTATATATTCTAGAAAAATGTTCTGTAAATTATACCACGATCGGTATAGTAATAATGCGCATAGGGAAACCCCTAGTCTAATGGAACGATTTTGATGAAATTTTCTGGGATTGTGCAAGATAGCTTCCAGTCGGCTTCCTCTAACTTTCATTGCCGTTGCATAAATATAGTACCTAGTCTGTGCGCATGCGCATAAGTTAATTGATTACAACGTCAATTTCTTATAATCTATCGATCCGATTCTGTTCAAACTGGGGGGGGGGGGGGGGTGAAGTTGAAGTTCTAGGAAAATTCACTATGAATCATATCGTGATTGGTGGAGTAATAACTATAGCGCATGCGCAAAGCTAAAATTGATTGACACAGACAAAACTCCGAGACCAATGGACCGATTTTTATGAAATTTTCAAGGATTATGCGGTTTCAACAACTAGACGTTCCCCTATACATTTCATTGCTGTTGGAGTAATAGCAGCTTGTGTCAACGCGTAAACGTCAATTTCCTATAACGTCGACTTATCAATCATTTCGACTAGTACTGTGTTCTACAACTAATTCTATACGTTCAAGTTACAATGTGTGAGGAAGTTATAATGCCCACCCAAATTGGTAGACGTCTTTTTACTGTATAACAGTACCTACATGTACGATAACATGCTAATAGGCCAGCCCCTACTAATGGGATGGATGCGGTGTACCTCTGTTTATCTGCTATCAGATTTACCGCTGCTAGTAAATTGTTGTGTGAGCACATCTCGTTACACATCCGATGTTTTCCTTACCATCTGTCTGGAAGCTCCCCCTTCACGCATCGCCTTCCTCGTCCTCTTCCTATTTATAATCGAACGCCCTTCGGGTTCCTGTTGACTTCCAGAGCCTATCCGACGGAATGGGTTCCCCGACCTTTCAGGTCGTAAAAATAACGGGGAAGGGAGCTGATCTGAGCGGGACGAATTCGCGCTTAGTCCCAACCGCGGTTATTATGGCTGTTGAGTAGGTGATTTGGCGAGTCCGTGCTCCAGCCCATCATTTTATAGCGAATGCCTCCAACTCCATGAACGGTAAGAATATTTCGAGGTCTAGAAGCAGCAAAATGAGTACAAAACAGTCTCCTCGCACACTGCTACGCTTTTAATTTGTTTCCTTCATCATAGTCCAGGAGCGAAAATAGGTAGTAATTTCAGAAGAATGTTTGAGATTAGATTTTGAAAATTTAGTCCGTCCTGAGTGAGAAACTTTGTCTGCCATCTCGAAATTAGTGGAATACAAACTGGCGGCCTCGTAAAGATGGCTTAGTTTGCCCATTTTAAAGTTATTCTCTAATAATTCCTGAAGAAACGGAGAAGAAATAATTCCTCAAGGAAAAGAAACTGAAGGATTCGATCCTAAAACTCTGAATTATTTCTTTAAATAAGCGAATTACTAACAATTGAAAATTGGGCTATTTTGGGACAGTCTACTCCTCCCCCCATCAATAATTTTGCCCTTCAGAATCACTTAGTGGCGTTAATATTGGTCTGAACCAGTGATTAAAAAAAAATCTCTTTTTTATTAAGAGCAAAGAATTTTGGTTTTCATCAAACTTTGGCACCACACTGATCGCTGCTCAGAGTGGGAATCCTCCCAAAAATTGTAGGACCGACAAGTTAACTTCGAAGTATAGTTAAGTTGAGAAACACCCAAATAGGGTAATTATAAGGGTGGTAATAAGTAATGTTTATCACAGGGTTCCTGCATTTTATTGGTTGATAACATCTGGAATCACGCAAAATTTTGCTCGTCATCGCGTGAGCAGGCACAATCAATTCTTGAATTAGATGACGACTGCTCGATTTCCCTGTTGATGCTCTCATAAACAAAAGTGCGTCGTCATTTCATTGCCAGACTATGCGGGTTGAATCGTTTTGGTGCGGGGGACGGCAAAGATGAAATGCGCCCGGTTATTCAGCGTAGTTTTTACTTTTAGGGCAACTGAGTTGAGGCATAGCTAATAAATTGGTCTATTAGTATATTATTAGAAACTTCGAAAACGTATGTTAACCATACCTACATTGAGCGTAATAAATTCTTTGTAAAAAATGTACTCAATTGTCAAATAAAGGTACATAAAAAGCAAAAACAAAATCTGTCATGTTGGCTGGGTATGGGCAGCAATGCGGAATGGAGAATGGGGAATCATCATGGTTCTTTTTTCATTTGCTAGATGAAAAGAGCTGAGCGAAAGCTTTCCAAGAAGGTGCAATATGATGGGTATCTGATCAGTAATACGGCTCTTGAAATTCGTTTGTGCTAAGACTACGTCAGCCGTGAGTTTCCTACTCAATTATTGGCCTAAATAAACGGTCTTTTGTGCTGAAAATTGCGAATATGGGGTTTTCAAGTGCGCTGAATCCGAGGTCAAAAGTGTGAAATTGCAACCTACGAGTCAAAATGATTGAATTCTGACGAGAACTTTAATATTGGTATGTATGTGTATAATATACTAATAAGAAAAGTAGTGCTGTAGTACATGTTTGCGTATGCATTGGCATTCAGCATCCAAAGTACGAGTATCTGGGGGATAATAAAATAGGTAATCGGCACATTACCTGACCATGTCACCTGCTGCGCCCGACTTGTAAAAACTTTTAGTTTCTTCCAATAAACAAGATATGACCCTCCTACCAAGCATCACCCTAGTAGAGAGGGGAGAATACATACCCTGAAACGGGAAGATCCCAGTGGGGGACAGGGTATAAAAAGGCAGGCTGGGGAGAGATATTGCTCTAGCTTTCAAAACACATCAAAGTACACCAAAATACAAATACTTCAAGCCTTCTCTCTCAAACCTCCAAAACTCTTCGTCACTCAACAAGTTCAATTACAGTTATTGTTATCAACAGTTTTTTTCTTCCTGTATAATTTATGGCTAGAATTTACATGAAGAAATAGTTGATTTTTGTATTTGTATGAATTGTTTGACAATTGTCCTACGCCTTCGTGTTTTGACAAATATACTTCTTGATTTGATTTGGAGTTACAGTGTAATGACCAGCTATTAGAGTTTGGTGAGCTACGGTACTTCAGATCTGTCCAATTGTGGTTCTCGTACAGTCAGAGACTAATAAGTCCAAACACTCATTCAAAAGCCCCAATCTATGGTAATTTCAACCACATCATCAACTTTTAGCCTCGGAGTTTCGTAAGTAACAACCAATTTCAGGTTTTCGCATTCGCAGTTGTCATTACAACCAATCGCAACGAAATTTGTAGGATATACCTTCGCGAGACTTGTACACAACCACACTCAAATTTTAACGAAATCGAACTATGATAGTTCATAAGAAATCGATGTTTTGGAATTTTAACGTTTGCGCATGCGCATACGCTGCTATTTATACAGTGGAAATAGAAATAATATTGGACCGTATAGGAACTAACCCGCACAATTCCAGAAAAAATCATCAACATCGGAATAAAACTTAGTTTGGTTTTGGGTTTGTTGAGGAATTGCCACAGACTCAATGATAAATAGATAGACAGGAACCAACATTGATCAGCAAGCTGTAAAAGCGAAAAAAGCAAGTAAAGATTCTGATTTTGGAGAACGCAATTTTTTGGACTTCCTGCGCTAACACAAAGCTTCCCTACCTTGGGTATTTAGTAAGCAAAATAGTTGAAGATGCTAAAATTGGTTTTTGTTGCAGAATGTCATCCAGAAGGAGTTTTTCAGTAAAAGAATTTTAATTTAGTGTCTACCTAAATTTATTGTCTCGAAAGGGTATGAACAAGTCTAAAGTGTGCCTTCTACTTGCATACCCACATTTAGACGTATGTAGGTAACCTATGCCTTCAAGCGGGGAATTCCAAAATTTAGTCGTTAACAACTTGAGGGTTGTTGCGATTGAGTAAAAGACCTTGCCAAACTCACAATGCTGCATTTACTCCTTATGCAACGCAACACAACCCAACTGCAACACAAAGCAACTCTTACAACTGTTTTAGTTCTTGCAACTTTATACAAAGGGCCAAAAAACATGCCTACTAGCAAAATTTCAGAAAAAATGTAAAACTCAGCAGAGCACAAGTAGGAAGAAGAAATGAATGATGGTTTAAGAAGGTCCTGTACCTTTGCCTAATGTGAAAGTGAATCGATGGGTTACGGCTGTAGCTATGTAGATCTGTATGAATATGGTAAGGGATGCGGTGGTTAGCACGCTATCCTTTACATTTCTTTTTTCTTAAAATATACATAGTTCTTAAATAAACATAGTTACCATGTTCAAATTGATATTAATGTGATCAAACCAGTACAGCTTGTATAGCTACCTGTCTTAACGCATGTAACAGCCTTGTAACCATGTGAACGCCATTGACGTTCAACTTCCACCCTCACCGACGCAAATCGGGGTAATTTCCACCCAACACTTACCGATTAGGGACGAACCGCAATTTTTCGCCGGTGATTCAAGTCAAAACCACCACGCAAGGCGTTTCGATCGGGAAAGTCATTCACTCACGTTCCTCCTCAATGGAGAAATCTCTTCTCAAAACATCCAACTTCCGCAACCAGCAAAACCAACAGTTCGATACAGAATTACCTTCTTGACACGGAGTCAGGCTTTTTGCGGTTTTCCTCCTTCAGATGAGAGATTTTTCCTTCTTATCGAATCGGGGCAACAGGTGACGATGAAATGCGGTTTATCCGTTTTGGTGCGCCGCCCCGGATCGGCAGGTTATTGTGTGTATTGTCACATTTGATCGAACACCGTGACGGTCGCTATAGCCGGTCGAGGCGTTTTGATTTGAAAAGATTAGTACCAGATTTTCCTCTTTCTCTTCATATCTCAAGCTCTGGTGTTATTCTACTTGATGTCCGATTTCCACCGAATGAAATAGAGTACCTACCTACCTACTTTATTAATATTGCTTCATTAAATGATACCATAATTCAAGTAACTATGAATATTGGGAATATCAGAATTATCTCTTTAAAATTCTCGCTGTTTAAATCTCAATTGGTGGGTTCCGGTGGAAATTGAATTGGGAACCACTGATTTAGATAGATACAAATATAGATCAAAGACAGATACAGAAAATAAGAAAGATCAAATCCAATTCCATAAAATGAGGGGTTGAATATAAAAACTATTGGGAGTCATTTGGTCCAATTTTACTCAAAAAATTGGAACACAGATTTATTTTGTGGACTGCGTAAATTATTAGAAAACTCGAAGTTAATATAATTGAAAAATGATAACATAGAAACAATAATAATGAAACTAAAAAAATAAATAAATACCTAAATAAAAATTAAGGGCACACCGGTATTAATATTACAGTTTTAAAGTTTAACTTGTTAAAATGATAATAAAATAAAAACAATAATAATGAAAAAAATATATTAAAAAAAATAAATAAAAAATAAGAACACACCGTTCTTTATAGTAAAGTTTTATAACTGTAGTTTATCTCATTTTTTTCCAATTGACTAGTACCGTAAGCAACAAACTCTTTCCCAATAATAGATCCAATATTTTAAATATTAACTGGATATATTATTGATTTCCCTTTCAATAGGTTGTAAAAAAACGCTGTAAATTATTACACAAAGGTTTATTATTTCTGTATTCCTTCTACGTAGATCATCGGTCTATAATAATTAGGTATTATTAGCACCATATATACCTAGTAAATGATCGGAACTTGGCGCATCGTGCCTCGCAAAAGGTTTCACACCTTTTGAGCTCAGGATACCACAATTTCACGGTTTATAGTAGGTGAATGCTAAACAATTTTCTAAAAATTTCAAAACAACAAAACAAAAAACTTTGTAAAATGGCAGGTTGAAAAGGAAAGAAATTAGCCTCAGAGGTCCCATCAGCTATTCAGTGATCCTCCGAACATCGTAATTCTTTTTGAGGGGTACTGAGCAACAATGAAAATAATTTATTCTATTTATTTATTCATTTTTTCCCTAATGGCTTCGGTGCGTAGGTCTATAAGAGACAAAAACGTTTTTTGTGGAAACACCCCTGGGGCCGTATACTGCCTACTTACGAGTAGTTATAATTATAAATCAGTGGGAGTTGAATGGATGAAGATATGTACCTCTAAATCACAAATTAATGGGTCATGGTAGAAGGAAGGCTTGATTTGGAGACCATATGTTGATACTTAGGTATCATCACAGCTGAACACTTGAAAATGTCACTGGACATTATTGATTACAGTAAATAATGTTTGTAATAATAGAAGAAGGGGGACTTTCGGAGTTGAAACAGTACACGTGGGGCAATTAAGGAACTTCCTTGTTACCTTCAACTTGGTTTGAGCCCCGAAGGTGACAAATAAATTTCTCGAAACGTCAACCTAAACACATTATTTTATTGACTAAAGGTATTTACTGTCGTGGTCGAGAACTTCCCTAACATTGTTAATGAAGAACGTTGTCTTAAAGAGTTGAAATAAAGAGTTCGCCGAAAATATTAGATCGATTTAAACGCTTAGGTCATCATAAGTAACTAACTATTATAACTAGGGCTCGGATCAACATGCAAAAATTTGAGGCCAAACATGCACTAAAAATGCCAAAACATGCAAAAACATGTATTTTTAAAATAATTCAAAGAAGGCTTACTTTTTTGCCATGAATGCTTGTGAAACCCCCTTTTAACGAATATGTACGTAAAATGTTAACAGTATTTGTACGAAAAAAACCTTGAAAAAATTTATTGATAGATAAATGAATTTAAAAAATTGAAATTTTTTATATTATGCGTATATAGATAGATTTGCAATAATCAATTGCTGTTCATCAAGCAATTGAGGAAAGCTGAGGAAAGAACTGTGTTTCACAAATTAGTATACTAGTTTCAGGTTTTATTGCCAAACTATACAAAAATTAATAACGTACTGAAAGATTTTCAAAAAAATGTTCGCATTATATTTACAGGTGCATTATTCTTCTGGCTCACTCCGATCAACTTGCTGATTGAAATTACAATTTACAACTAATACCTTCTCTAGGTTGCCAACCTTGAAACTACGCCTGTTCTCACTTAAAAATGTCTTTAGTGTAGAAAATGACCTTTCCATATCACAGGAGACAATGGGTAGAAATCGGTAATTTTCAACCACTTCAGCCGAAACACCCTCCGTCAATTGGCTTTCCAGACAGCTTTGTTTCCTGCATTCTTTTGCATTTGAATCTTGAGTGAGACCAATCACCCCATTTCGGTTTGACAAATTCTATAGAAAACAAACCACCACTAGTCAGTTATTAAAAACAAAAAAAAAGTTTGGTTTGTACCTAAAAATTTGCTAAAAAATCAGTTTTTTGTCAACTTTTTTAAATTGCTGGGAAAAACATGAAACATGCGCAAGACATGCAAAAATCTGGAAAAAAACCCAAAACATGCACAACAAATATCGTTTTTTTGGGTTGCAAATGGTCTGAAAACACTCAAAACGAACTTCTATGAAGGTTTGGGGCTTCAGAAAAAAACATGCAAAATCCAAGCCTTAATTATAACAAACTAGGTTATTGCTTGTTACTGAAGATGATGTAACCGTAGAATTGGATCTAACATTGCAACTCTGTATTTTCGTGGAAAAATACAACGTTCCTAATTAACTTCCGTTTTTCCATTATTGGCAGATGTTTTAATTACTACATCATCATCATTCAAATAACTACTGTTTATATTGGAAATGTTGAATGGAAATTACTGGCCCATACCCGCCCGATAGTAGATATGCATTCGGTAGTTGAGATTGGCAACTCCGCATCATTGTCGTTTATAAAACTATAATTTCGATAACGCACCCAAAATTTCTGTGTTTCTGTGTAAAATTGACTCCAAGATCAAACGGCCACGTATATATTGACAACCTTTGAGTGGCCAGCTAAATACAAAGTTGGCATGTGGTGTTCAGTTTCCGTATTTGACCCCATATTCCAAGAGTTATTAGCTGTCTGTAATCAATAGGCAATAAAATATTAAATAGCTCGCAGGCACATATCTCTGGTCTATTTGTAATTATTAAACGAAGCCTACGGTTCAACGTTCAACATTATCCAAGTTATGTGGCCACCTATATACTCGTAGTTGTAATGGGTAGGTATCCACTGGAAGTTGATTATATTTTCGTGTACGTATATTTTCAAAAATCGAATGTAGAAAAGTAAGTACGTTCTTGGTCTGAAATATTCCGAAAATATAATTAATAAAAAAAATAATATTCTCAAAAATCGTTCATCTGGGCATTATTTTTGATCATCCTATGGGCTGGAACGTGAAAATAATATCTCAAAAACTTTTGGAATAAAAGGGCGATTATATATAAGTATGTATAATTTTTGCGCTGGCTTTAATAGTCATTTCCATGAATTAAATTAGACCACCTGTGATGTACGATCATCTGTTCTTATTGCAGTTACTGTACATTGTTGTTTTATTTCCTTGGTTAGTCAACCTATGTAGTAATATAATGTGCCATTGTTCTGCCCAGAAGGGATATATATCTAATACAGAAATTATGCAGCTACTGACCCTTTTGATTGAGGTGCGGCTAAAACATTAAATAATAAACGCTGCAAATTATTTCACAAAGGTTTTTAATTTCTGCATTTTATAGTCCTTCTTATTTCATGATTAGCGTAGTTTTCTCGCTCGCTTTGCTCGTAAGAGGTGGGATGTACAGGGGGGATGTTCCTCCAGTTATGATTGCTTCCATGTTGTCAATTTTTTCCGGCCAATGTATTGTTTTTGTGCCAAATTTTATAAAATTTGATCCATTAGTTTCAGAGAAAAGCTGCGCACAGTGATCGATGGACGGACGGATTTTTTTACATTTATATTTTCAATCTGAGTTTTGGATTCTTCGGTTCTTGAAACGTGAGTTAACAAATTTTGAGGGGGGGGGGGGGGGGGGGGGGTAAAATTTTGTTTTGGTGGATTACAAAATAATTGACCAAAAATACATAAAAAAAAGTCCAGTCATGCAGCATGACCCCATGAGCGAATTTTTGAAGAAATCTTCGACATTTCAGTCGCTATTGATCGTGTTGAGAAATTTTAGTTTATGATTTTGATAGACAAGCATGGAATCAAATTATTAACACATGCACAGAGTAAACTCATCAGTTGTCATTACATTTTTCTTTTTTTTTTAAAGCACCTACTACCTACGTTTTAAACAGCATGGTTCTAGGATTGGTTATACAGGGATACTTCCATAAGAGTAGTTCAATCTGAATTTGGACAATGTTTCATGCAAATATTACCGATTTTTACAACTAGCGAACGGCATTATTTCGATTTTTGACTGATTTTTCAACTTTGAAATTTTTGAAAACTTGATACATATTCTTATAGGAAATTTTACGCTGATTCCGAATATACCACATGTTAGTATGCTGAAAAAATTATTTCGCACAACAAATCGCAAAAAACAGGCTATTTTGAAATTTTTGACTACATTTTTGATAATTTCAACCCGAAGATGTAATCCGATCATGCTGGCCAACGAACTTGAACTTTCGTTTTGTGTCCTTAACATTTTAAAATTTGTTTGAAGTTTCTAGCACAATTCTACGGACAGTTATCGTCTGGAATGACACATACATACATACATACATACATACATACAACTTAAATGTCCTTTAATCGGGAATCGGTTTTTAAAAAACAATCGTTTAATTCCCGAATACAATTTATTAAAATATGAAAAGAAACACACACGACTACGTACAGAGAGGGAACGTACCGCACGAGAGATTGCCCAACAGCGACTGCACCGAGCTTCGGGAGGTCCGAAGCGAGGTGCTTCCACTAGGAGGGGAGAACTGCTGAAGGCATTAGTTTTATTATTTTTCCTCCCTATGTTAGAGGATCACATAATTCCTCCCTCCTTAAGCTGAAAATTTAGAAAATTAAAAATAAACTAAATTTTCACAAGAAAAGACTTGAATAAATAGCAAGGCCTTCATGTTCTCGTTGCGGTTAGCTTACTCTTCTGTTTACAATACGCAATTATGGTATAAGTAATAAACATGATAATAAGAAGATACAAAATTATAGTCCAAAAGCTTGGAACAAAATATTCGATTATATTTAATGGCTCTAGACGTGTTACTCTGTTTAGTTTGACATTTTTGAAACTGAGTTCTTTTAGAGTAAGCGTTGTATTTGACATTTGTGAGTCTTTAATTTCAAAATTTAAGTCGGTTAATAATTTAGGTTGGCCTAATGATTCACTTTCTGAATGAAGGGATTGTCCCTTGTAATACATCCTACTGTTACCTTCCGAAATTAAAAATATACCTTTTAATTCCACTATTTCCGAACCATGCCTATTATTTATTTCTATTTTGTCTCCAAAGGGGAAGACTGCTAGATGCTGATTTGATTCTGGAATTGATTCAATCCAATTATCCTCAATGTTTACTGTTACGTATTCACAATGTTCTGCAGTACTGGAACTAAGTATTTCTTCTTCACATTTAACATTCTGGTTTGATATTAATTTTTTACTACAATGAATGATACTACCCCTTTGACAATTATCTGACAGGGGTATTGTTGTATTATTTGACTTAGACTTGAGAAGATAATTTATCTTAGGAAATATAGAAACATACTGATTTTGCCTAAGTGTGGGTATTGGTCGTAAAAAGTACAAGTGGTATTGTAACCCATCGGACAACGGTAGATTGAGAAAATACATTATTTCATCGTCCTTGATTGCACAAGTAACTTGAATAGTGGATTCTATTTCTAGAATATTTTCGTACTTTATTTCTAAAGGTAATTTGGAACCGTAAGTATTTGACAATTTTTGGAGTTCTACAAACAGCTGATGCGTTCCAATTATACTAGGATGTAATGTTCTCAATTTGCAAAATGTTATTGAATTCTCAATATCTTGGAATATTGTCAGTATCACATTAAATACTAGTTGTTGAAGGTTGAGTATTTCCTTTATGGAATCAGCGAGAGCCTGATTAGAACTAATTTTCATGAAATTATCAATTTCTAACAGTTTGTTTTTTATTTGCTCGTTATTGAAACGAATGTCTTGAATGGTCGAATTAAAATCGGACATCAGATCTGCAATGAGTGAGAATTGAGAATCCAATTGATCCTGAACAGTTATTTCATTATTCTTAATTTGAGTAAACAGCTTTTCATAACGTTTACCGTCAGAGGCGTCTAGATTGCCAGTTATAAATTTAATTATATTACCTAACCCATTTACTAATCCCCTTTTTTTTCTACCTTGATTAACATTAATGTGGGTAATTTTTTCCTTAATAATACTAATAGTATAATTTAATAATTTACAATATTCGTCTGTCTGTCTGACCTGGAATTGATTTACTTTGATCTTATTCAACAGATTTTCGTACTGTGAGGTTAGTTCGTAAAATTCATCTATTAAGCTGTCAATTTTATAATGGTGAACCAGAGTATGTTGGGAGTTTATAAGTCGGGCTGGTCCTAATAGAATAGGCAGTATCCCTTGATTAGTTGTTATATTTCTCACCTCGGAGCTTCCGATTGAGAAGAGGAGGGTCCTGGAACAGGTTCACGAGGTGAAGTGTCAGTGGGTAAGTCACTCGTAGTTTGTTTGCGTGGTCTTTTTATATTAGACGTATGAATTTTTCCTTGTGTGTTATGGTGTCGAGGAACTATTTGAGCGGTTTTTAATTCGGGATTGGTTGATTGTAAGGTTTCCTTATGATATTTTTGTTTAGTTTTATCTTGAATTTGTCTAGTTCTTACAAATATTTCTGTGGGTAATTCTGGAACTTCCTCTCTATCCTGATTCCTTCTTTCAGCAATACGTTCCTTTTGGGCTTGAGTTCTTTCTTTGATTATGTCATAAATTAGTTTTACTTTGTCTCGATGTTTGTCTACAAAATTCGTCATTAAGTTTTTCTCTAAGTCGGCTTCTAGTAAAGGGTCGTTCTCTACATGACCATTTATTACTTCGAATGGCGTTAGTTTTGTAACAGAGTGGATACTACTATTATAAGCTATTAGTGCATAGTTAACTTTATTTTTTATGCTTTCATTTTTGAATTCGTCTCTATTTGACAGTATTCTAACGTGTTCAATTAGAGTCGAGTGAAATCTTTCTATTAATCCATTCGAATTTGGGTTTTGAGAACAAATGTAATGAACTTGAATTTTGTGGGTCTCTAGTAACTCCTTGACCAATGAGCTACCGAATTCTGCTCCATTATCGGCCACGATCATTTTTGGTATCCCATGGTGGGAAAAGAATTTTAGAAGGGCTCCGACTGTGTCAATACTATTAGATGATTTTAGAATATAGGCTTGGGCATACTTTGAAAATGAATCGATGATTGTTAAAAACTTGGATTTCTCCAGAGACAGTTTGTCGATATGTAGGATTTCGAATGGTCTAGAAGGTGTGGGGGTAACGTTTAATTTTGGTTTAATAGGATGTCTGTCATATTTGCAGGCAAGACATATTTCGCATTTATTAATATAATTTTGGATTGTGGTTTTCATATTCGGCCAAAAATATTTCCTCTTGAGTTTCTCTAAGGTCTCAGTAATGCCTCGATGATTGGTTTTCCCTATATGTTGTTGTTGGATATATTCCCTAGCTGTTTCTGGATCTGTGACATCTTCTAGCCTAGCGGAACACTTGACGAAACTTATTTCAGAATGTTTGAAATTTCTTATCATTATTCGGCTGAATTCTTCATAGATATCATTGACAAAAAATAAGGAATATTTTCTCTTCGGAACTATGTAGGTTTTCACAAAGTGAATTATATCTGATTCAAGATTATTTTTCCTAAGCGTTACTGTTATTCTAGTGATTCTTTCAAAAATATTTTCAATCCTAGGGTTTCTGGTTTCTTCCCTGTCGGCTACTACAATGATGATTTGGTTAGTTCCATAATTAACAGGTTTTTCGGTTATAGGAATATTCAGTATTGTGTTTCCCTCGTAATTAGAATGAACAGTGGGAGCTAAAGACCCAGAATCACTGGCGTTCTCGTCCACATTGACGACCATTGATTCCGATGAATTATTTACAGCATCATTTAGTTCTCCCAGTACTTCATTCATGAGTGGAGTTGGAGGACTATCCCCGGTGAGAGCATCTTGAACAATTTGCTCAACATCAGGTGAATTTTCGTTGATGTTAATTTCCACTCGGGAAAGAGCATCGGCATTTTGATTAGTGGATCCTTTTTTGTAGTGGATCTCATAATCATATTGCTCTAATTTAAGCCTCCATCTGAATAATTTAGAATTGGGTTCCTTCAGTGAAAATAACCACTGAAGAGGCTTATGGTCAGTAAAAATTTTGAATTTTCGGCCAAAAAGGTATGGTCTAAAGTATTGTGTAGCCCAGACACATGCAAGGCATTCCTTCTCGATGGTAGAGAGGTTGCGTTCATGGTCATTCAGAGTCCGGCTAGCGTACGCTATAGGTAAGTCAGCACCGTTAGTGCACTGGCTTAAAACCGCGCCTAACGCAATGTTCGAAGCATCAGTTGTAAGGTTAAAGGGCTTCGAGAAGTCGGGATATTGTAAAATCGGATCATTTATGAGCAGAGTTTTACATTTCTCAAAACACTCTTTATACTCGGGGTTTTGAGGATCGATCGTCGCTCCCTTCTTCAAACATTGGGTTAATGGTTTGGTTATTTGGGCAAAGTTTTTAATAAATTTTCTATAATAACCCAGTAGTCCGAGAAAACCCTTAATTTGTTTTGGAGTTGTGGGAATCGGATATTTGGATATAGCTTCGGTTTTGAGGGGGTTTGGCTTAACTCCTTCAGGGGTGATAAGATGTCCTAAATAGACACATTCTCTTTTGAGGAACTCCGTTTTATCCAATTGTATTTTCAAATTAGCTTCACGGAGTCTGTCAAAAACTTTTCTGAGACTATTTATATGTTCTTCGAGACTTGTACTATAGATGATAACATCGTCAATAAAAACAGTGCAAATTTCATTCTGCAAACCGCGTAATACATTGTCGAGCAACCGTTGGAAACTAGGAGGTCCGTTTTTTAAACCCATCGGCATTCTACTAAATTCCCAATGACCATTTTCCGAAGAGAAAGCAGTTTTGGCAATACTATCCGGATGCATTGGAATTTGATGAAAACCGCTTTTGAGGTCAAGGCAAGTGAAGTACATACACCTACCAAGTTTGTCGAGCAAATCATTTATGACTGGAAGTGGGTATTTATCGTCTATTGTCTTGTTGTTAAGTCCGCGGTAATCAATAACCAGTCGATACTTTTGTTTGCCGGATGCATCTAATTTTTTGGGTACGAGCCAGAGTGGACTATTCCAAGGTGAAGAGCTGGGTTGAATAATTCCCTGTTTGAGCATATCTTGTATTTGGTTATCAATTTCCTTTTTATATACCTCGGGATATCGGTAATTGCGGGTATACACTGGGATCTCGTCAATGGTACGGATTACATGTTGGACTTTATTAGTACACGTTAAGGTGTTTCCTTCACAATGAAACAAATCTTTGTACTGATATACTAAGTTCAAAATTTGTCTCTTTTCTTCTTCGTTCATATGATCCGTTCGAATATTAGTGGGGTCAAATACATAATTTTGCGTATCATAATAATTCACATTTGGACTTTTCACTTTGTCTAAAATGGGGATTTCTTCAACTTGGATGGGTTCAAACAGTTTGAAATTACATTCAGAATCACTATTATTTAAAATTCCTACGTAACATTCCTTATCTTGAATTTTGACCAGGCATTCAGGAATTTCTAGTGAATTTTGTTTCAAATATGGAATTACTCCTTCCTTTTTTGTTGAATCACATCGTACGGGAATTTTAATCTGCGAAATTGCCCTAGGTGGTATTTTTTGTTCATAGATCGGTTTTTTATTTATTTCTTGATCAACGTAGTGATATTTAAAAGGGATTTTGAAATTTTTTATTATCAGTAACTTGTTCTCATAATCAATATGAGCGCCAAGTAACTCAAGGTTATCTGTACCTAATAGCAATCCGAATCGGCTATGGAATTTGTGAATTCTAAAAAGGAGATTTAGGTTTTTAATTTTGAACATTTCGCCACATGGGATCCTTGCACTATTGCTCCCATATGACAATCCGTGGATTGACCTAACTTGGAATTTCTCTGTTATGATTTTGTCGGGGAAAAATTTTTTAATGACCTCTGGATGCACAAAACTTGAAGTGCTTCCGGAGTCCAACAGGATTCTAATTTTATGCTTCGGAAATACTATGTATGGTAGTTTTTGTCCAGCCTTTGGTTTCAAATGTATTAGGGAGAATGTAGCGATTCGGACTCCTCCTCTAAAAAAGAGTCCTCATCGGCCGGATTTTCCGCGTTGTATTCGGGGTCAGAACTTCCCATACTTTCTTCCTCGGGAATTTCCACATTGTTCAAATCTAAATTCGGTCGAGTTGTTTGCCAAGACATTGGAGTCGACTTTGCAAAATTGGACGTTCCTTGACTTGGAACTTGAGTCTGTTGGGGCCTTGTGATTTGTGAAGTGTTATTTTTATTGGGGGTAAAGGGCTTGGATGGCACTTGATTTTGGGTTTTATTTGGGAATGTTTTGGGCTTAAATCCTTGGCCATAATATGACGGTTTGGTTGCCGGAGTCGTATTTTTATTTTCCGGTTTTATCGCCGGTTTGTGTTGGGGGTTCCGATCGAGTCTACCCTTTTGATACTGCATGATTTGATAATCGTTCGTTAGTATCGAAAGGGCTTCGCCCATCGTTTTCGGTTTCCTACTCCGAAGTTGACTTCCGAGCGGTTCCCGTAGGTGCAAGAGTAACGTCCGTAGACTAATATCTTGGTAGTGCTCGATCAATATCTCTTGTTTCGTTTCAGTTTCATGGTTTTTAATCCAAGCAATAGCCAAATTTAGTTTTGCTTTAATTTTATTATGAAACTGAAAAGGATCTTCGCTCTCCCTATGTCTCAGTCCAGTTAGTTCGTGACATAAAGTAAATATGTCCCGTTTGTCGGAGTACGTCTCTAGCAATGCAGTTTTAATACTAGGAAAGTCCGTAAGTGAGTAATTATCTAGCATATCCGAGGCTGGTCCCTGTATTTTGGACATAATGGTCTTAAGGACCTCTTCATTTTGATAATTTGTGGGATCTTCATCATCTATGAACCTATTAGCTATAGATTCACACGTATCCAAAAATTTCCGGAGCTTTCCTGGGTTTCCCTCAAAGGTCGGGATCATGTCCGCATGTTTCTTTTTAAATTCGGGGACTTGGTCCCTAGTATTTTGATTGACATTTAAGTTTCTGAGGGACTCCTGGATTCTTTGAGAAATAAAATAATCTACAAAGTTAGGATCATTAAAAGGGTTGCTCGGGATCGGGTTTGCCGCCCCAGGTTGTGACTGTCCCTCAGACATATCAGAATCTTCCTCTATTACAGGTAGTCTTTCGAAAGGTGAGCGAACCTTCCTTAAGAAATATTTTCTGTAGTTTTTTGGAATTTTGACAGGAAAGTATGTACTGTTCAGTGTCTACTCCAAGTGTTCGTTTGTGTCAGTGTGTAAATGTACAAAAACACAAGTTTATAATATTCAATTATAAAAATGAAATCAAGTATCTTAAATTAAGACAATAAAATTGATTAATTATGAAATTAACGTCAGATGACGGGTGGCTTGAAACGCAATTTCAATAATTAAATACAAATAAAATAAAGTGTCTTTAAATTAAGACAATAAAAATTGGTTAATTATGAAATTAACGTCAGATGACGGGTGGCTTGAAACGCAATTTCAATAATTAAATACGAATTAAATAAAGTGTCTTTAAATTCAGACAATAAAAATTGGTTAATTATTCTGCAATACCGCGCCAGATGACGGGTGGCTTGAAACGCGGTTGCAACAAAAACTTGATCGTTCCTTCCCACCAGGTAACGGGTGGTATGAAATGGGGAGGTTTAACGATTATTAGAATAAAATTGAATTGTTCCTTCCCACCAGGTAACGGGTGGTATGAAATGGGGAGGTTTAACAATTATAAAAAATCAAATGAAGTTGAATTAGAAGTTCGAATCTTCCTTCAAAATTTGCCGGCGATCTCGCTACTCTTGAAGAATAAAAGGATGAAGCTGGTTTAGTACTTACAAGACGACGAGAGTCAACATCTGTGTTTCCTTATCTCTTTAGGTGAAGGTCGACAGAGTCCTATGTACCTCGGGTCCGGTTGCGGCCAGCCGTTTCTGAGAAGAGATTAGCGAAGGAGCACGGCGTTCTTCCGTCTTCACAGGCGGAAATCCACTTCTATTTATTTAACGAGCCAAGTGTCTTTGCTCGGGCGTCCTGTTTTTGGCGAATTCGCGTAGTTTCCTCTTGTGGAGCGTGTGATGTTCTCTCGAAGTCACAGAGTGAGTAGAGATGATAGATTTTCTTCTTGGTGAACAGCAGGTTCCCTTTGGGTCAGAATGCAATCGATTTTGATTGATTGATTTGCCCAAAGTTAATTGATTTGTCCACGAGACTGCGCCACTTAAATGTCCTTTAATCGGGAATCGGTTTTTAAAAAACAATCGTTTAATTCCCGAATACAATTTATTAAAATATGAAAAGAAACACACACGACTACGTACAGAGAGGGAACGTACCGCACGAGAGATTGCCCAACAGCGACTGCACCGAGCTTCGGGAGGTCCGAAGCGAGGTGCTTCCACTAGGAGGGGAGAACTGCTGAAGGCATTAGTTTTATTATTTTTCCTCCCTATGTTAGAGGATCACATAATTTACATACATACATATATACATACATACATACATACATACATAAAAAAATGCGTTAAACTTCAGAATATGATTCAGAATAGCCTGAAACGGATTTCTGCATAAAAATCTTTCAAAAATTCACATTCTACAAATTTTGAGGCGAGAGCAATAGCTTAATTTTCTTCAACAATTCGCTAATAAACATTCAGGTGATGATATAGCATTTTTCAATACACAATATGGTTTGGCAGTACATATATCAGAACCAATTCTACCACACAATAATTAAAATTTATGCAAATTTCATCAAAATCTTCCGAATCTATTTTAATAACAAAAATGTCACGCTGTTAACTCCATCTTCGATTTTCTACTAAATGTTTGAAATTACCTGAATGACGATTCCCCTCATTTAGGTCTATACCTAATTATTAAGGAATGAACAAAACCAAAATTTGTTAATATAATGTTGATTTTCTTTACAGGAACCATTTAGATGGCCACCAATGAAAAAGCTTAATAATGGGTAAATCAGAATGCAGTCGATGCATGAAAACCCTAACTGTTGGTGTTCTGTTCTAAAAATTACCGCATACACCTGTCAATTTTCATTAAATAGATATGATTGTTTTTAATTGTGTCAGACCACATGAGAAAAAGTGTGGTTCTTGAGCTGATGCATGTGGTTTTTGTCATTAACAACTTTGGTAATATCTAACTGATTTAAATAGTGTGTTTTTCAATCTGTTGTTTATACAAACTGACACTCCAATATAAATTTATTTAGTTAAATGTGTTATATTCACATGTTGATTATTATGTTGTGTTGTCAACAAATAAAATCACTTCGCCTCTAAAATCTATCAAAGATAGTTGTGCTAATTTCACTTATAAAAATAACTAACTCTGCTAAAATAAAATTCACTAAAAATCACATATTTACAAGAGGTTATGCTCCTAGCGAGCTTCCACTGAAAAGTAGTAAAAAATAAATAGGTACAAATATAAATCAAGTACCAACCATGAGCGTAAAAATTGAAGCGCTAAATAAAGACAACTTTGACACTTGGAAAGTCCAAATGGAAGCCCTGCTTGTCAAGAATGATGTACTCGGATATGTCAATGGAAGGAAAAAACGTCCAGTCGTCATTGAAGGAAATCTTGATACCATCAAAGCAGCAGAAGAATGGGATGACACCGACTTGAAGGCACGAGCGGACATTATTTTAGCAATATCACCTTCGGAGATTAAACAAGTAAAAGATTGTATAACATCTAGAGAATTATGGTTGAAATTAGAAAGTATTTACCAATCCAAAGGTCCTGCTAGAAAAGCCACCTTATTAAAGCAATTAATTTTATATCGAATGAAAGAGGATGGCAACGTTAGGGATCATCTTGCAAAGTTTTTTGACGCAGTAGATAAATTAAAAATGATGGAAGTTACAATACACCCTGATATGTTATCTGTAATACTTCTTTATAGCCTCCCAGATAGTTATAACAACTTCAGATGCGCCATTGAATCGCGAGATGAACTGCCAGATCCTGAAATATTGAAAATAAAAATAATAGAACAAGGGGATGCTAGAATAGATAATAGTTGGAATTTAGAGGCAATGACAGCGAGGGGTAATAATAATTATAGACTACATTCTTCTAAAGGTAAAGAAAACTATCAAAATAGATTACATACAGAAAAACGACAAAACCACGAAAAACAAAACTATCAGAATAGGGAATGGATTGCTTATAGGCCGCAAATCGAAAACCGAAATTGCCCGTACTGTAGTAGGCGAGGTCATAAACCATCTTCCTGCTATTACAGACCAAAGGCAAGAAAAGTAGAAGAAAGGGACAACAGCTTATTCACTGAAGAGTTTGCTTTGAAAACCAACTCCAGAGTATGGTGCTTGGACAGTGGATACAGCTCCCACATGTGCAACGAGGATGAAGCGTTCACGTCTCGAGAACCCATTTCTGATGGAAAAGTAAACCTCGCAAATAATGAATCGACAAAAATTCAAGGTAAAGGTACAGTTAAAATAGCTATAACTAGAGATGAAAACGTAAAAATTATGACACTAAATAATACACTACATGTACCTGACTTACGTACAAACCTCATGTCAGTGAGTAAAATAACTGATAAAGGGCATGCCGTAGTATTTACGAAAAACGAAGCTGTAGTTCAAAATGATGAAGGCAGAATAATACTGACCGCAAAACGTAAAAATAATTTATATTATGTTGAAGAACGAGGTATCGAGAATTGCCGTGTAATTTCACAAAAAAGAAACATTAATAATATCGAAGAATGGCATCAACGTTTAGGTCACCTGAATGAAGGAAGTATGAGAGAAATCGTAAATCACCGTAGGGCACTAGGAGTTGAATTTAGTGGACAACTATCTACCTGCAAAGTATGTGCCATGGGGAAAATGGCACAGAAGCCATTTCCAACAAAATCTTTTAGAACTTCTAAAATTCTGGAAATCATTCATACAGACATTTGTGGACCTATGCGAACATCATCCAAGAAAGGTTCAAATTATTTTTTAACATTTATTGATGACCACACACGTTGGTGTGAAGTAAGATTTGTGAAAAACAAAAGTGACGTTCTAAATGAATTTATAAAATATAAAAATTTAGTTGAAAATCAAAAAGGGGGTCGTATAAAATTTTTACAATCAGATAATGGAAGCGAATATAGAAATAAAGCATTTGATGAATTTTTAGATAAAGCAGGAATAGGCAGAAGATTGACTGTGACGCACACTCCAGAACAAAACGGTGTAGCAGAACGAAAAAACCGGTCGCTTGTTGAAACTGCGAGATGTATGCTGATCCAGTCAGGACTGCCACCATCATTCTGGGCAGAAGCCATTTTTACTGCAAATCACGTTCGGAACAGGTGTCCTTCAAGAAGTTTGGATGGAAAAACACCATTTGAAATGTGGACAGGTAAACCCCCTATTCTAACCCATTTTAGAACATTTGGTTGCAAGGGCGTTGCTCTTGATAAATCACCAACCAAAGGAAAATTTCAGCCACGAGGGAAATCGTGTATTTTTCTTGGTTATTCGGAAAGATGTAAAGCGTACAGAATATTTTTGGAAGAAGAAAGAAGAATAACTGAAACAAGAGATGTAAGGTTCCTGGATGAATTTCAGAAAGAAAATCAATATGAAGAATTCGAAACGAAATTGAAGAAAGAAGCAACTGAAAGTAAATCAATTACAATACCACTGAAGAAGACAAATTCAAGAAACGGACAAGAAGGAGATAATCTACAACAAAATTTAGAAGACGCTGATGAATATGACACAGCTGATGAAGAACCTGGCCCGATAACATCCACTACCAACGATGAGCAGCCAGTAGTTTCCAGCCGAGGGAGGGGAAGGCCTCGGATCATTCGGTCTGGAAATCCTGGTAGACCACGGAAATTTTATAAGCCAGTTCAACCGCAGAATTGTACATTGGCGGATGAGGATGTGGACATTGAGAATCGTTTTCAAATAAATGCAAAAAGTTGCGGACAAATCCGTGACAGATGCAATGAACAGCCCAGAAGCAAACTATCTAACCAAGAATCAGACACAGCATTTGGACACGAAACACAACAACATCCCTTATCAATTCCTAAGACAATGTTCATATCACACAATGCACCTTCATTATCTGTCAACCGAATCCATGATTGCTGATGTGTTGACAAAAGGGTTGCCTGGAGCAAAACATCATTTTTTCACAAGTGAACTTGGAGTTGCCAGTTTGAGGGGACGTGTTGTTTATACAAACTGACACTCCAATATAAATTTATTTAGTTAAATGTGTTATATTCACATGTTGATTATTATGTTGTGTTGTCAACAAATAAAATCACTTCGCCTCTAAAATCTATCAAAGATAGTTGTGCTAATTTCACTTATAAAAATAACTAACTCTGCTAAAATAAAATTCACTAAAAATCACATATTTACAAGACAATCTTGAATGCCATTGTGCTTAGTAAAATCAGTAAAAAAGAGGGTTGCTCAGTTTTGAAAAAGAAATACGCCGATTCCATCTCGAAGGTCCCCTAATGTTTGTAGTTGTATGTTCTGTAGTTCATTGGAGAACTCCTGACAAAATGTAGTCCGAGTTGTTAAAAAGGATACAGTAATAATACATAATACTGTAATATAATGGAATAATGTAATATAATATGGAATAATTAAGAATACTGTAATAATACATAATTTTTAAAATGGTAATTTTTATTGGTGTGAAAATGGTAACTGTCATGCCATCTTTAAATTAAAAAAACTTCGTCATTTATCAAGTTAAATCCTACGTGGATAAATTATTTGACTACCGCTGTATAAACTGTTTGAATCACAAGGAAGTGGCCTGAGCCGATGGACGTAAATATTGCATGATAAAATTGATTTTTCATTGACGGTTTAAAAAAGCAAGTTCATTAATTATAATAACTGAATATCGAGTAAGAACTGAATATCTGTTATGAATATTGAATGTCATCTTATTTTTTTACAGCAACAAACAACACCACAAAACACTGCTGACTACCACCGCGCTGGCCGACCACTTACCGTCACTGTTGTTTGTTGCTCGATTTTTTTAAAAGCTTTATTTAAGTATATACAAATTATCGTGCTAAGGACTATTATTGTGAGAACAGAACCGGGTCAATTAATACACAGCTTTGTATAATTCGCTTGATTTTCTGCAGAATGGATAAAAATAAAAATAAGTTGTTATCCTTGTTAGTGGCAATAGAATAGAGAAAGGTTGAACTGGTGGGCATATGGATAGTCATTGAGAAGAATCGATTTAACTTTTGGTACTGGATAGAGGGAAATTCACATTCACGTTTTGATGTTGGCAAGCTTATGTCGAAGCCTCTGTAGTGTAGTCCATATGATGCTTTTTTCTGTGTCTTCTTATTAGATGCCGTAGGGGAGGGATGCTCGCAGGTATTGCAGACTTGGGCATTTGGATGAATACTAAGATTAAGGAACAGCTAATGGTAGGCCAGGATTACGGAGTCCTGACGGTTAGTATCTCAAGGTCTGAGTGGGGTGCTGTGTTTCTGACAAACCAGGGTGATGCTGATATCAACCGAAGAGCGCGGTTCTGTGTGGTCTGTACCCTCTGTATTTGTTAATTAGAAGCAGAACACCACAGCTCAGATCGGTCGAATTATCGTTTGGTACACCGTTCTTTTCAGAATCAGTTCTACTTTATAGAAAGACATGATTGGTTTCAATTGGTGAATTTGAAATTGGTGAATGTAAATAAATAATTTATATCTATATCAAAGAGCTGCTTGGATGGTTGTGCAGGGTAGGCCTTGCGCTGTACTAACTGGAGTAGTGGGCCCATATTTGGCGAATATTAAGGGCGAGTCACCACATAAAATGGTCCAGTGTCACATCAATGTGCATATATCCAACTCAGCAACCCCCCTCACAGACCACCACTACCAGTATATTATACAAATTGCAACTGCTGGTACATTATATTACATTATACAATATATAATAATTTATAATATATATTATATCCTTTCCTTGCCAAAACTAACAATACCGTCCAATGTTCAATCCATCTTTTTGGCTTGGGATTGTTACTATCAATTTGTGGGGCAATTTGTCTCTTCAGCGAAGTATAGAGTTAGATACTCAGCTGAAAGCTGTATTAATTTATCTACGATTAATCGTAAAATTAACTATAAAATAAAGTACCAGCATATTGTATCATTGGAACCAGATATCTAAAACCTCGATATCAAGTAAACTTTCTGAGTTTTTCGTGGTATATTGTTTAAATCGTTTTCATGCAATGTTTCGCAGTTGTAAATAATGGGATTCAACTTTGAATGAATCATCACATACCAAACTCATCTCAAACGCCAAGTTCTCCCGGCTGGTGAATCTTGATGCTTCCCAGGAAGAAGATGATGTAACATCCTGAAATGATCAAAATTGGTTTTGCAGTCTTTCATTATCCATTGTTCCCGTGAATCAGCGGACTTCGTAATCCAGCTGAATATCTTTTTGCATATCAAATTTCTAAACTCTTAATTCCCTATTATTTCATGAAGTTCACGTGGATTTGATGTTTTTCCCTTTTCATTGGTAGAAACTCGATTGCCATACCAGAGAAATAACATCTATAATATGCGAGACGACATTTATAGCGACGGACGATTATAGCGACATTCTCCCCGGCACCGTACGAATGAACCTACTTTGATTTCCGTCAGTCAGGATTGGATTTCTTAATTAGAGATTTTCTCGTGAGATTCAGAAGGTTTTTTCCCCTTCAAGTTGAGGATTCAGAGGAAGTCATTCTGTTTTTTCTGAGGCTTGATTTTTTTCTGTTTTCCAGCCTCCAGATCTATTC
The DNA here is from genome assembly GCA_030762985.1 of Adelphocoris suturalis. Lineage (NCBI taxonomy): Eukaryota > Metazoa > Arthropoda > Insecta > Hemiptera > Miridae > Adelphocoris > Adelphocoris suturalis. Next base: position 23,981,897 of record CM061049.1, read on the forward strand.
AACATTCAAAACTTCTAGGGTTATTGTCCCGCATGTCGGTGTTCCTCTGCCGATTGTTCTGGCCACGAGTAGTAGGCTTGCAATCCACCATCTGCATTTCAGGCTATATCCGTTGAGTGTCAATCGCCGTGTTTGTCGGCTTTCCCTTGGAGTCGGTCGACTTTATCTCAATAAGATAATTTGAGGTCCAGATCATTGAAAATTTTTTTATATTTTACTACCCATGTTACCCGCCCGACTGATGCGTGATGCTTAGCGGAAGAAGTGTACAGCCGAATTGGTTGTAGAAATTATTTTATTAATTCAATATAATAAACTGAAGGCAAGGCAACGGTAATTCTATTAAAATTCTAATGGAAACGGTAATTAAAATGAAAAAGGTTATTAATTGCGGGGTATAAAGGATGATAATTATAATAGGGGTATACAAACAGAGATTTACAATTTTGACTCGTAATAATTCAATTTAAAAATTAAGCGATGTTTTTTAATTTTTATCTGTTCCTCTTCCTTATTAGTGACCTTCACTTCTCCTTTGACGGAAGCTATAATGTCGATAAGAGGGGGTGTATGTGCATCATCCGTCTCAGCAAATGTATCGTCAAGCGTTTGAGAGATGTCGAAAGATAATTTGGACGCCGAGAGTGATGCCTGACAGTCGGAAGGATTGACAGTAACGACGGGAGACAAATTTCCTGTAAAGGGACACTTCCATTTGACGATGATATGATGCAAACTGCCCGAAAGGCAACCAAATCCTTTTGACTCTCCCTTCCACATCATAGCTGTACAAAACACACAATTCCTTTCTGGCTTACCTACTTGTCATGTTGAACAGTCGGAGTCATGTTGCTCTGCAATCCCTAGAAACCAAACTATCGAGTAGCGAAGCCGTATTACCCGTGCGTTGCACGGACTCATATGTGCGGGTCATTTTGGTTTATTATTTCCAATAATAAGCCTATGTGATCGTGTAGCAAAAAATTTGTATAACCCCCCCTCAAACTTTGTCTCTTTGCGTTTCAAGGTACGTAGAATCCAAATTTAAAATGTCCGTCCGCCGTCCGCCGTTCGCCGTCCGCCGTCCAGGCCATAAAAGGCCTAAGAATTTACTTAAAAAACCCGTTCTTTCGCACATAGACTCCATTTGGGGTCTAGTTGGTCCTAACGTTTAACCATCCCGATCGCTTTACTCGCATAGATGCTATGGGCCGAAAACGGGCAAAAAAGTGTCTTTTTCTACGCGCGCACGCCTGGCACGCTTGGCAGGGGGTCACGGTGGGCGGTGAGGGGGGTGAGCGGGGGGGGGGGGTGGAGTGAGAGGAGGCGCCGGCGCCGCGGCACCTTGTGGTGGGTACGGCGCCGGCGTTCCTTCGAGGCATGAATATATGTTTTTTTCAAGGTCATATTTGTGTGTTAATACCAAAGCTTTTCCTACGCATATTTAATAACATATCCTCTCGACTTTTCGTACGTACTTAGATAATGATATTATTAAGGCAATAACTATTTGAATAGATAGGAGCTCAAATCGAGAAATATAAACATGCGTATATAATTATAGAAGTATAGGTTGTGGCAACTCGAAATAGGACACGCCGAGGAGTCTGGACGGGCCTTATGACGTACGCTAGCCAACTAAAACTATAATCATACTCAATTGGAAAAATAATAAACCTTTGTGAAATAATTTGCAGCGTTTTACCTGTGTCCTAGGGTGAAAAGGAGTGCATTTAGCTCTCTCAGCTGACCAAGAAAGTGCCCTTAATTTTATATTTTTCTGGGGTTGTTGCCTTTTCCGTTGACGGTAGTAGTGTTTGAGGGTTGAGAAAGTTAATGTTAAAGTTGAGAATTGTTATCAATGTGAAATTTTTTCCAACCTGCATTATCTTTCTCAATTTAAAATCAAATTGACTATATAGACACCCTTAAACGTATAAGGACAGAGCTACCCGACAATGAGTGATAAAACCACCAGATTTTCACAGTTTCCCTTTAATAAATATGACGAAACATTCCAATTTCAAAGGTACCTTCTAGGATGCTGAGGAGACCCTAAAACAGACAAAGATGAAGTACATTACCACTAAATACAAGCTCTGATGAGGCCGATTCTGGCGAAAGCGCTAAGCATTAAACATTTTAAAAATTTGAGAAGACTTAATTGAAACTTTCTCAACCCTCAAAAACTACTACCGTCATAATTTTATACGTTTTTCGATGTTCCAGAGGGGCTCCCCATCAAATTTCCAATTTCTAGGGTGAATAGGAGAGAATTTAGCTTAGTCAGCTGATCTGGTTGGAACCCGTCTTTGCATTCGTCGCTTAATGCCCTAGTCAGGCTCCCAGTAAAATTTCACATTTCTAGGGCGAAAAGGAGTTAATTTAGCTCACTCATCAGCTGATGATCTGAAAAGAGCCCACCATTTTATTCGTTTATTAATGTCCCAGAGAGCCACCCTATCAAATTTAAAATTCCTAGGGTGAATAGGAGAGAATTTAGATAAGTTTGCTGATCTGGTTGGACGTTTTTTAAAAATTGTCTTTCACACAAACCTTCCCGGTTCCACCCCGATCATTTTGCAAAAAACCCCGTTCAAATCAGTCCATGAGTTTGAGCGTGAAGATGCAAATTACTCATTTATGGAATAGATTATAATTATTGATTTAATGGTTATGCTGCACTTTACTTAAAACCAGTTGAGTTCATAACCTATCTACGTAATAATAACAAATTTTATTTGGCGATCCGCCCTATCTGGGTTTCCCAAGAGACACATAATACTGGCTCCATACACAAGGTACAGATTCGCGTTGATTGGTGAATGAAACAGCTTAGTAAATGAAACAGAAAAAATAATTGCTTACATAAACTTTTGGTTGATGTTGGTGATGATGGTGTGGTGGTCTTTAAGTCGTTGTCATGATGTGAAGTTACTTTATGGTGAATATAGGAAGAACTGAATAATGCCAAGGGTATCGTTAAAGCAGAGGTAGAAGCTCAAATATGTCGATTTCAACCCCTGCTTTAAACCATGAAGCAAGATAGATCATGTTTCCTGAAAAATTTCAGGAGGTGAGGCGATGCTCCAAACCATAGTCTAATAATTTCAGTAGTTTCATGAATTAAATGAAATCATACAATAAAATTATGCGTACCACAATATTATTCCAGCTTTCCTCGTATAATAATATACTACGTAATCAGTTTTAACATGAATTTTACTTTGGGCTGGATATCAGTTTGATATTCGTGACCCCGACACCAAAAATTATTTCTAATGATTCGCGCTTACAACGGAGCCGTTCCTGGGGAAATGAAACTGTCAGTTTTCATCTGACTGAAGGTTAACCACTCTCCTGAAAGATCATAATTTAAGCTCCAATTAAGCTTTTAAAATAAGACTTAATTTGCGCCTACGGTTTTCTGAGTCAATGCTAGTTCTAATTAAGATTTGGCTCAATTTTTAGCATGAATTCTCAATTTTTCTTCATCGTCAAATTGATCAATTTTCACCTAACTACAACACGTGAACGTTTGCACCTAAGAAATTGGAATTTTTCTCGCGTCACACCTCGTCCAGGAAGCAAATAGACAAAAAGCCGCAGCTCCGAAGAACCCACTCAACTCTGAACGGGGTAAAAGGAGCCGTAAATAAGTAGAACCTTCGGAGGGAAAGAAGAATCTCCTTCTTTCCTCGCTGTACGTTAGTTGAACCGAAAGCGAAAAAGACTCGTTTCCGCGACTCTAAACCCTTTTCCTGACCGCTTTCTCGTCTCAACGGTGTTTAGCTGAGGTAGTCAACCAAGTCACCCTCAAATATTCACTCGAGTCGAATCGATGTCGGGGGAACTAACCTCAGTCACAGCTACGGATCGTGTCTGTTTGTGGAGGCTTCTGTGTACGGGGTGTTCACCTTTGGTACCTGCCACAAGCCAGGGATCGATTGTACAACAAATTTGCTACAAAAAGTGCCTCATAGACTTTTATCATTTAATAATGATTAACAGGACGTTTCCATTTGTTTTCGTCACGTCACGAGCGTCACGTCACGGTGGGGTTTTCTATTGATTTTCACGTACAACCAATGCGTTACTAGGGAAGTGTAACTCCCTTAGTTTTCATAGCAGGAAGATCTTTAGCCACTTTTTGGAATACTCTCATTTTATCACAGCATCTCAAAATCCCTAAGCCTCTGTAGTGTCAAGGAAAGATGATTTATTACTCTCAGTTATAAACTAATATTGCTAAGTAACCATAATGAACTAATAATGTGTAAAATTAATCATTATTAAATGATCTGACTGTGGAACCGTAGGTCTACCGTCCGTTTTTTTCTTTAGAGGCTTCGTTTCCGAGTAATTTCACTTTTAAGATTTTTCTCGTGATTTCGACCTTAACTCACTAAAACGGCTATACCTCCCTTAATTACCAGAGGAAATTCAAATTTGATTATACCGTTGGAAATAGTGTTAAATTTCCCATATCTCTAATTTACCATAAACATTTTTTAAGATGGTTCACTTGGAGAAAAATCAATCTGAAAAGTGAATTTCGTCAAATCTCAAGAATGATCACTTTTTTCAGACGCATAGGTCTAAATACATTCTACTCGATAAATTTAGCCTGTAGTCCTAAAATATGCGCCAAGATCTCACCTTTCCAACGGTACAGTCAATTTTTTTTTTTTAAATAATTAGGGGAGAAACCTATGATTTACCTATGATTTAATGTTGAAAAACATAGTTTTTTTAAATGAAGTCGTGGGTTTTCTTGAAAAATGACCTTCTATGAAAATAGGAGTTTGGGGTCGGTGTCTACGAATTGTTTTACGCAGAATCAAATAATTACACTTGCATATCTCCCCAACCCCGTTATAACCGAGTTTTACATTTTAACTAAAAAATTTGAGTGCATTTGTAGTGTTAAATTTTATGTGTTTTTAGGAGTGAAACTACATAGTTAGCTAAAGTGTAAAATTCGGTTATAACGGTGTTGGGGAGATATGCAAGTGCTACCATTTGGTTAAGCGTAAAACAATACGTAGAAACCGACCCCAAACTCGTATTTTCATAGAACGTCATTTTTCATTAAACCCACGATTTCATTTAAAAATAAACTATGTTTTTCAACATGAAATCATAGGTTTCTCCCCTAATTAGTTAAGAAAAAGTAAAATGGACTGTACCGTTGGAAAGGTGAGATCTTGGCGCATGTTTTGGGACTACTGGCTAAATTTAACATGTAGAATGTAATTAGAACTACGCGTCTGAAAAAAGTGGTCATTCTGGAGATTTGACAAAATTCACTTTTCAGATTGATTTTTCTCGAATTGAACCACATTAAAAACTATTATGGTGCATTAGAGAGATGGAAAATTTAACGCTCTTTCCAACGGTATAATCAAATTTGAATTTTCTTAGGTGGGGGAGTTATGGCCGTTTTAGTGAGTTAAGGTCGAAATCACAAAAAAAATCTTGAAAGTGAAATTACTCGGAAACGAAGCCTCTAAAGAAAAAAGTTTATGAGGCAATTTTTGTTGCAAATTAGTTGCGCAATCGATCCCTGGCCTGTGGCAGGTACCGAAGGTTAACACCCTGCGTAGGAGTTCCGTGAATCCACTTCCCGAACAAACCGAAAAATGAAAACGAACTAAAAAACTTTTAATTGACAAGGCGTACGGTTTCGTAAGTATGAGCGAGACCATTCCAGGGACAGTATTACACAATTCTGCAATTCCTACACGGATACATAAAAAACCTAAAGTCTCAGAATCAATCAAACATACAAAATAAACCAAAAACTTGTTAGTTGAAGTGTAAAACTCGGTTATAACTAGATATCGGGGAATATCTACAAGTGTTATTATCCGAATCAACTAATCAAAAACTCAGTAGAGACCGACTCTGAACTCGCGGTCGTGTTTCATAAAACCCTGGATTTATTCGAAAATAATCATAAAACGTTATTTTATCCCTTAGTTAGCAAACTAAAAGTAATATTGAATAAACTGCTAGAAAGCTGGGTTTTTGGGCCAGGTTTTAGAATTACAGTAGCTAAAATCAGAAAGATTCAATCAGGCTTACACGCGTTGTCAAAAAAGTGTACCTGAACGGTATAATTTCTCTAAATTTCATTATTTAGGATCTCGTTTAAATCAATTTTCAAAAAAATTTTAAACTGGGGAGATTTAACGAGTTTTTCAACGGCGATTTCAAATGGTAGTATAATTTATACATTGACGATGTTATGACCATTGAAGTTTGTTATAACAAATAACTGCTATAACTCCTTGAGTAAGGGGTTTTCAAGAAAATTAGGGAACTTTTCTTGGAATTATATATGTGTAATGAAATTTACACATGACCGGTGTTACGATCTTAATGTTGACATCCTCCATGACATGTCTGTATATATATAATCCCGATGAGAAGACTAAATCATACTTAACATGAAGACATTGTGAAAAGATCAATAATTTCTATTGCCACCTAATTTTCTTGAAAGTAAAACCAGTGTTTTCAGTAACGCTCAAAGGCTGCATCTTATCTGGGAATAATAATGAAATTTATGGAGGTTGAATCTAACGAACATATTCTCAATTTCATGGAAATTGGACAACAACTGTGAAAGCTATGATTGTTTCTACGTGTACGCTTGTGTAGATGTTAATTGATAAAGCAGCGATGAAGCATAGGGTTCCAAACGATAAGCGATTCAAGAAGTACTACTTGGGCACAATTCCCCTGATCTGTACAAAGAAAGAAGTGAACATAGTGACAGCTGGAATAGATAGGAACGGATCCAAAATCATTCGATAAGGTAGTAATAAAATCCCAGATCATCCTTATGTCGACACAGCCAAGTTCCTCGGCATGAGTCTGGATGCCAAGCTTTGGTGGAAGGAGCATATTATCGAAAAAAGCGATGGAAATAAATCTCAAATTCTGGAAAATGACCAAACCATATTCAGAAAATCCCAATTGTCCATACATAACAAAGTGTGTATGGGCAATCAAGTGATCAATGTACGATCAAGTGATCGAACCGTTTAGGGAGTTGCACCAAGAAGAGCAACCTGAAAATCATTCAAACAGCACAAAACAAAATACTCAGGAGCATAGGTAATACTACCTGGTGTATCAGAACGGGTGATTTCCATCATGACCTTAAAGTCAAGATGGTAAGAGAAGTAATTACGAGTAAAAATCGAGCTACGGATCACGAAATCCGTCTTCACAAACACATGAATGTCGAAGCTCTGAACCCCCTGGACAACAGCCCAGATTTACTGAGACTGAAAAGGACCAAACATCTGGACCTTGTCACAGCCCACTGAAGTGATGTGATGAGTGGTAGTAGGTTGTGGTCTATACACCACAAAACGCTGAATATATATAGCATTTTTCTGTCAAATGAAACCTGTTTTCAATCAAATGAAACTTCTTAACTACCAAACGAAACCTTGTTCCAATCAAATGAAACCTCGTACCTACCAAATGAAACTTTTTTCAATCAAATGAAACTTCTTCGAATCATCCAGAGAAAAATTCTATTTTATTTCAGATTATTGCTAAACAAGTTAATGCAGAGGCACTACAAATTAATTTTAGTCCAGAAGCTGTGGCAGCAGTTTCATCATCATGTTTACCACGAAGTTGGAGCAGTCTGTCTCGGTGATCAGCAATATGGTGGACCGAAAAGTTTCATTTGAATGAAATGAGGTTTCATTATTTTGTTTGAAAAAAAAAAATTTTTAATTTAGTTGAAAAGAGGTTTCGTTTGGTTGGTAACATGGTTTCATTTGGTAGATACGAGGTTTAATTTGATTGGAACAAGGTTTAATTTGGTCGGTACGAAGTTTCATTTGATAGAAAGAAGGTTTCATTTGGCTGTAGACACCAAAGTGAAGTTACTAGATGTGTACTCAGTTGTATTAAAAATAAAGATTAATTTTAAAAACTAATAAAATAAAAAATTTGATTAGGTCTAAAAAAATGTGTACCGCCAGAAGAAATTTCGTATTTGGACAAAAGAAATATGTTTCACCTTATGATAGACGCGTAAGCATAACTTATCCACCCATTTATTGCTGTCAAAATACCCTAGTTTCCTTTCTTTTCCGCCATTAGCGTTCTTAGTACGAGGTGAAAATGTTTTTTCGTCTGAACCGTTGTTCCATGGTTGTATTGTTTTCCCTTCAGTAAAGACACATTGCGCGACGCTTTGTTCTATTCGCTGGACGCGTGCGATGTTTTTCGAACGGTCAGGATGTTCCGGAGACCCTGATGAGAGGATGATGTATCGCAGATGGCGGGATGAGAAAAACTGTACGGCGTAGTCGCCAAGCCCCACACGATCGGGCGTGTCGTTGCAAGAGGCCATTAAGCCCGCCGTTTTCCATACAACAGAAGTTGCATACGCAGCTCTGGTTTAAAAACCCAATCTAAGCTAGACAAAATGACATTTTCGAGTTGAAAGGTTGACATGCAATCGTGATCCCGGAGTATTTATCTGGATATTTTGTCTAGTCTCAAAGTGGCTCAAGTCGGTCATGAAACCGAAAACGTTCATCTCGAAATTTTGTCCAGTCTCTATGTGACTAAAGTTGGCAGTGGTGTCAATAAACATTTCGAACGTATTGGCACTGTGGAACGCCTAAGTGTTACTGTTCCAGTCTTGGAGCATAACCATTCCGGAACAGGATTGCCAGGAGCCTATTTCATAAAACAACGTGTGTAGAAGCTAGGTTTACAAGTGTAGCAGAAAAGAAAAATGGCATGTGGGGACAAACGAAATGAACAACGTCAAGCGGGATACCGAAATTGAAGTTTTGTCAGTGAATCGTAATATGAAAATTGTGTTAAAAACACGATAGGATAAGGCAAATGATGTGTTCGGTGTTGTTGTCTTACTTGACAAGGTGTAATGATTGGAAGACAGACAAATTTTAAACTGAAAAGTGGAGAAAGTGTGTATTTTACAACTTATAATGATGGCTGGCATAATCGGATTTTTCTCCTTCGTTCAGTGGAAATGATTAATTAGTTCATCAAGTTTTAATGCTGCTGGGGTAGGAATGGCATCTGTAACTTCAAGATGATCTTCACACTTCTCTTTGTTCTTCAATGATAGGGAAATCCTCAATACCTGATCAGGAATACTTGCAAAGGGTCGCGCACCATTTGAATCTTTCAAGGGTCTCGGAAGACATCCTAAATCTTTCGTTAAACTCAAAAATACCCACGAAAGAAGCGTTTATTCGTGCCTGAAAAAATCTTTGGCGTCTTCTACTCTGAATGCTTCTTTCTTGTCTGTATTCTTCAGCAGAAGATGATTCCCAATTATTAAACACCGACAAATTGTTAACTCACAATACTGGAAAATAACAAGTTTACAGGTGAATGGATGTAGTTAAAAATCGGCCATTTTTTTTACAACTGTAAAACAGAAACTTGTTCAAAATGATGGGGAAACACTTGTAACTTGTCCAAATTCGCCTATACAATTGTTAATTTTCACAGTGCATTACAAGTCTACACTTGTACCTAATTTTTTACAACTTGAAGATAAAATCGGCTTGTAACTTGTCACTTGTTGCTTTATGAAATAGGCCCCAGGTGTCCGATTTTGGCCAGGACAGTCAGGTTTTTAACCACACTATCCGGGCGAAAATTCAAATCCTTCTGAACGTAAAATGCCCGGTTTCCACAGAAATTGTGGCAAACGTCCGGTTTTCGTAGGCCCTATTTGAGGTTGTTACCCAACGACTCAGCCATAACTTAGATGGGTCCTATCTACATCAAGGTTTATTTATCTTTTGGCAATCGAAGCGAATTTATCTAAATGTCCAAAATCATAAACATTTGTATTCTTGTCAAATTTCTTTGAATTGTCTTCTCTCTTTCAGTTATCGACCGAGTTTAACAGTCTTGAAATATGGGATATAATCTTAAGTTAGTACTTCTTGACGTTATATTATGATTTTTTTTGCAAAAACTTTCAAGTTGCACAGTATTTACTGATTCAAATGTTTCTTGCCTATCTAGTATCTCAGCTACATAAACGTTATTATATAAAAGTAGTAATACCTACACTAATTATGTTGTATTGTCTTATTTTACAGACTATTCAATTCAATTCAATTGTATTGTATAACCCGTAGGTATTACGAGGAGTTCCTTAAATACATATTGCACATGATATCTTGCCTTCATTTCTGCCTCTACAAAAAATGTTAGACTTTTACGTATGATAACCACTTATATAGGTCTACATAATTTACTTATAATAAATGAGCACTGCATAGTTAACATACATAGATCACAATCAATAATGCCCACACTCCTCTGCCAAATTTCAATAATAATCCCGAGTCATTGCCTAAATTTCCAAAACGATGTTGATGTTCGTTCTATCTCCTGTAGATTTTCATCTTCTTCTTGGCCTGTTTTATGGAAATATTGGAAGGGACGAAGGAGGAGTATTCAGATTAATCTCCACTTCTGACCCAGTAGATGTAGAATCCTCCAACGTACTTCGTCCATAGTGAATGATAAGTTTTTTTCCATCAACCAGTAGTTTCGTCTTTTCTTGCTTGAAACAACTTGGGCAAGAGATGCTTCCTAAATTCCCGTGTTCGTCTGTCGTAGAACTCGGATGTATTAAATTGGAATACCTTGAACTTGTAAATGTTCTAGCGTACCTACTTTAGATTTAGAGAAATTATTAGCAAAATGAATGCGAACTGGTCTACTTCTAGAAGGTTGGATGGTGCCTAAACGTCTTACACCTATAACTTCATAATCCTCACGTACGCAATTTAATTCCATTCTAAAAATGTCCATCACCTTCCTCTTGAGAATATTCATGTTTTCTTTCCCTTCTAGAACGTTATGAATAATAAGATCGTTTCTGTTGTCTGTGTGCCGGTTCTGTTTCGTACTATTTTTTTTCTTCAGATAATGCTAGATTTTCTTCTATACTCTCAATTCTCCTATTAGTTTTTTTATGGGCAAGATGGTTTCGTGGCTGTTAGCAATTTCTTGCGACAGATCATGCACCTATGTATTCAAAACATTTGTATGTTCCTTCAAAATGCTGTCGCAGTTTTGAAGTTTGGTTGTGATTACGTCAACGCATTCACTTACCTCATGTAACTCGGAGGTCGACATTCTCGTAGTTGCAATTATTCGACACCGGTCGGCTCTTCGAGTGCTGTTGACTAAGCGATACGGTATTCGGTCGAGATTTTACAGACAATATGGCTGTATTTACTCTTAATCAACTTAATGAATCAATAAACCAAAAAATAATGATTTTGTGCTGTTGAGTGTTTATTAAGACACCTACCAACTGACATTATAAATCACAGAATTGAAAATTATAAGAACACGATCACAAAGTTCAAACCCATGTTTATTTTGCTCTATTTACTACAAGGTATAAATCGTTTAGTTGTGCGCCTTTAGTCGTTTCAAATGGATAGCTATTATTATATAGCCGATTGTTCTTCAATCTTCAGATTACGATACCTACACTACTATTATAGTAGGTGTTAAGGAAGATGAATAAATAGGTGTATACTGGATGAAATTATTGGTACACAAAACATGTATTTAAAACAATACATCAAATTTTAACAAAGATTACTTACTTCAATTATTGTAGAAAATACTATTTTATTGTGTGGAAAAGGAGATCTTTCCGCACTTTCACTTCATGTACATCTAGTCAATAAATCAAGCCGTCAAGTTTATGAACATAATCTCATATGTGACCATCCAGATATTACCTGTTTTCCTAAGTAGACTGGTTGTTCAAGAATTTACTCTCTCCTTTGAAAACTCTCATCTAAAACCGATAATCACGAATGTACAACATCTACCTAAAACACTAACTGTGTGTAATAAGTCAATGAAAATTACTACCAGAAAGAACGAAAAGTATTGATCATACTGGCTTCACTGTAGGTAGCCTCATTTATATTTCATTGATGCAGTAATATTTGATGTCCTGAAATAGAGTTCTCTGAAAATGGAATAGAGAACTCAGCATATGGATCATATAGAAAATGCATATCAGATAGAAAAATCATATAGGAAATGCATATCAATAATTGGGCGGCATTCGTGGAACTTTTTACTGTACTGTTTTAAATTGAATTTTTCAATTTGCCTTCTCAACTCATATTGCCCGTTTTTCCATCATATAACCTTGCAGCCCTGTTCTGGAACCGTAGGTACCAGATTTTTCGTAGAACGTCACACTCTTCGCCCAGCTAGTTGAAGTAGAATAAGGCACTGCATGGAGGATCGTTGCCTCGTTTATCGTGAAGCCTGAATCGAGCGGAGCCGTATTTAAGCGAAGCCCGTCCAAAACGACGGACCTTTCTTTGAAATGACTCGAGCGAAGGAATCCCAGATGATTTTTATCTTATCTCCCGAGACGAGAGTCTGGGCCCAGCCGAGGGTTTTATCTTCCTGATTTTTAGTCGTAGAGGAAAGGGAGAGCCGCCGATAACTGTTGCTGTGGGAATGGAAAACCCCGGCATAATACGGTCTCGATCTCGCCCGAAACTGAGTTTGTCAGTCGAATTCCCGAAGGGCCCCTCACGAATCGGGTTCTCGAACAATGTTTTTGGCAGAAACTCAAAGGAAACTTCCCCTTTCAGTTCAGATTTATCGAACTTCGAGTAACCATTGAAGCAACAAACCCACGAGTTTAATTTGCATTGAAACGTTTGAATGGATAGTTGAATTTTGGAGCTTTTACGAACCTGCGTATTTCTTGCTCAGACCATAATATTGACTGTGGCAATGATTCTCCTGGTCAAGGTCCATCTTCAATTTCAGATATACATAGCTTATAACCTCAAATACTCCTTGTGTCAGACCCAGTATACTAGTTGGTTCCTCATGAAGTTTGAACTTTTCAGTGGTGCCACCAGAAACTATACGTACAGCCAGTTTTCGATGTTTCAGGATTCTACCAGCCAAATTTCATATCGGTATTATAGAAATGGTATCGTTCGATCAATTTTTCTGTGAAATATAATATATGAGCCACAAGCATGAAGGAGTTATCATGTGCGGATTTTCGCGGAAAAATCAGTTCATAGTAGCTTATAAGTGGGAAAGCGGAGTTGACTCAAATTTTGATACACCACAACTCTCTCAATTTTCAGGGGGAATCGAAATCATTGGTAGTCAATCGATGGGAAATTGAATTATCTACAAATTTTCTTCAATAAGAAACTCGATTAAATATAAATTTTTTCCTTAATTTGCGAATGAGTGGTCTCTTCCGAGAACTTAGAACTTTAAAAAACAATTACTCTCTTGCAAATCAATAAATTCAGAAGTTTCTGATGGTCAATTTACGCAGAATGTAATCCTCTATTACTTTCCTGTGCAACAAAAATCGTTTTAAGTTGTATTTGTAGAAGAAAATTTAAAAAAATGTTAAGAACGGGTTGTTTTGGAGCGTTTTTTTTTTTCCAAAGAAAAACGAATTAAGGAGCCATTTTAGGTATAGGAACAAGGGTTAAATTCGGAATCAGCGTCAAATTTCCTATATGACAGGCGAAAAAAATAATTTTGACCAGCCAGAATGTATTGCTTCTGCTGCCAGCCCAATGTGCGATGGTAGGTCGTATTGTTTTCCTTGAAGACGCATGGTTTGTTTCCAATGAGTTTTACAAGCAGATGAACTTCCTCCTGGAGAATTCAACATATCAGCACCAAAACTGTCTATGTAGTTCTCCGAACGTTTCCAGGATTTTGAAATTCAGCATTCATATCTGTTTGTTCAATTGCCTTTAAGGGTCGGTGGCTTTGTTCACTTTCTGAGTTTTGGATCATATCGACATGATGCAGAGGAACTAACTTGTGGAGGGGTGGGCTTGACAAGAGGTGGATTGCCCTGCTGGGCCTCTTGAATCCTGATCCTGACGCCCTTGCACCGCTCTCAATGCAGAGCAGGCATTCCTGTACCTGGCAATTCCTCTTGGCTGAAACCATCTATCACAATCCGTACATTGTACTTGATTATCTTGTGTATCTCTATGCAGATTATGCAGATATTAGATACCTACCAAATGATTCGTTTATTATTTATAGACAGGTGTTCTGCATAGAAGAGTAGGGAGTAGAAGAGAGTGCATAGAATACAAAAATAACCATTGTGTAACGATTGGCACCTTATTTTTTTGCCCACCCACTTTTACCAGTTCTCTTCAGGTAATTTTGATGACATTTGAAACATAGGCTATATTTGAGCCTGAGGAAGTGCCTTTTGGAGTTTCTAAGTCGCTACAACCAAGCGGTAGACTGAAAGCAATGGAAGCAATTATTTCTTTTTTTTCTTCAAACCACTGTCATCTGATCCATTATGTCACATTATATTTGTTTTTACAACATACAAGTTTTTAACGATCACAACAGAGGCCAATTATTAAATTAATGAACTCAAATAAGGATCTGAATATGTCCATAGTATCCGGGAACTGATTGTTCGGGAGTAGAACGTTTTTGATGAAGTAGCTCCGTGGTCAATTAGCGCTGACAATGGGTCGGAATGAATGATGAATATTGTGGCCGCAGAGCGCAACTGGGAGGGATATCGCCGGGCCCGCGAGAAGTTTATTAATCCGACAAGGACTAATTTACCAACGGAAGGGGGGCGAGGCCCGGTTATTCCCCTCGATAAAAAACCTACGTTACCATTATTGGAGACGGCTCCTTCAGTTAGCAAGCTGACGTCAGCAGACAGTTCGCTGCTTGGCCCCGCCTTCGCTCCTTTTGTCAGCGTTGGGCCGCATCAACAGGTGGACAAATATCCAGTGTTACTGACAACCTTACCTATATATGAGTTATACCTTTCTGATAATCGTCTTAAACTTACAAATTTGATACTTTGACTTATATATTTACTTGTAGACTTACCAAATTCCTTTCAAATTAGAAGCTTACAATTTATATCCAAATTTTACACCCCACTAACTTTGAAATTCCAACCTAATTTTATTGCAAAAACAATGAAAATTTAAATCATATGATTATGATGATGAAATTAGTTTTTTTTAAAGGTTAAAGCCGCACCTCAACCAGCAGGGTCATGAGCGGATTGAACAAGGTGCCATGTTGCCATTATTTACTAAAAAGGAGCGCCATCATGGACTCCACTGGCAACTTGGAGGGAAAAAAATGAGGGGTACAGTGATGACCACTGTTTAGTCCCCAAAGTGGATAAAAAAACCGTAATACAACTGAGACTAGATGTAAAATAGGCTAATAACTATATACATTCTCCTATATACAATCAGCAAAGTGAAATAACACTAAGACTAGATGTATATAAATACATCACAGATCAGACATCACAGTTCGTAGAAGAGCTCAGCAGCTCTCTGGTCCGGATAAAAACTCAACCCAGTGAGGTGGCTGATGCTGGATCGGTGGGCCACAAGGGCTGGGCAATCCTCCAGAAAGTAGCGGATGGACAGATCACCCCCATACCTCCCACACACAACATCTCGAGCTTCTGCACTAAGCAGGTGTCTGTGAGTAAGGCGGGTACGGCCAGTGGTAATGGTTGACCACTATTCGGTCCCTCCTTGGAAGTTGGGTGCCGAACACATACGGTAACTGAACACTTTTGGCCAGTAATCCTAGTAATCTGTTATATCTCGCAGCGTTTTTGTACATACGAATACTTACCTAGTATTCAAAACAGCAGCTCGTCGTGCCCACGGAAACGAGTTCACGGAAATTAGTTCTTAGTTCTTCATTTGTTCTCAGATTAAATTACTGAACCGCATCTGCTTGCAGATTCGTGATAAAAATCTGATGCGCGAAACGGATGTGGGCGAGCGATACGGGGGGAGTTCACGCCCGGCAGAGCGTGAGAATGCGCTTGTGTACTCGGCTCTCCTCTGTGGGCTGTTCACGGGCTGCGGTATATGGAAGTAGGCCGACCGGTCTGGACTGGACGTTGATTCGACTTTTCCACCGGTTTTCAAGACAGAGTTTCCATAGGGAGGGTTTTGAAGGAAAAAATTCCGAAAGCTAGAAAATTGATAGTATCGCGGTTTTGTTGCCCTAATACTGGAAACTAATGGAAATTTTAACTTAAAAGGAAAAACTAATGTTGAAGCTTAGTTTAAGTGATGAAGTAGCCCAAAAATAATAAGGTGGTTTCGGCGGCTGGTGTTTTGGGATTTCATAGCGAACACCGACGATCTGCTCAGAAGACACTCAGAAGACAAAATCAGACCTCACGAACTAAGGAGCATTACCCATGGTTTAGAAAATGGCATATTAACTATTTTTAAATGGAAGAAGATTCCATCCCAAGAAGTTTGGCATCAACTACACTTCCTTACGATGAGTAGTTATCTTTCTAAGATTTTTCAAAGTTTCGCGCACTGGTGACGTCAAAGCACCCCTCTCACCTGGGCGGAACCCTCTTGTCGCCAAGTCTGACGTCACCAGTGCGAACTGTGAAAAATTATAGAAACAAATAACGTAGGAGAGTGCTGATGGTATCAAATTTCTTAGAATGGAATCTATTTTCATTTAAAAATATAACACTTATTCAAATGATGTGATCATCAAGTAGTGTAAACACTGCCAGGTGTAGGGAGCTGGGAATTACCTTACAGTATCATGTAGCGACTATGTGATAGTATTATGTAGCGACTCACTAAGTACAATCGAGGCGATTAGGGACACATATTCTGGTGATCTTCTATTACAAAATACAAACCCCTCTTTTATCGCTACACCAAACAACGACATTGAGCTCAACCATAATGAGGAAATTTCATCTGTTGTAATTTCACACTTTTGGCCTCAGATTCGGATTGAGCGTAATTTTTGAGCGAGTTTTTTAACGCATTAAATTGCTCAAATTTGAAAAAAAAAAAAAAAAGTGTTAAAAAAAATCACTAAAAATTGGACAAAAGGCTAAGAAAATTGACTAAAACATTTAAAAAGTTAGACACGAAATCACGATGAAAGTATAATAATGATTTGCTGCATCATGCGCTAATATTCGGCTACTGTAGGCTGTGTTCACGGGCTGCGGTATATGGAAGTAGGCCGACTGGTATGGACTGCCGTAGATTCGACTTTTCCACCGGTTTTCAAGACGTCCCACAGTGTTTCCATACGGAGGGTTTTGAAGGCAAAAATTCCGAAAGCTAGAAAATTGATAGTATCGCGGTTTTGTTTCCCTAATACTGGAAACTTATGGAAATATGGTATTAAATTAAAAGGAATAAATAATGTTGAAGCTTAGTTTCAATGATGGAGTAATCTAAAAATAACCTTGTTAATCTAAAAATAAGGCTTTGGCCTAATGGATGGTATTTTGGGATTTCTTAGCGAACCCCTGTAGAAAATTAAACTATTACAATGGCTCCAAACATTTTAAAATCAAAATTTTCTTCGTTGATATTTGTTTTGAGGTATTCAGAAATGAATCCTAGAACTTAGCGCTTATATATATATATATACCTATATATTGTGTGTGTGTATGTGTGTTTGTGTGCGTGTGTGTCATTCCAGATAATAACTCTCCATAGTAATGAGAAAAAAAAGTCCATCCTTTCGCCAAAAAAATCATGTTTTACAAATAAAGGGATGAGATCGTTGGCCAGAAGTTTTTTAACAAATTAAATTGCTCAAATTTGAAAAAACGTGTTAAAAAATCACTAAAAATCGGACAAATGGCTTAAAATATTGACTAGAACATTGAGAAAATTGGGCACGAAATCAGATGAAAGTATACTTAATATTTGCTGAATCATACGTTGATCTTTTTGTTTATTTATTTATTTACGGGCTAGTTAGCCCAATATACAAAATGAAGCTTACATAGAAAATGCAGACATATTTAAAAAGTAGACAACGAAAGAAAATAATTTACAGAGTTTAAAGTGTTAAAAACAAAAAATAAATCAATGCACAAAAGATAATAATAGTATAGGTACCTTTTACTAGGTTGAAAATTTAGAACAATAAGAAATGGTGTGGTTCTTAAAAACGGAAAAACTATTGAAAAATAAATCGAGGCAATTATTCTCAGCTGCTATTAAATTATTATGTCTAGCCATGCGATAGAGGGGGTTATTGAACAAATAATTAAACGGGACAAAAGGGACGGAAAATAAATCCGTTTATGTTTTAAAAAAAACATTAATCCATAATCTTTTCTGAATCGCTCAATATTATTTAGAATGAGTTTTTTTGGTCATAAAATTTGTAATTAACAATGCTTTGTACTCAAAGTGCTCGAATTTTGAACAATTTACTATACTATATATACTCCATAATGCGATAATTTACGAAAATTCGCTCATCCAATCATGCTATACGGCTGGAACTTTTTTCTATGGTATTTCTTAGGCCTGAGTCGATGGCATTTTCCCCAAAATCGTTGAAACGTAAATTTTCAACGAAAAACACAATATTGCTATCTAAAATTGCTTATTGACTCTGATGCATAATTTTTGAAAAAATATACGAGCTTACTTATATACATACGAAAAAGCGCTAATTTTGGAAATTGTTTCATAATGTCTCAAAACGAATTTCCATTAAAGAAAATTTTTAAAATTTTAATTTTATAATTTTTGGAGCCATTGCAATAGTTTATTTTCTACGAAAATTCGTTCAAACCTCGATTTTCAGAGCCAAAGTTACCTAACGCATATTGAACACAAATATTCATACATCAGCCTGTCGATCAATTCCAACTACCCTAAAACCTTCTACATTTGAGGTATAATTTCCAAAAATTCCCCTCCTAAATTAATTTTCTTATATTTATCCTAAAGGATTAAGCAAAACTCCATATCACCTACGTTAATACCCTAATTAATTGCGACCCTTCTTTCAGCCAACCTGTCATCATGCCCACAGAAAAACTTCGGAATGAACGATTAAAGGGGGGATGAGGGGGTTTTTTAAACGACAATTAATCTTCCCGTATTAAAATTAATCTAAGGGGCTCAAATCGTTAAAATCCCTTAGTTTATGAGAGGACGAGTTTTCACTCTTCCTCGAGGCGAACTTCGTTGCGAAGGGTTAACGTGAAAATTGATGTGCGAGCGAGTGATAAGGTGAATCAGCGCGCTCGACTTCCCGGAGATAAATTATAAACGATGTTTCGACAGCTATTTTCTCTCCGTTATAATATTCTGTCTGGCAGTTGGGGTCGCTACGTAATTGATGAGCATAGTTGCGTACCTAACTCCATGTTCGTTTATTAAGTCCGGCCATGAGAAGCGACTAAAAAAGGAAAGTTAAAGCAACATTAACGTAAGTATATGGGTTGAGGGGGGGAAGATATATCAGGCTTCTTCCAGTATATAAATACAAAAAGTTTGTACAACAAATCCATATTCGACTGGATCAACACTGTTTTAGTTTTAATTTAATGGTTTAAGCCGCACCTCAACCAGAAGGGTCATTAGCGGCACTGAACAAGTTGTGCTAAGGGACACTGCAAGTGGCACGATTCTAAGGGGTGCCATTCTGCCCTCCGCCACCAAACGGTGTACCACCACGGACTCAATTGGGGGAAAAAATAAGGTACAGTGATGACCACTGTTTAGCCCCTAAAGCGGATAAAAATCTCAAAAATAAATTGATCAAGACTAGATCAAGAATAGGCTAATAACTAAATATATTTTATTTATTTATTTATTTACTTATAGTGGTGGTGACGGGAGGGGGTGATTCATTAGGGAAGGCAGCCTCGAGGCCAGTTGGTCCCAGTGCGCTTCTACTCCAACGAAAGGTTGTCCCTTAAGCATTTTCTTTTTAGCCTCTTCCGGTATGGCCTGTACCTCTGGGTTGGCGTGTCCGTTAGTTCTGTTCTGGAGGGTGGTATATAATTTTCGGATTGTTTCTTGAACGGTTTCTAATTGGAGGTCGGAATGGAGAACATCGTTTCTGACAAAATATGGAGCATTTGTGATTATTCTTAGAATTTTGTTTTGGATGACTTGTATTTTGTTCAGTGAAGTCAAACAGGCTGATCCCCAAACCTCACATCCATACATCCAAACTGGTTTGATGAGTGTTAGGGATACTAATCGCTTGTTGTTCAAACTCAGTTTGGATCTCCGGTTCAGCATGGGCCACAACATATGGAGTCTGCGTTTTAGCTCTGTTGTAGTGCGGTTGACATGCTGTTTCCATGTTAGTCTCCTGTCCAGAATCAGCCTAAATACTTTACTTGAGTGGCTTGAAGGATGATGCGTCCATTTAGTTGAAGTGCTGCCAGTGAACCTTTTCTGAGCGTGAATGTGACAAGGGATGATTTAGTTGGATTTATTTGAACTTTCCACTTGTCAAACCACTCCTCAGTTTGAGCTAAGTATTCCTGTAGCTTTCGCTCAGTCTCAACGATTGTTGTTCCAGCAGATAATAGACCAGTGTCATCAGCAAACTGTGCTACGACTACTTCCCCGGATTCGGGAAAATCTGAACAGCATAAGTTATAAAGGAGTGGAGAAAGAGGAGATCCTTGTGGTACTCCTGCCCTCACTGACTTGAATATATGCCACTATATATAATTAGCAACGTGAAATATAACTATGACTAGACTGTACAAAAATATATCGCAGATCAGATATCACAGTTTGTAGTAGAGCTCAGCGGCTCTAAGGTACAACAACAGGGACTGGACCTTGTCTGCTGGGTTTGCAGGTCCATAAGGTCTGGGCATTAATCCAGGAAGTGGCGGATGGACAGATCACCCGCACACCTCCCACACCCAACATCTCGAGCTTCTGCGCTAAGGTATACTGCCCATTTGGTAGACGATTTTTAGGTTACCCTTTCTCAGATTGAGATGAGGTGTTTTTCTTTTTGAAAACAGCTATTTCATTTTACTGGGAGAAAATGGATAAGCGTAACTCGTTGGGTGGTTTCATAGAGATGCGGGGTAAGCTATAAGATGTAGAAATTCATTCAGAGGTTCTCATCCTTATTTATCTCCATATTTCGGGAAAATTAAGGGTGAGTTACCTACTCAGGCAATAGAGAGGTTTTGGCGACTTCAAGTTAACGTCACCCGCCACCATAGTCTTGAGGGAGCAAATGGAGATGCTAACCCAAATGGAACCGGGGGCACGGTTGCCTTAATTTTGATGTCACGTTAACGGTGGTTGGGCAACGCGATATTTTCCCCAAGCTGTCTTGTTCACTGGTTGTCTAATCAACTTCTTTATTTCGATTTGAAACGCCGATTTTCAATCCTAAATTTGCATTTCATGTTAGCTTCAGTACAAATACGGGCTAATTTATCATTTTTTTAGTTTTCAATTCGTTAACAGGGCATGGATTTAACGCAAAGATTGTAAGGCTCAAGTGCGAAACACCGCCGTGTAGTTGCTACTTATAGGTAAATATGGTCGTTACAAACTATATTTACCAAATTTATGTTCGCTGCAAACTCTTACACAAAGGTTTATTATTTCTGTTATAGATAATCCTTCTACGCAGAACCCTTGTCCAAAAAAATTACCTATCAAATTGAGTCTATGGTGCATTATTATGGCTTCTACAGCATTAGCATGGATTGTACGCATCTTGAAACGAAAACCAACAAATGTTGAGGAGGGTTAACTATTTTTTCTCGGTCGATTTCAAGGTTGATTATTGAAAAAATGAACCAAAATAAATTTATGTCAGGAACCGTATAAAATCTGCACTAGTAACCAAATCAATCCCTGTAGAAATTCGTTGAAATTGGTCGAAATTCAATTGCGTGACCGTACGAACTTGGCGTAAAAAAACATATCTCGATGGTTTATGGTGAGTATGAAGGGGAATATATTCAGATCTGCCCCACTAAGAAGTGGTGTAACGCTGAAGGTTACCTGTTTTCATATGCAGAAACTTTTTTTTTTTTTTTTTTTTTTATCGTTCGCCGGGTGGGGGCAGATATTCATATGCAGAAACTCGAATACGGAGTTTATTTGGTAGAGGTTGCCGCGATGGAAAGGATAAACTTATGCTAGAAGAACGAAGGTAGCTCCTACCGAAAATAAACCCTGTTCCCGAAACTCTCTAATAAACTATATATACCACCATAAAATCGGTTGTTGAGGTTAGCTTAGTTGTATGAACGGGAAAGGTCAGAGGCGGCGTAGTCGGAGTAAAACCGTAGATGTTCGCTTCATATGGGATGCTGAGATCTTATCTAGTGCCCTTACTGCCATTACTTCGTTATCGTTTCAAGCTGACAGTGAGGAATGGGACCTTTTCGCCTTTTGAGTGAAAGTTGAGAGGCCCAAACAGCTCTAACACAAACTCAAAAACTTACGAACTCGAAGCTGCACTTAACGTTCTTAACTTAACACTACGAGTACTTTGTTCCGGTGCCAATTCAGTTCTCAGAAACGAACGGTTGACACGACTGTCTGCGAGGGCAATCCAAAAACTAAGTTTCCCTATTTTATCATAAGAAAACCGAAAGAGGTGAACAGCTGGAATATGTGTATAATATTCCTTCATTTATTCAATATTTCTGCTTGAGTCTAATTGTAAAACTGTAAAAGTTTCAGCACTTCAGATCTAGAACCTATTAATTTTTTAACATGGCTACCTACCTTGAGCAGGGTCCGATCGCGAAGTGCGTTCTGCGATAAGATTCCTAACATGGGAAGACGTAACCGCGGTCGAAATTCTGAAATTCACTCCCGAATTGTCACGGGGAACGAAATTGGATCCATTACAACAATCCAGATATCAAAAGGCAGACAATATTGCCTTGAAAAAACCGCCGAGAAAAAAGAAAACGCTGCAAATTATTACACAAAGGTTTATTATTTATGTATTAGACAGCCCTTCTACGTAGATCTCTGGTCCATAATTATTAAACGCCGCTCATAGTATATTTAGTATTGGAACTCGGAGCTTCGGATCTCACAAATGGGTTCAATCCATTACAGCAGCGGAATCTCACAATTTTACGCTTTTTAATATAGTTGATAAACAAAACAATTTATTACCAAGTCATCTTTCCAACACATAAAAGTGTTACCTATACTGTATATTGATATCATCTAATTGGTCAAATTTCAAAAAATGTGCTGACGAAATCACTGAAAATAGCTAAGAATTGTTAAATTGATATTTTTTAGCATAAGATTGGTCAAATAAAGTTTACCAACTATGAAATAGAACATTCAAAAATTTATGTACGAAATTATGCTAAAAACCTGAACTTCATTAAATTTAGTTTTAAAAAATCTATAAAATTGCAAAAAATAGCCTAAAATCCAAAATCTCTTTTTGAATAGAAGAGTATCATGTAGAATACTTTTTTTTCCATAAAATTAATAGCTAACATTTTCTTTTCACTCATAAATCTCCAATTTCTATACAACTTGAAATATTTAAAAAAAGACACTTTTTCACCTATTTTTGGCTCATAGCACCCATGAGAGTGGAGCGATCGAGCTGGCGAGAAGTTAGGACCAACTAGACCCCAAGTGGAGTCTATGTGCGAAAGAACAGATTTTTAAAGTCAATTCTAAGGCCTTTTATGGCCCGGACGGCGGACGGCAGATGGACATTTCAAATTTGGATTCTACGCACCTTGAAACGTAAAGTTTGAGGGGGGGTTATAAAAATTTTTTGCTATACGATCACATAGGCTTATTATTGGAAATAATAAACCAAAAAGGCTGGAAAATACCGCCGAGATATAGTATTCCAAAAGTGCTGTATTTCAAATTTCAGCACCGTAGGTTGATTAGGTCAGCAAGTAATCGGTCCCTCAGCTGATCATTTCGCTTCTCTGCCTTGTAATTGCATTCTACGTGTCCCACAAGAGCTTCATTTCAAACTTTTTTACCGTGAGTCAACTAGGAAAGAAATTAGCCTCAGAGGCCCCTCAGCTGATCAGTTCTCCCTCATACTTTTCCCACAGATTATGGTCCAGAGCTGAAATCCGCGCTTAAGCTCAAGCTCCTTGATAAATAGCTGTATTGGCGATTGGGAATCAAATGTGAAATTAAAACAGGATGGAAAGTGCGGTTGGTGCCAAACATCATACGATGGAATCTCCTTCCTTTGAAAATAAACTCTTTTTACTCGTAAACTCGTTTATATGAGTTAAAAGTGTTAAATAAACTCTAGGATTCATTTTAAAATTCTTCAAAACGGATTTCAATGAAGAAACCTTTCAAAAATTTTGATTTTGATAACGAAAATTCAAGTTGTTAACTCTATCCATCTAGGAGACACAGAGACACAACCCCTAGCGTTTTTGAGTTAATAAAAAATCCCTTTTCACATAAAAACGTCAGATAATTTTTAAAAAATTTTGAAAATCAAAAACATCAACGTTACGCAAAATTTTATAATCCTAACACGCAGCTATGACTTATCAACCGGGTGACCAAGTTTATTTAAACCGATTACTTTATTAGGCATATTTGACTGAGTTTGTTAGGAGTTTCAAATCACATTTGAAATGGGGGTGAAACCCTCGGAGAGGAGTAACGATACCTAATCATCAGAAACGCTTGCATACGAGTCTGCAACACATTGGGGCATTTTATGTCTTTAGTTGCAGACTCGTATGTGTTGCAGACTCGTATGCAATCTCTAAGAGCCACTCAGCTGATCCGGACCCTGAGCATCGTCAAGTAAATGTCCTAAAGAGGCTACATACGAAATTACAGCTTCCTAGAGTGTAAAGTACCTATTAAAATTATTCAACCACCGCTTCACAAATCAAACCGTTCTCGCAATATTCGGATCACCTGCTATGAATCAAATCATCGAAACACCAGCTCAATGAAATCATCAGAAATTAACAAGCGGTTGCAATCATGTTCACAGTATCAATTATTGAGAATGATCACCTGTGTGCAAACAATTATTCATACAACCATGCTCATAACTCAGCTTGTTGGCCACGCTTTTCGCAGTAGTTAACATTAAATGTTTGGATAAATCGAGAGCTTTCGAACGAATGGTCAACGAATTTTGTTGGACAAAAAACGACGAAGTACCATTTCCCTAGCAACGACTCGGTTGTAAGCGGAAATCATCAGACAACCAACCGTAACGCTTTCTTTTAACGCTTTTTTCGTGTATGTGCCAAAGTAAAGACATAAAAAAATGTCAAAAATGAAAAAATGCATGCCAGACCAAATCTTTTACCACCATACGCTTTCCACAACCACCGCAACACAATAAGGAGTGACAACTAACCGGAAAATCATCACCCAAGGCTACCAACAAACAAATGCGAAAAATCCCCAAAGTGTTCCAATTCACTCGCCCGTTTCAAGTCACCCGCCTCTTCGGTATTTAGGGAGTTAGGTCAGGGTGTGTGAATGTTGGGGTTTAGGTGGGGTTATTACGATGTCTGCTAGTCCTGTCCTGCAGCCGCTCTATAAATAATTAAACTGAAGCAACAGCTTTTCTTGGCTCGAGAGCGATTTCATCGCCCAACTATTCAAAGCCCGTATCGATCAGCGGCTGTCAATTTCAGTCCACATCTCCCTCTCCAGAGACCTTCCAAGCAAACTAGGTCCGACGTTTTATGACTCGATCGAAAGCTGTCAACCGTCACGGAAGTTTCTGATGCCCGTGAAACAAATACCGGGAATTAGGTTGCGATAATCTCTTTAAAGCTTTAGGACCAATAAAATGAAAATAGATATCCAGTGAAAGAGTATATCAATACGTAGAGCATTCCTTGAAAAATAAATTCAGACGAAACCAAGTAGGGTCAGGTGGGGCAAGGCGTACCTGTTTTTCATAAATCTGACTTTGTGATGCTACTATTTCCCTCAAACTACAAGTTGAATAATGACTACAGTTTTATTACATTCCCCAGACCTTTCTACGTCGAAAAACGTGTGGATATAATGAATTGAAGTTAAAAATTCATTAAGAATTGGGAAAAACCTAGGAACATTCAAACAACGCACTTGTCCCCTGTTAGGGGGCAAGTGCGTACGTATAGTGGGGCAAGTGCGTTTTCAACTTTCTACCCGAAAAATAATAAAAATAAAATGAACCAATGTAGGTAGATGTTAGGTATAATTTGAAATAAAGTGTTAATGAAAAATAAAACGCCGCAAAATAGATCATTTTTAGCAACTCAACATGAATTCCTGAGTGGATAAAATGGTCAATAAACTCATCCACTTGTTGGCTGTCCTTTGATTCGCTGTCGACTGGGGAATGAGGTTTGCGTGAGAGAGAATTTGAAGGCTCCAGAGTTTTACAAAATTAGATAGGACTGAGGTTTGGGAGAAGCATGCGGTTGTGCGTGGGGGTTGAGGAAGAGGTTCTGAATGGAAACTAAGCTTCAAGACGTTGATTTTCTTATTTTTTCTGGTAAATACATGCGGTTTTTAATGAAACGCACTTGCCCCTTATTTGAAAGCGCACTTGCCCCACTGTCAAAAAAATAGGGGCAAGAACGTTTTATTGATTTACTGCAGCAATTTTTGTAGCCTTGAAGTTATCAAGTGCGCAGTTCGTACAGAGACAAAAGGTTGAAAGATAAACAGTGGAATAAACAGGAAAGGAAGGGTTTTTAGACAAGAAAACCATTGAAAACTGTACCTCCCTCAGATTCGTGCTCTTTTCATTCCGATCCCCAGTTCCCTTCAATTTAATTAATTTATAATATCCTAATAAGTGATATTAACACACACACTCTGATATCGGAAAAGGCTTCGCGGAAAATGGTTCTAATCATGCTTATCTGTTCACTGAGGATGTAAAATTTTTATCAGATGATCATAAACACCTGTTCTATCATTTGCTAAGAAACTAATTAAAATAGAGTTGCCCCATAGCGAAATAAAACGAAGAGACGCACTTGCCCCCAAAACGCACTTGCCCCCCCTGACCCTATGTAACAGTCTCTCTTATCCATATGAAAAATCCCTATTTCCAGAGTCGATTCTTCAACTGATTCCGAACAAAATCATCATTTCAAAGTAGAGAGAAACAAAAAACAGCTGCCAAGTTGGGTGCTCGTTTACGTATCATGAATGTTTAGATCACTGAAACGTTTCAAATGATCTTGAAAAATTACATTGCAGAAAGAGAAAAGAGTAAATTAAGAAGTAGCGTGAAAGGTCATAATTGTTCAATTAAGAAACGAAAAAAGATACTCAATGTAACTTACGTTTGCGCATGCGCGGAATGAACTGATGAGTTGAGAACAATGAAATAGGTCCGGGTCACACAACCTACCCCGCGCCAGAGTTGGTCAGTAGTTGATAATTTCAGCAATTAACTACATTTTTACCTGCTAACTACTAGTTGAGTAGTTGCACAGAGAAACTACTAACTAGTAGTTGGTAGTTGGATGGAGCAACTACTTTCTTAGTAACTTGTAGTTGTTAGTAGTTACTTTTTTGAACTACCAACTAGTAGTTGCCAAAAAAGTAGTTACCTACTTTTTGACTAACTTCTCGTTAGTAGAAAAGTAGTTAACTACTTTTTGACTTACTACTAGTTAGTAGGTAGTTAACTACTCTCAGCAACTACTTACATTACATTTTCTGGAAACGTGAGCAGAGCATTTTCCTCAGGGCCGGTGCAAGGCATTTTCACTGAACATGCGAGAGTCATTTTTGGCGCCCCCCCCCCCCCCAAAAAAATAATCCCTCCACTTTGGTATTATATATATATATATATAATTATATAAACTCCTAATTATAATCAAAAGTGAACACATTGTAAAATGTAAGTAATAATATAGTATTGAATAAAATTACAAAATTAAAGTAAAAGAATTATTTATTTATATCAAATGTAGGCCTTTTTTTACAACGAATAATGGTATCAAATGGAATATAAAGTTGGGACTGGGAGTTAAAAAATTTAAGCTCACATTTAAATATATATAACAATATTTATTTTTAACTTGTAACGTAACATCAGTACTTATCTTTATCACTAAAAATCAAAGACAAACATTTAAATGCCACCAGTTACTGGTAACGTCATGAAAATTGACATTGTGGTAACGTTTACGGTAACAAATCTTATAAAAACAAGGTAAACGTAAACATGTCCTACGGCAAAAATTACAAAGACAAATATAAATATCACCAGTTACTGGTAACGTCATGAAAATTGACTGTGTTAATTTTTACGGCAACAAAACCTTTGAAAACATAATAAACGTAAACATGGCCTACGGCAAAAATGACAAAGACAAACATTTAAATATCACTAGTTACTGATAACGTCATGAAAATTGACATTATGTTAACGTTTACGGTAACAAAACTTTTAAAAACATGTCCTTTGGCAACAATTACAAAAAAATACTGCTAAATTTGAACTCTTCGTGCTTTGGTCTTGGCAAAGTCTCTCAAAACTAAATCTGTGTCCAGTGAATTCAGAACGTCGTTTTCAATTGCCAGTGTTGCCAATCCACTCAGGCGTTCTTGTGAAGTGGCTGAACGTAGGTAACTATTGATTATTTTCAACTTCGAAAAACTTCTCTCTCCACTGGCCACTGACACTGGAAGTGTTATTAGAATTCTTAATGCAATAAATACATTCGGAAAAATGTCAATCATGCCACTTTTGGTGAGGTAACTTAGTGTTGCTTCAGCCGAACTGTCTTTTGGTAACAAAGGTGCAAGCATGACTATTTCTTTGAACAGGTCTTCTCCATTTATATCTTTGTCATTAGATGCCGTCAATACTCCTTCTAACTTATTACACTTTTCTTTAAGTTCTTCTTTGTTCAGTTGCTCTACTAGTTTAAGGTCATAGAGAAACTGGAAATGGTTACCATGATTTTGTAACAATTCAAATCTTTCCTCCAAAGAGTTGATTGCTTTGTCTAAAACAACAAAAAAGAAATCTACTTTAAACGACTCTTTTCCTGAGATAGCAGGTTCTTCTTCGCTCTCGTAGGAAAATTGCCTTTTTGTCTTTCTTGGCCATACTTGGGCTTCAGTTTTGAATTCTGGTGGAACTTCTAGTTTTTTTATTAAAACTTAAGGACTCCTTACGGAAGACGCCCTATTCCGATGTAAGTTTCCTATCTCAAAAAGAAGTGTTAAACATAAATAGACCTTTTCTTTAATATCCAAAAAATATATGTCTTCAGCAAAAAATGTTTTGGTTCAGAAAAATGGACTTTAAAAAATCTTTAACACGCCGTGCAGCCGGCCGCGCCGTGCCGTCGCGCGCCGGCTTCGCCGGCGCGTTGGCGCCCCTTTCCTCTCGGCGCCCCATGCGGCCGCATGTTCCGCATGGCCCTAGCGCCGGCCCTGACCCTGATTTTCCTGTAAACTAGAGTTAGAAGTGTAGACACATTTCACAGCTGTTCTTAAAACAAAATTTCATTGCATAACATGAGTAATTAGTGGAGGTGACATTTTTCGGGTTGTTAATGCAAATGTTGACTTCAATACCATTCTTAGAAGGGCGACCTATTAGGGGAAGTGAGTTAAATATAAGTTTTCTGAAGAATTTCGATAAAAAAAAAAGAAAAAAAAAAAAAAAGCATTTTCTGGTATTTAGAATGCTTTAGAGACCTGGGATCAATGTTCATCGGCTCAGCGTGAAAAACTAATTGGTAAATAATTCTTCGCGTGCCAAAATATTGATGCAATGTGATTTTTAACTATTTTATGTACCTGAATTTGGTGAAATTCGACCACTATCACTGTTCCTATTGGGCTGGCCAACGAAGTCATCCAATCGTTTGAAAACTCAGATCTTTTGGCGTTGGAACGAAATTTTTATCTTTTTTTACGACAGTTATCGTGTGCAATGACACATAGATACACTTATACATTCATATACCGCCGATTATATAGCAGAATCGTGATCACAGATGTTCAAAACGTAAAACCTGCCAGTTTCCGCAATTTTTGTTTTGTAGTTAGTGTTTGAATAATCGTAAAGGCCGTATCACCCTTGCATTTTTTTCAGATTTTTTCTCGCATTTTTAATGCTCGGACTTTAAGAAGGCAAGGTCAGCTTTTTCGATCATTAAGCATCCTGGTGGAACATTTTTAACCCAGACTTACTTGAGAAAATTAGAACATGTTCTAATTTTTACCTCGTCGCAAGAAAAATGCTAGAATGTAACCCTTGGGAAGGTAGCAATTCAGTGGAAAACCCCTAGGAGCCCTAACCTGACAGACTTAATAAAACTGCATTCCGCCAAAATGCGCTGTTTTTGCACTTATTCCTCTTCAACCTTGGAATAAAGCACTTTGCCTTCTTCACGTTTTAGCATTAAAAATGCGAAAAAATGCAAGTCTGATACGGCTTTAACTACAGACTAAAAATACAGTTGACTACTAAATTTATTAACTACTTTTTTCAACCACATGTAGTTGATCAAAAATAATTGTAACTACTTACTAGTAGTTGGGGAAAAGTTGTTGTTCATTTTTAACTACTAACTACAATCATTGTATTTAGTACTTGTAACTACCTTTCGTAGTTAGTAATTATAATCGTAATTCCTTTTTTTCCATCTTTGAGCGGCGCATTCACTGTCAGTTTCATCAAAATCGGAGCCTAAATCATCTTCCATTTTGAAAATTTCAGGACGTTCATGACAAGCAAGAATCCGAGTTTTCTTTCCGACATCTGACATCTTTTTTCCTTCCACCTGCCTCGTCTTCCAACCTCTCGGGCTTTACGCATTCAGCCGAAGAAAGCGTAAAGAATGAACTCCCCCATAAACTAAACCTATCACGCGAAACGGTTTAATCAGCTGGGAAGTTGACGTGTTTTCAGTTTGTCACTGTAACCTCAGTTCTACGTTCAAATAAGTTCTAAGGAGAAAAAAACTCGGAGCGAAACTAACGTAATCAGAGCGTGAAATGTGGCCGTAATCTTCGTTTTCCTGTAAATCATAAAGCTTACCAGCTATTTTGATGGTTACAATATCATGGAAGGAAAACTAGCCGGCCGTTAAAAATTACCTAATTTGATAATTGTACACGTAGTGACAGGCAATAATGATAGGTTTATCGCATCTTGTTCCGTTCCAGTAATGAAATTAATTATCCGTGGATAAATGCTTAGATGTACTAAGATTCATTATAAAAATTGTGTGAAGAAGTCAACACACTACACGGACGAGGCATAAAAGTTGTGACCTTTTTGAAATTTTATGTCTTTGCTTTGGCACATGGACTAGAAAAGCGTTGCATTATAAAAAAGCGTTACAGTTGATTTCTGAAATCGTTCACCATTCGTTGGAAAGCTCTCGATTTATCACGCATTTCTTTCGTACTTGTTAGAGAGTTTTTGTTCTTCCCGTAATTTTCTACCCGTGTACGTGGAAAGACTGAAATACCAACTGCGCATGCGCGAATCTTCACGTCAACGTGTAGAACTACGCGTGTACGGGAAAAAGGCCTATCTACACGTGCACGGGAAAATGCATTCGTTGGAATTTCGGCCTACGGGTAGTCATCATAGCCTGACGCAAAGGTAACAACAGTTGCCGGTAACCACAGTGTGACCAAGGTAACCGCAGTTACACAGTTACCAGCAAAGGTAACCACAGTGTGGTTGCCAACAACACGTTTGTTGGTCTACAAATCGAGAGGTTATAGTGAAGTGCTCCGCTACAAAATTCAGTCATTTAAGGTACCTAAGCAATAAATGTATTTATAATTTATGTATTTATAAATAATTATAAAGCAATTAATTATTTAAATAAGAATAGGTTGTACGAAAAGAATACGAAACAGCTTCTGGAACACTTACCTATAGAGACGTTAACGTGACGTTAGCGTTTGGTTTTTCACGTATACGTGCAGAAATACGCGTAAAAATCACGTGAAGAGCTAGCATCTCCAGCTGCTTGCTCTAGACGCTGCTCTACGCGTCAACGGGAGAAAATCTTACGGGAAGAACAAAAACTCTCTGTTATTGGTATTCATGTCGCCATTTTATATTATTTATTAATGGGTGTAGTAAACAATGCCGCTTGTTTTGTAGTCATTAGTTTCCACGTTAGAAATCACTTCGAGAACGCTTTCATATTCACAAACCTTGGTACTTATGGATTATTAAAGCGTCCTGAAACCATTTAGAAAAAACGCTTGCATTCTGCTACACATTGGGACATTTTATGTCTTTAGTTGCAGACTCATATGTGTTGCAGACTCGTATGCAAGCTCTAAGAGCCACTCAGCTGATCCGGACCCTGGGT
Source organism: Adelphocoris suturalis (assembly GCA_030762985.1). NCBI lineage: Eukaryota > Metazoa > Arthropoda > Insecta > Hemiptera > Miridae > Adelphocoris > Adelphocoris suturalis. The sequence goes on from CM061049.1 coordinate 24,014,106, forward strand.
ATCGTCAAGTAAATGTCCTAAAGAGGCTACATACGAAATAAAAGCTTCCTAGAGTGTAAAGCATAGAAATTAGCTTTAAGAGCCACTCATCTGATCCTGACCCTGGGCATCCTCAAGTAAATGTCCCAAAGAGGCTACATACGAAATTACAGCTTCCTAGAATGTAAAGTATAGAAATTACCTGTTAAAATGATTTTACCACCGCTTCACAAATCAAACCGTTCTCGCAATATTCAGATCACCTGCTTGCTATGAATCAAATCATCGAAACACCAGCTCAATGAAATCATCAGAAATTAGCAAGCGGTTGCAATCATGTTCACAATATCAATTATTGAGAATGATCACCTGAGTGTACACAGTTATTCAAATAACCGTGTTCATAACTCAGCTTGTTGGCCACACACTTCGCAGTAGTTAACATGATATGGTTGGATAAATCGAGAGCTTTCGAACGAATGGTCTACGAATTTTGTGGGATGAAAAACGACGAAATACCATTTCCCTAGCAACGACTCGGTTGTAAGCGGAAATAATCAGAAAACCTACCGTAACGCTTTTTTTAACGCTTTTTGTTAGCGCTTTTTTCGTTTATGTGCCAAAGTAGAGACATAAAACGTCAAAACGCCAAAATGAAGCTGTGGGTAGAGATATTCGCTTTATTACAAGAGTTTATTGAAACCATTGAAACTGTAACAATTGTAATAAAAATTATTGTTTTGGACATTATTCGTCAAAATTATTTGTTGAAATGGTGGGTGAGGGGTGGGAACTATAGACGTAAAATGTCCCAATGTGTTGCAGACTCGTTTGCAAGCGTTTTCTTTATTACAATAATTATGCAGACCTTAATTATAGCTCTCAAATAATTGAGGCTCCATTCCAAATTTCAGCTTCGTAGGATTAATAGTAGGTATAGAAAGCGCTAAGATTTGGCTCAATTTTGGCTCATAGCATTGATGCCCGTGAAGTGATCTGGTTGGCTAGATTCTAGGACTAACTAGATCCCAAGTGGAGTCCATGTGGGGAAGGGCAGATTTTTGTCATCAAATTAATTTCTTTGGTAATACTTGTTAGTTCAGTTCAATGTAGGGTAGTTGGGGCTACAAAGACAAGTCTTGTAACATGACCATTTAATAAAATAAGACACAAATAATGAAGAAATAATTAAAGTTTATCTTGATGGTAGGTAAGTTTAATCTGTCAGTGTTACGGGCAGTTTTCACTCCCTTTGAGTGTGTGTGTATGCGCATTTATATTTACGTTGAAATTCTGGAAATACAACGTAGATTTTTATGAGAATCATTTATAGAAATTCAATTATTTAAAATTTTGTACTCGATTCGGTTTTGTTTTTTAAATTAAAAGTAAGAAAATTTCTAACTATAAAATATTTTGAAACTATTTCTAGTTTTTAGGACGTCCCTCCGAAGCTAGGCTTCGTAAATAGAGGGACGACCTATTGGAATTGATCAAGGGGGAATGACACAACCCGAGCATGAGAAAAAAATAACCGCGTACGAATCCGTTTCAGACCATTCTAAGACCGAATTCATGAAAAACCCATATGTGTATGCCTGTTTGTGTATGTGTGTGACACAAATTTTGTCGACGCTGCCCAGGCCACAATTCTCAACTGATTTTCAAAATTCTTCCTATGTTCGATCCCAATGTTAGTCTAGTTGTGCAAAAAACCTCGAAAATTTTGAATTTCAAGATGGAAGAGGAGGACAAAATTTTCGACAAAATTTTCCAACACTACAAGGGCTACAATTCTCAACCGATTTCGTGATTCTCATTTTGTTCGATTTCAGTTTCACTCTAGTTGTGCTTTAAACCTTGGAAATTTCGGATTCGCTCTCGAGGTGAGGGGTGGAGGGGATAATTACCAATTTCCGTAAGCGCTGCACAAACTATACAAATCTCTACCGATTTTCGTGATTCTTATTTTGTTCCATTATGAATTCGATATAGGTACATAGTTGTGGAAAGTATGTCAGGATTTTCAAATTTCGTCAAGAGAGGGGGTGAATGGTAATACTGATAAATCACAATGTTTTAACTATTCTCGGCCAATTTTTGTGATTTTTTTTTTTTTTTTTTTTTTTTTTTTTTTTTTTTTTTTTTTTTTTTTTTTTTTTTTTTTTTTTTTTTTTTTTTTTTTGTGCTTTGATTTGGTTTAGTTTTAGAAAATGTAACAGGAGTTTCAAATTTCATGATAGCAGGGAGTGAATGGAGGTAGTAATAACGATAAATCGTGATATTTTCCAGTATATTCATCAGACTTTTCGTGACTTTTTTTATTGTTTGTTCGATCCAGATTTTAGGCCAGTTATGCAACCTCGGAAGTTTCAAATTTACTGTCGATGAAGGGGAAAAGGGAGGAGACTTCCGAGAAATCATGTTTTTTTTTTTTCCTCCTATTTTAATTCTCAACAAAATTATATACAATTCATTCGTAGGGACGTCCCTGTAATGCATGTACATATTACTTACCAGTATGATTGTTTTCTTTTGAATTTTTCTCTAAAGTTCGCAAAAAGGTTCCAGACCAGATTGGAACATAATCTCAAAAATAAAGATAGATCTAGATGATCTCAAATACTTCATATGATTTTGTAATTCCTTAGTTATAGGTAGATATAAAAACGTTTTTGCTCGTTGAAAACGTAAAGTGGTGAAATCCACTTCATCCACTTTATCATTGTACTTTTCATCAGTTATGGTAAAGAAGAGTACGATATATATCTTAATAATATTATATATTAAATACATAGATACCATCTACCGCTAATGTATACCTATTTTATTTATAATAGACCAGTTTTTACCCTCTAAAGTGCAGAGGGTTTATGATTTTTCTTGCCAAATTTTAAATACGGATATTCTCTGACTCATGCATCAGACCAATTAACACGATTTTTTATTCTTTGTTCTAGGTGAGTACCCTGATGATGCAGTATAATTAATTCGTTGCTCCGCCCGTAAGTCCTAGGTATGTGTTGAAAATATAAAACTGAATTGGAGGAATCATAGAAGGATCCAGAATAGATTTTGATGAAGTTCATTTTCAAAATTTCAATTATTTTAAATTTCGAACCCATTGCAATTGTTCCTCATTTTTGTACAATCAGAGACCGCTTACACTGTATAGAATCACCTCGAAATTAGAGATCCTGTACAGAGCTAGAAATTTCCCTGTAATCAAAGGCTCTGTTCAGTGGAAGAGAAGCCTCCTTAAAATCAAAGTCCCCGTAGAGCAGTAGTGGATCCAGTGTGGAATCAGAGACCCCATTGAGTGAGATAGGAACCGTCTCAGAATAGGGGATCATGTGCAATTTGACAAAACATCTCTGAATGGGAGACCTCGTACGATGTTAGGAATAACCTCAGAATTTGAGACCCAACTATAGAAAATCATAGTGCTTCCTACTATCAATGAGTTCTCATACTCTGATGTTATACCTACAAAACAAGGACAAAATCAATGCCGGGCACCTCGCGGCAAACCAATTTTATCATTTAATGATTTTCGAGATTTTTTCTTTGTTCGAGCCCAATTTTAGTCTATTTGTGCAGCAAACTTGGAAATTCTGAATTTCAAGTTGTAAGAGGGGAAATGGAGGGGATAAAGCCAAAACCAAGGATAATTTTAATTTCTCCCTTGATGGTAAAAACAAAAGATCATGGGTATGTCTAATACCTACTGCTTACCAGTAGGTACCTACTACTCAATTGTATACCAACCATGTAGTGCCTTCTTTTCACAAGATTATCCCATTATAGTTACAAAACAATATTAGTTTATAACTTAGAGTAATAAATCAGCATTCCTTGACAGTACAATGGCTTAGAGGTCATGAGATGTTGTAATAAAATGAGAGCATTCCAAAAAGTGGCGATCGATTTTCCTACTATGAAAACTATGGGAGTTACTCTATCGGTTGTTCGTGAATTATCAATAGAAATTCTACCTAGCCTTCACTTTTCGAGTTAATAATAATCTAAAGTGCCGGAGCGTTGCATTTTTTGTGGAGAAAAAAAATTGTCGCCAAAAATCCCTTGACCCCCAGCCAAAAGACATATCCATGTCAAAAAACGGACTGTAGACCTACTGTTCTATAGTCAGATCATTTAATAATGATTAATTTTACACATTATTAGTTCATTATGGTTACTTAGCTTATAACTGAGCGTAATAAATCAGCATTCCTTGACACTACAGAGACTTATTGATTATAAGATGCTGTGATAAAATGAGAGCATTCCAAAAAGTGGCTAACGATTTTCCTGCTATGAAAACTAAGGGAGTCACACTTCCCCATGACGAAAACAAATGGAAACGCCCTGTTAATCATTGTTAAATGATAAAAATGCCTCCATTCAGCAGAAGAGTAGCCACCTCAGAATCTGAGACCTCGTACAGTGTTAAGAATCACTTCGGGATTTAGATGAGCTCACTTGAATTTGAGGATCCTATGCAGTTTCCCGTTCAGGCCAGTGGCCAGGTGTAGACCAGACTTTTCCTTCAGCTGAGGAATTCTGAAAAGGATTTTGGAAAGGCCGCCTGTACAGTAAGCCTGAACTGAATATCCTTCGTTTTATTGCTCGTGGTGGGTACGCTCTTTGGCCTCACAGGATTGCTGGGGTCGTGAAGAGGCTCCGACCTGCTCTAGCAAATCCTCACTGTCTGTACCCAGCCTAAAAAATCACCTCAGAATTTGACACCTCATAGAGTGGGAATAAATACTTTCTTAATGTGATTGGCCTGTACAGTGGAAGAGGCGCAACTTCAAATTTAAAGAACCCGTTCAGTGTTAAGAATCGCCTCAGTTGAGACCCTGTACAGAAAGAAAAAAATGTCTTGTAATCAGGGACTTCGTACAGCGAAAGAGAAGCCGCCTCAAAATCAGAAACCCCGAACAACGAAAGAGTTGTCACTGAGGAATCAGCGATCCTGTACAGTGTTGAAATCATTTCGAACTTAGAGACAACGTCAATCAGTGAGAGGAAACATCTCGTAATCTAAGACCCCGTACAGCAGAAGAGGTCCCCCTGTGGAATCGCGATGGAATTTTAGATCTTATCGTACAGTGAGAGGAAATGCCTCATAATCAGAGACTGGGTACTGCAAAAGAGTAGCCACCTCAGAATCAGATATTCTGTGCAGCGAAAGAGGAGCTACTGTGGAATTAGAGACCCCGTACAGTGTCAGGAATCACCTCGGAATTTGAGACCCTATCATGCAGTGAGGGAAAGTGCCTCATAATCTAAGTCACCACACAGCGAAAGAGGAACCACTGTGGAATCAGAGACCCTGTACACAGTGTCAGGAATCACCTCTTAAGTTGAGTCCCTATCATACAAACAGTGAGAAGAAGTTCCTCATAATCAAGTCTCCGGATAGTGAAAGAGAAGCCACCGTGGAATCAGACACTCTGTACAGAACAGTGTTACGAATCAGCTCAGAATTTTAGACTCCATCATTCAGTGAGGGGAATTGCCTCGTAATCTAAGACCCTGTACAGTGGAAGAAGATCGACCTTGGAATTGGAGACCCCGTGCAGTGAGAGGAAAGGCCTCATAATCAGAGACCTTGTACACTTTGAGAAAACACCTTGGAATCGGAGACTCCGTAACAGTGGAACAGCAACCTCCTCAGAATCTGATAAATAAATAAATATATCTAAAAAAAGAAGTAGATTAATGTATCTTAAAGTACTGCATTTCAAATGTTCTTGCTGGTGGTGAGCACCGTGGATCACTCTTTTGCTACACAGTAATTTGAGACCGAACAAACCTCATTTTTCACAACCCCTTCTGAACCACCTATAAATAATTCGATACCATCGTGAAGTATATAAGGGACGTTATCCCTTCGTTGATCTTTCTTGAAGGAGTTTACCCGGACGGCGTCACCCTATCGAATCTGCCACTCGTCCGTTTTATCTGAAGGGGAAGATTAATTTGTCTTTTTTTTGCCCTATTTTCTTTCTTTTTTTTCTCGTCTCATCATCAGATAACTTGTTGACAAAACTCGCTCGCATTAATCCTCCTTGGTCCTTGCGTCTCCGCTTGTTTCATTTTTATGAAACAATATCTGCGCCTATGACGAACAAAAACTAGAGAGCGCTTAAAAAACAAAACAAAACAGTGTTATTGTTTTTAATGAAATTTGTCTAATTAATCGCGAAGCTTATGAGTAAATGAATTGTTCTGATTTCTTATTTCCATGATTAACCTTCGTACTGGCCAAGAAAAAATATTTTTAGCATCCCCCTCCCCTACCCAAATTTATTAGTATGCCTTCTAGATGTATACTGATCAATATAATATTCTATACAGAATTTTGAAAATTTAGCATCCTTTGAGGTATAAGTATAGGCCTGTACTCAATATATCCCCTTATTATGGGGGGTACGAAATGACGTCCAGCAACCCAGAGGGTCTCATTCAATTGATTGAACTTCATTTTCCATAAATCGAACAGAAAATGTCCTTATATTTCATAAAATTTCCCGAGATATCGAATTTTTCAAATATTTTAATCCTTAAATACTATCCTTTAAGGTTGATCGAGAGTGATGACAAAGTTACTGGTACATCTGCCCATGAACGATTTTCAAGCCCAATTTCATAAAGTTCGGTTCAGTAGTTTTGGAGATAAGCTTCAGCACGCTAATGGTAGACGGCATACGGTGGACAGGCGGAAATAAATAATAAATAATAGATAAATTCTTCTTTAGTAACAACGATAAATCTCCTTAGGATTGAAATAATCAAGATATAATAATAAAAATCAAACATTCCATATGAAAGGATGAGTTAATTGACCAGCATTTTTTGAGAAGAATGAATGTATAGTTTTCGCAGAATATTTGTCAAAAGCTGCTTATAAACGGTGAAACAGAACATTAAATAACGTATGCACAAAACTATGCTGGAAAGTGTACCTCAATTTCACTAATATTTGCGTAAAATTTTATTAAAAAATGCGAAAAACTGGTAGTTAATCTAAACTATTGTTTTCAATCTCAGAATACAATTTTGAACGAATTTTTCTGCCATGAAATATGTATTTTCAATCACAATGATCAAATTTCTACACAATGTAACATAATACAATATATCTCGAAAAAATTCACTCACACGATCTTGCTTCGAATTTAAGTGATCTTTGAAACTTTGAGTATCTCTTTGAGTATCTCGATACTTGAGCTAACAAAAATGTTGAAAGGAAGTAGAGCTAAATACTTTTATTTTTACTTCCTCACTACAGACGGTAGGGAAGTTTGTGTTCGTGATTTAAGTCGAAAAAATGTTCTTACACCAAAATCAAACTTTCCACTTGCTTTTTGCGTTTCAGAACTTGCTAATCAATTTCGGTTCCGTGTCTGTCTGTCGTGTCTGAGGTAAATCCTTGTCACACCCAAAACTATACCAAGTTTCAGCCCGATTCCGATGAAATTTTCGTGCGGGTTACTTCTAGACAGTCCCCTATAATTTTCAATGCCGTCGAATCAACAGTAGCCTGTGCGCATGCACAAACGTGAATTTATTATAACGTCAATTCATCATCATCTGTAGGTCCGATTTCGTTCAATCTCGGTAGATAATTGGGTGTTGTTCTAGAAAAAGCCCTATAGATTATATCGAGATTGGTAGAGTAATATCCATTGAGCATGCGCGAAACTAATATCGATTGACACAGACAAAACTCCGAGTCTAATGGAACGATTTTGATTACATTTTCAGGGATTTTGTGGGAAAGCTTCTAGATGATCCCCTATCAATTTCATTGCCGACACATAAATAGTAGTCTGCGCGCATGCGCAAAAGTTATTATTATAACGCCGATTTCTTATCATCTATTCGTCCGATTTTGTATTTGGAAGTAAATGGGCATGTATTCCAGAAAAATCCCCTATGAACTATTTCGCTATTGGTGGAATAATAACTATAGCGCACGCGCAAAACTAAAATTGATCGGCATAGACAAAACTCGGAGACTAATGGACTGATTTTTATGAAATTTTCAAGGATTTTACAGTGTAGCTCCTAGACGTTCCCTTATAAATTTCATTGACGTGGGGTTAGTAGTAGTCTGTGCGCGTGTGCAAACATTAATTGTTAATAACGCCGACCTATCAATCATTTTTCTCCTCAACAATTCAAAACGTCCATGTCACAATATGTGAGGAAGCTATACTGCCCACCCAACTTGGAAGACATTTTATGTGATTAAATTGAAAGGTTCATAATTTGGAAGCGATAAAGCAACATATTGGATGCAACCCCTATTATCAGTATTATTTAGCACAGTTACTACTCTTCCTCTCCTAACACAGTTAGCCCCTTCCTATTCCTTATATACACTTATGACATTCCTAGTCCACCAGACGTAATGACGCAGTTTGCAGATGACACAGCTACGCTGACAAAAGCCGACAGTTTTTGCAAAGCTGGGGAGGTACTCCAACGTCACCTAAGTGAAATTGAGGATTGGTCAAGGAAATGGAGACTCAAGATCAACAACTCCAAATCAGCTGCAGAACCTTTCGCCTATTAGAGACAGAACTTCCCGACTTGCGATGAACAACGAAACAATACCCATTGTACGATACTTTGGTCTTCACTTAGATGAGCGAATGACTTAGAAGGAGCATGTCACATACCTGAAAAATAGAATCCAACAGCGAATTCGCCAGCTTTTACCTCTGCTCACAAAACGTTACCCTCCCTCCATCTCAACAAAAAGACTGATATATCTTTTTCTCATCCGACCAATATGGACCTACTCATGTGGACTGTGAGGAGCAGCTGCAACATGTCACATTAATAAAATATAAGTGTTACAAAACCGGGTATTGCGCATGATAACTGAGCGGACTGGTTTGCTTGTGGTTCTCCACAATTATCTTGGAATCTCGATGGTGAAAACTGTGATCAATGACACGTATGTGAGAATGAGGAACAAAATGGTGGACCACACTAATCCCTTAATAGCACCCATTCCCATCAATTCACCTGGACTCCCACCGAGCGTCGCCTAAAAAAAACGTCGCCTTCAAGGCTCTCTATTAGGAGATGTGGAGTTCGCAAATATGGACAAAACTGGACCCTGGGCCTGGGTAGGCTTAGTGGACTACACCTCACTATATGTGCCACTTGAATTAGGATCTCTATCCTACTATACTCGTATTCAATTTCAAGCAAAACTGTAATGTTTTTAAACAATAAAGTTATCTAATTAATTTTTTTTTAAACAGTTACTACAACGTCAGGTTCCTCATTCACTGAACCTACACTAAGCTAGAGAAAATATTACTTCTCCGCATACTTTAGATGTTGAAGTACTGTACTATCCTTCTGCGTCTACTTAGTAGATGAGTGTTTCGAACCATTAAATTTATTCTCATAGCGCACGGGAAACAATCCCGAAAGAATGATCCTCGGAATTTCAAAGCAACTCACTTCAAAAGACCTCACCTTCCTGGCACCTCTTTTCATCCCATCCCAAACACCTTTTATGATTTCAGACGACCGAGTTTTGTTTTATTTCGTTTCATTTCTTTCTTTTTTATACTTTGACACCTACACCGCCTTTTTTTTTATAACGCTCACGCTTCACCAACCCCCGGGCTCACCAATCCTCGCAACGCTTTTCATCTCTCGTTTCGAGCTTCGCAGACTCCTATTATAATTTCCTGAGCCCTGTTCCTCCTCGATGAATTAGTTTTTCGCGGATCCACAGGAGTGTTTATAACTCAATTTCGTGTTTTCCTCAAGAAAAGAATAAACTGGCTTACCTCTTGAAAACCTTGGTTGGTGGGTTCAGTTAGCGGTACCTACTTGAGTATATTAAGTAGGTACCCATCTAACTCATATGGTTTATTGACATGGACATTTATTTCTTGGCTTGGGGTAAAACAAATTTTTACTTAACAAAATAATATAACGTCGCAGAAAATGTGACGCAAAAACCGGTAAACAAATTGGAGCTACTGGCTAGAAACGAGGTTGTAATCAAGATGGAAGAAGATAGAACTGTTGAAATTGAGGTTGTTACAAGGATTTCACAATGGCGCATGCGCAGTAGCTATTAATTATATATTCATATTGAAATTGATATGGGATGATCAAATCGTCATCCCCCAACTTTCATCCGAATTTGAGCGAGATCAGACGACAAGGGCGAAAGAAAATAAAGCTCGGTAGAATTTACGTTTGCGCATGCGCAGAGTGAAGTATTGAGTCAGGAACGATGAAACTGATAGGGGACCGTCTACACCAGGTTTGGACAACCTTGACATGTTGTGGGCAGCCAAACTTAAGTGTGCAAATACGTTCGCGGGCCGCGTTTAAAAGTAGTGCATTTGAAAGTAGTGTTCATAATTTTTAGCGATAGATATCAGATATGAAATAGTACGGCAATGTTATTATAATAAAATATTTCTAAATAACAAAATGAAAAAAAAAAAAAAAAAAAAAAAAGGTACATCATTATTATTAAATCGTTAAATTTGGAATGGTTACAAACTACGAAAGTTAAATAGCGACACCTAAATCAATGAGACACTTGAGCTTGATTTTGGGAAACTAATTCATCGATGTTTGGATTAATTCCACTGATACAAAGACGTAATGAATTTTCCAAATTATCGTCAGTCAGCCTTGTAAGATGTTTTGATTTATTAACTTTCATCAACGAAAAGAACTGTTCGTATTTATAAGCACTGCCAAACGCAGAAATCAATCTTTTTGAAAATTTTCTAAGCTGCGGAAAATGGTCTTCTTCGAGGTATTTTTTGTAGAAATCGTAAAACTCCACGTTTTCAAATTTAGATTTTAGGAGTGAGTTTTCTTAAATCTCGATTAACCCCATTTGCAAGTGTATTGGAGCATTTTTACAATACTTTTTGTCTGAGTAGCAAATAAATTGAAACAGTCTTCCATGTTTTTGAAATCGCTAAATCTGATTGAAAATTGCTCCGACAGTAACTTGAGTTCTTCAGCATATTGAGCATAAGCAATATTTTCATACGCAGAGAGCGTAGTGAAATGGGAACTGTTACCAGACAGCATATGTGCCTCCCACAAGCGGATTTTGTTCTGAAACGCTTTCAAATGGCGGTACAAATCATTTACTAACTGTCCACATCTTCCACTACCAAGAGCGAATCTGAACGAGGCCTTGCTCTTACCCAAGCGAGAAAGTCCGTAATTTTGTCAGAATCAGAGTCTGTAATTTTCAAACACGAAGGAAAGAAACATGGACGATATGCGGTTCTAGTTTATTAAAATAAACTGTCACGAATGATTCCGTTACTCATTTAACTGAGCAGCTAAAATGGTAACTTAACCCCGATCGCTCGGTTACTATAATCAGCAGTTATAGGTTAACTGAGCAGTGAAACTGAATTGATTAACATTTATGTCAAAGATAGTCAGAGATTTGATTTAATCATACTGTAATCAGGCTAGCAAATCCGATTGAAAAACCGGTATTCAATTTGGAAGCGTTCGATTTCATCGAATTCCACCCATCAATGAGTTTTCAGTATATACGTGCGGTGAAACAACCAAACGTTCTAGGGCCGTTCTTGAACAGATTTTTCTCTCTTGGCAGGGGGTGGCATCTCTTTTCGCTTCCCTTAAGGCCAAACTCATCCGATTTTACTCTACTTTCTTTATTCCACCCCCGAAGTTTTGAGTTACAAATCAGCTGTCACCGCCCCGGTTACCAAGTTCAACTCCCTCGTTTCATATGCATGGAAGAAAAAGTATCTTCCGCACATATACGACCCAACTGTTCAGAGAACACTATTACAAAACACGTCTCCGGATAACTTCGCTTTTTTTCCCTGTTTCGTGTACATACGAATTGAAACTCCTGTAATATTTTCGACGAGATCTGCAACTTTTATGTTCCGATTTTTCCGCATCAATGCGACTTTATAAGTTGGGTAGGTATATAAGAATTCGCCACATTTACCAGGGAATTTTTTCTTTCTGGAAATTACTTTTTTCCTTGTTTTCTGCTGGGAATTCATAAATAGCTATATGTACCTACTTTTCTATATCTGTTTGTTACATAAATCGATACGTTTTTGGAATAACGTGTTGCTAGGTATGTTATTTTCAGAAGTGAATCTTTTGTAATCACAAGGGATCTATTGAACGGAGTGGGAATACCGGCCAAGCTCGAACTACGGCTTGTTTACTACGAAAACCGCTTGAAGAATAAAATTTCACAACACAGAGTCTTAAAAAACTTATAAATAAAATAATACAGTTGGTTATTGATTAATTTCATTCCAAAGAAATGAATGAGACCTTCCTATACGTTCGACCGTTTGATCTCCCTAGACAATGTAAAAATCTGCTTATGAATATAATCTTAGCTGATATACTTACGAGTACACTATTGGAATTAAAATTAGCCCGGTCTAAGTTTCTATTCATCCTTATTAACCTATAACGCCTAACGCATAATCTTCACCTATCCAAGAGAAATGGATCCTAAATTCGTTCAATAAGCCAATGAATATTCCAAACTCAAAAAAAAAAAAAAAAGTCCAGTCATGCAGCATGACCCCATGAGCGAATTTTCGAAGAAATCTTCGACATTTCAGTCGCTATTGATCGTGTTGAGAAATTTTAGTTTATGATTTTGATAGACAAACATGGAATCAAATTATTAACACATGCACAGAGTAAACTCATCAGTTGTGATTACATTTTTTTTTTAAACCACCTACTACCTACGTTTTGAACAGCATGGTTCTAGGATTGGTTATACAGGGATACTTCCATAAGAGTAGTTCAATCTGAATTTGGACAATGTTTCATGCAAATATTACCGATTTTTACAACTAGTGAACGGCATTATTTCGATTTTTGACTGATTTTTCAACTTTGAAATTTTTGAAAACTTGATACATATTCTTATAGGAAATGTTACGCTGATTCTGAATATACCACATGTTAGTATGCTGAAAAAATTATTTCGCACAACAAATCGCAAAAAACAGGCTATTAGGAAATTTTTGACTACATTTTTGAAAATTTCAACCCGAAGATGTAATCCGATCATGCTGGCCAACGAACTTGAACTTTCGTTTTGTGTCCTTAACATTTTAAAATTTGTTTGAAGTTTCTAGCACAATTCTACGGACAGTTATCGTCTGGAATGACACATACATACATACATATATACATACATATATACATACATACATATATACATACATACATAAAAAAATGCGTTAAACTTCAGAATATGATTCAGAATAGCCTGAAACGGATTTCTGCATAAAATTTTTTCAAAAATTCACATTCTACAAATTTTGAGGCGAGAGCAATAGCTTAATTTTCTTCAAAAATTCGCTAATGGTTATGATATTGTATGTTTTAATGATTTTGTAACCATTCGGTCTGTTACTCATTGAGTTTCTTCCACCCAGCATCATAATAAATTAATACACCTGGTTGTATATACTTTGATAATGTTTCCTGATTTAGAAACGTCTAAACTTTCTTCCCAAAAATAGTACTTCAGAGAAAGGTACATTGCAAAACATGGAAGAATGAAACACTCGTTGTAAAAACGTTTTGTTTATTTACAAATCATCCTTATTCTACATTACAGTCAGACTTATTTGTTACGTTCGAACTGGAGTGAGATAGTATGTAGTATGACATCTAAGATAATTCAATTTTCGTTTCAAATACACTTGTGCTACTGGACTTGTGCTTGTGGACGTGGTTTGTGAGATAAACAGGGATCGCAGAATATACTTAGGGTGTCACACTTTAATTCAGCTGTTTCCAAGGAATTACTAAGTCTATCGGAAATTTAGGTACCTTAAATTCAGTTACTCCTCTTTGATTCAATAACAGACGCAATTATTGACAAGAAAAAACAGGATTTGGAAACTTGATCCAGACCTGACTTTTTCGCCTGTAGCTTTTATGATTACAGATTGGTTATGGACATCCTGAATTATCGATGAAGCATTAAATTTGTGAGTTTGAATTAAATTTACCAAATTAAATATGCGTGAATTAATCGGCCGATTTGGTTGTTTCAACTCTTTCTTATCAAACTACCGCAGTAACAACTTCTTTAATTTTATATATATATCGATTGGGTGATAGAAACTCATTTCGCTTCTGAGCCAACCTCTAATATGCTGTTTTCTTCCCCAATATTTCCTTTCAACATAACTCATCAATTCTAATCTAATTTTAATGACATTTTCAGAGATTATAAGAGTCAGGCCCTGAATCGTCTCTAATAGATTCGATCGTTCTTGGAGAATTTCCAATTCGTGAGCTACCACATTCTTGAATTCATGACTTCGTCATTCGATTTCAATTAAATTCTTTAGAGTTTAGCAAGTTAGACCTATGATAATTTCCTATGATGGTCTCAGTTTCATCCTAATCCAGTTTTCTGCTATAGGGTAGAAGTTAGACGGTTGACATGTGGAAAAAAGAGTGATTCTTAGAATACCCTAGACGGATTGTATTGAATTGAGATCACTGGTTGTACATCGTTCAAATTTTATTATATTTTAATTGTACTTGTAAATGACACTTCATTACCTCCATGAATTTCCTAAATTTAGTGGCGATTCAGCTCAAATTTGGATGTTTATGTCTTGATGGTCCTCAGCGAGTTGTAACACTTTCGAACCATTGGTGGTGATGCTGATGTAGCATAATAACTTAGCCAACTTGGAGATTACCACAAAGATACACTATGATTGGTATCTATAAACAGTAAGGGCGGTGAATAGAAGTGAACAAAAATATTGCATTGTAACAAACCCTGTCCCAAAGCTCGCATGAACACGTCCTGTCGATGCGCAATATATGGTTGTGAATTTATTCCGTCTGTTGGCCAGAATTGGTTTGGTCAATCTCATTCTTTTTTAGAGTTTCCAGCAGCCATTCGTTCACTTTCCCTCGGAATTCCAGCTTCTGAATCTTTCCAAGGGACCTCAAGGTTGGGAGGAGGCTCATGCAGTAGTGATAGTCTTCGTCTATCCACTCTGTATCTCGAACGTCTCCGACATCTGCGAATCGCTTTCCTGCCGGCCCCTCCAAATTGTGGAAATCGTATCAATAAAATACGTTAGTAATAAATTGGATGAAATAACTAATTTCATTGGAAAACTCATAGAGTAAAGAGACAGCCATAAATTATAATAAACCTGGTACAGTTACTATGAGAGTCATGGAATGATTATTCATATTCTATTAAATTAAACATATTGCTTTTTTCTCCTTTAAGGTTTCTTGAAATCTTCTTTAGAGCAAGAGAAGGGAAGAATTTATTACGAAAAGTATTTGAATTATTATTTACATCATCCACCAAATCATTTAAAGCCGATGGTAATCAAGTTCGAATTATAGACGTATGAGGAATTTACCGCTTACATGCCTGGCTTGTACTCTATTACTGTTCATTGTAGCATGAATTTTGGAACTTCTGCATTTTCAGCATATTTTAGTAGAAAATGAAGCTATTGCAATGGCTCCAAAAATTTTAAAATAAAAATTTTCGAAAGATTTCTTAATTGAAATCCGCATTGAAACATTCTGAAACGAATCCTAAAGTTTAATGCTTTTTCATATATATATATATATATATATATATATATATATATATTCATGTGTCATTCCAGACTCTCCTTAGGATTGAGATAAAAATTCCGTTCTTGCGCCAAAAAATCAAGCTCTCCAATTGAAAGGATGAGTTTGTTGGCCAGAACTTTTTGAGCACATTAAATTGGCCAAATTTTACAATATGTATCATAAAAATCACCTAAAATGGCTAAAAATCATCAAATCATAGTGTGTGTGTGCGTGTGTGTGTCATTCCAGACCATAACTCTCCTTAGGATTGAGATAAAAATATTGGAAAACGATTTTTTATGAAAACATCTGTTTACTGCTACTCATCCCCACAACCTCTTGAACTCATAGTGAGGATTAATTTCCATAATGAAGCGAAGAGTAAATTTTCCTAATTCTTAAGAAATATATTCTGAGCAGCAGCGTATTATCTTTGTATTAGTACAAAACTCCTCAGTTTTTATGGAAATATATGTATAATAATGGAAATAATGATTTAAAAAATATGTCTATATACATACTCGTCTATATATGTACCCTACCTGCAAATCGCTTCCGGGTCTTTTGTGAGAGATTTCGGACTCTGCCTCCTGGGTACCTGTTACGAAAATGCAGAACAGATAATAAATTGGAGAATATGTGCAAATGTCCTTTAGGTTCAGGTGCTACTTATAAACTACAAAACAGTACCCAGAGAAAAGTGTTTTATCGGAAATCCGTTTCATCGCTATCGGTTTCTTGTTCAAATTATTAGGAGTTTAGAACAAAAATTTTGCATTCGGGGGATTTCCAGGCCGCAAACTTCAATTCTTGGATCAAAACATGCATCACAGAAAATTCACCTGACCTAGGGCTTATTATTGCTCTTCGATTATCCAAGAAATGATTTCCTGGAATTTCCCGCAAGATCAATTCCCACCAAACGTTATGGCACAATGGGCAATTTCACCGATTTCATACTATTCCATCAGCTGAATGATCCCGAAGAGAGCTTTCTAAGAAGATGCAATATGAAGAGTATCAACAAAAACTCATATAGTTTTTTGGCTGAGCGCTCGATCTTCTATCCGCTGCCACTTAAAATTTGATCGAGAGCACTTCGTGTGTCAGCGACAAAGTTACGTTTCTGGACCCGTCGAAAACGATGGTGCCGTCAAAATTGCCGAATGATGTTGTTTTCCCTGAAAAATCAGCGAGAATATGCAGGAAATCACTAAAAAATGCATTCCCCGCTATGTTTTTTTTCTGCTATAGACACAGTAAATGTTGTCGGTTTTGGCTAAAGTTGATATTAAAATGTTCGTTGAAGATCCAATTTGGTCCCATGTTAGTTTCGAGATATGAAATAGTGTTTTCCGATTGTAGTGAACAAAAATGTAGACGAAAAATTTTGTTTTCGAGCTACCGCTCTTCCTTATTCCATTGAAACGTAGTTCTTTTCGTGGGTCCACATAGTTTATAAGATTTAAAAGTTGTATGAAAGTAATTTCTAACAGAAAAAAAAAATTCTGCCAAGTAGGATGGGAAATTTAACTTTCTCGGTAAAATGGTCGTATAGAATTAGTAGAAGAACAAAAATTTAATATCCGACAGTTCTGTTATTACTGAAATGTTCTTAAACTAAACCTTTCGTGGTTCCACATAATCTATATTGGATAGCCCTTCCACACAGAAAAGTGGCCTATCTTTATTAGTTAATCATTTTTAACCTTTATTTATTAAAGCTAATAAAGTTTTCGTGGTCCCACAAAGAAAATGCAGCAAATTATTACACAGCAATTTATTATTTTTGTTTTGCCCCTTTTATAGGATTTATTTATTTATTTTCTTTTTTTGTCATTTCCTTGGAATTGTCTATAGAATGGGATTGCAAGCAATTTTCAAATTTTCCACCCCCACCCGAACCATGGGTAGTAGGTCTCGGTGGTATGGGGTATATCCATTCTCATCTATGCATCCCAGACCGAGCTACATACGTCGAATTGCAACGGGGTTTTTCCTACGAACTCGAGATGGACTTATCCTATCGCATCTATACATCCCACAGAAAGAGAGCAAAGCGAGCAACATCCCCATCACATTTCAAATCACCCTTGGTGATCCACCGTTTCCAATCATTCTACATGTCCCACTCAACAGTAAAGATCATCGGATGTATACAGCCATACCGAGCGAGAAACTAGCTATTGTACATAGATTTTATATACCTAACTTACCGGGTTCAACTCCCGCAAGCAAGTTTTCAATCTCACTCTGAGAATCGTCGTACTCCGTCGCTCCCTGACCATTGTTGTTTTCAGTTTTGATAATTTCGGACGACATGACACCTCCAGGGAATATCTCCTCTCTCAGAAACTCCATGTGATCCATATATGGCCAATGGTACTCCCAAACTCCGTTCTCTGCTATTATTGCCATTTTTTTCTTAAGTTCCTTCCTGTATTGGTCCTTTATGTTTTTCCATTTCTTTTTGAGTAGTTGCACTGAAACAAAAACAAAAAAAAAGCTGCAAATTATTACACAATGTTTTATTATTTTTGTGTTAAATAGCCCTTCTACGTAGATCATTGGTCTATAATATTAAACTCAGCATATAATATTTATATGGTCAGAACAATGCACGTAGTGCTTTCGAGAAGGGTTCACACTTTTACAGTTCCAAGACCTCGAAATTTACGCTTCAAAGTTTAAAAAAAAGGTCAATAGATAAGGAAAGAATATAGGTTCAGAGGTCCCCATCGTTCCCCAACTATGCACCAAATTTGAGTGGGATTGGACTAGGGCGTAAAAAAAGATGCTTGAAGGAATTTACGTTTGCGCATGTGCAAAAGTTAGTAACGATTTGAGAAGTATGGAATTAATAGTGGACCATTTACAGCCTAACCCGCATATTCCCTTACTGAGCTTGGTAGGTAGGTAGTACTTCAATATAAAAACCGGAGAAAACGAGAAACTCAGTAATGCGCCAGGTAAGTTCGTGAGAAAATCATTGACTGGGATTTGTTGATCAATAGAGTGTGGTTAGATTAGATTTGTAGTAGATTTCATTGCAGTGAGTTTCCCTGGCCGTCCGGTTTCGAGATTGAGGTACCGTCTACCTTCAAATCCTTCAGGATCGACGTAAAAATGCTTTACAAATTACAAATATTCATCCACCGTTGGCTGCAACGACGTCGAAATTCCGTTCATTGAACTCATAGGTACGTCTACTTCGAAATTCAAGTTTCAAACTCTCATATTCCTTTGGTTTTCTGGTCATCAAACCGCTTCATTTAGAGTTGTGGCTGAGATTTCACGTTACAATAAGTCACTTTGAAGTATAGTAATAAAATGATCATCTGAAGGTTAAAAAAATGAGAATTGCAGAGGGATTCCAAAAAATGGGCTACGTTTCGAAACTTGACGTTGGGTACACAACATGTCCCAATTTAATTAATTAATTTTAATTTTTATTAATTTATGTCCGCTGCTAAAATATAGATTAGTTGGAAAAGTAGATCAAAATGACTTGTGTAGTGCTCTGGGTGCTCGTAAGCTCGCATCTCGAAAATACATAACAACACGTGGTCAATCCCTTAGTAAATATCCAGATTAGTTGGATTAATAGATCAGAATGATTTGTATAATCAAGTGGTCCTGGATGCTCGCATCTCAAAAACACATAACATCAAGTAGTTAATCTCTTAGTAAAAATTCAGATTAGTTGGACACATACGTCAGAACGGTATAGTTTGGTTGTATAGCTCGCATCTCAAAAATACACATAACATCAAGTATTAGTTAATCTCTCATCTCATTCTGATTCAACTAAGTAGTCAATCCCTTAGTAAAAATTCAGATTAGTTGGCCAAATAGATCAGAATGATTTGTGTAGTTTCGTGGTCTGGATGCTCGCAAGCTCGCATCACAAAAACATACAACATCAAGTAGTCAATCCCTTAGTAAAATACGATTAGTTAGACGAAGAAACATTTATAATAATGACGTTGAAAAATATGTTTCGGAGGTTGATTCGAATGCAAAAAAGATTACTTTCCAACGTCCCCCAGCTTGGGATCGAACTAGGGTCCCTCAAAATAGCAGTCTGATGCGTTATGCACTGCACCACGGAAGACTTCAGAAAACAATGAATGAATAATCACAGCAACGCCGAGCGTGGTGAGTACTTGGATGGGTGACCGCCCAGGTAAGGGTCAGACGTCCAAGTAATTTTCTCGCTTCTGTACGGCGAACCCCTCTCCACTCAAGGGGGCAAGGCAACGAGTAGCTTTAAGCTAAATCATCAGAACGAATTCTGATCCTCATTAGAGGACGGCTGATGACGTCCGCGACGCCCGAGGCAGTCGGACGAAAAGCCCCAACCTGGAATGGTTGGAATGAATAATCACAGAACTTAGCTACCCATAAGGAAGCTATTTCAAATTCAGATCAGCAGGGGCGCGCACTGCGGGACATGTTGTGTACCTAGTGTCTGGTCGTTTCGAATGTGTGATTGGGGATGTGGACTAGTTTGAGGAAGGAAGGTTAGGAATAAGATTGCCTACAGCGTTCCAGCGGTTCAGGTTAATTACTGAAAAGTTCATGAACTCATCCCCACCTTCACGGTTCTCATTCTGAATTTGTTAACTGTGTTCCAAGCAGTTCATGAACTCAGACGGGTTCCACGAGTTCACGAAACTTATAGGTTCAAGAACCCGTTGGTGGGAACACTATACACACCTGACACTAAATGCACCAACCAGCGCTAGCGTCGTCTTTAGTAACGTGAAAACCTGTTCATCGAAATCTTTTGAGACATTAAGAAGGAAAGGCCAAAAAGGTGAAAAAACGGCATTCTCAACTATTATGAAGGTTTTTACTAATTGCCACCCTCACAGTATTTTCCCAGCTATAAAGGGATTGGGATATCATTCCTATCCAGAAGAAGATTAACTCTTGTAAATATCATCAAAATTTCTGGAGCTATTATTGTGAAAAGGCAAAAAAAGTGCTAAACACGACGTTTTTTCAAGTAAGGTAGGGTGGGCCAAGTGTGTACGAGAAAAACATTAGTTTCACTTTGCCTGAGTGGACAGATGACAAAAGAAAACTGACGGTTGTAATGATTATTAGGTGAAGCAAATTGAAAAAGAGATGTGAAAAACGATAATACAACAAGCATCAAGCAGTCTAATGACAAGGCATTTGGCGTGGGGGTTCGCGGTGGGATGACATTTTTGGAAGGTTCAGAAAGGTTTCCTTCAGTTCAAGTTCTCAACCATATCCTCCATTCATGCTCCTCCTTATGCCACCAGGTCCACCCAAACCTTCTACGTGCATATCTCTTCAACAAATTACCTCCACAATAACCCAATCATAAGAATGCAGAAGGGTTTCAGCAGGCTGTCAAGCTCTTCTCAAGATGTTGATCTGTTCGGTTTATCGGCGGCCCCTTCAGGACGAGAATTCGAGGCGTTGACTGGTGAATTTGATATGCTCGGTGTGTTTCCATTTATCTTTTGTTGCCTCAACTCCTGTTACCATTGTTTTTCATTGAACTATCCATTGCTAACACTTGAAGTTTTTATTATTATTTTAGGCAATTGTATTATTCTGTTTATTTTTACTGTTTAATTAATTTCAGAATCAGAATCAGAATCAGAATATGAATTTATATACTGTTGGAATTGCTATTATTGATTATTGCTAGTATTCTATTATTAATATTATTTAAATGAATAAATGTGTTTAAATAAATGAATAAATCCCCGAGCAGGTCTGAAAAGTTCATGAATTCACTGAACTTAGTTCATAAACCCGACGCGGTGGGAACACCTTAGCGAGTGTTGGGTTCCTGAACTCAAAACGCTTGGAACACGATTCACGTGCGCATATGGTTCGGTGCCGAACCAGTTCCGAAAAGTTCATAAACTCGCGGTGCTTGGAACACAGCTGTTGTTTTCTATTCATATTCTCTTGACCGCGCTGGAGCAAACCTTACGAGTAGACTCACCTGGTATCCCCAACCTCTTGGCGATCCCGCGGTTTATCCGGTCCTTCTCTACTCGATCCTTGTAGCTGAAGTTGGACGAGCACCAGAGCTCCGGTCGCGCCTTCACCGCCTCGATGATCTCCAAAGTCGCCATTGTGTCTCCAAAGCTCCGAGCGTTTTCAGGCCTTAAGTTCCCTAGTAAGAGCGGGAATCGTTACTGGTTCTTTGTCTCGGCCGTCCGCTCGCCCGCTCCCCGCCGCGAGCGGCATCCCCGCTCCTGCGGGTGGCTCCGCCCATTTCACCCGCAGTTCATTGATCGTACGGCCTACAGTGAGGCAAAGCTGCAAAAAAACGCCAAAAAAATTTTTTTATTTTATTTTGACGTTATTTCCTTTATTTTTCTACTCTTTATTATCTTAAAAGATGCGGGAAGTGTGGCTTTTTCATCAGAATAGTTTTTTCTGCAGTAGGGGAGCTTCTGAAAGTTCAGTTTTTCAAGATAGCTAAAAACGTCATTTATTACTACAAAATTAATTCGTTCCGTATGCCTTTGTCTATGGAACTAAAAATTTGGACCTTTCTACGTTGTTTACTCATATGAAGAGTACAGGGGAAGTACGGGCTATCTCGATTTTTTGTCAAAAGTGAGTTGAGAATGGTAGGTGCCTTATATGTATTAGGGGCAGCCGAACACGGTGGTGTGGTCAAAATAGGGGAAAAACGGGTCTACACTAGAATAGATATAACTTCCGTATTGGGCGGTGGGGCGTTCTGTTCAATCTCCCCTTGTCTAGCTCCCCCTCCATAAGACTCCAATACGGAAGTTGTATCTATTCAAGTACAAATACTAACTTTCGCTCATACGATCATGTTGGACGACGAACTTTTTCTCACGGGATAGTCGTTCGATCTCGCTAATTCGGAGGGTTGTCCGGACGATTCAACCATCTCATCAATTTCAATACGATCGAGCCTTTAATAGCTGCTGTAAATCCTTGTAACTGCAACTTCTTGAGTTTTCACTCGATTTTGATTGTTTACTGAGAATGCGAAGATAAGGCTCAAGCCTATCAATTTTACCACTCTGATTACACTTCTAATTAATACCTGATTTTCAATGCGAATGCGCAAACTTTTTTCATCTAAGCCTATTCTTTCCATTTCACACAAAGTCGGAGGGTGGTTGAGAAATGTCATTTGTGGGGTAGTTTAATATAAAAACTGGTTCAGAACCACAAAACCTCATCAGTCTTTGCATTTGATTATGCATTTACCTCGAAGAGTCGAAAGGCTGCCAACAACACAAAAACACAAAAATAAATTCTAGGGTGCATGAAAAGAAACAATACTCTCGTAAAACAATATAAATGTTATGCATATATGATTACGAGTTTAGCAAGTAAACTAGCGTCGCAGATGTGGGAAGTTTGAGAAACCCTTTTTCTGACAGGTATTAATCTTTGACTTACTTGTTTCTTTCGGACAAACTCGGTTTTCCGCTTACAACTGCCAAAAATCTACAAATTCAAAACCTGTATTTGAATAGGTGATTATTATTTAGAATACGTTTTCTACCATATAATTAATTGTTTACAATTTCCTTGCACTCAAAAAGCTCAAATTGCCAAAAATCTAACAGCATACAATACGATAATTTACGAAAATTCGCTCATACAATCATGCTGCATGACGAACTTTTTCTCACGGAATAGTCGTCCGATCTCGGAGGGTTGTCAGGACGATTCAACCATCTCATATCAATTTCAATACGATCGAGTCTTTAAAAGCTGCTGTAAATCCTTGTAACCGCAAATTTTACAGTCTTCACTCGGTTTTGATTGTTTACTGTGAATGCGAAGATAAGGCTTAAGCCCATTAATTTTACCACTTTGATTACACTCTAGTTAATACCTACTTTTCAATGAGAATGCGAAAACTGTTTTCATCATGGCCTATTCTTTCGATTTCACGCAAATGCGGAGGGTTGTTGAGTATTGTCATTTGTGGGGCAGTTTAATATAAAAACTGGTTCAGAACTACAAAACCTCATCAATTTTTGCATATGATTATGCATTTACCTCGATAAATCGGACGGCCGCCAACAACGAACCACAAAAATAAATTCTAGGGTGCATGAAAAGAAACAATATACTCGTAAAATAATATAAATGTTATGCATATATGATTACGAGTTTAGCAAGTAAAACTAACGTCGCAGAAGTGGGAAGTTTGACAAAACCTTTTTCTGGCAGGTATTTAATCATTGACTTACTTGTTTCTTTCACCTTAAGTTCGGACAAACTCGGTTTTTCGCTTACAAACTGCAAAAAAAGCTGAAAATCAAACCCTCTATTTGGATAGGTGATTATTATTTAGAATACGTTTTCTGCCATATAATTAATTGTTAACAACTTTCTTGCACTCTACAAGCTCAAATTGCAAAACAATTTATAAGAATAATGAGTTTGATTCGTATCTGGAAAAAGAAGGGATAACTTGCCGTGTTGACAGTTCCGGACACTCCACAACAAAACGGAGTCAGTGAAAGGAAGAACAGAACTCTAGTTGAAACTACCCGATGCATGATAATAGAAGCTAATTTAGGCCAATCATTCTGGGCAGAAGCTGTCAACACGGCAAATTATATCAGGAACCATGCAGATCAAGCAGCATAGGAGCCCAAATATACATCAGGCACCAAGAGGCAGAAATAACTGGAAAAATTACCCTAAACTGTAAGCCCACAGAAGAAATGGTAGCAGATATAATGACGAAATCTCTGCCGGGTCCAAGGCATCAGACTGCAAGCTTGGGATTTGGAAGCCAACATCCAGCTTGAGGGGGAGTACTGGACCGAAATTGATCACCAGCAGTGATTGGTATTATTGTTGTGACACATATTATATTTTCCAACCTGTTGGTACACACTTAAAAATTCAATAGTTGTTTTTCTGGAAAAAATGTGATTCTATTCAAGAATATAGGTTATTACGAATTTATCTCGAGTAATTGATTCCACTGTTATAAGACAATTTAACAGCATACAATACGATAATTTACGAAAATTCGCTCGTACGATCATGCTGCATGACTGGAAATTTTATAGTCTTCACCATAAATAAACAGATAACGAAAATGAGTCGGCGCCAGCTACGACTAGAAGAGAAAGTACAGCTGCCATCTCAAGAGCAGCGTGAACCAGATTTAGGGCTTCGGAACGGATGTGGGCAGCCCTTGACATTACCGCGGGGTGAAGTCGCACAACCGGTAAAGGGAGATGGTGAGAGGGCGGAAGAAAGGGGATAGAAAGAGAAGAAAAGAGAAAGAGGAAGGAAGAATAGAGAGAGGATGAGAGGGCGGTTTGGACCGTTACGGGATTACACGGGTGGATGATGGCACCACAAACAAAAAACTCGGCCAAATCCGAGCCGGGAATAGAGAAAAATATCCGTTGCGGGTCCTTCGACACGGCGATTTCCCGTATAGGAAACCGATGAATGGAAGACGAGACTATTCACCGGAGAATGCGAGGTTGTCGAGCGAACATTGCGTTCTCGTTGCGGAGGTTTTTCTTCTGCCTGGGGGTGTCGCCTTGGGCAAGGTCGCCGGACCGCTAGCCTCCACTCGGTCATGAGGTGATCGAACTCGTTCAATGCCGCAGCCACAACAACATTCCTTTTGGTTTATTATTTTCAATAATAAGCCTATCATATCATATAGCAAAAAATTTGTATAACCCCCCCTCAAACTTTGTCATTTTACGTTTCAAAGTGGGTAGAATCCAAATTTGCAATGTCCGTCCGCCGTTCGCCTCCGGGACATAAAAGGCCTTAGAATTGACTCCACTTGGAGTCTAGTTGGTCCTAACTTCTCGCCAGCTCGATCGCTCCACACCCATGGGTGCTATGAGCCAAAAATAGGTGAAAAAGTGTCTTTTTCGAGGCTTTGAGTGTTAGACTGACGTACGCGCGCACGCCTGGCACGCTTAGTGGAATGATGAAAACATTGGCAGAGGGTCATGAGGGGGGAGGATTGCTTTCGAATTTCATGTTCCTTCGAGGCATGAATATTTGTTTTTTTTCTAGGTCATATTTGTGTGTTAATACCAATGCTTTGCCTACGCATATTTAATAACATACCCTCTCGACTTTTCTTACGTACTTAGATAATGATATTATTAAGGCAATAATTGTTTGAATAGATAGGAGCTCAAATCGAGAAATGTAAACATGCGTATATAATTGGAAGTATAGGTTGTGGCAACTCGAAATAGGACACGCCGAGGAGTCTGGACGGGTCTTATGACGTACGCAAGCCAACTAAAACTACGATCATACTCAATTGAAAAATAATAAACCTTTGTGAAATAATTTGCAGCGTTTTAAAAATTAGTGTAGTCTTAGTATAGATCAGTGGTCGCCAAACTTGTAAGCGACCGAGCTACCTTACAGCTAATAAACATTACTGTGAGCTCCACAACAAAGTAGGAAAGTAATACATGTTTTGGCTTAAATCACACAGTCGTTTATTACCTATGAATAAACATTTCCAGCATATTTTAAATCTAATTAAATGACATTTCTAAAATTGCAATAATATAAGAGCTTGAATTAAAAAAATATTTACATTTAGAAAAACGTAGTTCAGTGTGATGGGTGGCACTCTTTTTTGTCATCAACAATCTTCTTAATGTCGCTCATAGGTTGTAGCGGCCATTCGAATGCAATTGTCCAAATGTTCATCCGTGAACCTGTTTTTGTACTTGTTTTTGATGAATTTCATACTGGAAAATGAGATCTCACAGAGATATGTTGAGCTGAACATTGCCTTCACTCGTGAACCAATCTGAACCAAAATTGGATATTTTTGCTTAGCAACAAAAGGCCAAATATTTTCATTGCTTGAAGTGAGAGATTTCAATGAAAGGTACTGTTGTTTTGTTTTCATGTGTTGTCGGTCTGAGAGCGCAAATCAGATTAGCCAACCCAAGCACTCTCTTCTGAAATTCACCCCCGCAGCCGGTTATGGTTTTGTTATCCGCTAGTGGCTCAGTTAGCAGCACCAGTTTTACCTATTTTCAAAACTCGTAAATTCTACGTTTTTTCTGGCTCAGCGGAAAGAGGATGGAAAATAGAATCCAGCGTGATTTAAATCATGCAAATCGGTCCACAAATGCCGGAGTAAGTGTTACGAAACCATGAAATCTTGACAATTTCCATACATTTTAAATTAAGTTTAAAATTTTCTTTGGTTCATGAGAAACTGCATACGAAATCGAGCTAATAAAGCTTTCAAGTGTGAAAATTGGTCAGCTACCTCGGAATCTATTGTATAAAATCCTCCTGTGGGAGGGTTTGAACAGCCTTAAGAACGAAACGTTTCATTTTGTCCATCAATCATGGACCATGTGTCCATGATTGTACAGAATAGTGGCTCTCTTAGAGCTGTTCGAATCTTATCGAATTCTCACAGCGATTAGGAGTTGATTTTTCCAAGTTGAAACACTGAAATTTAAAAGAATTTTATCAATTTTAAATAGGTATAAATTTAAGAGAGAGTACAAACCAGTAGATACCTGCGCTCGAAAGTCATTTTACCTAAATGAGGAACCTGTGAGTGAAGTGAAATGAAACATATTTATCTTTCTACTCTTTCGTTGGCCTAAGCATTAGATCTTCTAGTAATGGAGGGTATAATACCTACATTCCAAGAAATTTATATGTAGGAGGATACTAGTTGATGGAAGAGTTGTGACAGACAACTATGGAAATCTCATCAGATAAGAAGTAAATACCTTGGTACATGCAAATCTCTACTTCTCAATAGGAAACGTATAATTCGGGTTATCTCACTTGGTTAGGTACCTACCAAGGGAGTAAGTTAATAATCTATGATGGAAGAGTCAACGCACTGACGGGTTCCAATGGAGTTCATCAGTCGGGCACCTTCCTATGATATTCAGATAGTTATTGAGGAGTAAGTTAGATCATTACGATTATTAATTGGATCGTATTCCATTAGAAGCTCCGAAATTAGCTCATAAACATTTTTCATTTCCCTCAAGGCTGAAACGCTTTACACTTTCATGGATTCGAATACGATTACCCAGTAAGTATGGAATAAATTCACGAATGACTACTTCATATCAGCCATCCACAGTATTTCTTCTGGAAAATGAAGAAGTCAGCTTTATAAGTTTGTGATTGGCAACAGCGGTGAATGAGATTTCATTTATTTCCCTCAGGTACAACTTTCACGTAAATTTTCGCTCGCTCCGTTTTGTGTCTGATTGAGTAGAGAAGTCGATAATCCAATTAACTAGAATGATGTTTCATTGATTCTCCTACTGAATTAGAGAGCTGTTTCAAAATCATTTTAGTATTCGGTGTACGTAGGATATTTCTGCGATTTGTGAGTAGTAGGCGCTTGTGTGTGAGGAGAACATCCCTACTCCATGATAGCGTTATCGAAGGGTCTGTATAGAGGGCGTTGTGTGCTTTTGATTAGTCCGCGGAGTTGGCGCTGATTTTCCTTCTCTGTGGGCGAAGGTAGGTACGGTGGAAGGAGGTAGTGTTGGTAACTTCGAAAGGAAAATTCCAGGGTCTCCCATCCTGATACCCCTCTCCCTCCACTTGTCCATCTCGGAACGCCAGGATCAAAAGTTCTTCTTCCTCCCACCGCAGAAAATAATCTAATTACCTCGTTCCTTTTGCCTTGGGTTCCCCAGGTTTCCTCGCAGTCCCGCACAACCACCCTTTTTCCTCCTCTCACGTCGGACGAACTGATTAGAACAACCCTTACACGCTAAAACCTTCCCCTTCTCCCTTACACGCTAAAACCTTCCCCCTTCTCTCTTCCACGCTAAAACCTCCTTGTCTAGCGTTCCGTTCTCGAATACGTTGAGCCCCGACCTCCAGCCCTTTCTATTGCTCTTTCTTCCACAAATGAATTTACGTTCCCTCAGAGATAAATCCTCATTCACCTACGCCCTTACGCCCTCACCAATGTATTTAAATCCCCTTTCGCCAGCAAGTTTCGCTATTACAACGTTCTTATCAAGGACACCCATGTGGGTTTTTTAGTTTTCTCCCCTTTTTACTTCTTAGTCCACAAAGGTAGCAGAATATAAGTCTAACTTCAGGATTGCCACTCGCATTTTACGTTTTAGACCTTCCTGTACAACTTCGTTTTCGTGGCTGGTCTGTCCGGGCGTCCATTAATCTTTGCAACGGGCGAAACTATAGAAAATATAGTCTGATATAAATGAAATTATCGGGGGTCATGTGGATTAAGGTCCAGACGGTTTCTTATGAGTCATTGCCATCAAATCCATAGTTGCCCCACCGCTTGCGCAAACGTAAAATTTCTTGTACCAATTGTTAAGAGTCTTGTGTGACCCCATTTGCAACCTAATATCAATTTATACTTTTTCATTCTACGAGTGTGTCACTGCGCTTCTCGGTAGGTTCACATGCGCTTGTGGGCAGTCCAATATAATCCAGCCTGATCGGTTCCATCGGCTTCTGCTTTCTTTTGTGCTTTGGTGCAGGAAACGTGACTAAATCTGATGTACTCATATCTTCATCTTCGTTGCAGAGGGAGCTTTTCGGGCCCACAGCCAACCTATGTCTATTCTATTTATAATAAGTTTACAAGGACGAATTTAAACCTAATATTTATAGAATATATGCAAATGGTTCATATACCTACCAATAGTAATTCCTTCAAAGAGAGATTCCTAAAGGTGCCGGAGCTACTTTCCGAGAAGGCAGCTATTTTATACTAGTTGGTCCCCTGACCATGTTGCACACAAAGCTTGAATAATTGGTTGTCCAGTAGGTGTAGGTATAATGTACTCGACTTGGCATCTTTTTCATATATAGAAAATAATTTTTCATTGATTTCAAAAGAATCATATTGTGGATCTTTCTTGATATTATATGCTGTACAGTCGTATTGAGAGAGAATCAGAGAGAGAGAGAGAGAGAGAATGAAAGAAAGAAAGAGAGAGAGAGAGAGAGAGAGAGAGAGAGAGAGAGAGAGAGAGAGAGAGAGAGAGAGAGAGAGAGAGAGAGAGAGAGAGAGAGAGACAGAGAGACATTTTAGACGATAACTCTCCTTAGGGTTGAGATAAAAATTCCGTTCTTGCGTCAAAAAATCAAACTTCCCAAACAAAAGGATGAGTTTTTTGGCCGACACTTTTAGAACACATTAATTTGGTAAAAATTGCAAAAGAGTACTGAATAAAATCACTAAAAATAGCATAAAATGGCTAAAATCTGCTAACAATCGTTAAATATATATTTTTTAGCAGAATTTTATTCACAAAAAGTTAATTAACTACGAACTAGGATACTTTAGAATTTATCCAAAAAAATTCTGAAAAATCTAGTTTAATTTAATTCATTATTTGCATACAAGTCGATTAAAAAACATGGAAAATTGCTAAAAATCCAATTTTTGTTTTGAATCGTAAAATATTATGTAGTTCGAGTTTATGTGTCATAGGGTGTTTAAACAATTTTTGCCCTTGAAGGACTTAAATCTCCAAACAATTTAACATAATTATAATACTATGCACTAAAAAAATTCTATTCTAAAAACTGGTGGCGGAATCTGTGGATTATTCCCTGCAGGGGTGTGGGAAGTGAAGAAAAGGTACTTTAATTCCTTACTTCCCCTGTAAGCTAGCGTCAATTTATTAGTGTACCGGTTTCGGTCTGAACACAGACCATCTTCAGCCGTAAAAATGAAAAACTCCGAGCATCCTAGGAGCAAACAAAACAGGCATAAACGTCAACAATAACATGAGAGAGAAAACTTAATATTACGACTAGCAACTGATATAAGGAACAAACATACCTTCAGGAACATCAATGTTTGTGAAACCATCCAACATAAAAGAAAAGTTAAAACTTATGAGGGAGTGGCGAAAGGTGCAGCAAGCCTCACAGAGTCTATAAAAATTCGCACATACTCATGACTGGAACTTTTAGTTTCCAAAGTGTTTCCGTTACTCAACTTTCCATCTCGAAAGGAGATGAAAATGTTGACCCAATGACATCTACCAATCTTCCTCCATATCACTCCATCTTTACAAGTTGACCCGTTCATATAGACGCCCTCAGAATGGAATATATTGCCATTAATAAAGCAATGCATATTCGCGTCGCCGAGCGCGACCGCTACCCTTCTATTCCCATTACCATACAAAAGGACATTAAACGGTCGTAGAGAGGCCAAGGTAAAGACGGGGTTTAACGATTCGGGGCGCTCATGTTTGTACGTGCCCGGGCGCGCACGATCTGCACTCTACATTGAGCCTTCCTCCTCGTCTCGAGTCCTTTCCGCTAGACGCTCTCCGCCTATAAATCAGCGGATCTTTCTTTTGAATGAGGGAGAATCGGACTGTTTCAAACTTCCCTCGATAACTCCCGCTCTTTGACGGTTTATTAGGCTAATTCCGCTCTCAGTCAGAGATCCCCGGATCATTCAATAGATTAGGGTTACGCTAATGTCTGCTATACATCTCATTTCTAAGGATTCTTGATGTCAGAACGAGATCCAGGGCTTACTGAAAAGCTCCGCACACGAAAAGCTCGAGGAAGAGTGCAGCACGTAAACAAGGACCTTACCGATTTGCTCTTATTTTGTTACCTATAGGCCTATAGCCCATATTCTCCTGACGTCACCCCTGGAGTAGGTTAGTGTTTCAGCCTAGGTCGGACATGACTGCACTATTTCAGTAATTCGCAAGTCAACCAACCTTTTTTTCACAAGAAGTTGCCCGTCTTACGTCAACTTAATTCGTGGTTATAAAGCCATTTTTCAACTTTGAAGGTTTATTAAGCTTATTCCGCTCTCAGTCAGAGATCCCCGGATCATTCAATAGATTAGGGTTACGCTAATGTCTGCTATACATCTCATTTCTAAGGATTCTTAGACGTTTATTTGATGTCAGAACGAGATTCAGGGCTTACTGAAAAGCTCCGCACACGAAAAGCTCGAGAAAGAGTGCAGCACGTAAACAAGGACCTTACCGATTTGCTCTTCTTTTGTTCTTCTTGTGATATTCTCGAGACTTCGACACAAGCGCATCCTTACATCGAGGGAAAGCGAAATCGAAGGTATTTCTCCTTGTTGTCATGGTGATGAGTAAACTATACAAAAATGCGCCATTTGTAGATATGGCTGGACATACTGCTTAACGTAGTCTTACCTAGTTCCTAGTCAAAATTATCAATTTTTATGGTATGCAAGGTAATACATTTTATGCAAATAACATCAAGTTATTATCAGGTGATGACCTCAAACGCTTTGAACGCAAGATTAATCTGTGCGATCGAGATCCGTATGAAATGTGTGTTGGAGAGTTGACATATAAGTGTTAGATATCAGTAAATCGCAACTCAACCAAACGTTTTTTCACAAGAAGTTTGCCGTCGTACGTCAACCTAATTCGTGGTTACAAAGCCATTTTTCAACAGTTTTGTTTTGCAAAAGTATAATATTGCAGTAATACAAAGTTTCAATTCAACTGAATAGTTACAATAATCATGCCCTCCAGGGCGGTTTGTAGGTAGTAACCAACGATACCGATGTGATGGTGAACACGTTTTGGTGATCCTGCACTCTCCATTGAGCCTTCCTCCTCGTCTCGAGTCCTATCCGCTAGACGCTCTCCGCCTATAAATCAGTGGATCTTCCTTTTGAATGAGGGAGAATCGAACTGTTTCAAACTTCCCTCGATAACTCCCGCTCTTTGACGGTATTAGGCTTATTCAACTCTCAGTCAGAGATCCCCGTAATATTCAATAGATTAGGGTTACGCTAATGTCTGCTGTACATCTTATTACTAAGGGTTCTAAGACGTTTACTTGATGTCAGAACGAGATCCAGGGCTTACTGAATTGGGACATGAAAAGCTCGAGGAAGAGCGCAGCACGTAAACAAGAACCTTACCGATTTCAAAAAATGTTAATTTTTATGAAAGATTGAAAAGTCTGTTTCTTCATACTCAATGCACCGCATCATCATCGCTGATGTTTTTAGTAGGTATTAAACATTCGGTAAATATTCCGTTTCACAAATAGCGGAGTAGCCTCAAAAATCGTGACTTGAAATTAGATTGTATAAGAATTCTGTATTGAATGTGTCAATAGACCTGCATTATAAGTCAATACAATTAATAAATTATTACACAATCGTACAATTAGTTCAAAGGGGTGTTAACTTTTTTTTTCTTGGTCGAATACAAAGGTTCATTATTGAAAATAATAAACAAAAATAATGAATGCTGAAAGATAACGCGAATGCCGGCGTTACTTCTAGGTTGAGGAGAGATGGGTAAGACGTATAGGGTACCTACAGCTAATACGCTGGCGTTACAGTTGGAACTGCATCCACCACAAATTAAAGGATACGTTCTAGACGATAAGTTTTTTCCTATTGGCCACTAAAACTATATAGCACCATTTCATATCGCACGCAAGCACATCATCAACGTTTAGCTTCCAAGTTTCGTCATTAACAACCAATTTCAGGTTTTCGCATGCGCGATTTTCACCTACTCCAACCAATTGCAAAGAAATTCGTATTATACCATTGTGAGACTTGTCCCTAACTATATTAATATTTCAAAGAAATCAGACCAAGATAGTTCTTTAAAAAATCGATGTTTTGGAATTTTTACGTTGGCGCATGCGATACTATTTATTTATATTACTGTGCGCTACTATTTTTTTTTATAAGCTACTATTTATCCGGCAGAAATGGAATTGATGTGAGGCCGTGTAGGAACTAACCCGCACGTTCCCAGAAAGTAATCAACATTGGACTAAAACTTATTATGGACAAGACAGAGAGACACAGAACCAAAATTGACCAACAAGCTCCGAAACGCAAAAAGCAAGCAATTATTTTGATTTTGGAGGTCAATATTTTTTCGACTTCCTGCGCTAACCCAAAGCTTCCATACCTTCGGTATTTAGGAAGCCAAAATGGTTAAATATCATAAAATTGGTTTTATTAGCAGAATGTCATCTAAATAGAGATTTTCATCAAAAGAATCTTAATTTGCTGTCTTCTCTTATTTACTGTCTTGAAAGAGTACGAAAAAGTTTCTGAATTGTACCTTCTATACTATACTTGCATACCTTCAATTTAAACGTCGAGATTCCTTTAAATAGGGAATTCCGAAACGTGGTGTCAAATACAACTCGTTAACAACCTGAGGGTTGATGCTATTGAGTATAAGATCTTGCCAACCTCATGATGCTGCACTAACTCCATGTCCACTTACAAAAGGGGTCAAGAAAACATGCCTACTTGCAAAAACCCAGAAAACTAGAATAAAACGCAAAACTCAGCAGAGCAGTAGTAGGAATAAGAAATGAATGGAGGAAGGAAGTCCTGTACCTGATCGATGATTCAGGACCTCAGCTATGTAGATCCGTATGAAAATTGTACGGGTTGCGGTGGTTTGGACACTATCCTCGAAATTTCTTTTTCTTAAATGTTCGTAGTTACCACGTTTAAATAGAACCCTTCAGTTCCTGTATACCATTGAAAATGAAAATTTAGGTGACTTCTTATTTACCACTAAAACTCTATAATAGTTTGCTTCGCGAAATCTTCTGATAAATAGTAAAGCTAGCATCGTTTATTCACGATCCTTTACTCGCCTGAAGTTCGGTTTAACCGACTCACCTGTTCATCTCCCGGACCTCAAACACGCATAACACGAACAGTGAAAAGCCCTTGTCTCCACCACCAATCCCCATCGCTCTCCAAGCTCTATCTCTGTCGGCATTTGCCTCCGCTGAATAAATCCACATTCGCCGCATTCACGACGTCATTATGTCATCGCGATGTGAGCCGAGGCCCACTTAGGAGAGGAGAGCATTGAAGATGCGTGCCCGTTTTAAACGAGCTCCCTTCAAAATCCGTATCATTATCAACACTCATACTCGGCGTTCAGATGTAAGGAAAGGGCCGTAATCCTCGGAGAGATGAAACTTAAATCCTCCAACAAAACACAGCCGGTTTATCTCAAAGTCCCATTAACTCGGGGCGTTTCGCCTTTCCTCTTCACTTCTCCCCAGTTGGATCTGCTACGACGTTTATTGGTCGTCATTTTAGGGACTCGAAACGTATTACGATTGGTTGAAGGGGTTTACAACGTTGGAATTCTGGGTTGAGACCTCTATAGAAAGCCATAATGTTTCGGTAAAGGCATCGATGAACCTTTAAGAACCAACATTGAATCTAAAGGGTTAGTTCCACTTATCACAGAAACATTATTATTTATCTTTGTACTCTAAACCGTGTATGAAAACACCCGGAGTCCCTTGCAAGTGTCAGAAAACGAGCAAAAGATATGATATTGATATTGATATGATATTTGATATTGTTTCCGGGTCTACCTGTAGTTAAGAGAAGCTTAACTTCGGAGAGATGGAACTCGGCTACACGGTGAGGTTTTAGCGAATTTTCGTAGAAAGTGAAGCTATTGCAATGGCTCCAAAAATTTTAAAATCAACATTGTCGAAATTCGTTTTGAGACATTCTGAAACGAATGAATATATGTGTCCTTCCAGACGATAACTCTTCTTAGGATTGAGATAAAAATTCCGTTCTTGTGCCAAAAAATCAAGCTTACCAAACGGAAGGATCAGTTTGTTGGCCAACACTTTTTAAGCACATTAAATGGGTCAAATTTCAATTAATTTATCATTTTTAGCAAATTTTTAGTCACAACAAAATTATCAACAATCAACTATAACATTGAAAAAATTTTGCACAATTTTATGCAGAAAAATGTACTTGAATTTCATTAATATTTTCTAAAAAAAAAAAAAAAAAAAAAAAAAAAAAAAAAAAACTATAAAAACTCCCTAAAGAGCTAAAATTTCTAAACCTTTTTTGAATTGCAGAATATCATTTAGAACAAATTTTTTTGCCATAAAATTGGTGGTGGTTAACTATTTCTGTGCACTCAAAGTGCTCAAATTTCAAAACAATGTAATATAATATGATACTATAATTCACGACAATTCGCTCATACAATCATTCTGCGTTTTCCAACGAACTCGGCTACGGTCAGAAAAGGGCTCATCAAATCCGTTTCAAATTCCTGCTTCATAGGTTGAATAGCAAAGAAATGAGATCCGCGGCTACTTTAGTCTCTTTTTTTGGTGACAACATTTTGTATAATTTTTCGCTTTTAGGTCCCAGTAAATGCATGTTCCACGCTAAAAATATGACCGAGAACGAACTTTTGAGATTAGTTGGAAAAAATAGGACATGATTACCCGATATTAGTTCTATCTCGATCATATCATTAGTAACTGCTGCCACGACTCAACAAATTACGAAAACATGTTTTGGAAGTTGTCACAAAAACATGTTACAACCCTATAATTTATTTATTTGTTTATAATACGGGCAAGCCCAATACAAAAGGTGTACAATACAATAGCATAATGATAAGAAATTTAGAGTTACGTAAGCAACCACACGAAGGTAAGAAAATAGACAATAATTAAATAAAAAGAATAAAAAGACTCATTGTTGTTTAGGCTGAGATAAAAATTTAATTCTAAAGAGGCCATTGATCTATTATGTTTAAAATCATTTTCCGAGTTAATGCAGTTGAGCGGTGAAAAGTGTCATGGTCCGGGCACAAGTCATAAGCGTGGTTCACTATCCGAGGCATCCTGCACAAAGGTCTGTGATATAGATAATTAGTCGGGGAAAACGGTATCCAGAAGAGATACCTAGAGCGCATTCCAGGATGAGGGACTGCAAAGTTGACCAATGCAAGTAGCGGCAGTGAGTCAACCACTCCCAAGACTACCTTCTGCAAGAACGCTACATCCGCCAAATGGCGACGAGTTATGGGGGTCTGTGTACCACATTCATTATTCAAGGTGTCGAAATCCACCAAATTCTGCGGGATTCCAAGTTTATATGAGATAAGTCGCAGGAATCTACGATGTACTCTCTCAATAGGGTTGATAAGGCACTTATTATGGACTCCAAACAATCGAGGCATACTCCAAGATTGGAAGTACAAGTGACCTATACAGCAACCTACAACCCACACAGCTACCTATTGTGAGCTATACAATCGCTCGCATATAGTTAAATTCCGCAGTATTTCTCTTGATAAAAACCCATGTCTCATAGCTCTTGATGAAGTGGCAGATATGTGAATGGAGAATGTCGGTTGTGGGTCAAGCAGCATACACCCAAATTCCGCCGGGTAGCTACACGCCTAAGTCTATCAGCTCCGATTGTGTAATCATGGATATATGCGTGCTGAGTGCGATGGAACGTCATCATAGAGCATTTCGCAGGGTTCAAGGCCAGCCCATGCGTTGGGCCATGCATAATCAATTAATATCCGATTGACCTTTCATTAAGTTAAACTAATGGCGTGGCTCCTGTAGGCGACGCACTAACTTTCCCCACAGAAAAGGGCACTCAACGAGAAGAAGAATTAATTTCGCCTTACAAAACTCCATCTTCGTTGAATCCAAGAAAGTCTCCAAGAGGGCTAAGGCTGTTTCCGAGCGATTCTTTCATCATCGTCTTCCATTTCTACTGGCAAGGACCCTGCTCCTCTTTTAGCAAGATGATCAGCTGCTAATCGGTCAATTAGAAAATGAGAAAATGCTGTTGGCAGATGTTAAAATTGCGCTTGTGCAAAAAGCTATCAGTGAATCGGGAGTCACGAAGTACATCGATGACAATCATCAGCCAACAGCTAAACAACGATCAACAGTTTAAATCCCTGAAAATGTCATCGACATGCGATGAATAATGTAGAATTCATGCTTGTTACAAGGATTTGAGGAAGTTTTCTAATACAGAAATGATACACCTTTGTGTGATAATTAGCTAATTAATTAACAACTCTCGGTTTATACATTTTGACTTTTGTTAGATGTATGGCTCCTGTTGGCGACGCACTAACTTTCTCCACAGAAAAGGGCACTCAACGAGAAGAAGAATTAATTTTGCCTTACAAAACTCCATCTTCGTTGAATCCAAGAAAGTCTCCAAGAGGGCTAAGGCTGTTTCCGAGCGATGCTTTCAGCATCGTCTCCAATCTCTACAGGCACAAACCCTGCTTGTCTTTTAGCAAGATGATCAGCTGCTAATCGGTCAATTAGAAAATGAGAAAATGCTACTTGCCAGATGTTACTAATGCGTTTGTGTAAAAAGCTACCATTTAGTCGGGAGTCACGAAGAACATCGAAGACAATCAGCAGCCTAAATTCCCGAAAATGTCATCGAAATGCGATGAATAATGTAGAAGTCATGCTTGTTACAAGGATTTGATGAAGTTTTCTAATACAGAAATGATACACCTTTGTGTGATAATTAGCTAATTAATTAACAACTCTCGGTTTATACATTTTGACTTTTGTTAGATGTATGGCTCCTGTAGGCGACGCACTAACTTTCCCCACAGAAAAGGGCACTCAACGAGAAGAATAATTAATTTCGCCTTACAAAACTCCATCTTCGTTGAATCCAAGAAAGTCTCCAAGAGGGCTAAGGCTGTTTCCGAGCGATTCGTCAGAGCTGCGGAGATGAAAAGTTAGTTCCTACTCCGGCTCCTTTAAAACGTTCCGTCCGGCCTCATTAAAGCAGAACTGCTGGGTCCCCACCGCGACCCTCCCAACTAACATAACTGGATGCGACTGGTGCAGCGACGAGCTCGAATCAAAACCGTTTGACGATCTCTCCAATGACTCAGATGATTAATGTGGGAAAGAGTCGGGTTAGTAGCATTCTGACGAAAGAGAGTAACAAGGCTTTTCACAAAAAGGCCTTTCTGTCTCTATTTTTTTAAACACAGAATGTGTTTAGCCATGGACTAACTAGCCAAAAAAGCTAACGAAATTTCGTAACACAATCTGGGACGACAACATGGATACCGATGATACGGAACTAAGAATCGTGTAACCTGGTGTAACTTATGCGATATTTTGTTATGACGCGGTGATTATATAAGTTTCTGATTTAGTGGGGGGAAGTTAACCAATCTTCACCCTAAGATTGAAGTCGGGTTTATGTGAAACGCGTGAGCTAAAACAGATTCTGTGTTTCAATAATTTCGTCCGAAGTATGTAAATAGAGGTAACCGGGGGTCCAGGGGGCTTTTTTTATTTTTTTATTTTTATCATCTCCAACGTTTCTCCTCATGAACTGGGGTTTTTCAAAACATAAATCGGATCCACGACAAGAAGACACGAAAAACGCGTTGGTTACCCATTGCAGAACATTAGGACATACTGCGGATTCGAAAATTTCAAAATTGTAGGAAGAGAATCTGAATTGCAAAAAAGAATATTTCTAGAAATTTTCAAGATGAAAAATTGAAATTCAATTAACTTCCGAAAAGACACTCAAAACCTGATCATTTTTACTCGTATTTGATTTAGGGACTCTATATTTACTATTACCGTCACCAGCGAACTAGGTAAAACATACGGAAAATACCTACATAAACTTGAACAATTTTAAATTTGATTTCTTCTCACTGGTAAACTCTAAATTCAAATTTTTATCTCAAAAAAAGAACACAATAAGTATTTATTTTAAAAAATTTTATATTTTAAATATTGTCTTCTTCAAGAAACGTCAATTCCTGGGTGAAACGTTGGATGATAATAAAAAAATCAATTCGTGGACATAAGGGCCTTTTTTGTGAAGTCTTGCTATAATTTGAACTGTCCAATAATAAAGAAACGTTTATGATTCATGAAGTCGAAATAACTTAAGGGTTTACGAATCATCTCAGTTGCATTCTAGTGTAAGAGAGTAATGCTACATCTAATAGCTGGTTTAGCAGGCCCTAAATGACGTTACAAGTCACTCAGTTGGCATTTAGCCCAAAAGAAACTAAAACCATTTAAAAAGTAACCATAAAAAGGGGGGGGGGGGGGGTTGATTTTTTAAATCATGGTTATGTCTTTCAGCTTGGGATTTTTGAAAAAACTGTGTGACTTTTTTTTTCTTTTTTTTTTTTTTTTTAGCCCAAAAAAGTGTTACGGAAGTTTTATATTGGTTTTTAACTACAATCAATCTATAACCAGGCTGTGTAGACTGTTGAGCAGCCCTTTGGCTCCAAAATCTAATTTCTACCATATTAATCGTATGAAGTTGAAATTTGGACATAATCTTGAGGGTGCACAGGGTGGAGATCAGCTGAGTTGCTCCTAAAACTAATTTCTTCGCTATTTATCGTACGAAGCTGTAATTTAGTTTGTACCTACCCTCAGGATTTATACCTGAAGATGCATATTGGTCTGGAATCAGCTGAGTGGCACCAAATGCGAATTTCTACCATATTAATCGTATGAAGCTGAAATTTGGAATGTAATAACCTCCTTATGACGTAATCTCGAAGGTGCACAGGGTGGAGATCGGCTGAGTTGCTCCTAATACTTCCGTACTGACTAAGCTTCCTATACTAACCATAGGAAGCCAAAATTTGAACGGTAGCCTCGTATGGATAGGAACCTGCCTACATCTTCCTGCGTTCATTTCTACTAGACATATCCTTTATTTACCTATACATATCCTTTTCTCTCTCTTTTTTTTTCTTTCTTGGCAATCACAAAGGTTCATTATTTAATATAATAAACCTATGAGGCTCATGGGACTGGCAAAAACAGACAGACATTGAACCAAAATTTTCTAAAGAGCTAAAATGCAAAAAGCATGGAGAAATGTGTAAAATGTTTCAGCCTCCTCCTAAAATGTTTTCGAGATCCTGTTTCAAATCAAAATTGTATATTGGTTCTAAGATATCTTCTGTACTGAACGTGTAACTGTAGCTTATATAAAAGCTTATATAAAATATCATAGGATATGCTTACTTGCTCAATTACCGGACATTGAATAATGTCGTACCGCTTTCATGAAAGTGTCAGCTGACTTTTCCAAGTCACGGCGTTATTCTTGGACTACAGCTTCTATTATTGTTGGTGAAACTCTAAGTTGCAGTGAATTAGGAAAAAACCCTTCAAAATCTGCAGAGTGTCGCGTATCCTATAAGTGTTTTGACGCAGGTTGACGTTGTACGAAGACTGTAAACCACGTCTGAGGTCTGAGACCGCGATACGTGGTTTCTCAGTCGGTCTTTTGTGCACGAGCTGAATGAATAGATGCTGGCCGACGTAGAGGATATCATTTCAAGGGGATTACCGCTGAGTACGGCGCGTTTGCGGTGTCACTTTCTCGCCTTGAAATCCCGAGTTTGATGTAGAAGGTGGCAAGAGGTAATTTTTTCCCAGCACTTCTTGATGGATTGGCTGGACTCTTTGTGTCATCTCAACTTTGCCTCTTCCCGTCGGCGCCGGTGCCTGAAATAGTTAAGATCTACAGTCTGACGATAATGAAATACTTTGTAGTGCCAAATTAGAGAGGGGGGCTTGCCGTCACCTGAGCGTGGGTCGGTGATTGTATGTTACAATCACACATATGTTACATTAAACGAAAGGTCGGCTATGACTCTGACGTTAACAAGATTGAAAACATTATACGATATTGAAACGAAAATTTGACCATAAAAACTGTAGAAAAGCTGCTGAGTGAGCTAATTGTCACAATAGATATTACTTGTTCTCTGCGACGACCCCCCCCCCCCCCCCTCTCCCCAATCTAAAAAAAGTATTTATATTCTCTGCTGTTAACCCTAGAAATTTTAAATTTGGTTGGGAGCCTCCCTTGGACATCAAGAACAAATGGAATAGCGGGCTCCATGATCAGCTGAGTGTCTTCTGTTCACTTCCATGAAGTTGGAATTCCATAGGGAGTCTCTCTCAGCATCAAGAGACGAATGAAATTACGGGATCCTGATCAAAAAAGCTCTAAGTTTCTAGTCCCATCATTTTCGAACATGTACTCACATGATCAACTGTTTAAATATAGAAACGCTTTGTTATTCCATGTTGCTATAATTAAATAAGGAAGCGAATTCGTAATTATTAATTTCGCAATCATACCATCCATAATCACAATGACTTTAAGATTGCACAAAGTAGGCAATTTATGGGTGAAAAGTTGGATAGGTAGGATACAATTTAGGAACACGCCAGGCACAAAGTCATTTTCTCTGTTCCGCCTTCGCGACCCTTTCATAATTCCTTCCTCCCTTCTCCGTATAATAATCCAATATTGGGGCTCAGGCAACAGCAGGGAGGTAATCAAGTTACACTTAACTACAACTGAGCCTCCCAAGACGTTACGCTATTCGATTCGCCTCCTCTTTGACGGCTACGTCGTGATGAGTTAACCCATTACAAGCCATACGGATCTGTCAGAACACTGAGTCACTCAGAACTCTGACAATTGTTGAACACTTCGCGGCAAAACAATGAATGGATGTTTTCCCGGTGAAAAACGTTACGAATTAGATTATTTATTTAGACATTATTTATTGACATCACAGAAATTATAATGAAAATAATACACTTTATAATATATAGGAAATTAAACACACCATTACTTATATTAGTATTGTCAACTTAATGTCGATGGCCAAGCCCGTGCTGCCGACAAGAGTCGGAACTCAGCTCAAAAGCAGTACAACAAACGACGATTCCTCAAAATACAGTAAAAAGAAAAAGAAAAACATGAAGAAAATGCATATGAGTCTGCAACACATTGGGACATTTTATGTCTTTAGTTGAAGACAAGTATGTGTTGCAGACTCGTATGCAAGCTTTAAGAGCCACTCATCTGATCCGGACCCTGGGCATCGTCAAGTAAATGTCCTAAAGAGGCTACATACGAAATTACAGCTTCCTAGAGTGTAAAGCATAGAAATTACCTATTGAAATGATTTAACCACCGCTTCACAAATCAAACCGTTCTCGCAATATTTGTATCACCTGCTATGAATCAAATCATCGAAACACCAGCTCAATGAAATCATCAGCAATTAACAAGCGGTGGCAATCATGTTCACAATATCAATTATTGATAATGATCACCTGAGTGTACACAATTATTCAAATAACCTTGCTCATTACTCAGCTTGTCAGCCACGCACTTCGCAGTAGTTAACATAATATGGTTGGATACATCGAGAGTTTTTGAACGAACGGTCAACGAATTTTGTGGGATGAAAAACGACGAAGTACCATTTCCCTAGCAACGACTCGGTTGTAAGCGAAAATCATCAAAATATTTTCGTGAGCAATTTTCCGTGACGTTTTTTAAGTTTATGTGCCATAGCATAGACATAAAATGTCAATATTTCTATAAAAACTAAAGTAGGTACATAATTGGAATGCTTCGTGGAACCAGGTTATTTTGTTACATAGGTACTAGCCATAATATTTTCTAAGTGGATGTAATCAAATGAAATCAACCAAGAGTATACAAGCTTTTTGTATCCATCTCGGTTACTATTGAAAGGTGATTTCAGAACTCTAGGTAAAGATTTGTGCACTACATGTATTAAATAGCGAGGATTTCTGGTAAACTGAGTTATTTTTGTACTAGGGTTTGTAACATTACCATCCAAGCGAAATCTTGTTGGGTATGGGTGTCCTGTTTCAGCAGAAATTAGTTCAGGATGTTTATAATAATATAGTAACAGGTTTTTAACGAACAACTGCCTAATTGAGAAGTTTTTGCTTAAATTGAAAACTTCCACCGAACTGAATGTTTTGGGCTTTTTTAAGCATACCTTCAATATATATTTTTGTAATGTAGCCAGAGGTTTCAATGATGTTTGATATGTGCCACCCCATACGATAGTTCCGTGTTGACTTATGGATTGCACTAGACTGGAATATACCATTTTTATGTAATTATTACACAAGGGTTATAATTTCTGTATTAGATAGCCCATCAACGCAGATCGCTGGTCTACCGCAAAT
The DNA here is from genome assembly GCA_030762985.1 of Adelphocoris suturalis. Classification (NCBI taxonomy): domain Eukaryota; kingdom Metazoa; phylum Arthropoda; class Insecta; order Hemiptera; family Miridae; genus Adelphocoris; species Adelphocoris suturalis. The sequence continues at coordinate 24,057,630 of CM061049.1, forward strand.
TACTAATCAAACTGAGTTAATGGTTGTGTTGGGAAGTTTACAAACAATGAAGTGTTAGAAGTTCCACAAATCAGCCGCGGAGATGGTGCGGATTATTTAGTTTTCCGAACTGTTCTTTGAAACAATTTGAAACTGTAAATTTTTTTCGATTGAGTTGAGAGAAAATCAAAGCCTGGGCCGCAGAGGCGGACTTCAAATTGCCGATTCGGATCCTCCTCGATTTGAAACGTAAAATAACAAAGTTTGAGGGGGTGTTCTGTAAACCTGCCCGCTATATCAACATAATTAATGGGGCAATTCAATAAAATAATATTATTTTCATCAGCTAGTATTCGTTAAATTTTGAGGTGGCCAGTTTTGTTACATTTACCGAATGGTTAGGCATGTAAAGAGCGCTTTTATGTCCCTACACGGGGTGACGTTAAATGAGCCATTCTAACGGGCCCGTTGCGTAACGGAATGGGCGTTGAGCCATTCTTACGTCCCTTCAAGGTATCGTACTTTCGAGCCCGTTTGGGCGGCGTTAAGGGCCCGTTAGTGGTCACAAAAATTCCGTGTTTGATCAAGAATTCTTCTTCCAGATTCCTGAAAGAATTTCCAAGATTCAATGTTTTGCCGTGATAGCGGTGACAATTTTCATTCTTGAACGACATTTCTGTGGAGGTATCAAAATGCCTCACTGTGTTGCGGCCTATTACGTAAGCATTTTTTTAGAGGACCAAACTACATTTTGAGTATTTTATAGAAGGCCTGGTGTATTCGATTTTAAAATCTGTTAATCTTTAAAACTATTTCTAATTTACTAATCTACTTATCTTTATTAAACTCAATAATAACTTCTTCATAAATTTCATTTGCATAATCCTTGCATTTCCTCAGCAAACGTTACTTGTTATTTTATTTTTATAATGAATATTTTCTATTAATGTTTTACTAGCCTATACAAACTTATCATTTTAGCATGGAACATGAAAATCGGTTCAGCCGTTCTTGAGCTATAAACAGCGTAACTAACACGACTTTCTTGTATATGTATAGATATATAGTGAAAACCTGTATTTCCAACAGAAACCATGACTATACGAATAATATGTTAGGAGGTTCAAAGTCAGCCGGGTCAGCTAATCTCAAACGAATGAATAAATAAACTAAACCAAAAAAATTGGAGGGGGCTATGAATGTTTTTAGCGAATTTTCGTAGAAAATGAAGCTATTGCGAAGAATGGCACGAAAAATTTTAAAATCAAAATTTTTGAAAAACATCTTCTTTGAAATCTGTTTTGAGGCATTCTGAAACGAATCCTAGAGTTTAACATTTTTTATGTATGTATATATATATATATATATATATATATATATATATATACACCTATATATATATATATATATATATATATATATATATATATATATATATATATATAAAGTGTGTGTGTGTGTGTGTGCGCGCGTGCGTGTGTGTGTATAAAAATTCCTTTCCTGTGCCAAAAAATCAAGCATTCCAAACGAAAGGATGAGTTCGTTGGCCAGCTCTTTTCGAGCACATTAAATTGGTCAAATTTCAAAAAATGTGCTAAAAAAATCACTGAAAATGACTAAAAAAGGCTAAAAACTGTTAAAATAATATTTTTTAAGCAGAAAACTGCTCAAATAAAGTTTATGACCTATGAAATAGAACATTATACACACATGTATAACATATAATATCTATGTAAAAACGTATGCTAAAAATGTACTTAAATTTCATTGAAAATTGCTAAAAAATCGATAAAAACTACAAATAAGGTAAAATCTAAAACCTCTTTTTAAGTAGCAGATTATTATTTAGAATACGTTTTATGAGATAAAATTAATATTATCAATTTTCTGGCATTAAAAAACTCAAACTTCAACACAATTCAACATCATACAATACGAGTTTACGAAAATTCGCTCATACGATCACGCTGCATGACTGGATCTTTTTCATTTGTCAATTATAAAGGTTCATTATTAAAAAGTGTCTTCCCGGGAGGGACTTAATTTTCCGCGACCCTTCAAAGCTCCGAAAAAGTGGGGGAAAAATGATTAGGCTTGTGATCCGTCGTGCGGTCAAAATCCTCATAAACTCGGACGGTTTTGGCGCCGAAAAGAAGCGGCGGCTTGTGTAACCGACCGGAACGAAATCCCCGTCCGTTCCATTTAACTTGGAACGCCTGCGAGCGCGAGAGCCGCCGATGAAATTCCGTCACTTTCATCCTCGTTCGATTCGCCGCATTTCGGCGTTAATTCGAACGATAGCGATTCCCCCGAAGGATCGTTCGTTCCTCCCTGGAACAAATGGAAAAAAAAAAAAAAAAAAAAATTGCCGCTTCATTTTTAACAATCGCAGTTATTGCGATGGAAGGGTAGCCGATGAACCTGATCATGCATATTGTTGCTCGCTCTCTATCGTTGAGGAGAGTATTTTATGAAAAAACCAAATCTCACTGGTTATCAATGTTCACTTCACGCTGGTACAATTCATCATTTTCGTTTATTGTCCAATAATAAAGCCCTTTAATACATCATGTGAAAACGCCGGAAGATATCAAACAAAGGACTATGATTGCTGAGGCTTGATAATTCTTTTGCATAAATCAGTATTATTCAAAAACAATCAAATATTGTCAAAGATGTTTGGAAAGTAATTTGTTCCTTCTTTAGTGTTGCTGATTGGAAAATAGTGATGATGAGAACCTTATCACTGCCATGAGGCTGACGGTGCCCTCTCAGGTTTTCGTTTTCAGGTAACCACTGCATGCACCGTTGCAGCACCGTTCCACCTAAACTTTATGTCTCTTAGTGCGCTGATTCCAAAAATGATAGCCATTTTGCTCCATAACCCACCATTTTCGTACAAAACGCAAAATACGTTTTGCACACTGTTCTACAAAGTAAATATTCAACTACGGTTCACTCCTAACAACGTTTTCCTGGAAACAGATGTGTTCTGGTACCACAAAAACCTTTCCAGTGTCAATCAATTTAGGTTAAAGTGAGAAAAAGAATCGATTGAAGACGATAGTGTGGTAATGGCTACCCGTCTACACCACTTTATTCTTGTAAAACCCACTAATCCCACTTTTCAGGGGTAGAAATTTGTAATGAAATGAAGGATGATAGAGAATACTGAGTGTCACTGTCAAACCTCCCAAAAAAATTGTATAAAAAGTTTTCAAAAAATTAAATTTCGCAGGCCTGTGCGATACCCAACATAGTTGCGAAATATCAAATTTTTGGTACGGAAAATTAGGAATGACGACGCCAACTCACTCTGGTAGCAGCTCTTGGAACCCAGCAGACTAGTGAAGAAAGAACAATGAGAAATCATAGCAATTTATGTATTCTGCAAGGCTTAGAATCAATTCATCCCTTTAATAGTCAAAATGAAAATCACCCACTCCAATATTCCCGTTCTTGTGTTACCTTGGGAAACTCTATATAAATATAAACATCTTAAGTTGTAAATAGCTAGGACTACCTACTTAGTTATGCGGTGACAGAAATTTACGTTTGGGAAATTGTGGTTTGTAGATTTAGTTGTGTAGCCTGTTGTAGGTACCGTACATTAGCTACATCGATATTTGGAATCCCGCGGTTTTGATTGTGCTTGGACCTACCGCTCTACGTCCATGAATCTTCTCTTCGGTTTTGTTCAGTTTCACTGTAAGTACGGACTACTGATATCGGCAGAAATGTTTCTGCATAGATTCTTTTCCAGTTAGGTTGATCTGGAAGCGGTCTAATATATTGGAAAAGGTATAAATCAATTCGGTAATGCTATACATACAAACATTCCCAACTAACTTGAGGTACCCGTAATAACTAAAATACCTACCTACTTTGGTGATTAAAGAACCCACTGGGTCGAGTCAAAGGGGCTTTATAGTTGAACACTGTCCCTGCCCACATCAATAATCCAAACGAATGAAAGCTTTGGATCAAGGATTAGTTTGAATTCACACGACGAGAGCAGAGCCAATTTCGCGTCGTCAGCTGAAATCATTGAGCTAAAACAGATTTAACGGCTTGTGAATGGGGTGATGAAACTTTTAGACGTCAAAGCTTCGCGGTTTGCAGGGATCCGATGAAGCGAGGAGCGAACACTGACGACCTGCTCGACACAATGTTAATCTTGATTAGCGTTGCCAGATCGGAAAATAAAACTTAACTTTTATACCTACATAAACTTACCTTTCTGAGAGAAGCTTTGGACCCTCAGGTACTACATTCGCCTTTCATTAATAAATTTCTGTTCATTAGGTCATAGGACGTTATCGGGGAAAAAAACCCACTGGTGCGAGGTATCGTACATATTCTTCAACGTCGTTAGTTTTTCGATTTTTTACCGTCTTAACGCGTTTTTCCACATCTTCAACGATTTTTACAGGTTATTTTCGAGATCTTGGACATATTTGATATTGAATTTATTTCAATCATATGAATTGGGTCCACATTTTTGCAGTTGTGATGCAAATAGTTGGAAAAAAACACGTCATAAGTATTCCATTTGGCGTCTGAAAACATCAGTTACAGACAGGCAGACATACCATGTGGTAGACTAACTGGCACACATATACCTGCATACTTTTTCATTATTCGCAAGATATGGCTTTGGCCCAGATTCATTTATGGGAGGATTTTGAAAAAAAAAAGAAAAAAGTTTTTCAGGCAAATCCCCTTTTAGTGGCTTTGAGGTAGAATAAATTGGATACGAACAAACAGAATTTTAAGCCAATTATTGAGAATTCGATGTAGTAGGTAATCTATTGCTGGGACAAAATTCGTCCCACCAGATTAGGCACTGCTTGGGACGTATATGCCCCAGCCGGATTGGCTAATAAAAAAATAAAAATATACGACAAAACGTCAGCATTTCATTGATAAGCTTATGGACACAGTCAGACCATTCAATTTCTATTTAATCCGATTATAACACAAGACTGAAAGAGAAGCTTGGAAGATATCTCTCCGATTAGGGAATCCAAATTTGAGAACAGAGCGTAGACATTTTCAACCGAACCTTACTCAAAATTGAAGCCACAATTTTCAAGACTGAAGAAAATTTTTCAAGAAAATTCAAAATTATAAAATATTTTCAAGTCGACGACGTCTATATAATCTTAATTATCGCGGGGAATCTGCCCGCGATCGGCGCCTAGTCGATGATCCTCCATTACAGCAGATACTTTTTATCTTGTAGGTCGCCGTGGACAGAAGAGAGAGAAAATTATCTCTTTAAAAAAAAAAAAAAAAAAAAAAACATTCATGTGGTTCCTACCTGAGCGGGATTGCTCTTATGGGCTGTTTCTGTTATATTGGTCCCTAATGCATGGGAAATTATTCTTTCAGCCTATATTTATTTGTCATGAATTTAGGCAAGGTACATTAACTAAGGAATTGAACTCCACAACCAGCGAAAAGTAGAGGGTGGGTAGGTACCTATTCTCATATTACCTATCTATGTTGAGTCCCCCATTCTTGGGGAATATATTCGGTCTTCTTACGTACCTCAACGTTTGTCATGAACATTTCTGAGAAAAATCAAAACTGATTACACTGAATACACGTCTTCGATACTTTGGAAATTACCTATTCTTTCAGCCTATCGTAGGAAAATGTAGAGACTTTTTACTTGTGTATGTCCATCCGAGAACAGGTATAAACAATGACATATTGATTCAGGAGAGTATATAATCGAAGTTAAGCGTGATAGGACGAATAGGTCTTGCGAAAATTATGCTTGAGGGATTTTACGTTTGCCCATGCGCAATGGGAACTCTTAATTTTCGAGTGATGAAATCGGTAGCAGCCTCGGTAACCCTCACATCCTCAGATAATTTAATCAAAATCGAATGAAAACTTCTACTAATTTGATAATTTTTATAAGTTTTTGACCCATAGTTGTATCCTAGATACCCAACTTCTAATGCTCAGTTTTTATCTTATGTAGCATGACTAGGGCCTCACCACTGTTGGAGGCAGAAACGTCGCATAAATACAATCTAAACTACAACTGGCTGTGTCGTTATTCCTGAAAGGAAACACCTATACTTCACTTGAATAATTAATATTATTATTAAAACTATAATTGTTGACATGGAGGTATACTTCATTATGTACCGACTAGCTTAATTAGATGTGAATAATTTCCCGATAATATGATTCCATTAGCATCAACGAACTCCGGTCAGTGCCGGCGATTGGTTCAGAGGTCACTTGCGTGTATACCGAATATGGAAACACCAGAAACCGAGTTCGAAGTTGACAATCTCATGGGCGGGCTACCGCTCTACACGAGAGATACCGCACCTTCCACCTACTTAAAGAAGCAGAATAATGTAGGATTCAGAAGCAAGAAACATACCATAAACCTTACGAAACCTTCCCTAACAAACTATAACCCTAACAAAACCTTACCTTATTCCTCTTCTCATTGTTTTTAGACAGCCGAGATAGTACTTGGAACGTCAGCAAGCTGTCGACTTGGCCCGTCCACTTTTACTTTCCCAACATCCCAACAGATTGGAATGTAATGTCCATTTTTACTTACCCAACATCCCAACAGAGTGGAAAGTAATGTCTACTTTTACTTTCCCAACATCCCAACAGAGTGGAAAGTAATGTCCAATTTTACTTTTTATATTTAGCAGAAAATCGTCATAGAAGTTTACACTTCTCCCTTGTGGTCTTTAGCACACCTGGTTTTTTATCAAAACATTTTCTGAAGCCTACATACACTTCGTGTGGTACCTATTCGACCGATTTCGATTTTTGCTTCCGAGCCTACCTAAAGGTAGCGGAAGCACCGTTTTCACTTTCGGGAGAAATAAAACTTTTAGTCCCCGAAATCAAAATTTCCACTCGCGTTTTACGTTTTAGACCATTCTAAACAACATTGGTTCCATGTCTGTCTGTATATCTGTGTGTGTGTGTGTGTTTGTGTGTGTGTGTGTGTGTGTGTGCGTGTGCGTGTGTGTGTGCGTGTGTGTGTGTGTGTGTGTCTGTCTGTCTGTATGTGTGTGTTTGTCTGTCGTGTGTCTGCATATCCTTGTAACAAGCTTATTCACCAGAGTTTTCATCCGATTTTGATGACATTTTCAGGGGATGTGCGGGCTAGGGTGTAGACGGTCCCTATTAGTTTCATCTTTCCTGCCTAAAACTTCACTCTGCGCATGCGCAAACTTAAATTCTACCAAGCTTAATTTTCTCACGCCCTAGTCGTCCGATCTCGCTTAAACTTGGATGATAGTTGAAGGAAGTTGATTTTATCATCCCATATCAATGTCAACATAATTGTATTATTAATAACTACTACGCATGCGCCGTTGTGAAATCCTTTTAAGGACAATTTCTACAGTTTTCATCCGATTTTGATGTAATTGCCAGGGAATGCGTGGGTTAGGTTGTACATGGTCCCCTATCAGTTTCATTGTTGCCAAATCAATGCTGCACTCTGCGGATACGCAAACGTGAATTTCCGGTATGGAATCTTTCAAGATCATTTGAAACTGTTCAATGATCTATACATTCATGACCATGATTATGATCATCATCATCATTGGGTGTCATCATGATCATGATTGGGTGTACACCTTCAACTTGGCAGACTTTATTTATTTATTTTTGATTGTTGATGCGTTGCAAATGCGTCGTTAGACGAGCGGGCTTGGCATAATTTTGATTTTGAGAGTTTGTGATTAGGAAAATATTATCTACCGAAAACCCGAATTTTATTTTTTTGAAAAAATAAAAAGATAGCAATATTGAAAGTCGAAAGCCCCCGTCTGTTGATATTCCTTAGTGAGACAAACAAAAGAAAAACAAAAATCATTGAATTCGGATGAGTAGATACGGAGAAAAGTGCACGGAAACTGAAAAAAAGTACCTAAATTTAGGTAGGTACTTGTAGCGAAGTACGTAAATGGTCAAAATTGATTTTTTCCCCGTTCATCAATATCTAACCTGTCGAACTAGCAACCATTTTTAATTTTCGACTGCATTTTTAACCATACAGAGTCGTTTATAAAAGATACTTTTTTTGGACTGACTCCCCTTATGGCGTAAGAAGAGAGATGATATTTTGATTTTATAGCAAACAAAATTTTATCGCACAAAAGATACCCTTCCGTCCCGCTTGAACAAACGTTTTCCTGATCAGTAAAGATTATTTTGTCGAAATCCACATTACAGGGTGTTGCAGATCAATGCTGAACTCATTAGGATGTTAGAACTATTTGAAAAGTACTATGAAGCCTCGCACCGGAAGTTTGGTGAATACGGAGATATTTCCCTCTGCCAGACCTGAACTTTCCACTGCAAAACGTCTTAGCGAAAACGGGACTGGACAGTTCGCTACCCCTGACTTGTGTGGTCTGAACGCTGCACAACGTCCGATCACTTTTTTCACTGAGCTCTGCAAGATTTTTTTTATTCCTCGTCCATCCATTGTTCTGTTATTCCGATATAGTTTTTCGTCCCACTTTCATCGAGAACGGACAACGTTAGCTCGCCAGTGAATGAAAAAGAATTCGAAAGAAAATGAAGCTTTCCCTTGTTCGATAAATCGAATGAAGTTGATGAAAAACGGTGTAAATCAACAGAAAAGTTTATTATTTTCCTATTGGATAGCCCTTCTTCGCGGATCACTGGAGATAATTATTGAACTTGCGGAACGGTGAATGGTTGAACTTGACCGCGATCAGGTTGGTCTCATTAAATTATTTGAAACTAGATGAATGAATGAAGAAATGTATACTAAAAAAACATCAAAACTATAGAAATCATGCAGTTTCTAATGATGATACTCATATGGGATATTCGAATCGTAATTTTTCAACTCTCCTTCGAATTTGGGCTAGATCAGACGAATAGACTAAGAGAAAATGACGTTTGATGGGTCTCAACATTTGCGCTTGCGCGGAAAATTATTATTATTTTACTGATAATGAAATTGATATGGGACCATCATCTGCCTAACACTTACGTTCCCAAAAAATTTCATCGAAATCTAATATGAACTACTGTAGAAGTATACTACAGTAATCTACTTGTGGTACACGGGATGATTAAATCGTCGTTTTCCCGATGACATACCCTCCGAATTAGGGCGAGATGGACTCACAAGGCCTTGAGGAAATGATACTACATGGATTTGACGTGTTCGTATGTACCGGATGAAGTATTCATTTATGAGCTATGGAACTGACAGGAGACCCTCTATCAGCTAATTCGCACATTTCCGGAAAATTTCATCAAAACAAAAGTTGTTCACAACGGTCTGAAACGTAAATTGTGAGTGAACATTTTGATTTTGGCGAAACAATTTTGTTTATAAATCACTCTCTTAAGTGACAACTTTCCTCATGCTCCTAAAACTGGAAATTCCGGACGAGTGGGGAACAGCTATAGGCAGGGGGTTTTGGTGGTCGAGGGGGGAGGGGGGTTGAAGGTTCTTCAAAACGTTGATAATCCTAACGACAACAGAACGTCAATATGAATGGATTGTATATACTTTTGATGAGAATTAAAACAAAAGGAAAAGCTAAACTATCATGATTTCTCGGAAATCCCCCCTCCCACCCCAACCCATTTAAACCCTTCACCGATAGTAAACTTGATACTTCCAAAGTTGCATAACTGGACTAAAATCTGGATCGAAAAAATAAAAACAGCCATGGAAATATGAATATAATAAAGATCACGATTTATCGTTACTACCCCCTCCCTCCATTGACCCCCTTCCATCTTGAAATTTGAAACTCCTGTCACATTTTCTAAAACTATACCAAATTCATAGTTGAACAAAAAAATAATCACGAAAATCGGACGAGAGTAGTTGATAAACGTTAATATCATGATGTATCAGTATCATCCCCTCCATTCACCCCCTCTCTTGATGAAATTTGAAAAACCTGACATAGTTTCCATATCGAAACTGACTATATCGATTTCATAATTGAACAAAATATGATTCACGAAAATCGGTAGAGATTTGTAGCCTGGTTGGCGTCGACAAAATTTTTCGAAAAAAAAAAACACGTTTTTTTCGGCTTTGCCGCTTAAAAAAGCGTTTTTGGGCGTGAAAACCCCGGTTTTTCCCCTCCACCCCCCACCTCGACAGCAAATCCGAAAGTTCTGAGGTTTGTTGCACAACTATACTAAAATTGGAATCGAAAATTAGAATCACGAAAATCGGTTGAGAATTGTAGCCTGGTTGGCGTCAACAAAATTTTTCGAAAAAAAACCACGTTTTTTCCGGCTTTGCCCCCTCCATTCCAACTCTTCTATCTTGATATTCAAAATTTCCGAGGTTTGTTGTACAACTAGACTAGAATTGGGCTCGAACAAAGAAAGAATCTCGAAAATTCCTGGGCAGCGTCGACAATATTTGTCACACAAACACACACACAGACATACACCTATGGCTTTTTTTCATGGATTTGGTCTTAGAGAAACAAATTTGTCGCGGTTATTTATTTTCTCATGCTTGGGTTGTCCTTTACCCCTCTGGATCAATTCCAATAGGTCGTCCCTCTATTAACGAAACCTAGCTTCAGAGGGGCGTCCTAAAAATGCAGGAAAATTTAGCTCGAATTTCCCAATGAGATAATTTTGCACGACCAGAACTTACTTAGGGAAGGAGCATTGACACCCGCCTACACATTAGATTAGCCGGGCGTTGATCGGACGTTGTACGTAGCGTTGCGTCATGTCCATTGACAGTTTGTCGCGTCGCACGCTCGCCGACCTGATCCTCCGATTTTCGGGGCTCTTTCTTTCTTCCTGCGAACCGTCGGAGGGGAAAAATTCCGTGTGATTCGGTCAACTTCCGTTTCGTTGAGACGACCGATGATTAGCCCTTTCTTTTTTCGCACTTGTCACTTCCTAGTTATAGCGTCTCCGCGGTTAAACTCCGCTCGCTGCACGCTCTAATTAGCTAATCACTAGTAACAAACTATAGGCAGGCACTAGGATATCGGCCCATGGGATAAAGAAGGTCACTCCGATCTGTTTACTTTAGGTTTGTTCCAGCGCGGTCAAGAGAACATGAATAGAACACAACAAATTCAGAACGAACGTGAAGGCGGGGATGAGTTCATGAACTTTTCAGTAATTAAACTCAAACGCTGGAACACTGACGGCAATCTTATTACTAACCTTCCTTGCTCAAACTCGTCCGCATCACCAACTACACATTCGATACGTAGGGTAGATGCACCAGTAGTAGGCACTGCACCAGTAGTAGGCACTTGTGACTTCAACTCCTTAAAATAAGTGATTGGAACAACTAAAATATTTGAATTTGGCACCGTTTTTAACGTTAGCATATGCTGTATTTCTTCTAGAATCATCTAGATGATCGAGGCAGTCTTGGTTACATTATGTCACCTGTTAACAAAACAATCTCCATGAGGTTGTCTGCCTTAACAGTTCTGCTAAGGAGATGAGTTTGGTTTTTAGTATTTTAGCACCAATTTGAGGCAATTTCGGATCTGTTATTTGTTTCTTTTTATCTTTTATATACCCTCGAGAAGATGTAGAATGTTCCCGTACCTCTAGAAGTTTTAATTTTGGCTAAAATAAGGTGCCTACTACTGGGTCATAAAAAATACTGAATTTTCCAATAGTAGGCACTTCTGCCTACTACTGGAAATAACTTCTTTTTCTGTTAGCAACAAAGTTTTCATCAGTTATTAATTTGGAATACGACAGTATCTCACGTTTTCTCAGAAAATGAGTAGTTCCAATAGTTGGCAGGGGGTGCCTACTTCTGGATCCCGAAGGTGCCTACTATTGGAATAGGTTTTTTATCTCAGAACTCCACATGTTAGGATACTGAACGTTTACTACTGTTTACTACTGATGCTGAAGTACCAATGTGATACTTTGTCGTTTTGTGATAGACTGAAGATTGTTATTAGTCAATACCTAGTAAAACTCCATTTTATATATATTTTTTTAATTTGTATTTTGTATTACGACTAGTATGGCCCATGTATAGCATTTTTTTAAAAGAACAATTCAATATGAGGGCTGAGAAATGTGGAAAACTATGATGTTTCAGGCCTTGATGTATTTTCGATACATTTTCGTGGAGAGGAAATGTAATTAATAAAATTCGTTCATTGAGATTCAACTGCCTACTACTGGTTCATTTCCCTGCCTACTACTGGGGTTTCAATGCCTTCTACTGGTGAAAAAACTTGCGTCCGGTTTTTTTCAATTTAAAAATCATAATCGTCTATTATTTCGACAATTTAAATGTAATTAGCTTTGGGAGGTGTTAAGTAATGTTGAACAAGCATTGGAAATAAAATAGTATGAAAAATAACATCGTGACACACAAAAAACTTGATTTTTTTTTGTTAAAGTGCCTACTACTGGTGCATCTACCCTAGCCCATTTTTCGGAATCCCTCCGCAATTATCCTTTTTTCACCTTCAGATAACCATTTTATGACTACCTATAATTTAAAGTTCACTCATGTAATGAATGGGGAAGACCAATAATTTTAACGTGAAATCTCAGCCACAACTCTAAATGATGCGGTTTGATGACCAGAAAACCAAAGGAATATGAGAGTTTGAAACTCTAATTTCGAAGAAGACGTACTATTAGTTCATTAAGCGGGATTTCGAGAAGTCGTTGCAGCCTACGGTGTTTGAATATTTGTAATTTGTAAAGCATTTTTTACGTCAAGATCGCTGAAGAAGTTGAAGGCAGACGATACTTCAACCTCGAAACTGGAAGCAACGGGAAATTCAGTGCAATGAAATCTACTACAAATCTAATCTAACCACACTCTATTGATCTAAAAATCCCAGTCAATGATTTTCTGACGTATTTGCAGTGCATTGCATTGAGTTTCCCATTGTCTCCGTTTTTGAGATTGAAGTACTGCTTCCTTCAAATCCTTCTGCTATTTTGTCAGCTAGGTAGATATGTAATTGCCGACTGACACGAAAACGCTTTACTAATATTTGGTTGTTGTAGGCATCAACGACTTTTAGAAATCCCGTATTTTTAGAGATATCTCTCTCCTTCAAAAGTAGCTCCTCGTCCTCAGAGCTACTTCCAAAATCCTTCTCTTCCCATCTCCCGAAGAATCGCCATCAATTTGTCAATTAGAAAATCGAGAACCATCACTTTACTTTGGTAAAAGGCAGAATACCAGACTTTTATATATAAATACCAACTCATAAATAGAACTAGTGAAGAAATTACGGAAAATAGTGATTAGACTGAGTAGACGTGTTTGAAAAAGTAGTGAAGAAGCACTTGTTGACGGGGGTGAAGTCAGCAAGGAAATGAAAGGAGGGAAGGTTGCATGTCTCAGCAAGGTTATCTTTTTCGTGCTCAGTTCACAACCCTGCCTTCGTTTCGGAGCAAGACGTTCATGACCCAGCACATGAACTCGGGGCGCTGGAACACTACAAAGTCTACACAGTACAAGAACTTACTTAACCTCGCTGGTATGTCACTCTAGGTGCGCCGTACTAGTATATGAACTTAGGAACGCTGGAACAAACCTTTTGTTAGTTTTTGATCTGTTTAGTTGCCCCACGTCAAGGCCCACCCTCCAGAAATTTGTCCTGGATCCGGAAAACTTCACCCACGTATTCAGCAACTAATTTCCGATCGAAAGTTCCTTTTAGGGATTTTTTTTAAACGCTTAGTTTTGGAGCTACCTATTTAATTTTTACGATTTTTTTACTTTTTTTTCGTAATTTTGACCTCAACTCACTAAAACGGCTATAACTTCCTTTATTACTTGAGAAAATTCAAATTTGATCATACCGTTAGAAATAATGTTAAGTTTCCCATCTCCCTAATGTACCATACAATTTTTTTTAAGATGGTTCAATTGGTGAAAAATCAGTCTGGAAAGTGAATTTTATTAAACCGTAAGAAAGACCACTTTTTTCGTATTCTGTAGGTCCAATAAAATTCTACAGCCAGTAGTCCTAAAATTTACTCCAGAATCTCTGATTTTCAACGGTGTAGTCAATTTTACTTTTACTTTGTCAGAGGAGAAAATTATGTTTTAATATTGAAAAACATTATTAGCAAATTTTTGAAGAAAATGAATTACAATGGCTCGGAAAATTATGATCTGCTTCATTTTGTCGGAATTTTTTTGATTCTCTTTGTAAAATTCTTGTAAAATTTTGTAGCCAAGATCTCATCTTTCCAACAGTGTAGTCAATTTTTCTTTGAAATACATTGCCCCCCCCCCCCCCCCCCCAATGAAATTGAGGGTTTTCTTTTGAAAATGACTTTCTATGAAAATACGAGTTTGGGGTTGGATTCTACGTATTTTTTTACGCTGAATCGAATGGTAACACTTGGAAATCTCCCTAACCCTGTTATAACCTAGTTTTACACTTTAGCTTACTAGTTTCACCCCCAAAATCACATCAGCTTTGTCATACCAAATGGACTCAATTTTTTCAGTTAAAGTTTAAAACTAGGTTTTAACGCGGTTGGGGAGATATGCAAAAGTTAAGATAAGATTCAGTGACAAAAAAAATAGTAGGAACCCACCCAAAACTCGTATTTTCGTTCAAGTTCGTTTTTCAAGAAAACCCTCAATTTCATTGAAAAAACAAGGTTTTTCAACATTAAACCATAGTTTTCTCCCCTAATTAGCAAAGTAAAAGTAAAATTGACTACATCGTTGGAAAGCTGAGATTCTGACTCATATATCAGAGTTTCAGGCTAAATTTGATATGTAGGATTTTATGGTAGGTACTTTTGGGTAATTTTATGGTACTTTGGGAGATGGAAAATTCAACAATCTTTCTAACGGTAGGTATAATCAAATTTGAATTTTCTCAGGTAATTAGGGCGGAGTTATGCCGTTTTAGTGAGTTAATGTCGAAATTACGAAAAAATGCTTAAAGATTGAAAAACTCGAAAACTAAGCACTTAAAAAAAATCTCTAAGAAGAAATTTTGACCGGAACTTAGTTGCAGAATAAGGAGGTGAAGTTTTCCGGATATAACGTGAGACACTCTGTGTAATTGCTCATTGTCCAGATCCGCGAGTGTTGAACTATGCCATGCCGGAGTGCTCGGATATAGACTTTTTTGCCAATCAGTGTTTGTGGTTCAAAAACGCTGCAGATTATCACACAATGGTTAATTATTTCTGTGTTACATCACCCCCTTGAGATAGACCCTTCTACGCAGATCATTGGTCTATAATTGTTGAACCCCGTACGTAATATATGATCAGAACATGGCGCCTCTGAGAAGGGTTCACACTTTTACGGTTCCAAGACCCCGTAATTTTACGCTTCACAGTAGAGATGTTAGAAAAAAAAACAGGAAAATTATGCTTGAAGTAATTGACATTAGCACATGGGCAGAATGGAGTATGATTTGAGAAAAATGAAATTGGTAGGGTACAATCTACAGCCTAACCCACAAATTACCAGAAAACGTAATCAAAATCTGATGAAAACTAGACCTAGAACTTCGGATTTCACTTGAGAATCTTCGGAGAATGCGCAGGAGCTAATAATGATGCAATCATGTTAAACTTAACATGGAATAATTAAACCATTGTCCCCCAATTATGCACCAAATTTGAGCGAGATTGGACGACTAGGGCTAAAAAAAGTCCAGTCATGCAGCATGACCCCATGAGCGAATTTTTGAAGAAATCTTCGACATTTCAGTCGCTATTGATCGTGTAGAGAAATTTTAGTTTATGATTTTGATAGACAAATATTGAATCAAATTATTAAAAATAATTAGGAGGTACTCATACTTTATTATTATTAAACTAATCTTGTAGATTTAAAGACAATCTGAATTTGGACAATGTTTCATGCAAATATTACCGATTTTTACAACTAACGAACGGCATTATTTCGATTTTTGACTGATTTTTCAACTTTGAAATTTTTGAAACCTTGATACATATTCTTATAGGGAATTTTACGCTGATTCCGAATATACCACATGTTAGTATGTTGAAAAAATTATTTTGCACAACAAATCGCAAAAAACAGGCTATTTTGAAATTTTTTACTACATTTTTGAAAATTTCAACCCGAAGATGTAATCCGATCATGCTGGCCAACGAACTTGAACTTTCGTTTTGTGTCCTTAACATTTTAAAATTTGTTTGAAGTTTCTAGCACAATTCTACGGACAGTTATCGTCTGGAATGACACATACATACATACATATATACATACATATATACATACATACATAAAAAAATGCGTTAAACTTCAGAATATGATTCAGAATAGCCTGAAACGGATTTCTGCATAAAATTTTTTCAAAAATTCACATTCTACAAATTTTGAGGCGAGAGCAATAGCTTAATTTTCTTCAAAAATTCGCTAAAAGATGCATGAAGGAATTTACGTTTGCGCATGCGCGAAATGGAGTAATGATTTGAGAAGTATGGAATTAATAGTGGACCATTTAGAGCCTAACCCGCACATTCCCTGAAAATTTCATCAAAATCAGATGAAAACTGTTTAAATTAGGCTCGTTTAAAAAGAACCCATATTTGCGCATACGCAGATGCTACTAAATATATAATTACGTTGCAATTGCTTGGGAATGCTCCAATTAAACTCTCCCAACCATCCTCCGAATTTGAGTGAGCTCGGACAACGGGGGTGTGAGAAAATGATGGTCGATGGAATTTATATTTGCGCATGCGCCGTGTAAAGTATTGATTTGTGAACAACTTCGTAGGGGTCCATCTTCACCTTAACACGCAAATACCCTGAAAATTTCATGAGAACCGGTTGAATATCGTGGAAATTAAGCTTGTTACAAGGATTTGCGTTCATACACACATTGATACACACACAGAGATAGAGAGTGAAAGTCACGGAACGAAAGTTGTTCAGAATAGTCTAGAACATAAAATGCGAGTGGAAAATTTACCACTGTTAAAATACACTGCCAAGGAAATGGCACATGAGCTTCTTCGTGACCTTCACAGTACGTCACCATTAAATCCAGAAAACTAGAAACGACCGGTTCTGGCATCAGGGAATTAATGAGGTGGGAAACTGGAAGCAAATTTCGTTTGCGCCTGCGCAGAGGCTACCGTTGATTCGATCATGACGGGACTGATAGGGGACCATGTAGAGCTATACCCGCACGATCCCTAAAAATTTGAAGAAAATCGCATCAAAATTGTGGAAATTACGGCTGTTGCAAGGACCGTAACAAGAATATTTCGTTCACGCTTGCGCAGAGCGTACCGCTAATGCAATTATGATGATTGTCTTATTAGACCTCAAGGGACCTTACCCACATCATCTCTGAAAATCTGACCGAAATCCGTTCAACATTGACCAAGTTATGACCGTCATAAGGAATTCACGTTAGCGCCTGCGCAGAAGCTACCGTTGATTCGATCATGATGAAGTTGATAGGGGATCATCTAGAGCTTAACCCGCACAATCCCTGAAAATTTGGTTAAAACCGGATCAAAATTGTGTAAGTTATGGCTGTTACAAGGAAATGTGGACGGACAGTCAGACAGACAGACAGACAGACAGATACGGAACCAAATTTGTTCAGGAGACTCTGAAACGCAAAATTCGAGTGGAAATTTTGATTTTGGAGCAAAACATTTTTTTTTTTTTTTCATTTCGAAAGTGAAAACAAAGCTTCCGCTGCCTTGCAGTCTCGGAAGCAAAACAACAGCCGTTTGATTTTAGTGGAGGCCACAACTTTTCAACTTTTCTAGGTCGAAACAAAGGTTCTTCATCGGAAATAATTAACCGAAATAGGCCCGCTGTGAATCGTATTGCAGTGTTTCCTTGTCTCATTAGTGGCCCTCTGAATAGGACTGGCAAGTTGCCACAGATGAGCTGCTCAAAATATTCCATAGAAATCCGTAATTTTATTTGCGAGTTGAATAAAAGACAGTCGGGTCCGCGGACTGCATTTCCTCCGGAACCCGGCAACACCTTTGACCGCAGTGAAGATTCTGAACAAATATTGGAACGTCGGCGGGAAAATGGAAGTAATTCTCGCGGAAGTTTGTTCAGGAAAGTGTTTGCTCCTTTGCATGCGGAGAGGAAGCTGAGTGGACAGTTTCCGTCCTATTGGATCCCGTCAATTTTTCATTCAAAAGGTCGATCTCGCAGAGGAACGAGGAAATCACATTTAGATTCGTTTAGGAAACGTACCTAGTTGATTGCGGCTTGACTAAATAAATAATTCAAATCATGTGTATTAGCTACGTGGATAGCTGACCATCCTAATAATCATTTTTTAACTTATTGAGACTAGTCCATAATCATTATCTACATGGTTCAAGCAGATCATCTACCAAGTTCACAAAACAGTATAAGTTCACTACTAAAATCACTTTGTAGAACGCGCCTAATAATGTTCAATGCACGCATTAGCTGATATAATTTTGATGGAATTCTGACTTCGCAAAATCAAGTTTATTGTACCTAACTCTTGAAGGATTGAAAGTTGTTTTGTTTTACCTCAGAAATTTTCAGTTGTTGTTGGTAGGTAGGTATCTACGTAAGAAAATTTGTCAATACTTGTTTTTAGCAACTTTTAATAATTTTGTTGGAATATTTTTTGAAATTTGAACAATTTAGTGTGCTCAAAAAGCGCTGGCCAACAAAATTCTCCTTTCATTTGGAAAGTTTGATTTATTAGGGCTTGCACGAAATTCGTAATTCAATCCTAATGAGAGTTATCGTCGAATGACTCTCTCTCTCTCTCTCTCTCTCTCTCTCTCTCTCTCTCTCTCTCTCTCTCTCTCTCTCTCCCTCTTCTTCCCCAAAGCGATTCTTACTTGATTTTTTTTCTAAATTTTTTCTCCTTCCAACACTAGAGCCCTTCTGGAGCACAAACAGCTGATCGTGCGATGCTGGTCTCTTTCGATTCATTAAACTGAGTTCTATCTAAATCAAACGATACAACTACGCTTCTTTTATATAGAAAGTTTTTGAGATCTCTATTATTTAATATTTCAACTCTCAAATTTAGACTGTTCTTAAGTCTTCTTAATTTTTTTTTCTACGTAGGTATATATAGAAAAACGAAACACTCTAGGGTTCGTTTCAGAATTCAACAAAACGGATTTCTTTGAAGAAAATTTTGGGTGTAAACATTTTGAAACCATTGCAATAACTAATTTTTCAATAGGAATTCGCTGAAAAGCGCAAACTTCGGGAATCGTTTATAAATGTCTCAATACGGAAAATTCCATTTGGGAAAACAAAAATTGGTTATAGCTTGAAGTTTGACTTCTTCAAAAAACAATATTTTTTTTTGGGCAGATTATTCATGGAACTACCTCTAAATATCAAACTTACCGAAAAAATTAATAAATTTAAAAAATCTATCAATGATTATCTAATGGAGCAGTATCGTACTGATTCGCCTACTGACTTTCCCTTACTTACTTTACTTCAATAGCTCTTATCATGTTTTTTTCTTTATGGTTTCTGTTCTTTTTCTTTCTTTAAAATGTAACAAGTTGTGAATTTATGTTTATTTATGAGCACCTGGATTTAATGATCTAGCCTGTTGTTTATAAATTGTTTTGTTATTTTGTTAACCTGCAATCTTTAGACAATTTCTTAAATTATGGAGATCAGCAACTGCCAAGTATAGTTTAATTTCTTCTTTTGTATTTTACTTTTAAATTATTTTTCCCTTAGAAATATTAAATACTTCACTTGTTTTGTAAACCACCTATGTAATAAATGATAATAAATGGCTTTACGAATTTAAAAAAAAAAAAAGAAAAAAAAGCTTTATCAAATATAGCTACTTACTGTGAAGTAAAACACGGTCAAGGCGGAGAGTGTTGAGGTAGGTAATGGTCGAGGGGAAAAACGGGGCCGCGCCCGCGAAAAGAAAAACGGACCCCCCCCCCCCCCCTCAAAGCTCTCTCTCGCTCTCTCTCTCACTCCTACGGAGGGCTCCATAATTGGCGGGAAAACCCGCTCTACCGGCCTAGACTGGGATCGCCTCCCTCCAATATCGAGGCCCAGCCGCCGCCCCTATACATAGAACCGCCGCCGCCCTATACAGGAAGCCACCTCCGCCCTTGTATACAGGATGCCGCCTCCGCCCCTATACAGATCCCCCCTGCGCCGTCTGCAGACAGACATCCAGCCGCCCCCCCAAACAGGCGTCCCCTCTGAGCGGGAGGTGCGCCCTTGATAAATCGAATAAACAAACCGAGCGTTGAAGCTTGAGAGGCTTTTTTTCCCTTCGCTCTTCGTCCTCCATTTTCCGGGATGCGAAGTGGTTTTGGCTTAGAAGGTTGGGGAAAGGAGGAAATGGGGAAAGTGCGAAAGAGGCAAAAAGGAAAAACAGTAAAAGGCACCTGGAAAACTAGACGAAAATCGTCGACGAAGGATGACGTTATGAGCGAATTTTTTAATTTACTTTTACTTTTTAGGACGTCCCTCTGACGCTAGATCATACAGCAGGGGTCTCCAACCATTTTTCAGGGAGGGCTGAATTGAAAATTTTCCATGAATGCGCGGGCCAAACAATATGTAAAAGATAAAAAGAGATTTGCAGATACAGAGGAATAAATTCAATTTATTTAGAATGCTTAACAGGGCCTACCTAATATTGTAATTGTAAGAGTGAAGTAACTTTAATGTGGGGTTTAGCACTGTTTGTTGCTCTAAATATATACGTAATCTTGCTCAAAATTTGTATTTTATATCTACAGACGCAAATCCAAATTCCAGATGCGCTTCCAAATTTTTGTCAGTTAAGTTGGCCCTGTATATAGATTCTGTGAATTCTTCCTCTAAAATATTTGTTTGCATTGATAGCTATATACAGCTGAAGAGAGAGATCATTGCGCGGGCTAAGTCTCGGAGGTTTGGAAAATCCTTTTCTGGGAGCGCAGATAAGAATTTTTGGATATAATTATGTCATTTGACTGCAGTTTAATGAGATCCGGAGGTAAATCTTCAACTGCTGCAGTGTAAGGGTTGTGAAAATTCTGATGTTCAAAGATTCTTCCTCAAAATCTTGAAAACGGGTCTAGGACTGGTCTCGCAGACACCTGATAAAATTTACCGCAAATTCATTCGGAAACTCTTCATCATCTTCGGTTTTAAGGGTGTTGCACGTTGGGAAACGCACCAGGTTTTTCATTGCTGTATGACTTTCGAAAAGGGCCATCTTCATTTTAAAAGCTACGGGAGTATGATATGGGAGTATAAACCAAATGTCAGGCTTTTCGCTCCTTGAAGTTTCAAGTTCAAGTCATTCAGCATTTGAGTAACATCAACTAGAAAAGCTAATTTCCATAGTCAAGAAAAATCTAACAGTTCTTGTGTAGCATGATTTTATATTTCATTTTAGCAAATTTTCTTAGAAAATAAAGCTATTGCAATAGCTCCAACAATTTTAAAATAAAAATGTTCAAAAATTTTCTTCATCGAACTCTGTTTTGAGGCATTCTGAAATGCTTCCTGGATTTTAACGCTTTTTTATATGTATATATATGTATGTGTCATTCCAGACGATAACTCTCGATAGAATTGAGATAAAGACTTCGTCTTTCGCCAAAAAATCAAGCATTTCAAAAGAAAGGATGAGTTCGACGGACAACACTTTTTGATCACATTAAATTGGTCAAATTTCATAAAATGTACAAAACAAATCATAAAAATGGCTAAAAATTGTTGTTTTCAAAATTTTCAGCAAAATGTTGCTCAAATAAAGTTTATCAAATATAAAATAGAACACTAAAAAAATTATGTACATAATTATGCAGAAAAATGTTCTTAAATTTCATTAAAATTTGCTATACAATCGATAAAAACTTCCAACAAAGTGAAAAATCCAAAAGCACTTTTTGAATAGCAAATTACTATTTAGATCGTGTTTTTTGCCATAAAAATAATGGTCAACATATTTTGCACTGAAAAAGCTATTATTTTCGAAACAATTTAACATAGGTAATATAACAATTATGATAACTTAAGAAAATTCGCTCATACGTTCATGCTGCATGACTGAAACTTTTACTTTTTAGGACATCCCTCTGACGCTAGATCATACAGCAGGGGTCTCCAACCATTTTTCAGGGCGGGCTGAATTGAAAATTTTCCTTGAATGCGCGGGCCAAACAATATATAAGAGAAAAAAAGAGATTTGCAGATACAAAGGAATAAATTCAATTTATTTAGAATGCTTAACAGGGCCTACCTAATATTGTAATTGTAAGAGTGAAGTAACTTTAATGTGAGGTTTAGCACTGTTTGTTGCTCTTAATATATACGTAATCTGGCTCAAAATTTGTCTTTTCTATCTACAGACTCGCTTCCATATTTTTATCAGTTAAGTTGGCCCTGTATTTAGATTCTGTGAATTCTTCCTCGAAAAGATTTGTTTGCATTGATAGGTATATACAGCTGAAGAGAGAGATCATTGCGCGGGCTAAGTCTCGGAGGTTTGAAAAATCCTTTTCTGGGAGCGCAGCGAAGAATTTTTGGATATAATTATGTCATTTGACTGCAGTTTAATGAGATCCGGAGGTAAATCTTCAACTGCTGCAGTGTAAGGGTTGTGAAAATTCTGATGTTCAAAGATTCTTCCTCAAAATCTTGAAAACGGGTCTAGGACTGGTCTCGCAGACACCTGATAAAATTTACCGCAAATTCATTAGGAAACTCTTCATCATCTTCGGTTTTAAGGGTGTTGAACGTTGGGAAATGTACCAGGTTTTTCATTGCTGTATGACTTTCGAAAAGGCCCATCTTCATTTTAAAAGCAATGGGAGTATGATATGGGAGTATAAATCAAAAGTCAGGCTTTTCGCTCCTTGAAGTTTCAAGTTCAAGTCATTCAGCATTTGAGTAACATCAACTAGAAAAGCTAATTTCCATAGTCAAGAAAAATCTAACAGTTCTGGAGCAGGACGATTTTTCATTTTATTTTTTATGATAAGTAACATCTGTGTACAGACTATCCGTTTCAGCATGGAATACCTTGAACTGTCGGTGGTTCAGTGCATTTTTTCTAATGAAATTCACCATCTGCACCACGACAGTCATGACTTTACTTACATTGAAACTTTTTCCTTATAAAGCTTGCTGGTGAATAATACAGTGAATGGCAATTCGTTTTTCTCTGATCCTGCCTCAATAACAGATTCGTGATATTCACAGTAGTTCCCTTCTCAACCGCCCATACTCCGATTCGCTGGAAAGCAGTATAGTCCAGTCGGTATAGGATTTGGACCTGGAAATAATTCGGGACAAAACGAAACTTTTAGAGGATGTGTATGGGTACCTAGCAGTAGTAAATTCAAGGTTTTCTATTAAAAATACCCTGTGGAAAATCTGAGGCGGCCGGAAAACCGCGATTTTTTTTGCAGTTGTTTCAGTTTTTCGATTATAACTTGGAAACGACGCATCCTACAGAAAATGTTACTCCATCCAAAATGAAACAGCATAACATTTGGCGTCGAATGATCTTATAAAACGTCAAAATCGGTCCGGCCGTTTAGCCGCAATCGATCGTTAAAGTTCGTCAATTTTTACCAACTTGGCTTAAAAATGGGTTATCTTCGAGTTTGAAGGCCTATATCTCAAAAACGGCTAACCCAAACGAAACATGTCAAATAATGAAAGTTGTAGAGCATCAAATTTCAAGCTGGAAAACCTCCTAACATGAAATTTACTCACCCTATCGCTGAGATACAAGGTGTAAACCAAATGAAGTCGTGCCAGTGAATTTCTGGTAAAACTGTATTTCCTAATGGAACTACTTTCGAACCCCACATCATTAATTTTTGTCCCTAAATTTCATTTTTCACTATATCTACGTATACTATACGTACTATAAATACATGAATACCCCCCCCCCCCCCTGCTCATAGCGAAAAGGGCCATTAGATGAGTAATTGTAATGTCCAGGAGTTGGAATAGGTAAAAACGTACAATTTTGTCTTTGTGTTACACTTCGAAAATATGACTGTGCGGGTTACAATGATCGGCGGGCCGTAAGTTGGAGACCCGTGGTCTAGATAGTTCGTTCAGAGGAAGGACCGATCAAACGCAATATTCAATCTTATCATAAAAACTACAACTCAGCGACGTTTTCCTTGTTACGATCTGGTGAACGATTGAAGACGATCGTGCAGAGGTCAAGCTGCCGTCAGCCATTTAAAATCCCGGCTCGGGATATACCAACTCGATAAGATAACTAACTGATCAAACGTTTATCTTCCTGGCTACCTAGTTAACACCAGCAAGATTACCCTCAGCTTCTGTCGCGTAACACTCGCTGTAGAAATAATAAATCGATTTCATTGACATCGATTGTGAAATTTCGATATTTCTGGATACGTTTTGTTTTTTAATCAATTGGAACCCTGAAAATTACAGTAGTTTCTTGTTGTTTGGTCATTAGTTGTGTTGGAATATAGACAGAGCCCTTCTACAAGTCAAACGTTGTTAGCCTACCTTGACGCATTATTTTAAACACTAAAGTTGTGTAGGTAACTCACCATAGTTTGTAGATCGATCAGCTTGTACTTAAATCAAACACTGAAACACTGTTCAGTTGGTAGGTATTATATTCTTGATGAAAGTTGAAAAATATTGGTGCTATAGTTTTCCATATTCTTGCGTGTAGAGCCAACAATGCCACAATTACCAATTTTACACTACTCCATCTCTATGTTCTGATATATTCCTGTCGTGCAGATTTTTATTTCCAATAAGCTAATAAATCGTGTAGGCTTGTAAATCAACTTGTAATACCACTGCTCCCCAGTCCAAGGATCACTCCGATTTCGGACCGTCTCCCCCAGTCTTAATGACTTTTCAGACCATTCTCCTTCATCCTTAATGACTCATAAAACCATCCCTCGTCAGCCTTAATGACTTTTCAGACCATCTATTACTTAAGTGCTAAGCTAAAGATATTTTACTGAATAATTTTGACCTAATGTCATGTTAGTTGTGTGAGGGAGGATGGGAGTTACCTTTTACTCTGTGACCACGTTAATTGACCATCTCTTGGGTGGCTAGCCTTGCAAGATGACCAACATAAATTCGGGATGTAGTCCCAAAAAATCATTAAGGTTGATGGAAGATTGTTTGAAAAGTCATTAAGACTGGAGGATATGGTATGATAAGGCATTAAGACCGGGAAAGATGATTTAATAAGACATTAAGGATATGTTCTGAAAAGTCATTAAGACTGGAGGGGATGGTAAGATAAGGCATTAAGACTGGGGGCTTTGATCCAATAAGTCATTTAGGAGATGGTCTGAAAAGTCATTAAGGCTGACAAGGGATGATTTTATGAGTCATTAAGGATGAAGGAGGATGGTCTGAAAAGTCATTAAGGCTGGGGGAGACGGTCCGAAATTGGAGTGATCCTTGGACTGGGGAGCAGTGGTATTATATACCCTATCTCCCCTTTCCACGGTATCACTAATACCATGTAAAATTTATGAAATGTGCTATAAATTTCAAATCATTCTTGTCAAAACCTCTATTTATTTTTGATTTATTAGCTTAATGTTTATTTGTTATGAATTTTATGTTCAACATTAGGGTGATTGGATTTTAATTCAACAGTGAGCCCCGAGCAAACGTTCTATCACATTGCTCTGTACGCTTTTGAACATTTTCAAAGACTCTTTTCTTTTTGCATATATTTTTCTGTATTTGTTATTTTTTTGCATTTTATCCTTTGAGCTCAATAAAGCTTTCTTCTTCTCTTTCTTCTTCTTTGTCTTTTTCCAGGGTGGTTTTCTCCCCCCTCTGCCTCTGCTATCCGGTCTGATTCATATCTTGTTTACTAGAAGAATGTACGAACAAAACGTCGAACACGACACTTATAACAGTAGGGCACGTCAATGTGTGATAGAAAGGATCATTTCCTCAGCAATCATGGGCCCACCAATCTTCTCGAATTTCAGGATTTAGTGTTGCATGGTTTTGGGATGGGCTGCCAGACGGATGTATACATATTTTTTAAAGCTTTTATTGCAATGATTAATGTTATTAATAACATGAATCTGACTTTTATTACTACAATACACTATTCAAGACCTACGATACATAAATTTGTCCCTTGTCTCTCGAACATACCACATTCACTTCCTACACAAGCTCATACACTTTCAAACGGTTAAGGCGTCGAGTTAGATCTTGCACATCCAGGAGCTTGACAGCTTCCTCATTCACATGATCTTTTATTCTGGCAAGATTGGCCGTTGCTCGCTTTTTGATCACCTCATCCACACTGTCAACTTAAAGTTCACGGTGGAGTGCCTCAGTTCGGAAGTACCACGGCGCATCAGTGATACATCGTAGTACAGAATTCTAGAAACGTTGAATGATCTGTCTATTGGTTGGGGCTGTGCAGCCCCACAACTGCACTCCACACTGGCTTGAGTACTTGATTGTAAAGAAGCAGCTTGTAACCAATGGTCATGGTGGATCCTTGGCCGATTAGCCAATACATCCTTCCAAGTTTCAATGCGAGCTCAGTCCTCTTCCTTTCGACATGTTCCTTCCACCTGACGACTTGGAGTCATGCCCAGGTATTTGGCTTCATTCGCGTAGGGAATTGCCACGTTGTTGAGAAAAGTAGGGATGTAGTTAATCTTCTGGTTGTTAAAATCAACGTGCACCGACTTGGCCTCATTCAATTTGATCGTCCATGTTGTTGTCCAAAGACTGATTTTGGAGATGGACTTATAGAGTTTTGATATTGATTCATTATTGCTGTCACCAACTGCCAGGACAGCAGTGTCGTCTGCAAATGTTGCTGTGGTGTTATGTCCCACTTCTGGTAAGTTGCTGGTGTATAGAATGTGCAGACGTATATGATTGCGACGGATTATTCAAGAGCTTTCTATAAGCATGCCCACCTTTTGTCATTGCTGGAGGCATTGGGGATTCACGGTTTGGCACTTGAGTGGTTCACAAGCTATTTCAACCAATGTCAGCTTATGGTACCTATTGATTGGTTATGTCTTCACCCTTTATTGCAACTTGTGGCATCCCGCAGGGTAGCTATATTGGCCACTTTGTTTCCTACTAGCAATTAACAGTATGGTTAATACAATCGATCCTGACATATACTGTCTTCTTTTTGCCGACGATTTGAAGATTTTCCGACATGTCAGCTCTCAGTCTGATTGCAGGGCTTGGCAGGATGCTATCAACGGCCTTGAGTCGTGGTGTTCTTCGAATGGACTGTTCCTAAATCCAGCCAAGTGTTCAGTATCTCCTTCTCTCGCATGTCCAACCCCATCACCATCGACGATGTTTTATGTGATAGCTTTTGAGGAAGAATGAGGGGATAGACCTTATGTTCGTTGCTACTCGCAGCTCACGATTTCCACGCACATCGAGGACATTTCAGGGAGGGCTTTGAGGAGTTTAGGATACTTGAAGAGGAATACACGCGAATTCAGCATCATCCGATTCATTGTCACTCATTATAAGGCAATGACGCTACCCACCTTGAAATATGCTTCAGTCGTCTGGTCTCCGTGTTATGCTATCCACAAGTATCGGCTGGAACGATTCCAAAGTAAATTCTTACGCTATATCGCCTTTAAGCTTGGCACGTCCTTCGGATGAGGTCGACTATGTGTCTTTCTTAGAAACTTGCTACCTTCAACCTCTGGAAAAGCGACGCTGCATTGCTAATTTGAACTTTACGTACAGCTTTTGAACAGAGACATTTTTTGTTTACTTCTGCTATCCAAGATTGGTATCCTGACACCCCACGACTCAGCCCAATTTCTACAGCTCTTTAACGTACCATTCTCTGCATCAAACCATCAATTAAATTAACTCCTACACCGAATTCCTCGTAGCAATCTAATCCTAAATTTGTACCCGTATTTCATTGAGCTGGTGTTTTAATGATTTGAGTCATAGCAGGTGATCCGAATATTGCGAGAACGGTTTGATTTGTGAAGCGGTGGTTAAATAATTTTGATAGGTAATTTCTATACTTTTTTTTCGTAGGCAGGTGAGGAAATCTTTAAGATCCTGAGGTGGTAATCGGATCTCGTAAGATACCCGCGAGGGACCGCACTCCGGTTTATGTGAGATTCAAACACACTAAAACCTCACCTTCCTTTTCCCACATTGGAACTCAGCCTGGAACTGTTTAACACATTACTTCAGGCTTAAAATTTCAATACTTTTCACTCTAGGAAGCTGTTATTTCGTATGTAGCCTCTTTAGGAAATTTACTTGACGATGCCCAGGGTCCGGATAGGATGAGTGGCTCTTAAAGCTAATTTCTATGCTTTACACTCTAGGAAGCTGTAATTTCGTCTGTTGCCTCTTTAGGACATTTACTTCACGATGCCCAGGGTCCGGATCAGATGAGTGGCTCTTAAAGCTAATTCCTATACTTTACACTCTAGGAAGCAGTAATTTTGTATATAGTCTCTTTAAGACATTTACTTGACGATGCCCAGGGTCCGGATCAGATGAGTGGCTCTTAGAGCTTGCAAACGAGTCTGCAACTAAAGACATAAAATGTCCCAATGTGTTGCAGACTCGTATGCAAGCGTTTCGTCTTTACGTTTCAATTTTCTAACCTTTTGGTTTATCTTGCTTATTCACACTGTGTCTGGTGCTTCGAAATCTGGGGAATTTGAAGAATGGCTTCGTCATTACTACTAATTTCTTCAGAATACATTCGTAATCAAAAATAGTGGAGAGCCCAGAAAAGGCTACCATTATTTATAGGATATAGAACTAAACTAGCTGTTTTCGATATTTAGGTGACATAATCGATTTCCTTTGACGGATGATCGATAGAGCTAATGGGAATATCGATTAGAAACCTTGTTTTTTCTGTGTTGGATATCTCTTGGGCTAAATAAATATTCTAACGATTTGTTGTTTTTTTGTCTGTTTGATTAGGTGCAGCTGGGCAATCAGAACGGATGGCAGAATCAGCGCCGCACCGCGCAAGTGGGGGGGCGGAGTAGCGGGGCGCGGGGGGGCATGGGGGGGACGTAAAAAGTGGACCCCGCCGCCGGAGCCGAGACCCAACGAGCCCAAAACGGCGGTGACGACGGTACCGGACATGAAACTCCGCGAAAGGCTGACGCTCGGGGCGTCCGTCCTGGCCGTCCTCCTCACCCTCGGCATCGTTTTGGACCTCCAGCTGGACCTGGGGATGACGGGGCACCGCCTCCTCCCGCGCCACGGGCGCGTCCGCTACGGCGACAACGGCCTCGACCCGCCGCGCGCCGCGTACAATTCGTTCCGCCGCAAGTTCCTCGAGCGGAGCAACTCGTCCGCGTCCGGGGCCGGGAGTCAGCCGTTCGTCAACGAGCCGCCGACGCCGGCGTCGACTCTTCGCCCTGACCAATTTTTGGACCTGAGGGAAGTCCTGTTGGACCTCGGGAACCAGGACGTCGTCGTCAAAACTTACGAGAGCGACGAACCGAATCCTAACCTCGAACAACTTCTACAGCTCACAAAAAGGTCAGTCTAATGTTTCTTGTTACTTTTCATTTCTGTACAAAAATTATATTCCTACTGCCTATAATACTACCAATAATATTATACCACCTATATAATAGATTTAATGTTTGAACAATAATGTGTAATAACTACCAATTTTAATAAGAAAATATTATGTAACAATGTAACCTACTCGCAAAGAGCACGTGAACAAAGCGATGCGTAAGAAATATTTTACAAACAAATTGCAAAAACAAAAAAAAAATTAGTTATGGGTTTTTGCCTTGTTCTTCGTAGGTTTAGTGTGTTGAGGGTAGAGAAATTTCTATAGGCTTCTCAATTAATTTGGTTTAATCGTAGGCTGAGCGGTTTCGCCGTCATTTGGCCTCTTCAGAGCTTGTTATTGATTGGTGAAATGTATTATGTTTAAATATAAGTTTTTTGGGGTCCTCCTTTAACATCTCAGTCATAACCAGTTATATTTGGAGATGCTGCTTGCGTCAATTATGTTAAAATCGAGGGATATGTGAAAATTTGTGTGGATAAGCACTCATTGTCTGATAGGCGAACCTCTTGGTGTTGACCTTGCAAGTTTGGTGTTATTTACTGGGTTCAATTGTGTTGTTAAATTGAGAAATATTCAAATGATGTGGGGATGTGCACTGTTCACTTATATTTAAACGTGATACATTCCACATGACGGCGAAAACGCTCAGCCTACGATTAAACCAAATTATTTGAGAAGCATATAGAAAGAAACCTAAAATAAAAATAAATAAATAAAAAAACTCGGCCCTTCGGGCCTCGCAAGGGGCTCCGCCCCTGGACCCCCCCGGATGTTATTACTTTGAGCCTGACTGACTGGGAGGGGGGGGGGGGTTATAACGGAAAAGTACCAAGGTATGAGCGTTGCCAGATATTGCAAACATAAATTTCCCCAATAGGCATTTATACCAGCTCTAACAATGCCGTAAAATTGTCAATAGCATTCATTGATCACAATTCACATCTATAGCCTGAGGGCCGGTTTATTAATAGCATTTGCTAGCCTGAATAAAGTCTTACTAAGTCAAATCTCTGACCATCTTCGACATTTCTGTTCATCAATTCAATTTCACAGCTCAGTTATCCGATAATCGCTGATTATTGAAACCGAGCGTTTGGGGTTCAGTTACCGTTTTAACTGCTCAGTTAAACGAGTATATACTAATGGATTCATTCGTGACAGTTTATAGTAATAGACTTGAATTTCATATCGTTCATGTTTCTTTTCTTTGTGTTTGAAAATTATGGACTCGGATTCTGACTGGGAATTAGAAGATTCTGATTTTTCAGATGATAAAAATAATGGCCTTTCCCGCTTGGGTAAGAGGTCAAGATTTGTTCTTTGTAGTGGACAAATTTTAAATTAAATTGTATCCTTACACAATTTAATTTAATGATAGGTACCTACATTATTTGTTCTGTTTTGGAAAATTAAAATGTACTCAGGGTTGCCAGACTCGAAGAAGCAAAACGCTGCAGATGTTGACAGAAACATACTGTAGAAATACTGCGGATTTTTCCATTCAAAAATACTGTATAATACCGTAGATTATGATAAATAACTCTGAAAAACTGTAGACAGTTCTATTCAAAGACACCTCAACACAGAATATTGTTATGCTAATACTGTATCACATGTCGTATTTTGAATTCATCAAAAACTTTTAAATATGCTTTTTTGAACTTTTAGAGCAGAATTCCGCAGTTTCAGCGCGGAATTGCGCCCATTTTCGCGCACTCGAAAAATCGAGTGATGAGTCATTTTATCATGAAATTTTACGAAAAGTTCGATCAACAAAGTTAGTGCACACCGCGCACGTTTTGTGCTTTTACGCATGCGCACGTGTACAATATATTTGAATACAATATTATAATATATTTGAGATCTACGAAAAAATGGGGGGGGGGGGGGGGGGGGTAGTGGGACACCTTGTAATGCATACCCTCTTTTCAAAGTTTATTGTGGTGGCAACACTTTGCATTGTTCATAATGACATATTAGTTTATTTAAGTAAGTTGCACCTATAAGTACATACAATTTAGGTACATAATTATAAAAATTTTGCTGATTTGATTCAATACCTTTGGCACATCTATGTCAGACAACCAAATCGTAGAAGTTTTCGGTGTTTAAATGATTTTGCATTTGGAAATGCGTATAAAAAAGTGTGCGCATGCGCAAATTACAGTGTTCTGAAACGCCGATATAATGACTTGTATCAAATGGCCAGAATCCATTCCGAACTGAAGGTACTTGAATGTGATTTTCTATGATTTTATCGTGAAAAAGCGCAGCGGGGAACTAAAATTTTCTGCAAAAGAACTTTCCGGCTAATTTTGAATAATTAATCATAATTAAGTGTCGTAACCCCTGTAACGTCCCTTATATGGCTATTTAATTTCATTAATGGCTACTTAATTCGTTCATTCATTATAAATTACGGACAAGCCCATTAACCGGGAGATGCCAAATTAAAAAAGTTTCTCAACGAACAGCGAAACGATACGGCACATCAATAACAATTACTAGATATGAAAATTATAGGAATAAATACCACAACTGCATCGCAAAACAGTTCCAGTCAAGTAGTATGATCGTATGAGCAAATTTTCGCTCATATCATTGCTCAAATTTCAAAACAATTAGACAGTATACAGTACGATAATTTACAAAAATTCGCTCATACGATCCTGCTGCATGAATGGAACTTTTTCAGTGAAATCGAGGGTTTTCTTGAAAAATGACCTAATATGAAAATACGAGTTTGGGGTCGGTTTCTACGTATTTTTTCACGCTGAATCGAATGGTAACTCTTGCATATCTCCCCAACCCCGTTGTAACCTAGTTTTACACTTTAACTTAAAAATTTTAGTTCATTTGGTATTACAAATTTTATTTGATTTCAGGGGTGAAACCAGTAAGCTGAAGTGTAAAATTCAGTTATAACGGGGTTGGAGAGATATGCAAGAGTTACCATTCGATTCAGCGTGAAAAAATACGTAGAAACCGACCCCAAACTCATATTTTCATTAAAAACCAATGTTTTTCAACACTAAACCTTAGTTTTTTCCCTTAATTGGCAAAGTAAACGTAAAATTGACTACACCGTTGGAAAGCTGAGATTCTGACACAAATTTTAGGACATCAGGCTGAATTTTACATCTAGAATTTTATTGGACCTTGAATACCAAAAAAGTGGTCATTCTGAAGATTTCACAAAATTCACTTTTCAGATTGATTTTTCACCAATTGAATCATCTTATAAAACTTTTATGGTACACCGGGAAGATGAGAAATTTAACACTCTTTCCAACGGTATAATCAAATTTGAATTTTTTCTGGTAATTAAGGGAGTTTTGGCAGTTTTAGTGAGTTAAGGTCGAAATCACAAAAAAATTCTTAAAAATTGAATAACTCGAAAACAAAGCAATTAAAAAAAATCTCTAATAGGAACTTTCGATCGGAAATTAGCTGCAGAGTACGTGGGTGAAGTTTTCCGGATATAACGTGAAACATCCTGTATATCTAACAGATCCTACCTGAAATCACCAACCGTCGAGCATTATAAGAAAAAAGTAGGAAGCTAGAGTGTAAAATTCGGTTATAGCGAGGTAGGAGAGATACACAAGAGTTACCATTCGATTCAGCGTGAAAAATACGCAGAAACCGACCCGAAACTCATATTTTCATAGAAGGTCATTTTTCAAGAAAACCCTCGATTTAATTAAAAAACAATGTTTTTCAACATTAAACCTTAGTTTTTTCCCTTAATTAGCAAAGTAAACGTAAATTTGACTACACCGTTGGAAAGCCGAGATTCTGACACATATCTTTGGACAACAGGCTGAATTTGACATGCAAAATTTCATTGGACCTAGAATACGAAAAAAGTGGTTATTCTGAAGATTTCATAAAATTCACTTTTCAGATTGATTTTTCACCAATTGAACCATCTTATAAAACTTTTATGGATAAAGCTTTTATGGTACATCGGAGAGATGGGAAATTTAACTCTTTTTCCAACGGTATAATCAAATTTGAATTTTCTCACGTAATTAAGGGTGTCATGGCCGTTTTAGTGAGTTAAGATTGAATTCACGAAAAAATTCTTAAAATTTGAATAACTCGAAAACAAAGCATTTGAAAAAAATCTCTAATGGGAACTTTCGATCGGAAATTAGTAGCAGAATACGTAGGTGAAGTTTTCCGGATATAACGTGAGAAAATCCTGTATATCTAATAGATCCTACCTGAAATCACCAACCGTCGAGCATTATAAGAAAAAAGTAGGAAGCTAGAGTGTAAAATTCGGTTATAACGAGGTTGGAGAGATATGCAAGAGTTACCATTGGATTCAGCGTAGAAAAATACGTAGGAACCGAACCAAAACTCATATTTTCATAAAAAGGCCATTTTTTTTTTTTTTTTTTTTTTTCATTAAAAAGCAATGTTTTTCAACATTAAACCATCTTTTTTTCCCCTAATTAACAAAGTAAACGTAAAAATGACCACACCGTTGGAATCTCAGGTTTCCGAGATTCTGACATAAATTTTAGGACAACAGGCTGAATTTGACACGTAGAATTTTATTGGACCTAGAATATGAAAAAAGTGGTCATTCTGAAGATTTCACAAAATTTAATTTTCACAGTGGTTTCTCACCTATTGAACCATCTTATAAAACTTTTATGGTACATCGTGGAGATGGGAAATTTAACACTATTTCCAACAGTATAATCAAATTTGAATTTTCTCAGGTAATTAAGGGTGTCATGGCCGTTTTAGTGAGTTAAGATCGAATTCACGAAAAAATGCTTAAAATTTGAATAACTGGAAAACAAAGCATTCACAAAAAATCTCTAATATGAACTTTCGATCGGAAATTAGTGGCAGATTACATGGGTGAGGTTTTCCGGATATAACGTGAGACGTGTATAGATAGATGTCTATAATAGGCTTATCAGACCGAACTGCAATTCAGTGCAAATGGGGAATTTTCATGGTTACTTTTTATTTGGTAAATATAATGATCTGAGCGAGAGCTTTCCGAAAATGTGCTATATAATGGGTATCTTACCAGTAATGTGGCTCTTTGTCATCGCCCCCACCTGCCTGAAGGGAACCCTCAGCGCCCATGCACTACTATGTCACGCGTAATATTCCTACCAGTTTTTTTTGCCAAACTAACAACTTGTGTGCAATTTTCTGCGGTACATCTTCCATTATTCTTACCATCGAATAAGGCGTCGCAGTGGGTTAACTCCACTTACCGTTTGAATTTTTATCTCTATATTTCGACCACATACATATCGTGCTATACAAAAGAGAGAAGTACGACTGTATCTCTGTGTCAGGTTTCTTTATTCGGACAGTTCAGATTATAACAAGACTTTTTTAAAAAAAGGCCTTCTGTCCTTAAATTGGTTATTTTATTAAAGTCCAACGTTTCTGCTCAGGAACTGGGGCTTCTTCAGGGAGATGAAAGTTTAAAATTGTAAAATATATCTACTTAGTTATAGTTTTCTTTTTTTTATATATAAAAATCGAATTTAAAGTTGATAGTATGAAAATCAATTTTAAAATTCAAATTATTTTAAATTTGATTTTAATAAACTCATTACTTTAAATTCGATTTTTGTCAAAACAAGAAGAATATAAGTGTGTAGATATTTTAACAATATGGTTTAGTTTATTGACCGCTAGGTGATAATTATGACAGTTTTTTGGGGTTCTTGAGAGTCGGTCAGGCAATAATAAAATTCAAATCTTCAGGGCCAACGTTTCGATGTATTTATACATCATCATCAGAGTACAACAAGAGGAGATTCAAAGGGAGATTACATTATGACCAAAGAAAAATTGATCAATACTAAACATAAACATAATATTGCATACCTCGGAGAATTTATGCAGCTGTTTACACGGTCATCTAGTATTTTGTAACACATTCATGTATGCACATATACTGACGAGTGAAAACATGTGAAAATATGAAACAACACATGAAAACATGTGAACATCAGCAACTATTCTTAATGAAACAACATGTGAAAAACCGTTGAAAAATCCGTGAAAAAACCCTACTTCTTAAAGTAACGTATAGTTAGTTATCTATTAGCAGTTATTTGTCTGTGGGAGGAATTCTAAGATGGATTGGTCAGAATATGAGGAGGATAGGAGACATACAGAACACTTCGCAGTGGTGATAATTACAACTAACTTAAATCAATTGAAAGGTGTGACTGAACTATGGCTATGAAGGTGTGACAGAACACTTCGCAGTGGTGATAATTACAACTAACTTAAATCAATTGAAAGGTGTGACTGAAATATGAAACATGAAATATAATTTTAGGATATTAGGTAACATGAGAAAAAATGTGTTCGGATACTAAAAATATGAAAAAAAAAAATTGAATTATTAATACATACTTGAATATCTATCTGTTTATAATATTATAATAAATTTTGCTAAGTTTGTCGATATCAGTCTTCTTATTGCAGGTGTGATCTTTGGCAATATAAATCATTTCTTTTAGTTTTCTTTTGGACTCATGGGATTCCACATCCAAAATTTTGGCATTATCAAATTCAAATCTGTGACCTGTAGTTATGGAATGGTTAGCAAGCATGCAGTTGGTGTTAAATTGGTTTATATCAGATTTGTTCCCAGTTATCCTATTTTTAATAAATTGTGTGGTTTCACCCACATATGTTGTTGGACAGCCTTGACATGGGATTGAGTAAACCATGTTACTCTTAATGTCATGGGGGATCCGGGACTTTAAGGGAGTATAAATTCGTCTTTGAAGCGTATTTTGATTTTTGAATGTTTTTTTGCAGTGGACTTTATTTTTGAAAGATTTTTTAATTTGTTCTGAGAGTCCCCTAACATAAATCATACTTTTGTAGGTCTGAGAATGTGATACACTTTTACATTACATTACATTTTACACTTTTGAATTTTCATCTCTCTGAAGAAGCCCCAGTTCGTGGTGAGAAACGTTGGATTTTAATTAAATAACCAATTTACGGACAGAAGGCATTTATATATAACGTGGAACCCTGTATATCTAATAGATCTTACCTGAAATCACCAACCGTCGGGCATTATAAGAAAAAAGTAGGAAGCTAGAGTGGGAGTAAGTTGAGTGACGTTGATGTGATGACTCCGGTTCATTAATTTTGTCCATTTCACGCCTCGTTTGGTCTTTTTTTCGGGACTCGGACGTTAATAAATTATCCCGACCTCCTGGCTGAGAGAGCGGGTAAGTGAGAAAATCCCATTTTCACGGGGATGTGTGTGAACTCCTTCAATCACCGGCGTTGGAGAGAAATTTCTAAGTTGACTGTTTGGATTAAATCAGTTTACTTTTCAGTTTATGAAACTTGAAGTTATACTTTATTTTGAAATTTTATGTCTTTATTATGGCACATAACTCGAAAAGTGTGAGCTTACAACCGAGTCGTTGCTAGGGAAATGGTACTTCGTCGTTTTTCATCCCACAAAATTCGTTGACCATTCGTTCGAAAGCTGTCGATTTATCCAATCATATTATGTTAACTACTGCGAAGTGAGTGGCCAACAAGCTGAGTTATGAGCATGGTTATATGAATAATTGTTTACACACAGGTGATCATTCTCAATAATTGATATTGTGAACATGATTGCAACCGCTTGTTAATTTCTGATGATTTCATTGAGCTGGTGTTTTGATGATTTGATTCATAGCAGGTGATCCGAATATTGCGAGAACGGTTTGATTTGTGAAGCGGTGGTAAAATAATTTGAATAGGTAATTTCTATGCTTTACACTCTAGGAAGCTGTAATTTCGTATGTAGCCTCTTTAGGACATTTACTTGACGATGCCCAGGGTCCGGGTCTGCTGAGTGGCTCTTAAAGCTTGCGTACGAGTCTGCAACACATACGAGTCTGCAACTAATGACATACAATGTCCCAATGTGTTGCAGACTCGTATGCAAGCGTTTCTGATGATTATCGAATACAACCTTATCGTCTTTGGTCGATCCTTTAAATTTTATCTCAATCCTAAGAAAAGTTATCGTCTGGAAGGCTGGAAGGACATACATGTGTATATTTACCATAATGTTGAAAATGTTTTCCTGTAATCCAGCAAATTAGTAATTACATATCATGTGAATGCCATCCATTATGTATGTTTTAAATCGACGATGAACCATAAATATAGTATATTTTAATGAGTGAATCTAATAGTTTGATGGCAAATCAGAGACTGTATTTTTACACATTAGTAATAACATAAACAAATCACACATGACTTGGTATACGAACAATAATAAGTTTAGGTTTTTGTTTTGAAAAAGTTGATAAATTGACAGAGAGGTACCCAATTGAACAGCACTAGTTATTTAACTAAGTAAAATAGATGTTTTTTTCTTCTCGAAGGACCATCAGTATTGTTGCACCTACTGAATATGATTTTCAACTCATGGAAAAGGTTCAGAAAAAATCCAAGTACTGCAATCTAACAAATAATACTGCCAACAAGCAGTATCATGCATGCAGTATGCATAGTAGTAGTATGCATAGTATACATACATAGTATGCATATAACGATATAGAGTGATTTAAATGAGTAACGTACTGGCCAGATAATTATTGAATTAATAACGAACCCCCTGTCAACCACGTGTTGCCGCAGCGACGTCGACGAGGATCCACAGGTAGATTGGCGCTTGATTCCTTTGTTCCCTGTGCGTCTAGCAAGCCAGTTGATCGAAAGATGGCGAGTAAGGAGGCGAGAGAATGACGTAGAATGAAACAAAAAA
Organism: Adelphocoris suturalis; assembly: GCA_030762985.1. NCBI lineage: Eukaryota > Metazoa > Arthropoda > Insecta > Hemiptera > Miridae > Adelphocoris > Adelphocoris suturalis. The sequence goes on from CM061049.1 coordinate 24,095,970, forward strand.
ACAAGCGAAGATAGAAAATCCGCAAAAAAGCAATGCAGAGCGAGGGGTAGGTACTCGGTACTCGGATGATGAAGGCGGGGAAGGACGCTGAACAGCTGATGTCCCTAATTTCTCATCTCCTTCACAGAGTTCGTCACGCCAGGTAAGGTTGTTGTCATCTGTTGTGTGGTGTTGGGTCGGCGGGAAGACAGTAGGTAGAAATCGGACGAACATTCTTGAACACTGAAGTAGGTAGGTACTTTACTCGTATATAGATGAATTGAATTGAATGAACAAGTCGGAAATGAACTGAACAAGTTGGAAATTCCAACAAATCCCAACCAGTCTTGGTGATTAATTCATAATCCCAATACGCCCCCTCATGTCTAATTCCTTCCACAGTAACTCCAGCATGATTTGCACAGAAATCCAATTTTCCCTTCGGTAGTGGTTTGGTTAGAAAATCTGCAACCATTTCATCTGTTGCCAAGTATTTCAGTGCAATCAATCCTTCTTGAATGTTCTGCTTGATGAAGTGGTTTCGTATGTCTGTACTTGGTTCGGGGACAGTAAGCTGGATTCTTCAAATGCTCTCGCATGTCATTGTAAACTGCAATTGGTAGACGTGTAGGAAAACCGAGCTCTCGATGAAACCTTCCGAGGTTTATCGCTTCTTTGTAATGGACTTACTCGCCCCAGAGATGCAATGGGGGCCTAAATCCACACTGATAGATAGAGAGGGGTGTGACAGTACCATAAGAGATACAACTCGTACTAATAGCATATATGCTACGTTTGGAGAAGATTGGTTTTCCAGTTCTAGGATCACCCATCCATCGCCAAACTCGGGCTTTCAAAAACACGGGAAGAAGCGCCCGACGCCCGTTGGGAGTCAACGGAGCGACGGCAGCGCATTCCCTTGGATCTCGCGGGAACTGTCACATCTTTAATACTTTTGGAAATGCGCATGAGCTCAGCTTCAACACTTACCAATGCCATAGTCCTCTATTTCTTTGATGTCCATGAAATGGCTCCAGACAAAGTGATGACGTATCCACTAAAAGAGTGGCGATCTATTCGACAGTTACCCCAATCAGCATCAGAATACCCAGTCAGTTAATCATTCTTTTTCGAGTAGATCAGCTTATAATCTATCGACCCTTTCAAGTATGAAAGGGAGTATGTGCTTGGCTGCTTTCCAGTGAATCTCTGTGAAACAATCATTAAATTGGTTAAGATAGTTCACAGGATAAGTTATGTCCGCACGAGTTCCTACAGCTAAATCACTTGCGATCCAATTAGACTCCTAAATGGGTATTTGATCATTTAACTCGGCGTTGCTTTCGTCTCTTCAAACTTCACATTTACATCTAACGGTGTCGATATTGGATTTGCCATTTCCATCTTAAACTTTTTCAAAATTTCAAAAATAATTTTCTTTCGACTATTTTTAATTTTCCATTTTAAAAATCATAGTAAAATTCTAAGTCTAAACAATAGTGGATTTTTTCTACATGCAATATAAAGCCAATTCCATCTGGTATGAGAAATGGCAGGGTGAGTTCACTTGTGCCTGGTGGGCCTATTCGGAACCCAACTTCCAAGAAGGGACCGAATGGTGGTCAACCGGATTGCCACTGGCCATACCCGTCTTACTAACAGACACCTGCTTAGCGCCGGAGCTCCGAATGTTATGTGCGGAAGGTGTGGGGGTGATCTGTCCATCCGCCACTTCCTGGAGGACTGCCCATATCTTCCAGCATCATCCCCTCAGTGCGTTGACGTTTTATCTGGACCAGACAAGGTCCAGTCCCTGTTGTCGTACCTGAGAGCCGCTGAGCTCTACTTCGAACTGTGATTCTGATCTGTGATATATTTTTGTACAATCTAGTCATAGTTTTATTTTACTTTGGCGATTATGTACTCGTATATGTAACAAATATTTAGTTATTAGCCTATTCTAGATCTAGTCTTAGTTGTATCATTTTATTTTTGAGGTTTTTTTATCCGCTCTAGGGCTAAACAGTGGTCATTTCTGTACCCCTTATTTTGTCCTCCTCCTATTTGCCAGTGGAGTCCGTGATGGCACTCCGTTGGGTGGTTTAGGGTAGCATGGCCCCCCTTGGAATCGTGCCACTTGCAGTGTCCCTTTTGACACCTTGTTCATTGCCGCTTAGGACCCTTATGTTGAGGTGCAGGTTGAAACACTAAATAAAAAAATAGTGGATTTCACCCAAATCTTTCATCTTGAATTCATTCATCATATTTTTCTTCAAATTTTGAAAATTTTCAATGTTTTTCGAAGCTAGAATCAAATCATAAACATAAACCACCAAAATTACTGCATTTTCACCCTTGCCCCAAGTTTACACGCAAGGATCTGCTTCACAGCGAGTCATACCTATTGCTTTCAGTCAGTCGTCTAACTTTAGTTACCATTGTTACCGGATTTCTTAATATCATATACCGAATTATTTAACTTGCAGAATCTCTTACCCCTTTTGAATTCTCGCAGCATTTCCTATGCGGCTTCCTTGATTTTTTTTGTCATGTAATTTACATCATTCATACGAGTCCTAGATAGCCACTTGAAAATTCCTCAAAACTCATTGAGATCCAGTTACAAAAAATACGTACTAAACTGGTTAATAACAACTGGATTTATGCATATTGAATCATTATTAAATAGCTCATGTTTAACAGAATATGTACCATTTTAATTGCCAGTAGTTTTGGTAATTAGCAATTCAATAGTATTATAAATCTGTATGTAAATAAAGTTAGGTACATATATAATTGCAATATAAAATTTAATTTGTAAGATAATTAACAAGGGCTCGTTTCAGGAATCCGAATTAAGAATGTATTTTGTTTTATTTTAATTAAAATATTCATGTAAAAAATGATGTAAACAAACTATTCTATTCTACCTTTGATTCCGTTGAATTATTGAGAGATTCATTAAAACATTCGTTTATTCAAAACGTAGCGCATTTTACACAAAAATGTGTTATTTCGTATTAGATTCCCTTTGGTAGATCACCGAGAGAGATAGAAAGACTTTATTCATGATCAACACATTTACAAAATAAATTAGGATGAATCTTCTGAATAGGTACCATTGTTCGTCGGTAGGTAGAGCCGGCGTTGACGATTCAGCTTGCGGGGCGAGTCAAAGTATAAACTCACTTACTTTGTCGGCTTCGAGTATTTGTGAAATCTTTCTGTATCCCAGACGAACCTAATCACCATCCTTCCTAGTTGAAGGTCCTCTTCAGAATTACCGAGACGCTCTATAAATGAGTTTGTCGTTTAACATTCCCGATCTGGCTCAATGTCATCAAAAAACGTCGTTGACGTTCCACCTGTGTAAATGTACATAATATGCGTCACCTGAGAGCAGTGCGCCGTGTTGAGTCCCAGAACAGAGTTTCCTAATTATTGTTAAAGTTGCTAGTGGTTAATGGTACCTACATCAATGTTTTTGATCAACATATGAAGTGGGAATCGCAAATTCATGAAACAAATAATAAAATTAGAAAATTGATTTACGTGTTTGCAAAGATCGCTAATGTGGTAAATGATAAGATCAAATGCTGTATTTATGATGCTTTGGCGGATATTTATGTATTTATGTATTTATGAGTGGCGGATATAAAACAGCCTACAACCCTTTAGTTAGTTCTCAAAAAATGATTGTGAGGACAATAAATAGGGAGGGCTACTCAGCTCCTTCTGAACCCATTTTTAAAAAACTAAAAATATTCCCGTTTAGAAACCTTGTTAAAGTAAGCCAAATAACTGAAATTTTTAAATAAAAGCAATTTAGGCACCCTAAACACGAACTACCAACTAGGAGCAAAGATGTTGCTATGCTTGCACTTCCTTTTCAACGGACCACTCTGGCTCAAATGAACTATTTATATAAGGGTGCAACGAATTTCAACGAGCTACCTAAAAAGATAAAGCAAAAAATCTTGGAGGGGAAGGTAAAACGAATTTACTCGTTCCTACACGAAATTTATTCATAAGCAGAATAATAATGATTAGCAATAAGAATGTAATATTTAATAAATAAAAATAAGAAGATAAATGATAATATGTAAATAATAATAAGAAATAGTATTTTATATCAATTTTTGTTAATTTATAGATACTTGGAAAAAGACTTTTTGGACTCTAGAACCCGCCGCAAGCTTTATGCTCATATGGGGCTATAATTTCCAATAAAAGTTGTGTAAATTAACTTATTTTTACATGCAATTTCATAATTTCATTTTTTAATTTATTGTAATGATGAATATGGAAATAAATTTAATTAAAAAAAAAAATAAAAAAAATCTAACAGGCGAGTCGTTGTCGTGAGGACTCAGCCGCAAGAAAAAAGACCTTGCGAGCGAAGTTTTGTATTTTCAACGGTTTTGGCTTATTTTTTAAGACGTCCCTCTGAAGCCAGGTCATATTAGACAAGACACCGAATAAGAGCGAAGGTAAGGAAGATATTAAAATTGTACCAGGGTGGTGTGGGACAACCAAACACAAGGAAAAAAGTTCCAGTCTGGCAGAATGATAGTATGATTGAATATGAATGTGAAATACCATTGGATATTGCTAAATTGTTTTGAAATTCAAGCATTTTGAGTGCAAAGATATTGTTAACTACCAATTTTATTCTATAACCAACAATTCAAAAAAGGTTCTGGATTTTTAGCTGTTTCTCAATATAGATTTTTCAGCAAACATTCATGAAATTTACATTTTTCAGCATAATTTTTGTATACATGTCCTAATATTCAAGCTCACTGTTGCTCAATTCCTGTTGACTAAATCAGTAAAATCTTTTATTTAACACTATTAACAGTTTTATAAGTGTTGGTCAACCAAATTATTTTTTTCATTTGTGTAGTGGATTTATGTATGTCTTACTGGGAGTTGGTATTCCCAGTGGAATATCTCTAGCCACGTTGGACATGTGTTTGTTCGGGCTTGACCCTTGAAAGAGGGCTTGCGAGCGGTACGAAAAAGTACCGTTTAGCTTGGCACTTTTTACCTTCTGACGTGTTTATCGACTCGACGGTTATGTAGGTAATTTATATATTTCTTCCCGCGAGTTATCTTGTTTCGTCGTAAGGTAGTCCGGCGTCTTAATTGCCTTGTTTTATGTGAGAATTTTGGTGGCCCTGAAAAGGGTCGGTGGTGAGTTCACCACAATTTGGACAGCTTAATTTTTTGGCACAAGAGCTGAACTTGTATCTCAATCCTAAGGAGAATTGAAGAAGCATCCTAATTTTATTAATGAAAAAGATTATGATTTCGAAAGATGTTCCCTTATGTTCATAAATAAGATTTCGTAGGCACCTACTGAAATAGATTGGATTAGTACCGAGATGTTCTCGGTCGGCCTGGGGGGGCAGTCTCGCCTGGTGTAGTATCACTTCCGTAGATCGATTTATAAATCGCGTTTAAAGGGCCCGTACACGGTACGAATGATCTGTTAATGTAATGTAATGTAATTTATTGGCATATAAGACATATGTCCCACTTCGCATGCCAAGTTTGTCAGAATAGTCTGCTGAATCGGTCGTTTCACGCTTATCGAAACGACGAATCGATAGTGTATGTCAAGATCGATAACTTTACCTAATCGAAGGGGGTATCGGTCATTGCAACAAAAACCCATACAACTGAGAATATCGTATCGACAGTGTCCGTACGAATCAACAGTATAGCTATGGCTTTTTACCATCGATGTAAACGATCGATCGTAACGACCAATCCTTGCGTGTGTGAGTGGTTAGCATTGAGCAATTTACCGTCACGATTTCCTTTCAGGTTGATCGTAACGACGGATCGTTCCGTTTATTAGGCTCTTAAGTTAAGGGTGTTCATCTAGATATGGTTGGGCACCCTCGGGAGGCCGCCATGGTGGGTCGGGTCCGGGCTCGGCCGGGATGCCCTTTGGGCGGTTGAATGAGGAAATTTCACTCTCCCCATCCATCATGTTTTCTCTTCTATTCCTTTCTTGTTTTCCATACCTTTTTATTGTTAATCAATTACAGTTTATTTTTCTCTCTTTGTCTCTTTTCACAGGCTACAAATGATCATCATATTTATCACCAATTTTTGATAATTTTCTTGCACGATGTGTTTCGACCAATATATTTGATTTGATTCAATTGGCATGAAAAGATATTCAACCACAAAAAATAATAATAATAAAAAGAAAAATAAATAAATAAATAATAATGATTAATAGACAAATAAAATGAAATGTAAAAAAAAAAAAAAAAAAAAAAAAAAAAAAAAAAAAAAAACTTATAATGTAACATTGTTGAACATATTTCAAAATTAATGTATTAGCAGTGTTCTACACAGCAGTGTAGAAGTTTTGCAGTAGCATTTTTGTCAGATTTTTAGGTGCAGTTAATAGGTATTTATGTCGTTTTATGCAAGGCTCGGGAAGCTGAGGTAGGCGCAGTTATGAATAGGCTTGTAAGGTTTGGTCGTTACGCTGGTCTTCACCGACGGGGAAAAACTACTAGAAGAAAAAAACTCGTGAAATTTCCTGTCCAACCGCAGTACTTGGTTTCCCGCTGGCGGAACCAAAGGGAATCGTCACGTACAAATCCACAAGCTCATCGACTGCAGAACAATGCACTCTCAGTTGCATCAGTTTGTGCAGTGATGTTCAACTGGTGCATTTTTCTCTGGAGCTCTCGTGAAATCGTTCTAGAATCGTTACATTATCTAAGGAGCGGAAACACTAGACAACTGCACTCCTCATCTTCTAGTTGAAAGCTGTAAAACGATGAACTTAATTTAGATTCATCCATCTACTTATTACTTTCATCTTAGAGTTCAAAATGGATGAGTATTTTGTATTATCAGTTTTTCTTACGAGTCTACCTATATGTAGCGGAAGCATCGTTTTCATTGGGGGGGGGAGGGGGGGGGGGGTCGATCTCAAAAATAAAATTTTCCACTCGCATTTTACGTTTAGACCATTCTGAACAACTTTGGTTCCGTGTCCGTCTGTCTGTGTCTGTCGTGTGACCGCAAATCCTTGTAACAAGCTTATTTTCCACAATTTTCATCCGATTTGGATGACATTTGCTGGGAATAGACGGGGTGTAGACGGTCCCTTATCAGTTTCATCGTTCCTGACTCAATACTTCACTCTGCCCATGCGCAAACGTAAATTCCATTATGCTCTATTTTTTCAGACCCTAGTCGTTCGATTTCGTTTAAATTTGAATGATAGTAGGGGGAAGACGATATAATTACCACAAATCAATTTCAACATGAATGTATCATTAATAGCTTCTGCGCAAACGCTGGTGTGAAATACTTGTAACGACCCTAATTTCTACAGTTTTCATCTGATTTTTATGAAATTGTCAGTAAAGCGCGGGTTAGCTTGTAGATGGTCCTGTACCTATTTCATTGTTCTCAACTCATCAATTCATTTTGCACATGAGCAAACATAAATTACATTGTGCTGCTTGGTCCGCATTATCGTTTCCAATAAGCGATGTATGACCAGGAGCTTCGATAATAACAAAAGTACTTTTCGAATCAAAATACACGAATTGTAAGGGGGGAAAACGTTCATTTAAGAGTGTTTGCATACACAAATAATGTCAAATTCCACTTCTTCCTGACTTTTCGGTAAATTTTGATGACATTACTGGGAATGGCGAGTTAGCCCCAATAAAACCTATATCCATAAAAATGAATGTACATATCGGATGTCCTTTACGGAAAACAAAACGGCTGGGCCGAGTTCAGTTCAGCTTTTTCAAAATGAAGTGAGTTCCTAGCCAAGTTTTAGTCTATATAAAATCCTCTAAACCTGCCGTATTATGAAACATATAAAGCTCTTTATAAAGCTGATTACATTACCACTATACATGAATGGTATATGATTTTGGTGAATAGATTGTGATTTTACTGAGCGTTACCCCTCCATTATAACCTATCATAAATATGTTACACGCGCAACTGTTTTTACAATTTGGTTAGAAAAAACACAATAAATTGATATTGCCCCCCACCCCGCCACTATGAAAGTTTATATTACTGAGAATGGTTTCTCAGTGAAATCTAATACTTCAAACAACACGTTAAAATAATCTTTAAACAATTATTCACCAAAATCGGTTGAGAATCGCATAAATGATAGGTATGGTTCATTTGCCCCTTCATTAAGCCTCCTCTCAAAAATCTGGCATTAAAATAAACGGATGAGGAAAATGAAAATATTAAGATTTATGGGGATGACCCCCTCGATTTACCTCCACTGGCACTAAATTTGAAACTTCCTAGGTTTGTTGCATAACTGGACTGGTATCTGATTCGAAGACAAAAACAATCACGGAAATCAGCTGAGAATTGAAAAAACATAATTATAATGATTTATTACTCGTACTATTAGTCCCTCTATATTCTCCGTTTTGCATACCGAATTTTAAACTCCGGACTTATGATCTTAGACTAGACCGAATTCATTAAAAAAATAATCACGAAAATCAGACGAGACCTGTAGCTTGGACAGAGCTTGAAAGAACCGGTAATTACCCCCCTCCACCCTCTATCCCGTCAGCAAATCCTAGATTCCCTAGGTTTGTTGCACAACTAGACGAAACTTGGGATCGAAGGAAATAAACACCACGGAAATCGGTTGACTATTGTGGCCTGAGCAGCGTCAATAATTTTGTTTTTGTTACAACGGGGACGCGCCTTCAATTTTAAAAATAAATATATAATAAAAGTGGTGAGGACGCCCAGGTTTACCCGACGCCGGGAAGTTGCAGGATGAGGAGGAAGAATGGGATGAAAAGAAGTGTCCCTATAAAATGAAGCCAGTTCAAGTAAGAACCCCTCCGGACGCGGTTAGTGATACCACTGAGCACTCCCGCTGAGATACCCAACTCGGGTAACTCCGTGGCACTTTTCCTGCACCATGAGACGATTGTAGCCATGACTTTGATGTTATTGGTCGCCACTCCTCCTCTTAGCTCACACACACACGCACAAAATATACGTACACTCACGCACACAGACAGACCTGTTTTTTCTTATGCTTGGGTTGACCTAACCCCTCTGATCAATTCTAATTGGTCGTCCCTCCCATATATGTAGCCTTTTCTGTATGACTAGCTTCATAGGGACGTCCCAAAAGTCCGTATGCCATGAATATGCGCAACTTAAATCTGAGAGGCAACATGAAAATTGCTACATAATGTGACATGTCTTTACATTGTCTCCACTTCGAACTAATATAAACTCTAAAATGTAATTATGTAAGTACATAACATAAGAATCGTTTTCTATTCGAGGCCGAATAAAAGAGAAAAGACAAGGGAGACCAAGACCACGTGCCTCCGCGGTCAAGTTGTTTACAAACTGGGGAACTCAAACTGGTTGTTTACCCAATCTCTTCTTTCTGACCGCTCCACCTGACAGGGCTGATGGATTGGTAAATACTCAATAGCTAGTTTACGGCCACGCCGTCGTCTAGCGATCGAAGGTTCCAACAGCCGACTTTGGTGAATGAGTTAGATATACTGACGGTATTATTTAGCTGTACTCAGGTTTATTAAGATGATTATTGGTTTCTGGAATTGTGTTAAATTCGAATGCGACGTTGTATGTAATAATCTGGGAAAACAAAAGAAAAATGCATGTTAATTGATTGGCAGTGAAGATTTGACGTTATATTCTGAAAATGAAGTCAGGAACTGCAGTGGCGTTGCTAAGACATTTTTCATAGAGGGGCAACAGTCAAGGATTTTATTTTATTTTATAGTTTTAGTATTAATTTCTCGTACTTGTTGAATATACGAAGATTGTATAATATAGTGTCAAACGTTCAAATAAGTAGATATTCAATGGCTTTTTGTAGTTTTATGAAATCGCTTACGCTTTCTTATTCACGAACCTACCTATGGGTTATTAAGCATACTTAATGCTACTAAGAAAAGAATGTTATCCAATTAACTAATAATCAGAACGTTGAAAACAACGATAATATACGAATAAGTACATACGGATGAACTGAGGAGCACTAGGCTTACATACTTACTATTATACCAGACTTACTGCCTGCAAAATCATATATGTGGACGTTTCTCCCTTACTTTTATCCTTAGTTGTTACTTCAGCACGAAAAAAACTATTTCTGGACAATATCACACAATAAATTGTATTATACTTATAAGTAGGTAGGTACGTGGAATAAAAAACGGGGCATGTAACCAAGAACGACAAATTACAAAATGCAAACATGATAAACTCAAACCAGCAATATTCTAGGTTAGAATAGAAATATTGCTATAATAGATTATTTTAATATTTTCTATTTTGAACTATATCAATCGCCACAGAAGGCTTCATTTTATTTATTTTTTTATTTTATTTTAAAAAAATTTTTTTTTTTTTTTTTTTTCATTTCAACAATAAAAAATAAATAAAAGAATACTGGAAACGGTTTTGAATGGAACAACCAAGCTTGATCAAGTAGGCAGAGAAATGACAATGGATATTTTTCTTGGGAAAAATCGCTTATGGGCTAGCCCCAGAAGGTAGTGGGAAACAACATGATTTCAGTTTGCAGTAGATATCCACTTTTCCGTTTCGTTGACTGGGTGGTATTACTAAACATTTTCTGTCTAGTGATCTGAGTTTGGTAGAAACATTCACAGACAAGAATGGTAAAATGAGCCCGACCAAAACCTGTTCTCTACCCACTGTTGTACCAAAAATAATTTCATAGATTGTCTCCCTCTTCTGTAACAATCAAAAGAAAAACGGGAATGACCAGAAAAAAAAGTCCAGTCATGCAGCATGACCCCATGAGCGAATTTTTGAAGAAATCTTCAACATTTCTGTCAATATTGATCGTGTAGAGAAATTTTAGTTTATGATTTTGATAGACAAACATGGAATCAAATTATTAAAAATAATTAGGAGGTACTCATACTTTATTATTTTTAAACTAATGTTGTAGATTCAAAGACAAATGTAGGTAAATATTCATAGATTTCGATGGAGGGAGGCCTTGAGATTAACGTTACTGACGGCCGAGCGGAGCGAGGCCTTGGGTCTGCGTGCTAGTACGTACATAAATAGAACTTCTTCATAATTTCATGGCTGATATTTTCTAAGCCACAGTCAGTATTGAAGCTACATCAAGTTCTAAAACAGTTGAGCGTAAAACATTAATGAGAGCGACCGAGAGAATCGGAGGACGGAATATTTCACAGAGTAAACTCATCAGTTGTGATTACATTTTTTTTTTTTTTTTTTTTTTTTTTTTAAACAAGCACCTACTACCTACGTTTTAAACAGCATGGTTCTAGGATTGGTTATACAGGGATACTTCCATAAGAGTAGTTCAATCTGAATTTGGACAATGTTTCGTGCAAATATTACCGATTTTTACAACTAGCGAACGGCATTATTTCGATTTTTGACTGATTTTTCAACTTCGAAATTTTTGAAAACTTGATACTTATTCTTATAGGAAATTTTACGCTGATTCCGAATATACCACATGTTAGTATGCTGAAAAAATTGTTTAGCACAACAAATCGCAAAAAACAGGCTATTTTGAAATTTTTGACTACATTTTTGAAAATGTCAACCCGAAGATGTAATCCGATCATGCTGGCCAACGAACTTGAACTTTCGTTTTGTATCCTTAACATTTTAAAATTTGTTTGAAGTTTCTAGCACAATTCTACGGACAGTTATCGTCTGGAATGACACATACATATACACATACATACATACATACATAAAAAAATGCGTTAAACTTCAGAATATGATTCAGAATAGCCTGAAACGGATTTCTGCATAAATTTTTTTCAGAAATTCACATTCCACAAATTTTGAGGCGAGAGAAATAGCTTTATTTTCTTCAAAAATTCGCTAAAAGAAGGGATGAAAAGAAAAGTCGGCCATGTTTACACTCATTTTCGCACCCCGATTATTGGCGGTCGTATGCTATCTGGAGGAAGCGCTGGAGGTGCTGGCGGTCAGATAACAGGAAAGGTCCTAATTTGAAAGCTGGAAAGGAAAATTTTAACTGATTGATCTAGCAGATTGAGGTTATATTATGAAAATCAAGTCCAGTCCGAGTGAGAAGACCTTAGTCTCCCAAAACAGGTGGAATACAAAATGGCGGTGGTATTTCGAAACAGGTCGGATGAATATTTATGACTCAATAGCTACTAGCTAGTTAATGGCCACGCCCGCCGCAGTGTGTCACAGAGCCAAAAAAGTCTGTCAAGTTGGGTGTGGCACATAGCTTCCTCGTTTACCTATCATGAGTGTATAAATCATTGAAAAGTTTTAAATAATCTTGAAAAATTCCATAGCGGAAATGAGTAACACAAGAAGTAGCGATAAATGTCATAATTGGTCAATTAAAAAACGAAAAAAATGGCACTCCACGTAATTCACGTTTTTGAAGCGCAAAATGAACTGATGAGTTGAAAGTAATGGAATAGGTGCGGGACCATTTACAACCTAAACCGTGCATTTGCTTGCAATTTCATCAAAATCGGATGAAAACTGTGAGATTTAAAGTCATTACAAGTATTTCACATTGGCGCATGCGCAGTAGCTATTAATGATACAATTGTGTTGAAATTGATATGAGGTAATATAGTCATCTTCTTCCTACTATCATCCAAATTTAAGCGACATCGAACGACTAGAGCGTGAAAAACTGAAACATAATGGAATTCACGTTTGCGCGTGCGCAGAATGAAGCATTGATTTGGCAACAATGAAACTGTTAGGGGACCATGTACAACCTAACCCGCGCATTCTCTGACTATTTCATCGAAATCAGATAAAAGCAGTGGAAATTAAGGTCATTACAAGGATTTCACATAGGCGCATGCGCAGTAGCTATTGATGATACAATCATGTTGAAATTGATATGGGATGATCAAATTGTCATCCCTCAACTATCATCCGCATTAGAGCGAGCTCGGACGACTAGGGCGTGAGAAAATGATGCTTGGTAGAATTTACGTTTGCGCATGCGCAGAGTGAGACATTGAGTCAAGAACTTCGAAACTCATAGGGGGCTGTCTACCCCCTAGCCCGCACATCCCCTGAAAATTTCATCCGAATCGGATGAAAGGGGAAAAAAGGATCCTAAATTTCTCCCTTGAGAGGGAAAAACATTAAATCATGTTTAATGTTCATTCAATGAAATCATCAGAAATTAACAAGCGGTTGCAATCATGTTCACAATATCAATAATTGAGAATGATCACCTGTGTGTAAACAATTATTCAAATAACCATGCTCATAACTCAGCTTGTTGGCCACGCACTTCGCAGTAGTTAACATAATATGGTTGGATAAATCGAGAGCTTTCGAACGAATGGTCAACGAATTTTGTGGGATGAAAAACGACGAAGTACCATTTCCCTAGCAACGACTCGGTTGTAAGCGGAAATCATCAGAAAAAAACGTTGCACATTTGCGTGTCGTGTCGGAATTCACAGAATGACCCCCAGCCCTAAAACATTAAACATGTTAATAAGCTTGTTACAATGATTCGCGGACACATGACAGACACACACACGCACGAACGCACGCACGCGCGCGCACTCACACACACACAGACACGGAACCAAAGTTGTTCCAAATGGGCTAAAATGTAAAATGCGAGTGGTAATTTTGATTTTGGCTACCTTTGGGTAGATTCGGAAGCAAAACCAAAATTTTCAAATTGATTGTAACCCATTTTTTTACTGTATTTCTGTGATCTCGAATACTATACTGAATATGTAATAAATACTCGAATACTATACTGAATTATGAAATTAAGTATCTATCGTATTGCACAAGCGTCTGATGTCTGAAAATCCCGGTTTAAAGAAGATTTTTGCTGTCAGCTTATATAACAGTGATGTCCATTATGTTGTAAATACCCCCCTCCCCTCACAATTGCTTTCAAGTTTTCTGGTGTCGAAAGCACGATTTTCTAATAACGCTGTACGCGAAACGCCTGCTTTTTTCAAGTATTAATGTTTCAGTTTCTTTATATATACGTTAGCGGCAAAGTTTAAAATCAGGCATTGTGTACAATGCCTTGTCGTTGTATACAATACCTAAATGGAGCAGGTAATGTGTAAAATAAATCTCATTTTATACTTTACCTAGGCATTGTATAGAATGCCTGATCATGCACTCGGCAAAGTGTCCATCTGATCAATCCTTACCTGGTCTGGGCACCTTTGTTGGAGATGTAGGTCAGAATGATGTGTATAGTTAGGTGGTCTGGATGCTCGCAAGCTCGCATCTCAAAAGTACATAACATCAAGTAGTCAATCCCTTAGTGACAATTCAGATTTTTTGGACATATATGTGAGAATGATGTGTATAGTTTGGTGGACTGGATGCTTGCAAGCTCGCATCTCAAAAATACATAACATCAAGTAGTCAATCCCTTAGTAAAAATTCAGATTTGTTGGACATATAGGTCAGAATGATGTGTATAGTTTGGTGGTCTGGATGCTCGCAAGCTCGCATCTCAAAAATACATAACATCAAGTAGTCAATCCCTTAGTAAAAATTCAGATTTTTTGGACATATAGGTCAGAATAATGTGTATAGTTTGGTGGTCTGGATGCTCGCAAGCTCGCATCTCAAAAATACATAACATCAAGTAGTCAATCCCTTAGTAAAAGTTCATATTTGTTGGTCATATAGGTCAGAGTGATGAGTATTTATACTTTGACTAAATCAATGGTAGGCATTATATACACTGCCTATAGGCATGTCTAAAGAGAATTAAAAATGGAGGAATTTCATATTTGGCCAAAAAGTGCAGGCATTGTATAGAACGACTAGTCATTGTATACAATGCCTGGATTTCATACTTTACCGGTAACATATATATATATATATATATATATATATATATATATATATATATATATATATATATATATATATATATATATATATATATATATATATATATATACATATATTTATTTATTTATTTATTTATTTATTTATTTATTTATTTATTTATTTATTTATTTATTTATTTATTTATTTATCATATTGAGTTGATATATGGCAATACTTAACGTTTTGGTAGGTGCATTCTTCTCCACAATGAGCGAAGCTTGTAGCGTGGTAGAGGACCCAGGAAGGAATGACGTTCCCTGAAATTAATTAACTGATTAAAATTTAATTTCCTTTTGTCCGCCAAAAAGTTTTTTTTCCCCAAATATTGACGACTTCGAGTCGTCTTAATCTGCCAAGGCGAGTTTTCTTACGACGTTCGACAGATTTCAATTGATGAACAACGCCAGAACGCAGCTGAAGGAATTACTTTCCTCAAGTAGGTCAACATTCATTAATTTATTCACAAAAATTTGACAAGCAATAAGCTTGGTTTTTTTTTCGAAGAACCCTGCTATATTAAACGTTTTTAATTTCCTCTTGTTCTTCATTCTCTTGCGTTTAATTTCAAAGGGTTGGACTCCGCTACTTTACTCGGAAACATTTTTTTTACCCTCATCTCGCAGATTCGGAGGGCGACAGTTTCATCTCTTCTGATACTCTTCTTTAATCCCTCCTTCATTTAGGGGTGATGCCGTCCTTTCCCAAAAGCTGTCAGGTTGGGATTGTTTTAATGCGAAAATAGAATACAAAAAACAAAGAATCGCTATTGTTTTCAAACATTGTAAACTGTAAACCTGCTTTCAAAGCTGCTACTGTAGTTGTTTACGCTGTGGAAAAGTAATGGCTAAGTTTGCTTTTTCTTCCTAACCATCTAAGCTTTACTCATCTGTTAGCAAATCTAGTAAAAAGTTCCAGTCATGCAGCATGATCGTATGAGCGAATTTCCCTAAGTTCTCGTATTACATTATGTTAAATTCTTTCAAAATTTCAGCTTTTTGAGTGCAAAGAAAATGTTAAATATTATTTTATGAAAAAAAAACAAACAAGTATTCTAAATAGTTATCTGCTATTCAATAACAGATTTGGATTTTCAGTTTTTTTTTTTCTTCAGTTTTTATCGATTATATAGCCAAATTTAATGAAATTCAAGTACATTAGTTAGCATAATTTTGTACATAAATTTTTCAATGCTCTATTTTAAATTTGATAAACTTTATTTGAGCAATACTTTGCTAACACTTATAAATGTAAACATTTTTAGGCATTTTTAGTGATTTTTTTTCAGCAAAATTTTTGAAATGTGACCAATTTATTGAGCTCAAAAGTGCTGGCCAACGAACTCATCCTTTCGTTTGGAAAGCTTGATTTTTCGGCGCAAGAATGGAATTTTTATCACAATTTCAAGGGGAGTTATCGTCTGGAATGACGATAACTGTATATATATATATATATATATATATATCTATATATATATATATATATATATATATACACGTATATATACATGTGTATATATATATACGTATTATGGAGCAGGCCTACCAGTGGGCTCTGGGAGCATTCAGTCACCTGGGCCTGAATAGAAATCGGTGAACGGGCGCAGCTTAAAAATAATTTTTTTTACAAATCTCTTAATTTATTTATTTGTTTTTCATCTATTAGTTTTCTACCATCATTCACCTTTTCCACCTTCTCATCTATCTACATCATCCTTTCATACTATTCCCCCTGTACATACCCTTCCTGAGGGCGTGCTGCATGCCCCCCCCCCCCCCCCCCCCCGTCCTTTACCTATGCCTCCTACGCGGCGAATTATTATCACGCTGTGGGATGGAGAAACCCATCAGTCTGCCGAAGAAGATCGGATCGAAACGTTCAGACGTGAGTTCTTTGTTGTTTTTGTTTTCGTATTAAGAGTTATATATATATATATATATATATATATATATATATATATATATATATACATATATATATATATTAGCCAGTAAGCCCTAGCATGAGGGAGTTTATTCAAGCCTGCTTCCATAACGATTACCGGCGTTATAATACATGATTTTTTACAATACAAATACATAAATTATAGTTCCTTATAAACAAAATTATAGTTCACTATGTGAGTTATCTAATTTCTTAAGTTACTTTCCGCAGCAGTGGCCTCGGACTCACGGTGTCTGCATTCTATGTCATGATGCGTTTTGCAAGCAGATAGCAGGCGCTTGGTCATCCAGCGGTTGGGATGTTTAATTGGCAAACGATTTCCGAGCTAAAAGGAGTGGTGGCCAATAACATCAGGTTCTTGGAAAAGTGCCACGGTGTTACTCGACTTGGGCATCTCGGCGGGAGTGTTCCGTGGTACCACCACCCGCGTCCTGAGGGGTTCTTACTTGAACTGGAGGTCATTTTATAGGGGTGCTTCCTTTCATCTCTCTTCCTCCCCCTCCTGCAACTTCCTTCATCCCTAGATCCGGCGTCGGGTAAACCTGGGTGTTCTCCCCACTATTTTTATTTACCTATGTATTTTTCAATTTAATGGTGCACCCCTCCGACTTTGAGTTGGAATTTTGTAAGAAAAAAAATGTTTGTGTGTGTGTGTGTGTGCATGTATGTGTGTGTTTCAGTTGCATGGTTGTATAACAAACTATAAATTGCTTTTTCCTCATTTCAATGAAACCCTGGTCTTTACGAAGGTAAACACATAATTTGTTTCCCCTGCATCTTCTCTCTTTTCCATAAAATTTTTCTCAACTAACCTGAAATGCAGCAGGAGAAAAGTACCGCATTGAGCTATATGCAGACTTCGTGAAACATAGAAGCCACAATGTCAAGCGATAAATTTACCCCATCCCTATACACTTAGTCGGTGAATTTCCCCATTTCCCTGTTCTTTCAATGGGATGGCAAACTTCCTAGGAGAGCAAGGGCCGTATCCCTTTTGTGGGAAATATTCCGGAGGATTACAAGCTGCATCCCTCATCCATATTTCATAGACCCTCGGTGCAAAAACCTTTATATTCCTACTCCATGTCCTTCCATTCAAAAAGAGTAGTTTCCGCCAACTTGCTCCCCGCTCGCCTTATTCTCGTGCCCTTTGGCTCTGTGGAGCCTCTGGCGGAGAAGTGCAAACTAAATAATGGTTGTAGAACGTCGGGAGTATTTCAAATTTTCGAAGCCGTTCACCTTTATTTTCCTCGAGGGTTTGTCATAGGATGAGGTGGAGGGAGGGTTGGACTCAGAAGCTGGGAATATTTGTCAGTCAAACTACTCGTATTGTTCGATGAACTACCCTCCCATGCTCTGAATTCTAAACGATGATTCTAGAGAACTAGTAGATCATATCTACATAGTTTTATGGTTGTATAGTTTTATGAGGAGGGACGTACAGTAGACCCTCTCTTAACCGGCCACAGCATAAGAGACAGTGGGGTCAGGCCGGATTCGAATCGCGATCGTTGCGAACCTAGCGGTATGGAGGTAGGGTGAGAATTCGTTATCGAATCATCGAATCCCCCAGCATCGGTATAACCGATATCGAATGAAATAGCCGATCTCGCTCTTATTTATAAGTACTTTAATTTATTTACGATTCAACATCATATTCAACGGAAAAGGTCCGATATTAAGTAGCTGATGTGTTGTGTAGTTATCATGATGTGTTAAATTGTTAGCATATTATGATACTAATCTATTTGTAAAATGTTTCGGGTTTCCAAGGTAAATTAACAATATATATAATTATATTTAGTACTAAGTTAGTTATATACAAAAACCATAGTTTTTCATCTTGTCCGTTCACATTTACTCGCATCCTCATTAGGAAGATTCTAATTGTTGTATACACCTCCTCTGTTATCAGCCCTGAAGATGAAATATAAATATTTCGAAACGTCGGCCTAGAATATAGACTTTTCATTGACCAACTCTCGAGAAACCCGAAACATTTTACATTTAACTCAGTGGTCGAGATAACCCAGCCTGACTACTCTATATGCCCAACTAATCTGAATTTTTACTAAGGGACTATACTCATCAACTAATCTATCCTGGACCTTTTCTGTTAAAGAAATATTGAATAGTAAATAAATTTAGCAGTTATAAATCAGGGCGAAATCGGCAATTTCATCATAGCGGTTACATCGATGCTTGGGGATTCGATTCGATACCTTTTCCATACCGCCAGGTTCGCTGCAATCGCGATTTGAATCCGACCTGCACCCATTGTCTTGTGGTCACAGCTAGGCCGGTTAGCACAGTGTGCAGGCATTTTTGCAAGAAACCTTTTCTACACGTGTATTCAAAATAATATATAGATACGTGTGTAGTAATGAAGAAGGTACATAGAGTTCGTAAATAAGTAGGTAGGTACATTAATTTATTTGTTCCATAGTAAATTATTAATACTAGAAGGAAAGAAAGCCCGTTGTTTTGAATACAGCGGGCGCTAAAATTAGAACACCCTAATAGAAAATGCTGTTTACAGTTGCGTGCATCGTTGATAGAATTTGAAAGAATTTAGGCTCAGAGCCTAATCAGCAGATGATGGTAGCTATGTACCTCGTCACTGTAACCTCACAGTCCCAAAGAGGCTCCATTTCAAATTGCAGAGTATTATTCAGAAAGAAATTACCTTCGAAGTTGCTCAATTAATGAGCAAAAGACATCGTCGGCAAGCTTTTGCTTTTTTCAAATCCTGCGATAATTTCGACTTCCTTTTCTTCGGCATTGTGCTCTTCGTGCACTATTCATAGTGAATCGCTCAAATTACACAGGATTTCTGCGAAAATAAGTAAAAATGATAAAACTCCATCCAAAAAACATCCAATCTGACAGTTGGTAAATTTATACTTAATAACAAAATCTAATACCATAACATTTTTTTTTTTATAATTTGAAAAATATATAAAATTATTAATAATTTTTTCAACCAGATATTATTTATAAAATGTATACTAACTGTGAACTAAAGCATGAAAAAAATATGCACATAATTACGCCTAAGAATGTACTTGAAATTCATTCGACGAAGCAAAAATCAAATTAAGAGAACTCAATAATTGTAAAAATCCAAAAATTTACGTTTAAAGTAGAATTTTATTTAGAAAATACTTTTTCTCCTGAAATGTTTAGCTAAAGATTTCTTTGCCATAATCATATTAATTTCAGAACGATTTAACATAAATATAAAAGGGAAAATCCGCGCATACGAACATGCTGCGCCATGTTGGTTTTGTTTTATATCCAAACTCTTTTGTGAGGGGGGGGGGGGGGGGGGGGGTCAGAACTTCATTTTTCCAGATGGATTATCTGCATCACGCTTCTTCGACCTACTTTAACGTCCTTCTCTACCGAGGTGTTGGAAACCTCAAAACAATCTCAAAAACATCTTGTTTTTCTCCGAGAAATCTCGTCATTTGCCTACAGCAATGTCAAGGTATTGTCTGTGCTCACTGACGTTACGTCTGATTATCCCGAATTGAACGGCCTTCCTCCATGTTGACCCAGTAAACAAAGCCATTGTTCTCCGCCGGACTCGTAAATCATACCGTCAACACGCGGTAGTTATATCGGTGCACCCAGTATATCTTCTCCGTGGGTACCGACTCCCGTTTCGTCGGCGGTTTTTGGGTTGACGGCTCAATAACGATGTTTTTCGTGTTTGGTCTTCTTTCCGACGTTTTTCGAAGGGAAGTATGAAACGTTGAACTAGTTCATACTTGAAAAACTTACTGTAAAACCTCGCTTTACTTTACCAACATTTATTCAACGTACTTGAGTTATACAGGGCGGCCAACTTAATACGCCCCATTACACACCAATTTTGTCAACTCATGCGATGAAAGGAAATATTATGGTTTATTGAGTTGATTTCAAAAACTGAATTGTACGCACACTTGTTAGGAAAAGAAAGCTCAGTCGAAGGAAGGAAGGATCTCGGGCTCGTCTATATACTACTTAGTTTATTATTTTCAAAGTATTATGAACCTGTGTAATTGACCATGAAAAAAAATTCAAAACAAAAGTTGAATCTCCTCAAAATTTGTTGGTTTACGTTTCCAGATACGTATAATGTGTGTCAACGAAAGGACCAATCTCGCAGAACCGAAGGGGATTGTAGGTAGGGTTGCCAGATTTTTTCGGATCATATAAAGTATATCCTGGCTGCAAAAAAGGAAAATTAAAGCATTTCAATGAAAGTTAAATTATACATTAAAGTTAACGTTCTCGACTTACACACTGAGGCATTTTTCATTCAGCATCTGCAGACAAGGGCTTGGATGTGTCAGATTACTGAAAATAAGAAAGTTCGGTTTGAGGAATTAAAAAAGAACCATGGATAGTAATATTTTTACTGTACGTAGGTCACAAAATTTTTATTCCGAAGAAAACATTACTAGACATTCCAATCTTAAAGAGCCCATATTTCAGTAAGGTTGTACTACAAACAGCAACAGAATAGGTTCTAAAAAACCGAGTCTTTCTTTTGGGTGTCATTTTCCACTAGTTTAAGCAAACAACATCGTATATAGGCACCTACTCATTAAAAATAACCAAAATAGCTGAAGGAATCCTCATCACATAGGTATCATATACAGAACAGACCCAAGGTATCACATTATCATGACAGATGACATCCAAAAAGTAAACAGAATCATTGAACCGTTCGTTGCTGTTGTTGTGGTGTATGGGGTTGAGAGCCCGGCGGGAGATGGTCAGCCTTCTGAAACTTCTCGAGCATACGTGAGCGACCCTAGACTAATTTTCGTCCATGCAGGTAGGTAGTTCTGGTTTAGGTAATTATGGGAACCTTGTCCTTGACTAGTAAGTAGGTGCGGGGGCTTAACTTTTCTTCTTCGTTTCAAATATAAAGTATTTTGGTCTACTTTAAATTTTTTATAAAGTATACAGTATTTTGAACAAAAATAAAGTAGGATACTTTAAATTAAAGTAAATCTGGCAACCCTAATTGTAGGGCTCTGCTGCCAACTGCCATGTCATGAAGATGCAAACCACTCAAAATAGATCTCTTAGGCTCATTACAAACGCTTCTTGGTACGCTCGTATTGGCGTGCTTTCACAATGTCCTGGGAATGGAGGATGTATTGCACATCATTAGAGCAAATTTCTGTCGGCTTCACTCCTCCATAACAGATCACCTAAACAGCTCCGTCCTTCCAAGTTGCAGATCGGATCTTCCCAACACCTGGAAACCGTCGCCTGGAAAAAAAAGTGCAAGAGCATCCGTATTTTCGTTTTTTGAATATACTGGAATAAGTTTAACGAAGTGTAATAAAATAATTTCGTCAAATTTACTGAAATTTGTGACTCTTCCTTTTCCTGCAATTGCAACAAACGATAACATAAAATAGGCATGAATAATTCTGTTCAACGAGAAAAACGACTGTTGCAAGATTCACCAAATGAATTTAAAAAAAAAGCTGAACTAATCTGAATTTAAGTGAATATGAGTAACACTGATCATATCATAAAAAACCAACACATTCACTTCCCCTTTCACAAGGTTATGAACAAACAATGTCCGAAATCATCGGTTTGCAACATGGAACTATAACTTACTATCATTGTAGTTAAATGAGTTTATGCTGCTTTTTTGTCTTCTTCTTCTCTTTCTTTGTCGTTTAAACTCCAGTTTCCTAAATTAAGGTGATGAGGGCTTGCACACACACCAAACGCGATCAGTAGTTGAAACCAAGTTTCAAAAGTAAACGAAGTTTATGTTTCATGAACTTATTTGATACGTCAGTACAAAGTAGCCGATGGGCTATAGCTGAACACAAGTGCCATGTTGTACGTGTATCTATACGTTCCACTTTCTTTTTGTGCAAATGAAATGTTATTGTAATCAAATTCCAAAAGTCTGATTAAAAACAAGAGACACCCTGTACATGAGAATGTCAATTTTCACCGCTTACACGGAAAAAAATCGTGGCATCGATATGTCTATTTGTTTTTCAATACATTTTTCAAACGGCAAATGCGAAATGAACAATGTCGCGTGATAAATATCGATGTCAAAATGTCTCAATTAAATTAACTCAGTCAGCTGATCAGAAAAGACTCAATCAATTCAATCGTCTATCAAGTGTCCCAGAGAATGTCCCTATTAAATTTCAACTTCCTAGGAATAAAGGTGGGTTCACATCCATCCGGTATTGCGGAAATGCGGCAATACGTCTGGAAGTTGTGGAGGGGAGTGCGGAATTGCGGCAGGCCGTTCATAACTGCAAATAATTGCACTTCCCAAAGAGACATATTTCCTCCCGAAGTTTCTCCTACCGGTCATTTCACGGACATCAAAGCTCCATAAACGAAGTTGAATAATAAAATCATGAATCATGAGGGCATACATAAGAGACATTTATGTACCTACCTACATTAACTGCAAAGGCGACGTCGTTTTGAAATGAGACTGTTGGATAATTATTCGGTCCTTTCATCAACTAGTTACTTTTCCCAAGATAACATTATGGGTATTTCTACCCGAAAAAATGTGTAGGTCGGCCCATTTCAAATCATTTAAGTGCATTGATGCACCATAAGAAGTACTAACATACTTAACGTAGCTAATTTGTCCATTTCGTAAGGACAAGTTGGCCATCTCTTCTCAAATACCTACTCATTCGACAAGCAGGATATTGCTAATCTATAATAAAAATAATAAAAAATGTCTCAAAACACAAATGGAATAGGATCATCAGGAAGGTAGGTTGTTGGTGAGATCGCAAAATCCGTACCTACACCTAAGTATATTTAACCCAACTCGGCCTCATCTGCATAAAACCGTGTTTAATTTGAGTGTTTTATTAATTTATTATTGTTATTATTATACGCAAGCTGCAAGCTCATGCTTAAATGCGGCTATCCGGTAAAATTTCTAATTTTTCAGTTGTGGACAGTCCGTTTCAAGAGTGCTTGTCCGGCAAAATTCACCCCACTCTGCTAGCCAATCAGAAGGCCGAACGCATGACCGGATAGCCGCATTTACCGCATTTCCACATGGATGTGAACCCACCTTAAGTGGAGAGAATTTAGCTCACTCAGCTGATTGGGAAAGATCCAAAATTTCAATCGCCTGTTATATTGTCCCTGAGAGTCTCCCTATCAAATCTCAACTTCCTAGGATGAACAGGAGACAGTTCAGCTCACTCAGCTGAGTAGGCATGTCAATCATTTCAATCATTTCAATCGTCTCATAATTTCAGCTTCAGAGATTAAATACGATAGAAATCATCAGCTTAACGAGCACATCTGCTGATCAGAGATCTCTGCATCGTCTAGTACCTACTGCTTACAAGTACCTACTACTCAATAGTATACCTACCAT
Organism: Adelphocoris suturalis; assembly: GCA_030762985.1. NCBI lineage: Eukaryota > Metazoa > Arthropoda > Insecta > Hemiptera > Miridae > Adelphocoris > Adelphocoris suturalis. The sequence continues at coordinate 24,120,235 of CM061049.1, forward strand.
GCACCTAGTGCCGTCTTTTCACATTATAAGTTAATTATGGTTACTTAGCAATATTAGTTTATAACTTTGCGTAATGAATCAGCTTTCCTTGACACTACCATGGCTTAGGGATCACGAGATGTTGTGACAGAATGAGAGCATTCCAAAAAGTGGCGAACGATTTTCCTTCTATGAAAACTAAGGGAGTTAAACTTCGCTAGTAACGTATTGGTTGTACGTGGAAATCAATAGGGAAAAAAAATCCGTCCGTCGTCGGCCGCGCCTCCCGAATCTTTTCTCGGAAACTACTGGCAGCTTATAAAATTACCTAAGTTTATGAAAATTGGCTAACATATATCGGCCGAAGATGTACCTGAAATCTCGGCAGGAGTGAAATTTGAGGGTTGAAATATTGAATAATCAAGATCTCAAAAACTTTCTATTTGAAAGAAGCGTAGTTGTATCGTTTGATTTAAATAGAACTCAGTTTAATGAATCGAATGAGACCAGCATTCCACTACCAGCCGTTAGTGCTCCAGAAGGGCTTTAGTGTTGGAAGGAGAAACAAATCAAGTAAGAATCGCTTTGCGGAAGAGAGAGAGAGAGAGTGAGAGAGAGAGAGAGAGAAGAGAGAGAGAGAGAGAGAGAGAGAGAGAGAGAGAGAGAGAGAGAGAGAGAGAGAGAGAGAGAGAGAGAGAGAGAGAGAGAGAGAGAGAGAGAGAGAGAGAGAGAGAGATGGGTAAGCAGGAAGTTACATTCTCTCTGGCAACGATTGATTTTACATGAACTATTGTAGAAAAGCGTGATATTTTTCCTGACGGACAAAATTTGGAATGACCTGTCTTGGAACGGTTGGGAAGGCAGTTTTCTTCGCTTCTTTTTTCTAGTTATTTTCGTACCAACCTAATTTATTTTTCTTTTTGTTAAGTAAGTAATAAGTTGATATGAATGAAAACACAATTATTTTTCGTTTGATGTTATCTCGTCTATTTTCTTGAAGTAAAGTATATACTAATTCAACTTTTGGGGTTTTAAAAATAACATATGGGACTTTTGGGATACAATTGTAGTAACCAAATAACTTAATTTAATGTCCAAATTGAAATTAATATAAATCAAAATCAATAAATAATCAAACTATATAAATAAATTCGCGTTCGCGACATGACCCCTTGAGCTATGATATACTCGTACATACCCATGTCAAAACCTATTCCTATGTAATGGAATAGGCGGATATCTCGAATTCAGGATTTGATATTAGGAGTAGAAGAGCAGGTACACAGTTTGAACTCGTAGCTTTGCCGCTTTGGGAAATAGGAACGATTGTAAACAAGAATCCTCGCGTAGTTGCCGTTCAAACAAGTCGGGCTGAGCGGTTCGGTTGATCTACTCGTAGTTCGTCTACCAACGAGCCAACATTGAACTCACTAGTTTTCTTTGGATGTCTGGTTTCGTTTTATATTCTCTGATTTCGCGTCAGTTTTTTTCCTCCCGTTATTCTTTCAACAGTCGTTATTGAATTGTATGCACCGTTGATCAAGATGAATAGAAACAGTTTTGAACTTTGCTGCTATTTTGAACTACTTTCTGATAATAAATTTTAATAAGTTCCAGTCATGCATCATGATCGTATGAGCGAATTTGCCTTAGCCGTTTTTTGTTATGTTCAATTGTTTTGAAATTGGAGCTTTTGGAGTGCAATAGTAATTTTAACTATTAATTTTATGGCATAAAACTATCAATCTCGTTTGACTATACAATTGGTGGCTATCAGCTTCAGCGTTGCTCCGTTACCCGGGATCTTGGGGTTGTTCTTGATTCGCAATTGAAATTTCAGAACATATTAGAGAGCTCCTAGTTTAGAGTATCGACAATCCGACGCCGTAACTCTAACGAAATGAGTTATGGTGACGCATCCGTGCGTAAAGATACGTTAACGGATCGCAATCCGGAAAAAAACGTGATCGCCTAAAATAACCTCCTCCCATGGACCCAAATTTATAGAAGAAAATCATATTAAAATATAAGTGTTTTTATTTTTTTTAAATTGTAAGTATGCATAAGTTATGGAATTTTAACAATGCCTAAAGTTTGAATTATTTTATTTTACTACATTGGATTAACATGGCTGTAAGTAAATAAACCGTACAAAAAAAAAAGACCAAATAACCTGCTTGGGATAATTTCCTCCTTCTTTGGATTTAGCGTTACAACTAGATCCGTTAAGGACTTGACGTGACTCTTAGGTGCGGTAAATGTTTCTCGTTACCGCACGCCGTATTGAGACCGACGGATCTACTAGGAACTCTCTATTGATTCAATCACATCTAGGGCTCTCCGTGGGTTTCTCAAGCGTAATACCCGAGATTTTTCTAACCCCAAAGCTATAGTTGTGTAAAAGAAAGCCCTTGTTTTACCCATTCTCGAGTATGGCTCAGTTGTGTGTTCTCCTTACTATAGTGTGTACAAAACGCAATTGGAAAGAGTTCAGCGGTGCTTCCTGAGGTATCTGGGGTACAAGCTGCGTATACCTCTAGGGTTGCCAGATCTACTTTAATTTAATGTATCCTACATTATTTTTGTTCAAAATACTGTATACTTTATAAAAAATTCAAAGTAGACCATAATACTTTATATTTGAAACGAAGAAGAAAAGTTCAGCTCCCGCACCTACTTACTAGTCAATGACAAGGTCCAATTTACTTTTTTGTCAAGTATAACGATTTCTTTCAAATTGTCAATTTTCAAAGTTTTTCTGAATTTTCAATTTCCACAGATCTTTTCCGAACTTTAATATTTTATAAGTATAGTGTTTCAGAGAAAGAAAGAGGGACTGAATGAATGTAACTTTTCGAGTTCCTAAAAAGTTCCTAACGTCCTTAGGCCTTACGTGCCCAATAGATGTACGAGATATTTTTTTAGTGAGAACGATATTGAAAATTATGTTCCTAATTACATCTATGGATGTAATCCAACCTTACTGAAATATGGTCTCGTTAGGATTGAAATGTCTAGTAATGTTTTCTTCGGAATAAAAATGTGGTGACCTACGTACAGTAAAAATAATACTACCCATGGTTCTTTTTTAATTCCTCAAATCGAGCTTTCCCATTTTCAGCAATCTGACACATTCAAGCCCTTGCAGATTCTGAATGAAAAATACCTCGGTGTGTAAGTCGAGAACGTTACCTTTAATGTATACTTCAACATTCATTGAAGTACTTTACTTTTCCTTGGTTGTACCCAGGATATATACTTTATATGATCCGAAAAATCTGGCAACCCTATATACCTCCCGAACACCTCGATTTTTCCAGGTTAGGCTTGGAATACCGTGTTTCTCCTAGTTATGGCTGACATCGTATTAACAGCTTGGACAGCCCTTCTTTATTAGCCCTTGTTAATATTAATGTGCCTCAATATGCCACACGCTCCAATTCTCTATTTTCTGTCCCATTTTCCGCCTTAAATTATTTATATAATCGTCCCCTCTGTCGCCTACCTCGTAAAACCAATGTTTTCCTAAGCTCTTGTCACGAAGTCGACTTTTTCAACGTCTCTCTGTCTTCTTTGAATTACCATTTATCATCCTTTTTGCTCTAAGCCTAAACTGTGAACATATTCGATTGTCACACGAACATCAATTTGAGTCATTTCAGCTCCGCCATTAATGTATGCAGTTCCTCCTCATGTACCTATCTCCGCTTCAAACCTGCAGTTGGCAACTCCGCTTGTTAGCATCTCCGTCAGAAACTTTCCTTCTTCTATAATTTGTTCGTAATAAGAATAAAGGTGAAAGGGAATAAGAAGCAACTCTAGATTAGCAGTTGAACACCCGGTGCGATTCGCAGGGCTCAAATATAATTTAATCACATGAAGAGCGATAGTTTTGATTTATTTTCTGATTTATTAGTTGCACTTAAGCGGGCACTAAATTGAAGTTTTCGTTCTCTTTACAGTATAGTATTTTTTTGAAAATATAAATATAGTGTATTAATTTTAGTTCTTCAAGTTTGCCATCTGAATTTATGTTCAATTGTATATTTCAAGGTATGTAATTTACATTGAAAATGGGCGCATGCCACTATATACCAATATGCCAATATATAACACGTTGTCTATTGTCCACTGTCATTTTAATAATTTTGTTCAAAATCGTCTACTCTGTGTAGTACGAACGCGCTCAGGCCAAGAAATGAAGTCGGCCAATTTCTCCTTTTTTTTTATAACAATCAATCGACCAAGTTTTTTCTTTTATCTCAAAAATTTGTATTTTACGTCCTTGTTAGGAATATGTGCACTATTAATCAGAATGATGGTATCAATTTTGCTTCCTCACTACCGAAGGTATGGAAGCTATGTGTTCGTGAATGAAGTCGAAAAAATTCTTGTCCTCCCATATCAAAATGTCCACTTGCTTTTTGCGTTTCAGAGCTTGCTGATCAATTTCGGTTCCGTGTCCGTCTGTCTGATGTCTGTCTGTATGTGATAAATCGTTGTCCCGCCCAAAACTATACCAAATTTCAGTCCGATTCCGATGAAATTTTTAGGATGAAAATTAGATAGATTAGATTTTCGGACTTGATATATGATTTAGATGAAATTCCTATAATTTTTAATACCGTCGAATAAACAGCAGTCTATATGCGCATGCGCAAACGTAAATTTCTCATAACGTCGATTTATCATCATCTGTTGGTCCGATTTTGTTCGGTGGGTGATTGGGTATATGTTCTAAAAGAGTGCCCTATAAATTATATCGAGATTGGTGGAGTAATAACCATTGCGCATGCGCGAAACTAATATTGATTGACACAGGCAAAACTCAAGTCTAATGGAACGATTTTGATGAAATTTTCAGGGATTGTGCGGGATAGCTTCTCGACAGTTCCTTATAAGTTTCATTGTCATCACATAAATGGTAGTCTGTGCGCATGCGCAAACGTTAATTTATTATAGCGTCGATTTCTTATCTATCCATCCGATTTTTTCAAAATCGGAGAGTAGATGGGTATATGTTCTAGGAAAATTCCCTATTGATTATAGGGAATCCTGATCTTCTGAAGGGGAGTCTAATAGACCGATTTTTATGAAATTTTATTGGATTGTGCGTTTTAGCTCCTAGACTTTTCTCTATAATTGTCATTGCCGTTGGATTAATAGTACCGAGTCTTTGCGCGTGCGCAAACATTTATTTCTTAAAACGTCGACTCGTACTTTGTTTTTCCACTATTCTACACGTCTACGTTACAATATGTGGGGAAGCTATACTGCCCACCCAACTTGGCAGTCGCCCCCCCCCCCAAGAATCATGTGAGGGTATTGCTCTGGACTCGGACATCTTACGCAGGAAGAAATAATCGCAAATAGTTTGATTTCATTGATGACTAAGAAGATTCGTGGGAGAGACAACACGGGACGAGGGGTGGGGGAGCGGAGACGATAGCTTTGTTCCAACAAGGACAAAAGGGCGCACTACACACACAGAGAGAGAGAGAGAGAGAGAGAGAGAGAGAGAGAGAGAGAGAGAGAGAGAGAGAGAGAGAGAGAGAGAGAGAGAGAGAGAGAGAGAGAGAGAGAGAGAGAGCGAGAGAGAGAGAGAGAGAGAGAGAGAGAGAGAGAGAGAGAGAGAGAGAGAGAGAGAGAGAGAGAGAGAGAGAGAGAGAGAGAGAGAGAGAGAGAGAGAGAGAGAGAGAGAGAGAGAGAGAGAGAGAGAGAGAGAGAGAGAGAGAGAGAGAGAGAGAGAGAGAGAGAGAGAGAGAGAGAGAGAGAGAGAGAGAGAGAGAGAGAGAGAGAGAGAGAGAGAGAGAGAGAGAGAGAGAGAGAGAGAGAGAGAGAGAGAGAGAGAGAGAGAGAGAGAGAGAGAGAGAGAGAGAGAGAGAGAGAGAGAGAGAGAGAGAGAGAGAGAGAGAGAGAGAGAGAGAGAGAGAGAGAGAGAGAGAGAGAGAGAGAGAGAGAGAGAGAGAGAGAGAGAGAGAGAGAGAGAGAGAGAGAGAGAGAGAGAGAGAGAGAGAGAGAGAGAGAGAGAGAGAGAGAATTTATTGGCGAAAATGACATTTTTTACATATAGGTGTGTGAAATACATTTTAGCTTATAATAAAATAAAATAAATATCGCACTGCCACCTCCCGGAGAATAAGTAAAAATCACTTGTGCTCTCCGGTAGAGTCATCATACAAAACCCATCAATAAATCATAATCATACGAGCATGTGTAAATTGATCAATAAAACATAATCATAATAAAAAAATATCAAGTAATATATAGAAGACAATGCAAGTAACTAATGAAGAGAGAGAGAAAAAGTTCCAGTCATGCAGCATGATCGTACGAGCGAATTTTCGTAGATTATCGTAACATTATATTATATTACTGTTTTGAAATTTGTGCATTCCGAGTACAAAGAAATTGTTAACCACCAATTTTATGGCAAATAAACTCGTTCCAAGTCATATTCTACGAATAAAAATGTTTCATGCAAATATTACCGATTTTTACTACTAGCGAACGGCATTTTTTCGATTTTTGACTGATTTTTCAACTTTGAATTTTTGAAAAATTGATACATATTCTTATAGGAAATTTTACGCTGATTCCGAATATACTACATGTTAGTATGCTCAAAAAATTATTTCGCACAACAAATCGCAAAAAACAGGCTATTTTGAAATGTTTGACTACATTTTTGAAGATTTCAACCCGAAGATGTAATCCGATAATGCTGGCCAACGAAGTTGAACTTTCGTTTTGTGTCCTTAACATTTTAAAATTTGTTTGAAGTTTCTAGCACAATTCTACGGACAGTTATCGTCTGGAATGACACATACATTCATATATACATACTTCAGAATAACTTATACTAACTTATATCATCATATACTAACTTCAGAATATGATTCAGAATAGCCTGAAAAGGATTTGTGCATAAATATTTTTCAAAAATTCACATTCTACAAATTTTGAGGCGAGAGAAATAGCTTAATTTTCTTCAAAAATTCGCTAAAAGGAGCGCTAGAGGAGCTCAGATCCCGAAATTGCGTTCCAAAAAGGTTATGGGGTTGAGCGCCCTGTGTTCCAACAGTTTTTAGAGCGCCTCTAGAGCTGCTCCGGTGGTGCCCCAAGCAGCCCCACACTTTTGACGGGGTCTCATCGAGAGCACATTGAAATTGCGCATTTTGAAATAACCTGCTGCCCTTGGGTAAACTACATATCAGCGTAACCGTCTTTAAATTGTTTTCACCTTCTCTACTACGTTTGCTATCACATCTCTCTCCGAAGTGTTCCAACTAACACGAAAGTGGGCGACCTTGGAGTAGAGCTAACCCCACGGAAACTTTGGAGGATCCCCGGGGGTTGCTCTCCTAGCGTTCTTGGAACAAAGCTATAGGCTTCTGTTGTTATTGGAGAGTCAACGAGCGGAGTTCCAACGTTTGATTACACATTAAACTTTCAAACTGGTGGAAATGCATACGCCCCCATCAATCCACCTCATGGACTTAATTTAACACTTCGTTTAATGTTAATTAATTGAATGTCTTTTGTTTCAGGTAAGTGACCTCATTTGTTGCTTCTCCGTCTACAAAGTTGAAAACTTCTCTCCAGGTGAGCTGTCTTGTAACGAAACTTTTTGCTTCTTGTTAGTTGGCTTAGACGCTAATCCCCGAGCTTGTGATGCGGTCAGGAAGAACGTGTTTCTTCTCTCGCTTTAATCCAGCTCAGTATCCGCCCCCTTCATTGTTTTCAAAGTTCCCTTTTTTCTGCCACGGGCATCGGGTTTTAGATTAAAAATAGGTTTCAAACTTTTAACGCAGGGAAAGATTGAAAGTCGTGGCGACGTGTCCAAATCTGTTACCCAACTTTCATGTAGTGCAAAACTTTGCGTTAGATTAAATTTAATGACACGGTAGCTAGAGTCCAAAAGAAACCTCCGATATTTGACAGGTTTAAAATTAAATCATCATAGACAGATTGAAATGTAAGTATGTAATTTGAGCGCAAAGAAATGGTTAACTATAAATTTTACGGCAGAATAACTCATAACTAATAATAATCTGCGATTCAAACTATATTATATGCTATTATAGGTAATACTTCACCGGTCATTCAGTTAACGCCGTAATACGATCTTGTTGTCATTCAGATACTTTATGTTTATCTATTGATTCCTCACTATTATGAGGAAAGTGAATTTTTGAGTTCAACTCTTTTATGCCTCATCATTTACATTATAATAATATTATATAATGGCAGTACATTTATGCAGTACCAGCACATAAACAAAGAAGCTTTTTTTTGTTCTTATCGACTTTTTTAGTACATAACCCCCCCCCCCAACTTTTTTCCACAATTTTTGCAATATCAAGTGAAGCTTGGAGATCGTTTTTCAGGTGCCTGATACTAAGTTTTAATAAATAAAATCAGTAATAACATCAGTAAACTGATGTTGAGTATCTACACTACATGCAGATAAATCGGTAGATTGATATTTCTGATTTCCCCCCCGGTTAAATATATGTTTTGTGTCTCGAGTTAAAAATTTCTCAATTAAATTAGCTCAGTCAGCTGATCAGAAATAACCCAATCAGTTCTATCGTTCAGGCCTAAGTGTCCCAGAGTATCCCTATCAAATTTCAACTTCTTAGGGGTAACAGGAGAGAATTTGGCTCACTCAGCTGATTAGTAAACAACTAATAATTTCAATGGTCTCTTAATATCCAAGGGAGTCTCCCTAAGACATTTTAACTTCCTAAGATGAACAGGAGAAAATTCAGCTCACTCAGCTGATAAGGAAAGAGCCAATAGTCGCAATCGTCTCTTAATGTCCTAGCGAATTTTCCTATCAAAATTCAACTCCCTAGGATGAACAGTAGGGAATTTAGCGCACTAACAAAGATACAGCCATGTATTTTGGGAACGACCCAATTAAATTTCTAACGATTTCTGATTTCATTCTTGCATTATAGTTACCAATTTCGTTTATCGGTATCGCGTTACAATTTTGACATGGATATGTCTTTTTGACATGGATATGTCTTTGGGCTGGGGGTCATTCTAAAATTTGCATAACGACGCCAAAATTTGTTACGACCCGGCACTTTAGATTATTATTAACTCGAAAATTGAAGGCTAGGTAGAATTTCTATTGATTTTTCACGTACAACCAATGAGTTACTAGGGAAGAGTAACTCCCATAGTTTTCATAGTAGGAAAATCGTTCGTCACTTTTTGGAATGCTCTCATTTTATCACAACATCTCATGACTTCTAAGCCATTGTAGTGTAAAGGAATGCTGATTTATTACTCTAAGTTATAGACTAATATTGTTTTGTAACCATAATGGAATAATCTTGGGAAAAGAAGGCACTACATGGTTGGTATACAGTATACAATTGAGTAGTAGGTACCTACTGGTAAGCAGTAGGCACTAGGCATATCCATGATCTTTTGTTTTTCCCATCAAGGGAGACATTTTTAATCTGCATTGCTCCAACCCAATCACATAGGCAGATTTGCGAGGATTTTTTTGGTCTGAAAATTGGATTGAATTTATAAAACAAATGACCCCTAGCCCATTGACATATCCATGTCAATATTACAGTTTTGTGAAATTTCCAGCGTATTTTCGTGCGCACATTTTTAATGTTCTAGTTCGTAGTGTATAAACTTATTTTCAGTAATATTCTGCAAAGAAATATAAATTTAATGATTTCTAGCGGTTTTTTGCCATTTTTAGAGAATTTTATATTACCCACTCAAAATGTTACCAATTTATTGTATTCATAAAGTGCGACCCAGCAACCTCGTACTTTCTTTTGAAACGCTGAATTTGATTTTATTTATTTATTTTATTTTATTTTTTATTTCAACCCTAAGGAGAGTTATCAGTATACTTATATAAATATACCTAGTTACTTTTAGAGCCATTTGGTTATTTTAATATTCTTGGATTCATTGCAATAGCTTCATTTTTTACGGAGGTTTGCCAAAACAGAATTTTTTAGCAGAAGATCGCCCTGTAAATTATCAGTAAATTATGAACTAGAACATCCAAAAGTTTGTGCAGAAAAGTTTGCTTAAATATTTACTTGAATATGGGGTGAAGTCGTTCCTCTATGACGCCATTTAGCTTTCTTTACACCGCTGTTTCGACCATTTCAAATCATTCAGTATCCTTTATATTGCCATTTATTGGAAAAGCTTCCTTCAAACACAAAGCGAATAAAATAAAGTAGAAGAAATTGTCCATTAGGTCATCGCTTGAGCCACGCAAAAAGTGGCTGAATCGTTTTCTCATCCAAGGGATTTGCATTTAAAGATATGCTGCACAATTCGAACCTTAAATTTGTTAATGGAATCCAGAAACGTGTTCTCTACGGTTACTAAACCCTTTTAACCCCTAAAGCGCCAGCACCTCGGCTATTTCGCGCTTCATTGGAAGGAACACGGCTCGATCCGGACTCCTACGTTGTTATCCAAATGCATCGCTGATTATTCACTTGGTTTTGATTATGAGAGAGCGGATCATGTTGGAATTTTCATTCATTTGCGCTCTACGCTATTCTGTGAATCCATGAAATGCCTTCGGAATCGCATATTTTAACGATAACGATTTTGTGATAATGCGATGGTTTCTGTGGAAATCGGTTGGCACAAGAACGTGCTGCAAATCTGTAGAACAATTTAGATTTATGTTATTATTTTTGTTTATTTATTTATTATCTTCTTATAATTCAGGTATATAGGTAGATCTGATTATTGACCAATGATCTATGTAGAAGGGCGATCTAACACAGAAATAATAAACCATTGGGTAATAATTTGCAACGTTTAGTTACTTTTGTTGCTAAAAAACGATGGGAATATAAAGAATTCGTTGTGATTTCTGAGCGCGGAATGTCATGGACGAGGAACGAAAATAACTCCCCATCAAACAGGCTCGCCTTGCTACGAAGCTGGAATTTCAGCACAATCAATATTTCTCGTATTTTGATTTATTACTTCTTTTTATGATTCAAATAAACACCTAATTTATTCACTTTTATTTAGCAATTGCATCAATTCCATCAATTGCATCAATTGCATCAATTGCATCTGCTTTCCTTAATTGGTACCTAGAGGCGATGGTAGGTTCAATGATGAATGTATAAAAAGACAGAATTATTCCATTGGCCAAAGTTATTTAAACGCTTTCAATACATATAGGCAGGTTGTGGCAAGAATGTGCAGAATTTCGTTTCTATAGGTACATGATTTCGTCTCATAGTAACATGAATGTTCGACCTGTTGTGCTGATGTCTACTTTTGGTGAAAAAATATGTTGTTGAAAATAATTTCTGAAAAAAACATATATATATCAATAATTATATTATTTTAGGAGGAATTCAGGTCAAATAAGAGTAAAGTTGGACAGATATAGCAAAAAAAATGAACATAGAATAGACTTTGAAAAAAAAAAAAGAAAAAAAAAATGTAACCCCCCCTGAAAATTGTTTGGTTTACATTTCAAGATAGAATCCGCTGACAAAAACAAGAAAATATTCTTGCAGGGATTTCACTTTCGCGCATGCGCAGGAGCTACTACTGATGTAATAATGTTGAACTTGATATGGAATAATCAAACCATTGTTCCCCAACTATGCATCAAACTCGAGCGAGATTGAGAGACTAGGGTATGGACAAATTATGGTTGATGTAATTCACGTTTTTGCATACGGAGAATGAAGTAATAATTTGAAAAGTATGAAAACAAGAGCATTGACAGCCTGAAAACTTCATCAAAATCGGACGAAAACTGTTGAAATTATACTCGTTGAAAGGAATACACATTTGCGCATGCCCAGTAGCTACTAATGATAGGATTATGCAGGAATCGCTAGACAATGCTTAAATTAATCTCTTCCACCTATCCGGATAGGACGACGGGGGCGCGAGAAAATGATGCTTGATGGAATTTACGTTTGTGCATACGCTGAGTCAAGTATTGATTGGGATTAACGAAAATGATATAGAATTATCTACACCCTTTTTCATTAACATTGGTTGAATATTGTGGAAATTATGCTTGTTACCAGGATTTGTGAATACATGAGAAACACATACATACACACACTCACACACAGTTAATTTCCACTGAAAAGGAATTCCATTTCAATATCTATCATCTCTGTCTTGCAAGGGTTTAACCCTCGATATTTTGACTCTCTGCTACCAGGAAGATTTTAAGGGGTAATGTTGCCTTAAACCGTGGTAATGGGTGGAAATAGACTTACACAGGGTAGGTACCCTGGAAGTCTCAGTACTTCTGTGACCAGAAGAAGATGTTTGGAGTCTCGAACAAGGGGAGGTAAACTGAATACTTTTTAGTAGCCGGGCCGGGGTCGGATCGGAACGGACACGTTCACGAGAGAGAGTGGGAACAGACTGGCTCGATCGTCGATCCGACTTTTGCATCCCAGGGGGCATTTGGTCCGGAGTCCTTTTGGCTCCTGATGTAAACGAATAAACTCTTTCACTGGAGGCAAATGGGTTTCATCCCTTGAGACGAGCTGAAGCCTGACAGTCTACTCTGAGTAGGTAATCAACATGGATCACTATTATCAATCTAAACAACGAAATGGATACTATGACAGTTTATTAGGAGATCGCCCGCCAACGTCGAGGTCTAGCTGGTTCTCTTTATTCCTATATGCGGCAGTTGCACTCTTCTAGGTACTCCAAATAACTCGCTATCGTTTCACGCACTTTACATTTTACTAAATTCTCCACTTCCATCCTTGGTTTCAAATCTTCAACTGATCATTTGATGTACTCTATGTCATGTAATGCATTGTGTGTATGAATGTATTTCTGTTTGAGCATAATAGTGGGTTCAACCAACTTAACATTTGCTGAGACTGGACGATTCTACACTCTAAAATAGAATCTGTTCTCCTACTTACTACATTGGAACTTATGAAAATTTAGTTCGCATCAGTTTGTCGTACGGATTTCTTGACCAAACCTTGTATCAATTGATGGGATTCCTATCTACTGGTTTACCCACTCACACTCAGTGGGTTGGTTAACCTACGCTTTGCTTCGAAATTCACGGCGTTGCGTCACCACATAATATTTATTAATGCCTCTGAGATAACTGTTTCTGATATAAGAAGGAAAAGCGGTGTTTTAATGAAGAAATATGAAATTATTATTCACAATCACAATCAAATACCGTATGGAAACCGATTATGGAGTCTTTTTTCGAGAAACAGGCCTTACTCAACAATAAATTTACGTATCATAAAAAGCGGTAGGTAGGTTCAAAGCGGTTTTATGATTGATCATTTCAATGTTTATTGAATTTGTACTGTCAATAGATATAATGAAATAAGAACAGTTAATGAGTAGGGGAAAATGGGGTAATACCGCCACCTTAAGCATATTTGTCTATCACAGCCCGGGTTTGCACCTAAGAGCTTCAGGTTTTGAAGCAAAGTATAAATAAAACATCTCCAGTGGTGAATTACAAAGTTTAGGCCGGTTGAGTAACAAATTTATATTAGTAAACAAAAATTAACGAAACCCTTGTAAATGGTGGTATTACACCAGCTACGTCAGGAAATACCGCCATAGGGCTAGGGTAATATCACCATATTAAAACAAGGGGGAAATGAACAGTCGGAATACCGTTTTATTGAATTTCAAAAACTCTTCCTGGGTAGCTTCCCACCATATTGGGAACTTAGTTGACCAGAAAAGGATTCACTAAAGGTCGACTAACAATTTCCACATTAGAATGGTAAAATGAGAACAAAATAAATATTGGTAAAATAATGTTGGTTCTTCACAGGAACTGAATTATCGGCAGCGTCCAACGCAGAACTCGTTAAAAAAAGAAATATTATAATATCGCATTCCATTTTCCCGGCTTTTAAAGTTTTAAATTTGTGCTCTTCTTCAGGTCGCAGCAAAATTCAAAAGATTAACGTTCATTGTCAAAATCAAAACGGGAGCATGAAGTGTGGAATCTTACAACGATTAGGTTAATATAAGAAGGAAGTTAGAGATAGGTACTGCATAATTATTCAGTAGATAGGTAGGTAAACATCTAATAAATCACGATTAGGTAAATATAGAAGTGCTTATTGAGATAAGCTATCACAGTATAATTCGTCTTTCATGTATTAATTTATATTTTAATAAATCAGAATCAATAGAAATAGGTGGTTATTATAACAAAAACTTCGAAAAAAATCCAACAAGACTGAGGAATGGAGCATTGGGGCAATACCGCCATGACGGAAATACCATGAATTGGTGTGGCGATATTGCCCCAGTAAACTTTTCGATATAAAAAATCATTGAAAACTACAGTTTTTGTTAAAAAACATTAAGTAATGGGTGGAAATTAAAGCTAAGTAATTTTTGTACGTCTTCATGTTCAACAATTTGCATAAAAGTATGAAGAACTGTTACTTACCACGAAAATTCGACACCAGTAAAACTAGAACGCCAAGCTTCAAAAACTGTGAACTCGCTTATCAGCTTATCGCTGATCTTAAGATGACGATATTTGGCTATAACATTTGTCACTCAGGTGGTTAAATAATTATATGGGGTCGCGGTATTCCCCAACATGGCGGTAATCCCCCATGCTAATACTTATTACTAACAATCATTAAGTTCCTTCTTCTCTGAAAAACTTCCTTCAAACTTTACGGTTTCGGTACCCATCTAGAATTCCAAACATACCCTTCCGTCATCCGATGATGGGCAAAAAACCTCAAAGAGGTACATCAAGCTGTTTAGAGTCTGCATCTCAAGTTTCACGGGTTTACGGGACACGTCATGTTCAGGACAATCGTCGGCCCGCCCTTTGTTTGCGTTAGCACCGGTTTTCTCGGTGACAGCCAGAAAGAAGCAGATTCAGCTAAAAAAACGGCTTGTCTCACTTTCTTTCATCCTCGTTATGTATGAGAGAGAAATAGAGGGAGGGAGATAGAGAGAGAGCGAGAGAGAGAGAGAGAGAGAGAGAGAGAGAGAGAGAGAGAGAGAGAGAGAGAGAGAGAGAGAGAGAGAGAGAGAGAGAGAGAGAGAGAATTAAATTATTTAAAAGGACCAAATCCACTGTTTCTTTTTCACGAGCTTAAAGGAAAACGCAGGTATTTGAAGAGGAATAATTTTGAGGCTTAAAACTGAGTTCACTATCTTATCCAATTGTTGTCGTCGGAAAAGGATCCGCCGTGAGAGAAAGCTTACGAATCTGGCACTTGAGCCTACTTCTCCGAGGAGGGTCCTTCATTCTATCACTCGGTTGAGGATGAAGAGTACTTAAAGTTTGTCAAGCCGAAGTGCGAAGGCTTTTAGAAGAATCAAGACCTGAGCGTTCGAATTCACGTTCCATTGCTTCTAGATAGGCTTTCATAGCGTTTGCATCCTGTTATATATGTGCAGTGCGCCTAACTATTCATACGGCATAAATGAATGAATTGAATGGGATCGATCGTTCTTGATTGCATGTTCCGAGATTGGAATCCTAACACGTGACAATGGTTTCTGCGTCTCAGATTATTCGAGTTGGTTCCAAATCAGCGATGATGCAGCGGGGTCGGTCGCCAGCGACAGCTGACGACGTCAGTTTGAGCTGAGAAATCGCTCGAGTTTTGTCTAGTTGGCACTTTAGGTCCTTTTTTCATTTATATAAAAAGATACGATGCGGTGCACACGCTCGTCCCAAAGAGATTACCTAACGGAGTTTAACTCGTGAAACCTTCAACCTACTCCGGCTGGCTTTGAATTTGTGGATGTGATTGCAGACATTGACTCAAAGAGGAGAATGGATCAAATTTGTTTTTACTTTTTCAAAAAATTAAAAATCATCAAAACCTCGAATGAAGAAATTAATATCATACTGTTGGGTAGACACGTAGTGCATGGGCCAGAAGACCCAAAGTCAATTTAAACGACATAGACATGGAAGAAACAAATACCAACAATATACATTATAACAAACAACAGTGCAGAAATGCAGTGCTCACTGACCCATAAAACGCTTTAGAGATTCTCGAAGAACACTACTCTTATCCGGAATTGAACCACTGAATGAATGAATTAATGAAAAACGCGTTTATTGAGTATAAGCACATATTAAAAGAGAAATATTTCGAAAAAGCATGACACGCCCGCAGGGCTCTCAGTGGTAGTTCCGCTATTACAGGTAATTCATGAATACAGATATAATATACAGTAGTCGCCGGTTATACCGCTAAAATTGGGACCAGCCGTTTTGTGACGATATAGCCGACTGACGGTATGGTTGAATTAGACGGAATTTTTTGGACGGAGTATAATATATTTAGTAATAATTATGAGGAGGGAACATGGGGGAATTGTGAAATAAAGGTACTGTGAATAATTTTTAAACATGTATTCAACTAACTATTCACTTAACTATTTAAATAAATAACATTTGATATAAATGATTGGGCTCTTTTTAGTTATAATTAAATTCACTGACTAGGAATCCGCTTCGAATCCGAATCTCCAAACTTCGCGACTTACATGAACAGTGCCTCTCAATCGAGGCCATTCAAAGTGTGCTTGGGTCTCGATAATGTTACGAGTCCAAAGAATCTCAACCTGACATATCCCAGAATCGGGAATTCTGCCATAAAATGTTCCACCGACTCGTTCACTCCATGATTACACGATGAACACTAAGAAATACGATCTTGGATCAATGGTTACCAATTAAGGTTTAAAAGTTCTCCTCTACACTTGGCGATAATCGTAGAGACATTTCGGTCACTTTCAGGAGGTAATCCACGTTCCAGTCTAGGTGACGATAAATCGGCGAAGCAGAGGTGTTTCAATCCCTATCTTTGCTGTAACTGTTCCTACCTGCTCCTACCCCACTCTTGGAACAGTTACAAATAACCTGTTACCCGCTTGCCGATTCGTGCCTTCCTTCGTATCCAACCCCTTCTTTATTGTCTCGATTCTCCTCGTGACTGCCTTCCCTCCGCCTTCAGCAGCACCTTTAGAATTTTCAGTTTACAGTCTCACACATTGGTCTGACTCGTGATAGAATTCCCTGAAATGACGTCACTTGACTGAGAGCTGGTGTTGAGATGAAGTGAATCGAAAAGGTGTGGAAACTCAAATCGAAACCGGATCAGCATTATTACCAACACAGAACGCTCAAATTGCACTACTCTTATCAGAAATGTTGAACCACTGTATCAGTATTTTAACGGTCTGGATCTGCTCTGGAGCAGTGACAGGTTATGTACTACATCCCCGATCTAACGATATCAGCTTCGTTCTCAGTGTGCGTTCAGACAGTTCGGAACGGTTCTGGGCAAGCGCAGTCGAGTTTTGTCGTTCACAGTGGCAGAACGCCAAGTTCCGGAACGCCGAGTTCGGCGTTTGCGGTGTTTTGCGAACCCAGTTCTGAACGGTTCTAACGGTCCCCGATTTTTTTCGGAACTGTCAGATCTCGAACGCAAGAACGTAGTTAACGCATGCGCATTTCACTCATTTTTCGTAGCTCGTGGAGTAAACAATGCGCTCTCTTCTGCATTGGTTGCCGCGTGTTCCCTGTAAAATTCGCTTTGTTCTGTTGTTCGTTGGTCTTCATTTGAATTTCTTCATCAAAATGTCAACTAGTAGCTTGTCAAGTTCGGAAAGCGATGGTTTCGACGATGGTGGTGAAGTTTCATGGTTTGTAGACGATGAGGACGAGATTGAAGTTTTAGTTGAATCTCGTCTACATACACGAAGCTCGATTTTTTCCGACGAAATCGTGCCAAAGTCCGACGACGAAGAGTTTGTTACAAACAACAACACAGGTTCTGAAACCACTTCCAAGTTCTCAAAATCGTTCGCAGTGCAGAACGAGGTTCCACAAGTTCCGGAAAGCCCCGGGATTTTCCGTCCCAGTACTGATGAGTTCGAGAACTGTCAGAACCAGGGACTTCACCAGCATCGTCGAAACCATCGCTTTCCGAACTTGACAAGCTACTAGTTGACATTTTGATGAAGAAATTCAAATGAAGACCAACGAACAAAGCTATGGGCACACCTCTACTGTAAAGTCCCCTTAATAGTTCTCTATTGAAGAAAAGTAATACCGATGAACAAAACTGTCAGCTTAACAAATTCAGTAAAAAACACGTCAATGTGCGGCCAAGGTCGAATTTTCCATTTGACCGAGGCGGAAAAGCCCGACTTTGGCACCTTTTAGTCTCCGCTTTTCCAGTTCCCGTAATCAATTGCTCCCCTTCAACTTGGCTCCGACCCAAATGAAATAAGACGAACGAGGGATAACATCCAACACCGCGGAAAAGGCGGTGAAGCGTCAGGAGTTTTCAACTGTCCAAGTCTTTTCTCGGGTGCCGCGGGAGAAGCAACGATTTCCCCTTCTTCCGCATCTCGTCAAAAATAAGACGCTTTTCTCCGACTGTTGGAATAAAAAGGGGAGGAAAAAATCGGAAAAGGAACTTGAAGCATCTTTCGAAACCCTTCAACGGATTAGCTCCGATTTTCTTTACTGGGGGAATCTTACAAGGAGGGCAAACGTAAATGGAACATCTTGGAAAGAAAGTTGAAAGGATTTTGTGAATACGGCTATTGTTTCCCCTGAGGTTAAGGAATGCAAAGTTTTTCGGGGGCGTTCTATAGAACAAAAGTCGGAGCGCGTCCAAGTTGTGTTGTAGCAGATATCAGTTGTGACTTCAGCGGTTTTTCGGTAGCCGACTTTCTTTTCATAATACTTTTGAATGGTTTCAACACATAATAAGGGAATTAATCTGCAGACTATTTGGTTTTTGGTTGGTTGAGTGGTGTCAACACATATTAAGGAAATAATGGAGATTTTTTGTATTTCTCGTAAACACGAAAACAAGGTGTTAGAGCGAGCACGGTGAATGCTAACCTTTTCGCATTGATTTCTCGTAGCGTTTTCGTACGCGAGAGAAAGAGAACTCCTATAGAGACATTAACGTGACTCTAGTAGTGAGTCACTGCTCAAAACTCTCAGTAGTCAATTTCCAAAATAGGTATTACAAGAAGTAAGAAACAACGACCACTTCTTACAAAAAAGACATCATACAAAAATGATTCTGACGTGAAGAACACAAGTCTCTAAAACGTGTAAAATGAATCTCGAAACAAAATCTTGAAAATAAAAAAGCTGAAATCGTCGATAAAACATCGAAATCAAGAACAATATGCCGCTAATGACACATCTGGTTGAGGTGCTGGGAAAATGTCCAGTTTTTCTACGTAGAAATCCGTTTTAAGGCATTCTGAAATGATTTCTGGATTTTATCCATTATATATATACAAGAGCATGTATAATTATGTAATTACAATTATAATTGTATAATGCTCTACAAGAGCATGTATAATTAACACGAATTTTAGAAAAATTTTATTCATTTATTTATTAGTATTATTTTATTTATTTTTTATTTTTGCAGAGTTTTAGTCAAGAGACCCATGTATAAATTTCTCCCTTGAGGGGAAAAACAATAGATCATGGATATGTCAAAGTTGTAGACATTACTTTACACTCTGTTGGGATGTTGGGAAACTAAAAGTGGACATTACTTTCTACTCTGTTGGGATGTTGGGTACGTAAAAATGGACATTACTTTCCACTCTGTTAGGAAAGTAAAAATGGTCATTACTTTCCACTCTGTTGGGATGTTGGGAACGTAAAAATGGACATTACTTTCCACTCTGTTGGGATGTTGGGAAATTAAAAATGGACATTATTTTCCACTGTGTTGGGATGTTGGGAAAGAAGTACATTGCGGTACCTAGTACCTCATTGATTTCTACCTAGCCTTCACTTTTCAAGTTAATAATTATCTAAAGTGCCGGAGCGTTGCATTTTGTGTGGAGAAAAAAAAGTGTCGCGAAAAATTCCTTGACCCCCAGCCAAAAGACATCCCAACGCAAAACGCGAAAGAAACACAAATACAATGGTTAAACCAACAAACGAACTAGGTAAACATACGAAAAAACATTGTTACTTACATAAACTTAAACAATTTTAAATTTGATTTTCTTAAACTGATAACTTTGAATTCGATTTTTTATCACAAAAAAAAAATAAGTGGATATTTTACAAATTTTGAATTTGATATTTTGAATTCTGTCTTCCTGAAGATGCCCTAGTTCCTGGGGAGCGTTGGAGATTAATAAAAAGCCCAATTTAAGGACAGAAAGGCCTTTTTTTGTAAAGTCTTGTTACAATTGAACTGTGCAAATAAAAAAAAGTTGCGGAGTAAGATCGTTTAGATGAGGCTCTTTTGCGTTAAATGCGACCAACCTTTAGCGCTGATATTAATGGAGCTATGATTAGAAAAAAAAGAAAGTTTATTGACTCTATTTTTCATTGCATTTCTACGGAGCTGCGATTGCTCGCACTCAACGCAAAATATCCTCTTCTAAACGATCTTGTTTTGGATTTTCTTCTGTTACTTTACCCTTTTAAAAAAATCAAAAACACTCAGAAAACATTGTATAGAGCCGTTCCTAGGAAAATAAAGCTCCGTCAGTTCATAGCCGATGGAAATGGTTCACCTCTCGTTGGAATCACCTCAATTTATTGTGCTAAAATCTTACCTTGCCTTAACTGCTCCGAAAATAGAGGCAACTGAGCTGAGCAATGTTATTGATGAACTAAAAAGTATAAACAATCCTCAAGGTACGAGTTTAATAACGTGTTTTGGTACCTAGTAACCAGGCTGCTTTACTACATGTTTCTTACACCAAGAGAACAATGAAGACGAATGTTTTCTATCGTCTATCCAAGTGGGCTATTCATGTTGTGCTAGACTTGATAGTGGAAAAAGTTTCGTGAAAGAAACTAGATTGCCGAAAAAACAGCAATCAACAACTTTTAAATGTTCAGTCTTCAATGATAACCTACCAAAACATAAACATTGCCGGCACAAAGTAATGTTTGCCGCCAAACTGTACTCGGCATCTTTCATTTTGATGCCGGAATAGTGTGGTGCACAAAACATACTGTACCTACCTCATATTTGCTCAGCTAATGTTAACTGATTTTTGGTCTGAGAGCAGTCGCTTGGTTCCTAACTGTGACTAATCTGTGAATAAAAATTGATGGTGGAACAGTGAAAAAGCTGTGACTAATCTGTGGAACAGTGACTAATCTGTGAATAAAAATTGATGGTGGAACAGTGAAAAAACTGACATCTAGACCCTGTGTTTCTAGACAACTTCCTCATTGTATATGGGATCTCTGGGAAGGGAGAAACTAGCGCTGGCCTTCTGGATTCTGTGTTCGTTGCACAGAAACTGTTAAATAAGGTATTAATAAGAGAAGAAGATATCCTTCAGCTGAATTGTTTAGGCAAATGCAGGTGCACCCCTTTTCTTATCTGTTGATTAAAATTACAATGACTAGAATCCATAAATCAGCATATAATTATGAATTATTATTCCTAGAAGAGGGGACTGCTAGGGATAGGAGGCAAACTTTAATAAAGCATCCCTATCGAAACTATATCGTGACCAATATTCAAAACGATTACTGATGTGTTGCACTATTCACTACAATGCCTGAACACCTACGCATTATTTCTTTGCTTCCGGTTTTTATGAAAATGCAGAGCTAAAATGGAAGAGCTCTGTACTGATCCACAGTAACATTAGGGTAAAAGCACCAATTGTTGACACTTATCCAAATGTTGACACTTCAATTCCAAATCCAAGATATAAGAAAATGGGACGATGTAGATTATCAAAATCAACGTCATTCGAAAGATAAGAAAATAATTGTTAAGGGGGACCGATTCCGCTAGCTATGTAGAACGTAAATAATCGTCTGAGTGATTTGATATTGATGACAACCGTAATCTGTCACTCCAGTGACATTGTCACAGCTCTGCAGCTTAATGAGGTGAGTCTACAAATTTGAATGTTTCAGGTCAAGTGTGTGAGTAAAAATTACGAGTTAAATTCAGATGATCTATTAGTGATATGAGGAAGAAGGCCATGATAACCCTAAACTTTCAACAACAAAATATGGTATTGTTCGGTGTCAACATTAGGTTCCATAAAACGTGTTTATGTTTATGACACCTGTGTCATGATCAGGGGACATTTTAATTTCATTGTAAAGTTGTATTTCGATTTAAATCAGCAAGACGAATATAGAGAGAATATTTCTAAGCAAATATAGATAGAGAAAGAATATTTCAAAGCAACCCATCATAACCCGTACTTTATTGTATCTTTCCATTTTCTAATGGTGGCCTACTTAGCCTTTTGCATTTTAAGGTATTTTCTGAGAATACATTTCTACGTGTTAACAAGCTTTCTGTCCATTTATCACAATATTCAACATAAGTATCAACATTAGAAACTGAAAATGTCAACATTTGGAATTTCTGAGGGCATGTGTGTAAACATTTGGTTAAAAAAAGATGAATTTCAAAAAGTACTTTGTGATAATGAACAAGGATATTTGGAGAATTTGAATACATGCAAACTATTCTCAACAAAGTCACAATTTGTAATACCTACTTGGAAGTTCAATTTTCTTGAACCCGTGGGTAAAACACAGAATCTAAGAGAGATGTCCCCTAATAGTGTCACCAATTGGTGCTTTTACCCTAAAGGGTTCACATCTTCATTTAATATATAAATTAAAGATATTACTATTCAACATTTAGGATATGTTTTCAGTCTCTGTGAGGTTTGTGAATCCACAAAAGAAAAACCCTAGAAAATTCCCTAGAAAATCATCCACAGTTCTGTATCCACAAAAATTCCCCTACGAACTTCCCCATTTTTCACTGCCTACCTGATCACGCTTGCATCTTTGATCCAAAACAGTTTCCCCAATTCTTTGGTTAATTTTTTATTATTGTTATATGGTACAAATCATACTATAGACTAATAAAATCGCAGTTAGAACAAAGCAAAAATACAATAACTTGAAGACTACTGTAGTAATTGAAATAGTTTAATAGAAAATATTAAAATATTCTATTAAAGCAAAATTTATATTCAAACATATTGCTGGTTTGAGTTTGTTTACATTTTGTTATGTTTTTCGCTCTCAGTTTCATGCACCGTATTTTATTTCGCGTTCTTGTATAACACAATTGTGTGATACGAACTAAATCACTCGCGACGAAGTTGTGGAAACCCATTTCAAAACGGAAGTTAGTGAAAAACGTTGTCTATTTCCACGACCTCGTCTATTTCGTGGTTCGTGGAAATAGACAACGTTTTTCACTAACTTCCGTTTGGACAATTGTGTGAAAAGACAATCGTGTTGTCTAGAAAAAGTCATTTTCGCGCTGAAATACCTAACAATTGAGGATAAAACTGTAAGGGAGAAACGTCTACAGATATTTTGCAGGCAGTAAGTCTTGTATACAAGTATATAATAGCCCTAGTGTTCCCCAGTTCAACGGTACCTATTCGTATTTATCGTAGTTTTAGCGAATTTTTGAAGAAAATTGAGCTATTGCTCTCGCCTCAAAATTTGTAGAATGTGAATTTTTGAAAAACATTTATGCAGAAATCCGTTTCAGGCTATTCTGAATCATATTCTGAAGTTTAACGCATCTTTTAATGTATGTATGTATGTATGTATGTATGTATGTATGTGTCATTCCAGACGATAACTGTCCGTAGAACTGTGCTAGAAACTTCAAACAAAGTTTAAAATGTTAAGGACACAAAACTAAAGTTCAAGTTCGTTGGCCAGCATGATCGGATTACATCTTCGGGTTGAAATTTTCAAAAATGTAGTCAAAAATTTCAAAATAGCCTGTTTTTTGCGATTTGTTGTGCATAATAATTTTTTCAGCATACTAACATGTGGTATATTCGGAATCAGCGTAAAATTTCCTATAAGAATATGTATCAAGTTTTCAAAAATTTCAAAGTTGAAAAATCAGTCAAAAATCGAAATAATGCCGTTCGCTAGATGTAAAAATCGGTAATATTTGCGCCTGAAACATTGTACAAATTCAGATTGAGCTACTCTTATCCCTGTATAACCAATCCTAGAACCATGCTGTTTAAGGCTAGAACCATGCTGAAGATAGAATTTGATTCCATGTTTGTCTATCAAATTCATAAACTAAAATTCCTCTACACGATCAATAACGACAGAAATGTCGAAGATTTCTTCAAAAATTCGCTCATGGGGTCATGCTGCATGACTGGAGTTTTTAACGTTTTGATTAGTTAATTTTGTAATTATTTCCTTCTAAATAGTATTATGCTTTAAGAATCAATATGTAGGTTTGTGAATATGAAAGCGTACGTGATTTAAAATCATGACAAAAAGCCATTGAATATGCATATGGATGACAGTTTATTAAACAGTCTTCGTATATTCAACAGCAAGTACTACAAATTGATATAATGCGATAAAATAAAACGAAATCAGTGACTGTTGCCCCTCCATAAGAAATGACTTAGCTACGCCACTTTTTGTAACTGTAACAATATCATCCCTTAGCCACCAAGCTTGCTTTGTTTATCGTTTTCGTAACGGTTTTTTGCTACGTGACGATTTTCGAGTTTATGTGCCAAAACAAAGATATGAAAATGTCAAAAAAATGTCCAACTTCGGTAGGTGAAAACAATGCTTGTACGCAAGCAAAGGTTACTCGTAAGCAATCATAATGATGATTTTTTAAATTATTATTATTTTTTTATTATTATTATTATTTATTTATTATTTTTTTTTTTTTTTTTATTTTTTTTTTTTTTATTTTTTTTTTTACACCAATGTGATTTGCCTTGATAACAATGGTGGAAGCTTCAGTACGTTCCCTGAGTGTGCGCCAACTACCTCAAACAAATCTCGCGTGCCAACCCCAAAGTGGTGGGTAACTGACTGCGTCGCACGTTTCTGATGGAATCACATGAAGGTGGTGTGAAAGATCCCGATAACCCTTAGTTATACGTGGCACCTGCGTTTCAAAACGATTCGACAACCGCCTAAAACGGACGGGTTAGACCCCTTTCCCGATCAAACTTAGGCGGTTCCGCGTACGAGCCCGGTATAACGGGAGGATCGATCTGTGGAGTCAAGCGATTAGCCTGCCTTGGTCGGAGCTTGTTTGGTTGAAGTGGTGTTAGAAACCAATTATAGATATGCAACTCCGAGAGGGTCCTGAGGTCTACGGAATAATCAAAGGGATAATTACCCCCTCTTGGCCTGATGGGGCGGGTACTCGTCTTGACTTCTCGTCACGTCGTCAATCCTAACACAACCAAATCCACGTTACTTCACTTCACGACGTTTTACGTATGCCATCACGTGGAAAATATTGAATGTATTTGATATATTTGTGAAGTATTAAAATGTATTCAATTTTAGACATTTTATGTCTACTTTGGAACAAGAACCGAAAAGTGTTACTTTTTTTCTGTTGAATTTCACTTACAACCAAATCGTTGCTACGGAACTGTATCTTTGGCATTTATTATCGTAGAAGAATCGTTTTCCAGTCGTTGGAAAGCCCTCGATTTACCTAACTGTATTATGTTAACCTCTGCGCAGTGCGTGGACGACAATTCGAGGTATGAAGGGATCCTTTTCAGTAAATAGAGTTCTTATGTCGAACAGCGCGACGAGTTGGGCGACGACTCGGGATGGCGATAGGACGAGCAAACGAATGCTAACCCCTCGAGTCGTTGGTTGCCGTGTGGTGGATCGTTGACGACTCGCGCTTAAACCCAATAAGACCTTATGTGAGAATTAATTGCCGCTCACTTTCTGCTATATTTTTACATCACTTTTATCCACCATTTCGTCGTGTTTTTTCTTGGAGTTTAATTCATTTTCATTCCAATTTCGTACAACTTAGCCATTTTCATTTCATATCTGTTTTTTATTTTCATTTGTTTTCCTTTTGATCCGTCCGTTATGGACGAAGTTTGGGCGTATGAGGAGCTTTATCTGAATGGTGAAATTAGTGCACGGGAAATGGAGTTAACGAGGGATTACTCCTATAGCGCGACCGCGAGCAGCGCCGTGGGTGCGCGAATTGACGTTTGTGGGGTTCGATCTCGACAGAATGAACGACCGGGACGTAATGTAGAATTTTCGCTTCATTCGGGAAGATTCAGTGAAAATGATCTTACATTTCGGCATTCCAAGGACCGTCAGAAGGGGAGGTCCAAGAAGGTGATACAGCACAACACTACTAATCACTTTCAAAAACCTGAATAAGTACTAACAACAATGTTGCCAAGCGGATGTACTGTTTTGATGTGAAATGAGGTTATCCTCAACAAAGGTAATTCAGCTGAGTCGGGAAACGAATCGGAAACATCGTTTCCCTTGACGACCCGCTAGGCGCTACAACTCGGCTTACTCGAGTCGGGTCCCGAATCGGCGTTCCGTCGCCCGACTCGGACGCGCATGCGCACTTCGATTTATCCACTCGTGCAGACGACTCGGGCTCCCATTCGGGCAACGAATAGACGATTGAGTAGACATAAGAACTCTCTATTGTTGTAAATATGATTGCAATCACAGACTCGAACGAAACTTGGAAGTTGAAATTTGATAGGGAGACTCTTTAGAACATTAAAAGAGGGTTGAAATGATGGGCTCTTTCCAGATTAGCTGAGTGAGCTAAATGCTCTCCTGTTCACCTTAGAAAGTTGAAATTTGATAGGGAGACTCTTAGGAACATTAGGAGTCGATTGAAATTTTGGGCTCTTTCCTAATCAGATTTTTTTTATTTATTTATTTTACTTTTTATTGTACCAAGTAATAATTTATTAACAAATTATTTTGAAAATACAAATATAAATGTTCAAAACTAAGATACATCACTGAATTTGGCATATTATGACAAATGCTTCACTTCAATGCTTCACAAGTAGGCAAGATCAAGTGGTTAGGTCCGCTTAAGTCTTCTTGTGATATCCCTTGCGTCAAGAAGACGGACAGCTTCATCGTTGACGTGATATCTTAGCTGATGGAGGTGACTCGCATCTTCTCGTTTTATAGCCTCTCATACGTTCTTGACCTGAAGTTCGTGTTACAGACGTTCATTTCGAAGGTACCATGGTGCATTGACAATATTTCTTAATACATTATTCTGGAATTTTTGGATGATGTCTTGGTTTGATTGAGCCGCACAACTCCGCAGCTGGGCTCTATAGGTCCTGACAGGTTTAAGGACCGGGTTATGCAGTGTAAGCTTGTTCCGGATCAACAGCTTCGATCATCTACCCACATTAACCAATACATTTTTCTGAATTTGAGTAGGAGTTCATCCTTCTTTTTCTTAACATGAGCTATCCACTTGAGCCTGTCATCGAGCGTCATACTGAGGTATTTAGCTTCGTTAGCATAAGGAATAACTTTGCACTTGAGATAAACCGTTACATAGTCAATTGTTTTGTTATTGAAGTCGACAAATGACTTAGTTTCATTTATTCTGATTCTTCATTTCGCATTCCATTGTTTTATGCAGGATAGGGACCGGTTTAACTATCGATGTTATTATGTACGACAACCAGGACCGCTGTGTCGTCTGCGAAAGTGACTGTGGTGTTCATTTCAATTTCTGGGAGATCACTAGTGTAAAAGACATACAGGAGAGGGCCAAGTACGCTCCCTTGAGGGACACCTGCAGCAATCAGTTTTAGCTCTGAGAAGTCATCTTCTTGCTTTATTCTGTAATAACGATTGGTGAGGCTGTTTTGGAATACACAGAGGCGGGGTGTTTCATAGAAAATACCAATTACCTCAGGCAACAAAACTTTTTATTCTGGTGATCGTATTAGGCATATTATTTGTACCTATTTGAAAATGCTAGCCTTCAGATATAAATCGAATTTACAAATAAGGAGCTCCTTCTAGTGGTAGAAACATATAATCCCAAAAGGGAATAGTTAAAATTATTTTGAATGCCCTGATTATAAAGTAAAATGAAATAAAAGTCTGACCGTTTCGACGGTATGGGTGATGGCCTCACTCGTGTACCGCAAATCGCGAGATGGTCGTACCACCAGGAGGTCGAATCCGTGGCAAAGGCAGACTGCTGAATTGATTTGAAGAACGGCACAATCGGTAACGGTGGTGCTGAAAACGCCCAGAAACCTGTAATGGAGGAAATGTGTTCCATGAGGATGGGTTTTCAGACATGATGATGGCTGGGGTATTTCTCAAACCAGGTACTTACGTCGAAATGGATGTATTTGAAGAGAGGTTATCCAGAATAGATGTATATCTCCTGACTTGAGGATGCTGAGGACCCGGGATCAGAGATTAAGTTCACTTGGAGGGATGCTGATGACCCAGACAAGCAAATTTTAAGTTGTAAGAGGAACGTAAGTACGTAGCGACGTGGCAGTCGAGAGGAGAATGGACGTGGCATCCCTTGAAGGACCAGAGTGACGTCACGAGGTATTTAAGTACAAAAGGCGCATCAGCAAGTCGACCGGCAGCGTCAGGTTACGGCTTCCTTGATGTCCAATTAATAGGCGACTACGTAATCGGCGGCACATCACAACACAACACAATCACAACTCGGTGGCGAATCATTATTAAGTAAACAAAATAAATGTAAACTTGGGCGCTAACATTCCGCCCGCCAAAATTGTAAAATTTTCTGACCTTGAGGTGAAAGGAAACTTAAGGGTTAGGTTAAGAGGTTAGAATGGAAGAAAGTAGTGAGGCCATACAGCCCAGATATTATGCCTAATTCTTCTGGTCTTGTGGCCAACCATTCCAAGAATGATCTGTAGATGACTTATTGGCAAAGTTCTCAGGAAACAATGGTACCAGTTTGGCAACTGGACGACAAAACGTTGACGTGGGAGTCTTAACAGTAGCCACTCTAACAACACCATCTCGCCCCGGGTGAACCTTGGTGACTCGACCTCGAGGCCATTGAAGAACACGTACATTGTCGTCTTTCAAGAACACCAAATCGCCAACTTGCAAGTTTGGGGTTGAGTTATTCCACTTCACTCTGGACTGGAGTGTTGAAAGGTACTCCCGATGCCATCGATCCCAAAAGAATTGCGTCATACGCTTAACAAGTTGCCAGCGATCCAAACGATTTAATGAAACATCCAAAAGAGTTGGTTCTGGGATGGCGATTAGGGGCCCTCCAATGAGAAAATGTCCCGGTGAAAGGTAGTCACATTCTGCTGGATCATTGGATAAAGGGCATATGGGTCGAGAATTAAGTGCAGCACCAATCTTTGCAAATAGCGTTGAAAACTCTTCAAAGGTGAGAACAGCATCGCCAACTGCACGCTGCATGTGGTACTTGGCGGATTTGACACCCGCTTCCCAGATTCCGCCAAAGTGTGGAGCATGAGGGGGGTTGAAATGCCAATTAATTTGAAGTGGCGTTAACCTGTCCATTAACTCAGTCTGGGTATTCTCCCTAAGGTACCACCTGTACCACTCTTTGAGTGTTCCTGCAGCAGACACAAAGTTAGAACCACAGTCGGAATAGAGATCTGATGGAAGCCCTCTAATAGACACAAACCTGTCCAAAGCAGCTAGAAATGCGTCAGCAGTGAGATTCGTCACCGCTTCCAATTGAACTGCCTTTGTAGTCAAACATACGAATATGCAAACATACACCTTCAACACAGGAGCTTTACGGCGTCCAGACTCCTTCATAGAAAAT
Organism: Adelphocoris suturalis; assembly: GCA_030762985.1. NCBI lineage: Eukaryota > Metazoa > Arthropoda > Insecta > Hemiptera > Miridae > Adelphocoris > Adelphocoris suturalis. The sequence goes on from CM061049.1 coordinate 24,149,871, forward strand.
GGACCAGCAAAATCCAAGCCAGTCCTAGTGAATGCTCGCGCAGCCTTCACGCGGTAAGAGGGCAAGTCTCCCATTTTTGGGATGAACAATTTGGCTTTGAGACGATAGCATCTCTGGCATTTGTAGACACGTTGACGGATAAGGCGCCTTGCTGATGGGATCCAATACTCTAACTGTATGAGTGCTTGTAGCAGATGTGGTCCAGGATGTAGATACATCCTATGGAAATGATCTATTACCAAAACTGAGAAGTGACTATCAGGGGGGAGGAGCACTGGATGCTTGTGATTATACGGCAAATTGGCATTATACAATCTGCCGCCCGCCCTCAGAATCCCAGATGAATCAAAGAATGGATTCAACTTGAAAAATTTCTTCATAATTTTTGATTGACTCTTCTCAGATAAATCATTATTGAAGAAAAAATGAGTTTGAACCGCCTTCACACAAAGTGTCTGTGCTGAGTTTATCTCATGAAGTTGAAGTGGTCCAGATAATCGACCTTTCTTGCATCGAGTGTTCTTTACAAAACGTAAAATATGTGCTAAAGAACGGAATAGGCGATTGAGCGATGAGAATCGTGAGACTATATCGACGATGAATTTAGAATTGAATGTTGCTGGTGGATTCACGGAAAGAAGAGCTACCTTTTCGCCTTTGATCTCAGACATATCAGGCTGAATTGTAGGAGTCGTCAGACTCCAGGTATCTTGAGGTAGGGTAAGCCAGGATGGCCCATTCCACCATATTTTGCTAGAGAGGAGTTGATCTGGAAAAAATCCTCTAGATCCAGCATCTGCGGGGTTGTCTTCTGATGAGACATGAAACCATTCATCTATCGAAGTCGTTTGCAGAATTTCAGTCACTCTATTGCTCACAAATGTCTTTAGTTTATAGGTAGGAGTGTGCAACCAACCGAGAGCAATTGTTGAGTCAGTGAAGAAACGTGGAGCTACTAGGTTGAGAGGCTGTAACACGCTCAAATATTCAGCTATTGACTGATATAACCTAGCCAAAAGGAAGCAGCCACATAACTCCAGACGAGGAATCGTGAGTTTCTTGAGAGGTGCCAACTTTGTCTTTGCTATGAGAAGGGAAACCTTGATTTGCTCCTGCGTAATGACTCTTAGGTAGATTGCAGCACAATAAGCTGCTTCAGATGCGTCAGAAAAGCCAACAATTTGATACATAGAAGACGTTTCAGTTCGCACAAAACGTGGGATACTGATATGGGATATTATTGGGAGCTGTTTCAGTGCTAATTCCCAACGTGTTGCAAGATCTGCCGGGACATTATCGTCCCAGTCTACGCCTAATTTCCAGAGTTCTTGAAGAAATTGCTTCATCATAATAACTAGCGGTGAGATGAATCCTAAAGGATCATAAATTTTTGATACGGTAGATAGAATAGATCGCTTCGTTGGTTTGACAGGAGGTAGTGCCAAGTTGTAGCAGAAACAATCAGTTTTAGGGTTCCACTGCAAACCTAAAACTTTCACAGAGGAATCTTCTTTTGAAATTATTGTGACAGGTTGATCGATTGTATCTGTCACATTTTGCAACAGTTCAGTGCAATTGCTCGCCCATTTACTCAGCTTAAACTGCGCTTTGCCGAGTAACTCAATTAATTGGTTTTGCAACTTTGCTGCTCCAACAATACTGTCAGATCCGCTTACAATGTCATCTACATATATGTCCCGTTGAAGCACTGTACTCGCTTCGGAGTATGAGGCGCCATGGTCTTCCACTATAGCCTTTATCACACGGTTCGCGAGAAATGGGCTCGAAGTGAGACCGTACACCACGGTATTCAACTCATATGTACGAAGTGAATCATAGGGGTTGTATCTCCAGAAAATAGCCTGATATTTTCTATCATCAGGGTGCACCCATATTCCTCGAAAGCATTTTACAATATCTGCTACTAACGCACATTTGTGGTTCCTGAAATTCAGGAGGACATCTCGAATGTCAGTCTGCAACTTTGGTCCTACCATAAGATAATCATTCAAGGATCCGTTGACTGATTGTGCAGAACCATCAAACACAACACGAATTTTAGTTTGATTTCTATCAACTTTAGAAATAGCGTGATGAGGGATTATGAAGGCAGGTGGATTTTTAGAGATAACCATGTGCCCTAATTGCTCATACTCCCTCATAAATTCGTGATAACTTTCACGTATACCATCATTTTTTAACAAACGGTTTTCTTGGTTGCGGAACCGTCGACTAGCAATAGCAGAAATATTTGTGAACTCCGGAGGGGTTTTCCGGAATGGTAAGCGCACACCATAGCTACCATCTTCGAGTCTATAATGTGTAGCCTTGAAATGGTCTTCACAATATTCGTCTTCTGGGTTGATTGCCTTAATTGGTTTTGGTTCCTCAGTTTCCCAGAAACGACATAAATTTATATTTATATCGTCACTTGATAATGGATTAATGGTTATCAGTGAAGTACCTTGAGACCTTTCATGTTCAGAAGGTCCAGAAGAGAATTTTCCGATCACAATATGACCAAAGACAGTCGGAAACAATTTAGGAGAATATGAGTCTAATTCAATTGGGCCCCCAAGCCAAATTTCGGAGAACAAATCGGCACCCAACAAAACATCAATGGGTCTACTCTCAAAGAAAGTTGGATCAGCAAGAGGAAATTTACAGTATTTCAACCAATACTGACTTTGAAGTGAAACTGTTGGGAGATGCGATGTTATGGACTTCAGTAACAACGCTTTCATGGGTAATATAGGATCTGTTTTGTTCATCGGCTTGAGGTTACATGATACAGAATGTTTCACACCTCCTGAACTCTGACCGATACCAGATATACCTACGTTACACCTGTTAGTAGATAAGCCTAAGCGTTTTGCGCATTTATACGTCATAAAGGAATAGTGGCTGGCAGGGTCTACCACAATTCGAATCGCTTGGTAAGTACCCTGATCATCAAGTACTTCAGCAAGAGCCGTACCTAATAAGACGTGGGATCCTCGGTCGATAGTGGTATAAGCACCTGGAGCGGCACAATATGAGCCTGAAGTATTTGAAGTCGATGGTAATTGATGATTGGATACGGAATTTTGAAGAACGTTGTCACATAACATTGAATTATGTTTCTGCTTGCACCAACGACATACCCATTTTGACTTACAATTATCGAGTTTATGTTTTGCTGATAGACAATTGAAACAACCCTTCCAGTTGGCTAGCCAAGTTTTACGCTGCTTCACATCTGCGCTGCAAAATTGTCTACATGACAATAAGCCATGCGAATCTATACGACATATAAAACATGGCACTAAATTGCTAGATTTTTGCAATTGATCATGCGATTTCGACTTTGATTCCTGCGCTACTAAACTTGATTTAGATTTCGAATATTTCATTTCATTTTTTCCTTTGTTGTAAATATTAGAATTAGGCTTTGTTTGAATAGAATCAAAATTTATGTCGGATGATAACTGCATCGATAAACATCGATCTTTGATGAATTTAAAAAGTTGTTGAAAAGTTGGAAATTCGGTGTCCTTGTGCGCATTTTGAAATTGTTCGCGAGACGTCCTATCGAGAAGCCTGTATGCCAAATGAAAAAGAATAAATTTTGATTCTTGCTCAATTCCCAAAAGCTCAAATGCTGATACGCTATCACAAACAGAAGTTACGAATAATTTTAATGAATCCAACGATGGCTTGCCTTGAATGGGATGAAAATTGAGAATTCGATTTAAGTACGCAGTGGCAAGAAGTCTTTTTTTATCATAAGCTTCGAGTACTGCTTGCCAAGCTAAAGGGTAATTTTGATCAGATATTTGAAATTGATTTATAATACTTCGTGCTGGGCCACTTAAAGATGTTACTAAATAATGAAATTTCTGCGTTAAAGATAATGTCTTGTCCTCGTGAACAATAGATAAGTATGTGTCACGAAATTTGGGCCAATTTAAAATGTCTCCATTAAAAGGAGTCAATTTAATTTCTGGCAAACGAACTGAAGTTTCGTGGACCACTGTAGTACCAAGCGTGGTCTCCAACAACTGATTCGAAGTCGATGGAGGGGGTGGAGGAGAAGTGATTGCAATGTACATAGTTTTGATTTCATAGTAGTACTTTCGTAAAGTAGCTTTGTTGTTGGTATCTTCGGTCGAAGGAAAAGTGAGCGCAGGGGTTTCACCATCCCCTCGTCCAATATCTTCTTCGGAAAGCACCGCTAAGTCATCAAAACAATCCTCGAATATTGAATAATATTTTTCTAGAGAGGTGTACATAGACTTAAAAGTATTTCCGTACTTGTCATTTTCCTTCATAGCGGCCTTACCAGTGTTATAAATGGATGTTACTTCAGTAATCGCAGTATTGAGCCTACGTTTTAATTTGGCGGTAGTTCTAGATATACTTTCCATTTTGTTTACTTGCGGTTGGAGAGAAGGATAAGGAACAACAGATGGAAACTAGGTCACTAATGTCAAGGTCAGACCATTAATCGCATCGGAATGCAAGTAGATAAACAGCTTCTAATAATAAAGAAAGATCGCACGTCACTAGTCGGACGTAACTTTTCAGATAAGTAGATGCTTATCTATACTTCAGAAAACAAGAAGATAAATAAATGACAGCTAATGTCACTAAAACGAAAATAAACAAATCTGAATATTTCGGCAAGAATAAAGGGAGAACAAAAAACCTTTCTAAGAAATATGTTTGATACCTAGGTAGGTACTACCTATCAACCTGGTATTATGAACAGAAGGATATCGTTCGAGCAATTATACAAAGAAAAAATAGGTAAATACGAGTAGTTTTGATAATTGATGAGTAAATATAAATGAGAATATAATGTAAAGAGAATGAAAATGCTTATTCGTTTAGGTATAACGTTGAAAAGAACGCAAAATTGTGAAGCATAAGAAATATAGCTATATATAGCCTATTATAGTAGGTACAGATATTATCTGAGCCCAATCTGTCTTATGGACTTATTGTGTGGGCTTGATAATAGTACGCAGGTACTTGTAACAGCCTAAAAAACCACGCTCTGCTACCAATGTTTTGGAATACACAGAGGCGGGGTGTTTCATAGAAAATACCAATTACCTCAGGCAACAAAACTTTTTATTCTGGTGATCGTATTAGGCATATTATTTGTACCTATTTGAAAATGCTAGCCTTCAGATATAAATCGAATTTACAAATAAGGAGCTCCTTCTAGTGGTAGAAACATATAATCCCAAAAGGGAATAGTTAAAATTATTTTGAATGCCCTGATTATAAAGTAAAATGAAATAAAAGTCTGACCGTTTCGACGGTATGGGTGATGGCCTCACTCGTGTACCGCAAATCGCGAGATGGTCGTACCACCAGGAGGTCGAATCCGTGGCAAAGGCAGACTGCTGAATTGATTTGAAGAACGGCACAATCGGTAACGGTGGTGCTGAAAACGCCCAGAAACCTGTAATGGAGGAAATGTGTTCCATGAGGATGGGTTTTCAGACATGATGATGGCTGGGGTATTTCTCAAACCAGGTACTTACGTCGAAATGGATGTATTTGAAGAGAGGTTATCCAGAATAGATGTATATCTCCTGACTTGAGGATGCTGAGGACCCGGGATCAGAGATTAAGTTCACTTGGAGGGATGCTGATGACCCAGACAAGCAAATTTTAAGTTGTAAGAGGAACGTAAGTACGTAGCGACGTGGCAGTCGAGAGGAGAATGGACGTGGCATCCCTTGAAGGACCAGAGTGACGTCACGAGGTATTTAAGTACAAAAGGCGCATCAGCAAGTCGACCGGCAGCGTCAGGTTACGGCTTCCTTGATGTCCAATTAATAGGCGACTACGTAATCGGCGGCACATCACAACACAACACAATCACAACTCGGTGGCGAATCATTATTAAGTAAACAAAATAAATGTAAACTTGGGCGCTAACAGAGAGCAGACTTTCTGTTTCACAAGAGCTTGTTCGATTATATTTATGTGCTATTCGATAGACTTGATCAATTGTTGAGTATTTCTGTCGAAAACCAAACTGATGTCTTGGAAACAGCTTGAGTTCTTCAATTATGGGTACTAGTCGTTTGTGCCTTAGCTTTTCGAAGAGTTTTGATAAAACTAGTAGAAGTGAAATTGCTCTGTACGAACTTGGTTCCTCTTGGGGTTTTCCTGGTTTAGGAATCATGATAATCTCAGCAGTCTTCCACAATTGAGGAACGCATCGAAGTCTTATAACCGCATTGATAACCATGGTTATTTTTGCAATGGTTTTACGTGGATGATGCTTAAGGCCAGTAATAAGATCGTAGCCTGGGGCCTTTTTCGGGCTGATTTCCTTATTAATTGCATTACTTCTTTAATAGTCTAACACTTTGGGGAAATAATAAACCTTAGCGTAACAGTTTGCGGTGGTTTTCCGTAAAGTAAGCAATATTTTTTATTAAATCGGTTTTTTATGCAAATGAAACCTATGGAAAATTAATAAGTACCTACATTAGAAATGGCTTACATGGTCCTAGATTTTTTGTTAGGTTTTTGGTACGTAAATCCATATTTCAACTGGTAAATAGTAGCTGAATTTTCATATTACGGGACTTTGACTCCGTTCCAACCAACAAAAGTAAAACCGAGGACAATAGCCGTTAATGAGCGAGACTTCGTGACTTAAGTTTGTTCCTTCAAGTCGCCCAAGGTTTTCAAGCCCTCGACTCCCCCTTGCCAGAATAGAATCCCCTCGAAAACCGCCGGGGATAGAAAGGGGAATCAAGAATTCAAGGGTAAGGTTCGCTCGGTTCTCTTGTTTGTTCTTGAAAGGAAAAGAAGAGGTTTTTTTCAGCATCTTCCTCCTCGAATCTATTCTCTTCGGACCATTGAATTATCCATAGGGGAGGGATGGGTCTTATCTCAGGTGGTGCTTTAACGTAAAGGTAAACGCAACGGGATCATCTTTGCAAAATCGACTGCTAGGTAGCGGCCTTGGTTTCCCCTGGGTTTCTGATTTGAGTCTTGGCAACTGTTTCTCCCAGTTGAAGTATAGATACACGTACCTTGAACACAAAAATAAATACTTTTCTACTTGTCTCATGTTTCTTAGTTTATCTGAAAGCTCTGTAATAACGCTGTCAGTTTTCATTTGATGTCAAACAAATTTTCAACGGCTTTGTGGTCAATAGGCACTAAAATTAATGTGGTCCGTCGTTTATTAATGACGAGCGAAGAGAATTTCTACTTTGACTTGGCTTACTGTCAGTGTGGGTGTGCGTGTGTTCTGCTACAGGTCTTAATTTTGGAGCTATCAATATGAAATTTGGTAGGTGACCTCTTTAGACATTCGGAATTAGCTGTGTAGTTTTTGGTGATGATCTGATGGCAGGAACTTGTCTTCGGTGACGATAACCGTCGTCGATTCAACCGGAATCTCGTTTGGTTCCTTATCAATCCTTTTCGTCACTTAGGATCGATTGAAACTCTGCTAGACAACCTGTTTTTCAAACTATTTAATGTGGAATCATCAGATTTGGTTTATAGCGTTCGCACTTTGAATTGAACCTTTCGCGAATTGACTAAAACTTTTTGCAAATTGAATTAAACTTTCCATAAATTGAGTTAAACCTTGGGAAAATCTATTATTTTAGTCTACACAAAATGTACAACTTCAACGAAATGTATAATATTGTAATCACGAATCACGCAAGTGATGGAACGAGCACAAAAAGTAGATTTAAACATAATCCAGCACCTCATGAAGTTAATATGAAACTAAATTATTTGTTTACTCATATCAAAACTGAACTTGCGACTAGAAGAAATGCTGAGCCATGCTATGAGTAGAAATTTGGTACCTACCAAATCATGTTGAACAGTGGTACCTACGTGTTCCTTTCTTAATGTTATTGATCTTTTCACGTATGTAGGTTTCATTCACTTTGTGAAAAGTTCAATTCATGTATCTCAGTTTGATTTGTTATTGATTGACTTAGTCGGTTCAATGCTCTTTCCACCTTAAACCACTATTATGTTAAATAAACTAATGAAAGCTTCTGGGTAACATTTCAATGATTTTTATCATTCACGCTCTACTGATCTTGGACCTCAGTCAAGGGTATCAGACTACTGTATCTCAGAACTCATTGGGGTAGATCTTAGGTTTTGCTTTGGAAATCAACTGTAATAGTTTTGAGACAAAGTTTCACCTACTTTAAATATTTCTGTCCAACATTTAAATAAATTTCTAAAAATTTGCCTAAATTATCTTTTTCTTCCTAATTCGGCCAATTTTATGCCCTTCTGAAAGGCTCTAATGCAACTGCGTACGTCGCACACCCCTCAGGCCGGCCCTGCGAATATCGACTTTACAAAAATCACTCCAAAATCATTTATTACCTCTGGCCATTGGGTATATACCTATATCGTTAAAAACTTGATATTTTACAATTTGCTTACGTTTTGCGCGTAATTGAGCCCGTTTTTGCGTGCTACAAATTTATATTGATGGGTTATTTTTCCATAAAATTATATTTAAATTTCGATTTCGCGATGAAAAACACGCCTTGAAAAACGAGTGATTGGAGTCAAAGCGCCACTATGGTGCGTCATAATCAAAATCTGACTTCACTACTACAAATACAGTTTTGCATTTGTCTTCACATATTGTATTTGTCTTCTTATTGTATTTGACTTCACTACTGCAAATACAGTATTGTATACACTATTCGTCCAATTGTAACAATTACTGTTTCGAATATATTGAATGCCCATCTATATCAAATACATATAGAACGTAGAAAGGTAGGTACGTAGGTGTATACCTATATACCTACGACGAGCGAATTATATTCCCTTGGATGAGTCCGTAGTGCTATTAACTACTCAGCAGAGCGGAATACAAATGATGTTGATACAGAGGAATTCACATTATTTACTTTCATTCAATTCGCATCTACATATCAGGAGTGCTGAATCAATCTGACTCGTGTTTATCTCATTATTGGTTTTCGCATCGATTCACGACCTCTTGTGTAACCAAATTTGACTACTAATGGATTTCGTGTACAACGAAATTTTCTATCGATCTACAACGTCAACAATCGGTCAATCATAACACAATATGGTTTAGTTATTTACCACAAAGTTTCAGATAAGCATTAAAGAAGAAGCCTCACTTCGTTTCCCACATTTATATTGTACAATGTTTCGGGCCAATACCTGGCACATCTTCGAGGAAAACCCTACAACATCAGCCCCTGAGTTCATAAATTAATCAGTTAGCAAAACGAACATTCATACTGAAAAATAATATGTGTGCAATGTATTGATTTTGTTTTATTATTTTCATAAAAAAGGCTAGGCTTCCACTAGTACTTAGAATTAAGTATTCAGCCACGATCAACATGTTCAGTATTTGTTTCATTTATATCGTCATGTCTCAGGCGAGGTATAGAGACAAGCTTAAATGAATTTCCTAGACTCATTTTATGTTATGTATAGGGCCACAACTTGGCCGCTCATCAGGAAAATCTCGAAAATTCTGCAAATAATTACACAGCGGTTTATTATTTCTGTATTATATAGCCCTTCTTCGCTAATCATTTGTATAATAATAAATTATTAAAGGTTTAGCTAAGCATTAAAGATATAAGCCTCACTCCGTTTCCCACATTTATATTGTGTAACGTTTCGGGCCAATACTTGGCCCATCTTCAAGGAAACCCCTACAACAACAGTCCCTGAGTTCATAAATTAATCAGTTAAGAAACGAACATACATACTGAAAAATAATATGTGTGTATTGTATTGATTTTGTTTTATTATTTTCATTAATTGACCAAGAAGGGTTCTACTAGTACTTGGAATTAAGTATTCAGCCACGATCAACATGTTCAGTATTTGGTTCAATTATATCGTCATGTTTCAGGCGAAGTATAGAGACAAGCTTAAATGAATTCCCTAGATTCAATTTGTGTTATGTATGGGGCCACAACTTGGCTCATCTTCTGCAAATAAATACACAGCGGTTTATTATTTCTCTATTAGATAGCCCAAAAAAAAAAAAAAAAACGGACGGTAGACCTACGGTTCTACAGTCAGATCATTTAATAATGATAAATTTTACACATTATTAGTTCATTATGGTTGCTTTGCAATATTAGTTTCTAACTGAGCTTAATAAATCAGCTTTCCTTGACACTACAGAGGCTTAGGGATTATGAGATGCTGTGATAAAGTGAGAGCATTCCAAAATGTGCAATGAAAATTTGTATGAAAAATTTTCCTGCTATGAAAACTAAGGGAGTTACACTTCCCTAGTAACGCATTGGTTGTACGTGAAAATCAATAGAAAACCCCACCGTGACGTGACGTTCGTGACGTGACGAAAACAAATGGAAACGTCCTGTTAATCATTATTGAATGATAAAAATTATTAAACCAAGGTAATGGTATATCAATCGAAATATAGGGCCTCACGTCTCTGAGAAGGGTTGTAACCTTTAAAGCTCCTAGACCCCTCAATTTTACGCTTTAAAAATGTCGTTAAAGCAACGGTGGTCGAATGCGAAAGAAATTACATGCCCCTCAGCTGATCAGTTTACTCCTTTTTTACCTCGACATTGTTTTCGGGGTGTCCCAAAGAAGCTCCATCCAAATTTCAGTACTTACCGTAAGTCGTTATTATAGAGAATTATGAAATCTAATAATCAACTTAGATTTTCATTCAGCATCAGTGTCGGCCATTTTTGTTGGCATCAACGGGGATTGAGCGGGTTAACTCTCTTCAATCGCCTTTTAAACTTTTAAATGAGTACTTCAGTACATTACAATTATAAATTTCGTCGTGTCTTGCCGCTAACTAATGCTGACGTATCCATGTTACAATAAGTGAGGAAACAAGTTCAGACGTGCAGCATGATCATATGAGCGAATTTTTGTAAATTATTGTAAGCACTATATTATTTTACATTGTTTTGAAATTTAAGCACTTTGAGAGCAAAGAAATTGTTACTATCAACTTTATGAAAAAAAAAAAAAAAATAGTTCTAAATGATAGTTTGAGAGTCAAAAAAGATTCAGGATTTTTTAAAACCCTTTTTATAGTTTTTATCAATTTTTCAACAAATATTAATGAAATTCAAGTACAATTTTCAGCACAACTTTATACAAAATTTTGATAATGTTTTGGTTCATTGTTCATAAACTTCGTTTGACTAAAATTCTATTTAAAATTATAAATTCAACAATTGTTAGTCGTTTATAGGCTCTCTTAGTGATTTTTAGCACATGTTTTAAAATTTGACCAATTGAATTCGCAACGACCTCCACGTTTCATTTGTAAAGCTTGATTTTTTGGTTGAAGAACGGAATTTTTATCGTCATAGCGGAATTATAAAAAAGCGTTACACTCTAAGATTCGTTTCAAAATGTCTCAAAACAGATTTCAATACAGAGATTTTTCGGAAATTTTGATTTAAACATTTTTGGAGCCATTGCAATAGCTTCATTTTTGACGAAAATTCGCTAAAAATGTCCGCCCATCTTAGCAAGCTTATTTTTTTTTATCGATAAACATCTTAATTTCCTCTGGAGGGGTATCATCGTACGACAAGAATAAAAGTTGTGCTTCCGTTTTTTTTTTTTTTCCGTTTTTATAAATTTCCGCTCTTTTTTATTTTTATGAAAACAGCTCTGTAGGTATTGTTCCTGTAGGATGTTCCCCTTGTGTTTTTATAGTAAATGAGATCCACTTGTATCCGGAGAAGTGGGATTTATGAGCTAACAGGAGGGGAAACGTTGACTTTACAGGCATAATTGATGTTTGCCGAGCGGAAGACGAGGGTTGTTTCCTCTTCATTATAACTTTAATTCCAAGGCAGAGTTGGCGTTCCCTGAAGTACGGAGTACAAGCCGCGTCTTGGGTATTGAGCCAACGTTCTCAATATCCCAGCTCTAATTAAAAATGGTAACAGGGGTTTTAACTTGGTTTCTATGATGATCACCTCCTCCCCCTAAATTCGAAAAAAGTCCGCAACGATGGGTGACGCGACGTTCGCGAACAATTGAGTCACGAGACTCTAGACCCTGACCAACTAATCTAAATTTTTACTAAGGGATTGACTACTTGATGTTATGTATTTCAAATTAAATTCAGTCCATCCTTCCCTTCCGCCCCCCAGGGTGGTTGAAATTGGTTCTTTTAGGTACTGAACCCATCTGAAGTAGTGAAGCCAACATACTTGATAGTTGGGTTACTTTGGAACTACTTTTATAATGACGTGAATGCTGTTGAAATGGTATGTTTGTAAAGCTATTTATAAAGAGATTCATGGAATCCAGTCCTTCTTGTGCCTTCAGCACCCCAGGCTGGTTGAAATTGGTCCCATTTTGTAATAAACCCTTAAAGATTAGGGTATCATGAAATTTAGTCCATCTTTTCCCTTCCGCACACCAGGGCGGATGAAATTGGTTCTTCGAGGTAATGAACCCATCTGAAGTAGTGAAGCCAACATACTTGATAGTTGGATTACTTTGGAACTACTTTTATAATGACTTGAATGCTGTTGAAATGGTATGTACCTTTATAAAGAGATTCATGGAATCCAGTCCTTCTTGTGCCTTCAGCACCCCAGGCTGGTTGAAATTGGTCCCATTTGGTAATAAACCCTTAAAGATTAGGGTATCATGAAATTTAGTCCATCTTTCCCTTCCGCCCCCCAGGGTGGATGAAATTGGTCCTTTCAGGTACTGAACCCATCTGAAGTAGTGTTGCCAACTTATTTGATAGTTCCATTACTTTGGAACTAATTTAATTATGACGTGAATGCTGTTGATATGGTAGGTACCTGCTGTTGCAAACAGACTGAGCTAAGCAAACAACTGATCTGTGTAAAATCTCATAGAGACCGGAGCGCTGAGAATACCACGCAGTGGTTAGTCGAACTAAAGAGCAAATCAGGGTTTAGTCGTGATTTGACTTCATTGATGAGAACATCACGTACGATGGGTGTGGCCTATCTATAACATGAATGCATTGATCTTTGAAATATTGGTAGTTCGTATACCCCTGAACCGTTAAAATTATGGAAGATATTGAATTTTAAAGTTTTACATCGCGGGAAAATTCAGGTTTTTGAATTATATAGATCAACGGTGATATTTAGATGATTCCCTGAGGTTATGAAAGTTGTGGAGAGTAAACATCTGCGGCGATTTACCACAAGAAATTATCAATTAATTATATATATATACAGTGTAAATTAAGGTTTTTGTTTTTATTTCACTGTTCATTATTTTTCTACTTTTACGCTACACACATTCAACTAAACCTAAAAGTACTGGGAAGTTATGATTGATCTTCATTCTAGAGACCTTACGTTTTACCACAGTATTCTTTCGTAAACTCTCCTAAGAACATCGCAGGATTTCTAAGGACCTAAGACATGAAGTAATAATCCCCATATCCCTTCAGTGGGTTGACGTTTTATCCGGACCAGGCAAGGTCTGATCCCTGTTGTACCTGAGCCGTTGACCTCTACTACGAACTGTGATATCTGATCTGTGATATATTTATATACATCTAGTCGTAGTTTTATTTCACTTTTCTGATTGTATATAGTAGCATGTATATAGTTATTAGCCTATTTTACATCTAGTCTTCGTTGTATTATTTTATTTTTAGGATTTTTTATCCACTTTGGGGGCTAAACAGTGGTCATCACTGTACTCCTCATCCCCCCCCCCCCCCCGAGTTGCCAGTGGAGTCCATGATGGCGCTCCTTTTTAGTCAAGGATGGCAACATGGCTCCCCTTAGAATCGTGCCACTTCCAGTGTCCCTTGAAACCCCTTGTTCAATGCCGCTAATGACCCTTCTGGTTGAGATGCGGCTTAAACCTTTAAAAAAATAAAATAAAATAGTCTCCATATCACTAAACGGAATTAAGTGAAAAAACGTTGTCTATTTCCACGAAAAATAAAGAGTTACAATGTTAAATCGGTTTGGACGGTTAGTCCATCTTCAGTAACATACAACAACAGTTACTGTTTGTTACCGATGGTGGCCTAACCGTCGAAATCGATTTAACATCTTAACTCTTTATTTTTCGTGGAAATAGACAACGTTTTTTCACTAAATTCCGTGATTTAGTTCGCACATCATATCACAGTTGCGGAACTGCCGATTACAAGATGAAGGATGCAAATTTTGCTACCCCGAGGTGGCATACACATTATCCTTAATGTGAGGAATCCAACGACACCTATGTACCTATATTATACGTAGACTCACTCGTTCAACATCTCTGCATTAACTAATTGAGATTTCATTTCGTATATGAGGACAACAGTGTAGAACACTCGTTGAAACTCAAAATCATTCTTTTATTGGATGGATATCGGGATATTTTCATGAATGAATCTACCATTATTTGTTTGTCATAGGTCCTCAAAGAAGAAAAGCCATAGCTCCAAGGTTTCCAACTCCAGTAAGAAAAGGTGTGTCAGACGTTTCGGTTTCGATACCTTCAAAATCCTCTTCTGTAAAAGACAATAACTCGGCAATAATTGTACCGAAGTTGTATTTTGAGGTTTTATTACAACATTTATTCCAATAATTCACATTCATGTTACTTATTATTGGAATCCCCACAGAGATGTGGTACTGATCTCTGTGCATGCTTGTTTTATGATATTTAGCATGTGTGCTGATGAACTCTGTTCATTTCAGGAATACCTATTGGTTGAGTGATCGATATTTGGGTCAGTTTTATTTGTCACTAGTTGAAACTCGCTATTCCGTGATAAAATGAGTGGTAGTTGATAAGTCTGTTTGGTGAATTCAGGTCATCATTATTGTGAATTATTTAGCATTCTTGCATTGTTAATCCATTGTATACGTTTTTTTGCATATTTTTGAGCTCGATTAAAAAACATGGCCTCCAAAATATTGGTTTTTTGTATGGTTTTCTCCCCTCTGTCCGCTAATCATTGTAACGGATCAATCTAACTTTCAATCTGATGAAATTTTCAAGGGGGCTTGACTCTATGAAATTAATCGCTACTGCAGCAGCAGTAGCTTCTGAGGTGCACAAATGTAATATCTTTGTAACTATCATAATTGTCTTGAGTTTTTTTCCAATTTCGATGACATTTTCAGGGGTGAGCTGGTTAGAATCCCCGTATATTCGATTATTCCCTAAAATTAACCTGTTTCTGCGCATTGGCAAACGTGAAGTTTTACGAACAACCAAAAATTCCTTGTTTCTATATTCTGTTGATTATATAGTCGGGTATTGAGTGGATTGGAGATGAGATGAACCCTTAAGAGTTGTTGGTTGTATGGAGTTTTATGTTGTTGTTGTTGTACTCAGATTAAATGCAGGCTCGTCACATGCGCAAAATCCTGGGCTCTACTTCTAAAATAACTACTATTCTATTATCATTCTATAATAGTTATTCTATTTCGTGAATTTTCATTTTTTGAATTTCATGTATGAATTTTAAAAATATACTCAACCCACGTGCTAGCCGAACGTCTGCCAAAGCATGCGGTTCATGGAGAACGGAAACACGACCTAAGAGTTATTTGGAACCGTCACAATAAATCAACGCAATCATTGTAAAGTTATTCATGTTTCCTTTTCTCGATTATCTTTCGATCATTTAAAACATGAGGAAGGAAAATAAACAGCATGACCTTTTAGAATTATAAAAAACATAACTAGGTAGTTTTGAAAAAACACATAACCCCTAACATCGTCAAGATTATTGAAATGAAATTCTATTATATGTTCAACATTTAGAATGTTTTAAAACGTAACACACACAAATAAAGATTTGTCAGTCACAAAAGGTAAATGTATAAAGTTATGATTTTTTGTTTTAATATCCGATTATCAATTTTATTACCTATACTAATCAATTCTAAAGGATTTTTTTGGTCATTTTTTAAGCTTTTTATCCGCAACTCACTCAATTTAATTTACAGAAGAAATGCACAATTAGAAGTAATATTTGGAAATTTCGGGAATTTCTCCTCTATTTTACTTTTAATTCATCGTCTCCCTAGGAAATTATGAATCAGGAAAAATACCCCAAGAGTTTTTTTTTATTTTTTTTTTTTTATAATCTTGTCACAACTGTGGAAACATCTGTTAACTTCACTTTGGTGTCTATATATTTAGCGTTTTGTGGTCTATCATTCACTACCTATCACCACTCATCACATCATTTCAGTGGACTGTGACGTTGGCTCAGAAATTTGGTCCTTTTCAGTCTCCGAAAATCTCGGCTGTTGTCCAGGAGGGTCAATGCTTCGACATTTATGAGATTGTGGAGACGGTTTTCACGATCCATAGGACCATAGCTCGATTTTTAATTACTTCTCTTACCAGCTTGTCTTTAAGGTCACCAGGGAGCATTACCTTTGCTCTTGAATATTTTGTTCTTTGCTGTTCGCATGATTTTTCCAACACCATAAGGGGCAGCCATAAGTCCAAACTGGTTCGATCACTTGTTCATACAGTAACGTAAGGGAGTGTTTCGGCGATCTTTGGCGACATCCAGCCAACTCTTATCTGTGAGGAGAACTTATGAAAGTACAGTGTTCAATCCTCATCTCAACCTTCTTGAACTCTTCTTTAGGGTCAATATCGCCTCTTCAAGACAAAGCGCTAAACAATAACAATAATCACCGGCGCCTGAGCCGTTCGTCATTTTTGACCTCCCTTCTCCAAAGAAAGCTCCAGCACGTCATTTATCAGGGATCTAGGTACCCCCCCCCCCCCCCAGAGGTGCAATGGGGGCCTAAATCCTCGATAATAAGGTAGAGGAGGTAAGCAGTATCCCGTCATCGAGAGATACTACTCCTACTAATAGCTTTTAATGAGCCATGTTCGGAGTAGATTGGTCTCCAGGGACCTGGAAAGCCCATCCAACGCCAAACCCAGCTTCTCAAGAACACGAGAGAGGCAGCGACACCCGTTGTTTCACCAACGGGGCGACGACAGCGCTATCTCTGAAGCCCTGACGGGACCTCGATGACGGTAACTCTGTTACACATTCAACGTCTCTCCATCTCTACTTCCATTTCGTCTCCTTCAAACTCTGCGCCTCTCGCTATACATTGAAGGTCCCTGCATCCCTGAAGAATATCGTCACAACCACCTTCACTTCGACGTACCACCTTGTGGCTGACGTTTCTGTAAGTACCAGCAAGTACCTCATTCCAGCTCAATGTTGTTTTGAGGCTACCATGCGCCACGTGTTCTCGACTTGTACCAGTTTCCCTATGGAAGATTCTGTTCTTTTCAGCTTCCACTGCATCTTTCTCTCGCTCTCTCTCCGATTGCACTTGCGCTCTCTCTTCGCTCTCTCGTGCCCTCTTACTCGCCCTTGCTGCCTTGTTCGCTGTCTGTGGGCCGTCAAATTCGGATCACCCTAAATCGCTAGATCGCGCTGTGAGACTCTATTTTCAGTTTTATAGGCTTTCGAGCCATATAATAATTTCTAGCCAACCAACTAGTTGACAGCAACTGCCTATATTCTCATTTTATCAGTAAGAAGCGAATTCTTTTTTTTTTTTTTTTTTTTTTTTTTTTTTTTTTTTTTTTTTTTTTTTTTTTTTTTTTTTTAAACAGGAGGAGCCCCATCATGACCCGCTGTACACATACTGCTCTATTTTTCTCTTATCTCACCTCAATTCGATAGAAAATTTCTTTCTTATACTGCAATCATAACGATTTTTTGTATATCTACCTCACACGCTTCCACAATTATAATAAATAACTTGAATAGGTCACTGAATGAATGAATGAATGACATTTTTATTAAATAATATAGGAAAAAAACATATTAACATTATTATACATAACTACATGCATACAGCTATAGACTATAAGTCTGTCTGCCGGGAGTATAAATTTATGATTGTTTGATCATTTCTGCCTAGAATTTAATTGTCCTTTTTTTTTTTTTTTTTTTTTTTAAATCTATTTTATATATTTTTCTTCCAAAATGCTGTTCAACAAGTCCTTTACCTCCTCCTCGCTCAACCGAGCCCGGCCGAAGAAACGGACCCTGAATTCACCGAGCACCGGGCAAACCGCGAGGAAATGCACATCAGTCTCATGGCCTACAGTTCAGCGGCATCAAAGAGCCTCTCAACTTCAACACCCACCTCAAGACCCAAAGAGGACATTGTTGTTTCTCCGAGAATAGATCACCAGGTTTCGCATTGCAGTCCAACTGCTTGTAGATTCGACTGTTTGACTGCCGTGCTCTTGTCACTGTTTCATTGTACCAAGCGTTGCGTGCTCTGAAGATCAGCCCTTCCAGTTGTGAATGCCAATCCCCTATGTCATTTAAGGCAATACTCATCTGGGAACCTGTGCTCTCATTAAGCCCCTGCAAAATAGCAATAGGTCACTGTAAAAGGTGTTTGACTGCAAAAGCTGGTCTCTCTTTTGTGTCCAAAGTAGTACCTTTTCCACGTTCAAACAGGAGGGACAATTTGGCTTTTCTTTTCATGAGTATCTGTGTATGGGATGATCAGGGGATTTATTACTATGGGTATTGGGATTAATCTTCTTGTAAGTGAAGTTTATGTGCAATTACTATGTTTCGTTGAGTTTATTCTCCATTTTTTGGTCCACTGATGTATGCTATTTACTGCTTCTTGTAGCTTAGCAAGAAATAATGAAATTGGTCTAAAATTAAATGGTTACATTACGCAAATTGGAAATGCTGGCATAGGCACATAAACCACGATCGTATATCAGACCCTTAAAGATATGCTGTTTTAAACTTTTACAAAGATAAGCAGCCCTCCTTCCAAGAATCAAGAAATTGAAGATTTCGCACGTCACATTAGCTTGATATTCGGAACTAACTTCCCAAGTGTAACTTGATCAACGTTTTCTCGGAAACGTCGTACTTAAATTAATATTGAAACATTCGTCGTTGAAATTCTCGTCCCACGAACCGTGAACGAATGGTTTATTGCTCGACAAATTGACTTGTGATGAAATCTCAAATTCCTTCTCAGGCGATTTCGTTCTAATCGAATCTGCCGTCATCGGTTCCGCATTTAGATATTACTCTTCGTCAGAGCGAAGATACTCACAAATTCCACGGTTTCGATCGATTTTCATTCGAAGTTTAATTTACGAACTAGCTGGCGTTGCACAGGTTGACTTGAATATACTCAATACTTGAATATACTCACCCATCACATTTTGGGACACCCCTATGGATCTGATTCAAAAAAGCCCTCACTCAGAAGTACTTACTTTTAAATTACCTATTCGGACCAAACTACTGAGATCAACCCCCACTCCTTCTCCACAAACACCCCTCATATTTCTGATTAAAAATATTCTTGATAGGTAATCCAAAAAAAACGTTCAGACTAATCCAATTTCGTACGTCCGAACATCATAATATCACCAGTTCGTAGGGTGATAACCAAATTGCTCCATTTAACCATCCCCTCTCCCTTTCGCTTTTTTTCCCTACCAGAAACACCCTCAGCCTCATGGTTGAGGCTCGACATAATTTTAATATCCTGTGATTAAGGTTGACGTAATCTAAACATATTCGCCCAATCAGATCCCCAGTTTGTTCAGTGATGTCAAAGATACCCCTTTCCAAACCCCCTCCCCCAAAAACACCCCTATGCGTTAGATTGGAAAACTTGAAGCAGTCTGCGATTCCAGTAAGAGTATTTCAAGCATTAGTTTATTTAGTGATGTCCAAGATAACCCCATTTCACCTCCCCCCCCCCCCCCCCCCCCTTCCAGAAAACCCCTAATGGTGGCTTTGAACATTTCCACAATCACGTCTTCAGTCTATTTACTGATGTCCATGATATCCTATTTCACCCCCCTCCTCTCTCAAAACACCCCCAATGAGTCAGATTTGGATACTTTTAAGTAGCTTGTGGAAGGAAAACCTAAATTTTAAATATTTTTTTCTAATTTTGTACTTATGCCTTCTTCTTGACCAATTAAAATTAACTTAAAAATCTTTACTTCATATCAGGGTTATAGGAAATTAAACGATCTCTCCAAAGGTGTTCTTAGTTTAGAGTTTGCAGTGATTCTAAAGGGAGATATGGCCGTTTTATTGTCATAAGGTACAAAACACGAGAAAAAAAATCATAAAAATTGAATAACTTGAAAACAAAGAGAAATCTTTGAGAGTAACTTTCGATCAGAAATAAGCTCTATAATCTATTCCTTGAGTTCGTCCCATAATTACTGCAGACACCCTGTATAAGTGTGTCGTCCTCGAATTACGTTTTAGAACTCCTGTAAACAGGTTTCCAATTAAAATATGGATCGTTTGATTTTTAACATTCAAAGACAATACCTTCAGCGACAATCTTCAATAGCTTAAGTTTGTTCTAAAATTCACTGAATATGCCCATATTATCAATGTAAATGAATGAATGAATGAATCAATTACGCCTTTATTCATGAAAAATACACATTCTTGTATGTTGTTTGGATGCATTTGTTGATCCATTTATATTTCGGAATTTCTCTAAACAAAAGGCAACACAAGCCATGGCCAGAAGGGCCGTCAGCCTATTTGACCCTAATTAAGGAAATCTTATAATACAATGTCCATATTAAATTATAAATTGGAGTATCGTCTGTGATTTTATCTGACTGGTTGGAGTGCAAATCACCCTATGCCAGCCTCCCCCTTATTAAAATACGTTATTATCAATTATTTATATGCTTATTAAAACTCTTCCTTTTTATAAATGTAGCATTGATAAATCAATATGAATCATCTCGGACAAATCGTGACGAGAAATTCCTTCCGAAAGCGGAAAAGACGGAAGGAAACCCGCGCCCGTTGGAAAAGCCGAGGTGCCCCGTAATTGAAGCATTAGTCACAACAGGTGAAAAACGCTCCCTTCCTCGCCGTTACCATTCTTTTCTCTTTCACCTCTCTTCGAGGAGGGAATATAATCTTTTATACAAAAGGCACCAAGAAGAACCAAGAAGAAATAAGCCCTCCCTCACAATGCAAGCTGAAATTACGAAAAAGCCCCGAGGCGCAGTCCAGAATTTACGGGGTCTCCATACTCAAGGAATACACGGAGCGCATTCGAGACCATAGAAAGTGATTTGTCGGTCTTCCTGCCGTGCGTGCCAGGGGATGATAACGGTTGTTGAGAAAAAGAGACCATTAGTAAACGTTGAAGTGAAATTGTGAATTTGTCATACCCATAAAGACGGTCTTATTTGTGTTTTGCGTGTGGCAAGTGGAGAGGGAAAGAGTGAAATTAAGGTGATTTTTCTCTGGGTTTATCTGCGTTTTTACTGGGAAACTCGAAACTGCCACTTCTGACTTCTAGAATCCATGACTGAAAATGTGTATTTGTTTTTGTGCTACAAACTGTAACATAACGAGATGAGTGCCTTTATGTAACTAATAAAAAGTAGCAAATTCGTTCTTCTAATGGTTTTATTTGTGTTATGGTTGACCTATCTGTACAACTTATAAGTTCCTAACTATTACTACATCTACAGTACCGTGCGAATTAATGGAAACAAGACTGACAGACACGCAATCTTAGGCGGCTTTCACACTGGTTAGACACGAGACATCAGACGAGTAGACACGCGACACGCTTCTTCCAAATCCAACTCATTTAAATGCATGAGAGCTTTCACACTGAAGAGACACGTGCTTCATGTCTTTTTGAAACATGAAAAAAGTGTCTGAAGAGATCCGGCAGGTTTGGGATTCGGGGCAGGTCTCATGGCATTGTGGGTTAGTATTATCTGCAATGGTAGGCGTCCAAAACCGGGTCAGGGTTCCAGGCTCTCAAAACAAACCCCAAGAGGAACTTCATCAGGTAAAATTTAGCCTGTTCAAATTTCATAAAAATTAGTGGTTGAGAACTGCTAGAAGTGGGTGGGCGAAAAAACTAGGTTAGACGAGGAAGAAAAAAGTCCGAAAACATGCATTTTGACTCCTTGTTTTAGCTTATATAAGAATCGATCTACCGTTACATATTTGGCATTAGGCAACTCTAGGAGTGATTCACATTTATCAGTTTCTGTTCAGCACTTCGCTTCCATAAACAATGTGTTGTACCTCGTACCCATTACATTGAACAACTTCTCAAAAGTTGGCATCTCTATTTTAAAGTAGGCTTGGAACTTCCATGGGTTAGATAGACGTTCTTCGGACAACACATACGGGCTGTGTTCCTCCGCATTCTGCCAGAGGGATGAACCCACAGTTGAGAACTGCGAAGCATTCGTCTCCTCCTTATAACTACAGCAATCAATAACTCGTCATCTGATGATGAACTCATTTTGAGTGATAACACTATCGACAAGATGGCTAACTTGACTACATATAAAAAGCACATGTCTCCTGTGTGTGAAAGGATTCGTCTAATGTTCCAAGTCGCGTGACTACTGGTCTGATGTCTGATGTCTCGTGTCTAACCAGTGTGAAAGCCGCCTTACATTTTCTCCTAACATTTTGATTAAAGGGGGTACCTGCAGCAATTGTGTCATCCAGGGTATCGTCTAAATCAATTTTTGTAAAAATGAAGGGAAAGAAGGAGTTTTTTGAAGGTTTCATGGGTGCTGGTTATCTATAATGTATTGCATCATTCTGACCATTTTGCCTGTTTTCTTGGCATTTATTGCAATTAAAATGGATATTTCTCCAAAAAAGCGAAGTAAGATAGACTTTGCGGGAACATAGGAATGTGACACTTCGTGAGATCGCCAGAACAAGTGAAGTCAGCTTGTAGGGAGACTTCAACATTGTGGCTCTGAAGATGAAAACAGGGTCTGTCATCCCTCAGAGAGTTGGGAAATGCGAAAGGGAGAGGAAAACTTCTAAAAGGGATGCAGCGTAGCTGATAAGAAATTGGATGTATGTACAATTACCCAAAAAATGATCGTGGCAATTATTCCCATTCTCGACCCGATTTTTTCATCAAGATTCCTATATATGGTCAAAAATAAGGGTGAGTTTCCCCTTAGACAATGGACAACTTTAGTGTGTTGGAATTTTTCATGTTTGATTTAAGATTCTGATTCTGCACCCTTAAAAATCCCTGACTGCAAATTTTCATCTCAAAAGTTCCAATGGTTTAATCAGGAAATCGGTAGAATAAAGCTGAATTGAGGATTTCAGGAAAAATAAGGGTAGGTCTACATTTGCAAAACATCTTAAGGAATCCAATCATAGTGACAAATACAATTTTAATTTGACGGACAATTTGTAGAATTTCTTCATTTTTGTCCAAAGGGAGGTATGTTGAATGTACTTGAAAAATTCGAAATTATCAAAAGTGAAAGATCTGGTAATTGTTTAAATGAGGACATCCCTCAATATATTTCACTCCGTTTCTATAAAGCTTGGAATTATCTCTTCAAACTTTTGAAACAAGTAATTCTTGTTTAGCTATAATCAGATTAGCTATAATCCCCTTGACTTTGCTTGCACTTAATGGTTGTACCTCCAGCCCCCTTTTCTTTTTCTCGACCAATGGGATTCTATCTCCCTTCACCTGTGACTATATAAGCTGTGTCCTTTTTTCGTGGAAATACACAACGTTTTTCGCCAACTTTCGAGCTGAAATTGATCATTCGGCAATATCTGGTGAAACATTCAAGAAAGGGTATTTGGTGAATTATCATCACAATGTGCTGAAAGGAAGCAGGCAAATGGAAGATGATTGCGATGTAAAGTTGAGCAACTAGTTGTTGCGGGGAACGAGCACTTCAGTTGAGACCGCGGCAATTGTATGAAATTACCATGAAATTATCTCAAGTTTCTGCACGGACGGCTTCGACTGATTATTGAGGACAAAACACGAAGCAGTGATATCCGCACCTCTGCATTCCTTATGCGATTGTTTAATCGAGGAGGCAGATGGCTTCAAGTAACCCTTCGATTCCGGCACGTAATCAGCCTGCAATGTTCCTTCCATTGCAGGGATCCGACGCCTCAAACCGATGACAGGGGCAGCATATCTAATCAGCGTTCGGTATAACCGCGTCCGAATCATGCATATATATTCAGCGGCGCCCCTCATCGCTCGCACATGCATATTGGTATACCTAGATGATATTATAGTCAGGGCCTTCCCATACGATAATGTGGCTCGGCCTGCTCTTCGTGCTGCGCCGATTTACGGGGGTTTATGGAGATTTGGGTCCTCCCCCACTTGTTACCAGTTTCCCAGACCTCGCTCTTCCCGAATAACATTTCGTGGGAAGGGTATCCTAGGTCACTTACCAACCTAATTCTGCAAACCACAATTCATTTTCTCAACAACAAATTCATCAGCCAACCTTCGAAACCCATTGTGTGCACACAAAGAATAAATACTTCAATTCATCGTATAAGTATACAAAGGGAAGACATCTTATTCATTTTTCGCATACTGTTTGAAGGAGCACACCTTATGTTCATATTTTACTTGAGCTTGCGTTCAACAGTCAAACCACTATTCAAAATTCAAAATTGATTCAAGTAGAACTCATGAGTGGTATTTTGGATTGCGAAATTATCAACGAACATAGTTTTTTCCCCTCAGTTTTTGTACAATAGCCCTGCGATGGGAGATCACATTAATCCTACTCCTAAAAACGACAGAATACAAATAACAAAATACCAAACTTATCAAATCAAAATTTAACTGATATTTTCCTCCTTACAAAAAATTCAGACTAATAGAATTGATAAAAACTACGAACTGTGATATTTTTAATCTGTGATATATTTATTTCCTCCTAGTCATAGCTTTATTTCACTTAGATTTAATGTAAGCCTATTCATCTAGTCTTAGTTATAGTTTAGAATCGTGCCAGTTTTAGTGTCTCACTTGACACCTCGTGCAATGCCGCTAATGACCCTTCAGGTTGAGATGCGGCTAAATTCTTAAATTAAAAAAAAAAATAAAAATAAAAACTAAAATCGTCCAAATGCTTGTTTACCCTTTCTTCAAAACTTCATGGCCAGCATGCCCCTTCCAATATACACTTCTTCACCAGTCTTGCATGCACAGCCAGGATACCAGGGTGGCCACCATTCAAGGAAAATCTGCAATACCTGGAAAATTCAGGAAATTTGAGGCATCGGGGGATTTCAGGGAAAAGTCAGGGAATTTGATACATCCGGAAAAGTCAATACCTTCACAATACAAAGCAGCAATTTAAGCAATAGCTTCACTTTTTACAAAAGTTCGATAAAATGGCTAAAAACCGTTAAATTTATATTTTTGGGTAGAATATTGCTCAAATAAAGTTTATTACCTATAAAATAGAACATCGAAAAATTTATATACAAAATTATGCTGAAAAATGTACTTCAAATTCATTAAATTTTGCTAAAAAAATTGATAGAATCTGCAAAAAAAGCTAAAAATTCAAAACTTCTATTTTAATAGGAGATTATTATTTAGAATACATTTTTTCCATAAAATTAATAGTTAACAATTTACATTATATTGAAAATGTAAATCATTTAATTTGCATTGCAAAAAATACATTTTTGCCATAAAATCAATAGTTTAAAATTTCCTTGCCCTCAAAAAGCTCGAATTTCAAAACAATCTAACAGCGATAATTTACGAAAATTCTCTCATACGATCATGCTGCATGACTGGAACTTTTATTCCTACGTCTACCATCGGGATATTAAGGTCATTAAGGAGTGTGTTGTTCCGTACATACCAGTCAGCTCCCATGATGAGGCGTAGAAATCTGTTCTGTATCTTATTGATGTGATTTCAAGCAGCTGACCCCCAGATTTCACACGACTAGATCCATATCGGGCGGAATAGAGTTACGTATTACAGCTTTTTCGTTTCCAAGGAGAGTGGTGATGTATCGCTTATCAGATGCTTTAGCTGTCTAATCCGGTTCATTATTATGTTCACAAGGTATGTGATTTGAGCCTCTCAGGTGAGTTTGGGGTCCAAATATACACTCAAGTATTTAGTGTTTATCCCGTGTTTTTTCTGTATATACACTCAGGTGTTTTTCTGTCAGGGAAATCGCTGGAACAGTCAGAGAAAAGTCAGGAAATTTTGAAATGTTAAATTGGCGGCCACACTGCTGTAGAAACACCATGCTTCAGCTACATCCATCTTCAGAGATCATGCAAATCTAGCGAGATAGGAATGGTTACTGCCATGACCAGTCAGTGCTTGTGTCCGATCTGCAGTGAGCCTCAATAAATACATCAGACTGAAGCAGGCAGATGGAGATACTTCTTCGTATGGGAGCAGCCGAACCAGAATTCCAAACGTCCCCCCAACGAAACTGCTTTAGTCTTTTGATTCCCGCTATTACGTACGATGTAGGTTTTTGGAAAAATGGCTTATCCAGAGGCTGGTATCACTGGCAGCAGCCTTAGCCTTTGAATCAGCCTCTTCGTTTCCCACATCACCACTGTTTCCATTTATCCACGTGACTGTCCAACTTCGTCAATTCGTGAGATTGTACAGGAAATCTCTAATCGGTAATGCTCTCGGTTGTTGGATGCGATCCTCTGTAATTACCCCAATGAAAATCTCACTGTCAGTGAGCCCTATAGCCCGTCCATTTCCTTCAGTATTGCCATTAGTTCTGCTTGGTTGTTGGACCACAAAGCTGACACCCTGTTGCGTTTAGTGCAATGATGATCGAAATGTGTCCCGATTTTTACTCCGCCTGCTTTTGTTTGTTTGTGTCTGTCTGTCTGTTCCTCGTACAGAACAACAACGACTTGAAATTTGATTGATAGACTCCTTGGCACCTGGAATATGCTGTAGAAGGAGTATGCCGTTTTTGGTGCCGACTCGACTCATTGTGGCGGCGATATTGTTGACACGGTCGAACAAAATAATAAAATACGTAGTTATTATGGATTGCGGTACTTTCGGATAGTTTATTGAATCGATTGAGACAACTTTCAGATCGATCCGATTGGACGCAAAACCATATTGGACCTAAAATTAAAATATTTTTTGATTCCTACTACATCAAATTGCATATCAGGAGAAGTACTGATATTTCTAAGTAAAAAACTCAAATTTTGGGAAATCACATTTTAAAATTTTGCCTTTTTGTAGGTGGATCACAGGAGCAATAAAAATTGTTACTCTTATCTTCTGTTATTTAGGCAATTGTTAGTTATCTACTTAACATGTGATTCTAAAATTTCCTTTGGGGTTTTCATTATTGATGAGAGAGGCACGCAGTATTGTCGTAGTATGAATAGCCTCGTGTGCGCATGCGCAACCATGAATTTTATCATTTAATAATGATTAACAGGACGTTTCCATTTGTTTTCGTCACGTCACGAGCGTCACGTCACGGTGGAGTTTTCTATTGATTTTCACGTACAACTAATGCGTTACTAGGGAAGTGTAACTCCCTTAGTTTTCATAGCAGGAAAATCGTTAGCCACTTTTTGGAATGCTCTCATTTTATCACAGCATCTCATAATCCCTAAGCCTCTGTAGTGTCAAGGAAAACTGATATATTACGCTCAGTTATAAACTAATATTGCTAAGTGACCATATTGAACTAATAATGTGTAAAATCAATCATTATTAAATGATCTGACTATAGAACCGTAGGTCTACCGTCCGTTTTTTATAACTGCGAGTTGGGTATTTTAATTAATTCTATAAGTCCGTGTTACAATAAGCGAGGAAGTTGTACTGCCCATCCAACTTGGCCGACTGTTTTTGTGTGCTTAATAAAACGTTAAATGAATAAAACAAAAGATTCTTCCGATACCCGTCCTGTCGACTCAAACTGGGTTGGAAAAGGCGAGACGACGAGAAATATGAGCGCAGGTGTTGACGTACAGGCGAGGAAATTGAGGTTGAAAATTGCGGACGGGCTTCCCTGCTCGGGTTTTCTCCCAACAAGAAACTAGCGGGGCGATGAATTTCTTATGAAGACTCCTCGACCCGGAGTCGAGTTTTACTTCCTTTTCCGAACTATCCCTCAGGGACGTTTTTCCTGGTTCCACAGCGAACGTCGCAACTTGGAAGGGGGTCAGAAAACTCGGGTATTTTCCCTCGCAATTCGGTGAAGTGGGGTTTTTGCTGTGAAGTCCCCACCTGGGAACCGCCGGGGTAATTCAGGTGAGATGATTTTCGCCGCAATTGCTCATTTACGTGTCCCAGTTAAACTCTGATTACATCGGGTGATGAGAAAAAGACCTGTTGAATGAATATTTTTAGTCTTATAATACCACGCAAGGTACTAAGGTCTAACAGCATTTGTGCTCTTTTGCCTTTAACTTTCCACTTGTCTCGTTGTCTTGCATCTGTCAGGTTGCGTCTTTCCGCATGCCTGATAGGATAGCAATTCTGTACCCCATTATGCAACTTCTCAGACCACTGTTATTTGTAGACTGTTGTAGACTGTAATTGTTTAGCAACAGTCGACTATACGTACCCCAAACGGTTCTCCAGGGAGCTTATATCGTTCTTGCACCAATATAACTTTGCTCAGTCCCGCTCCAAAATAACGGCCCTGGATGATGATTCTCAGTACTCAGTCTTCTCAGCACTCAGGGCTCGATATAAAGAATTATCCAAATCACTCTGCAATGAATAACCGCCGGGGTAATTCAGGTGAGATGATTTTCGCCGCAATTGCTCATTTACGTGTCCCAGTTAAACTCTGATTACATCGGGTGATGAGAAAAAGACCTGTTGAATGAATATTTTTAGTCTTATAATACCACGCAAAGTACTAAGGTCTAACAGCATTTGTGCTCTTTTGGCTTTAATTTTCCACTTGTCTCGTTGTCTTGCTTCTGTCAGGTTGCGTCTTTCCGCATGCCTGATAGGATAGCAATTGTGTACTCCATTATGCAGCTTCTCAGACCACTGGTAATTGTAGACTGTTGTAGACTGTAATTGTTTAGCAACAGTCGACTATACGTACCCCAAACGGTTCTCCAGGGAGCATATATCGTTCTTGAACCAATATAACTTTGCTCAGTCCCGCTCCAAAATAACGGCCCTGGATGATAATTCTTAGTACTCAGTCTTCCAAATCCAAATCACTAAGCAATGAATAACCGCCGGGGTAATTCAGGTGTGATGATTTTCGCCGCAATTGCTAATTTATGTGTCCCAGTTAAACTCTGACTACATCCGGTGATGAGAAAAAGACCTGTTGAATGAATATTTTTAGTCTTATAATACCACGCAAAGTACGCAAGGTCTAACCGCATTTGTGCTCTTTTGCCTTTAACTTTGCACTTGTCTCGTTTTCTTGCATCTGTCAGTTTGCGTCTTTCCGCATGCCTGATAGGAGAGCAATTCTGTACCCCATTATGCAGCTTCTCAGACCACTGTTATTTGTAGACTGTAATTGTTTGGCAACAGTCGACTATACGTACCCCAAACGGTTCTCCAGGGGTCTTATATCGCTCTTGCACCAATATAACTTTGCTCAGTCCCACTCCAGGATAACGGCCCTGGATGATGATTCTCAGTACTCACTCTGTACTCAGGGTCGATTTAAAGAATTCTCTAAATCACTCTGCAATGAATAACCGCCGGGGTAATTCAGGTGTGATGATTTTCGCCGCAATTGCTCATTTAAGTGTCCCAGTTAAACTCTGATTACATCGGGTGATGAGAAAAAGACCTGTTGAATAAATATTTTTAGTCTTATAACACCACGTAAGGTACTAAGGTCTAACAGCATTTGTGATCTTTCGCCTTTAACTTTCCACTCGTCTCGTTCTCTTGCACCTGTCAGGTTGCGTCTTCCCTCAGTGAGCCCCAAACAAACCACGACCTGTGTGACACGATAACCCGAAGAGTTGCAACTGTCACCACATCGGACTGCACAAATTATGTTATGAGAATGATGATAGACCTGACAGCCGCTGCTGCAGGGTGAGACTTACGTTGAAAATTTTGTTCATTCTTTTCCGTTCATCATGTTCACTCGCACATTCACTAATTTGTTGTTATTGCTTTCCCAGAATTAAATCATGTATTTCCGTCAACCTCCAATTTGAAATGTAAAACCTACAAATTGATGTGTAAAACCTCCAAATTGATGTGTAAAACCTCCAATTTGAAATGGAAAACCTCCAATTTGACGTGAAAATGCTATAGTATTTTGAGGTGTTAGAGATGGTCGGAAAATATAAGAAAACAGATAAATAATTTAACTTACAAAATTGAGAATATTTCCCCGTATCGGCGACGTCAGCTCACTAGAGCTGATATTCTCAATTTTGTAAGTTATATTATTTATCTGTTTCCTATATTTTCCGTCCATCTGTAACACCTCAAAACACTATTACACGGGAGTGTTTTCATCCTTCACGAAAACTATATACATACATATATGTATCCGTAACCATAAATAGTCAAATAAATAATGGTTAGTTTTAATTAACAATCTCCCTCCTAGAATGTATTGTAAGCGATCTGAAGAATTCAAATATAAGTCGAATTCTGTGTTGGTGAATTGTGACGGTTTGAAGTAAAAGTCACCAAACCAGGAGGGACGTGAATGGGGAACAGAAAGTTATTGGAGGGGGAATAAGTTGGTTGAATGGGTGGTTGAGGTGGCGTAGGGCGGAAGGGAGAATTCTGTGGTATTGAGGAGTTGGAAGAGGTGAGGGGATCTGTGGTATTGAGGGAGATGGAGGGAGTTCTGTGGTATTGAGGGGAAGGAGTGGGTGAATGAAAAGCCTGGATTTGTGGACCACAGCGGGAGGAGTTGAAAACCCTCAGTTCAAGGAAGAGCGTGAGTTGGTGGTTGTGAGGAGGTGGCGGGGGGGGGGGGGAGTGAACAAACGACTGAAGCTATTTTCCTTCACGAGGCGGCGAAAAAAGAAGAGAATAAGAAGGGAATAAGAAGGGCGGCAGTTGAAATCGTCTGGGTTCTCTCGGCTGAAGAGGAAGATGCCGAAAGGGCCGCCGCGACCTCTGAAGAATGATGCGAAGAAGACGCGGTGAGGTCAGAAGGGGTGGAAGTATAGTGGCGAGTGTATAGTTTGACTGAGAGGGGGCGAGTGGGAGTGTATAGGGGAGGAGTGAGAGAGCCGAAAAAGAGAAGGCCGTCATTACCATTCACCCTCCCTGGCTTACCGCTCTCACCTCCATCTCCGCCAAATCCCCTCCTGTAGCGGCACTTCGCCACCCCAAAGTGGCTCCACACAAAAGAGATACTGATAAAGCGCCCCCCCCCCCCCTTTTACTTCCACCTCCTCTTTTACTTCCACCTCTCTTTACTTTCCACCGTCTCTCCTTTTACCGCCTTTCACCGTCTCCCCCTTTCCAATCTTATCTTCGCCCTGTAGTGGCTAATAAAACCACCTGAACATCAAATAACTCGGAAATCACAGCTCCATCAGTATTTAAGAGAGCGCGAATTCCCTGATCTAACTTATCCCGTCTTTGTGTAGATTTTGTTCTTCTGCCGATTCATTTTATGGCGCATTACAGCACTAAAGGACAAGAAATTAGAGCAGCATGGTCATGTGAGCGTATTAGTTACATAGTTTAGAAATTTAAACAGTTAGTTAAACAGTTGAACAATTAAACAGTTAAATTAAACAGTTATTTGAACAGAAATTTAAACAGTTTAGAAATTGAACAGTTTTGAAATTTAAACAGTTTGAGAGTTTAAACGGTTTGAAACAATTTAAATAGTACAATGGAATTGTTAACATCCTATTTCATGGCGAGAAAACTAGTTCTAAATAATATTTTGCGATTCAAAATAGTTTTTTTTTTTTTTTTTTTTGTCTTTGTGTAGATTTTGTTCTTCTGCTGATTACGGCACTAAAATACCAGAAATTAGAACAGCATGATCATAAGAGCGTACTAGTTACATGGTTTAGGAATTTGAACAGTTTGAGTACAATGAAATTGTTGACTTCCTATTTCATGGCAAAACACTAGTTCTAAATGATATTCTGCGATTCAAATTAGGTTTTCTTTATCGATTGTTCAAGGAAATCGATTAAAAATTGAAAAGAAACTGAAATCGAAATTGATTAAGAATTATTTGTCGATTAAATAAATTTAAGTTCTTTTTTCAGCAAATTTCTGCGCAAAAATTGTTCAATATTCTAGATTTTGTTCAATAAACTTCTTTTTACCAGCCGTTTTATCCAGTTTTAATGATTTTTTTTAGGACATTTTTCGAAATGTGACCAATTTAATGTACTCAAATATGCCGCCCAACAAACTTATCCTTTCATTTGGACAGCTTTATTTTTTGGCGCTAAAACGGGATTTTCATGCCTGCCCTAAAGTCTCAAAGAGAGCTATCGTCTGGATATAGATATCCTATATGTATATATGCATGCGTTAAACTGTAGGATTCGTTCAGAATGCTTCAAACCGGATTTCGATTAAGAAAAGTTTCGAAAATAATAATGAAATTGTCATATTGCTCTATGGGTTTGGTGTTTTTTTTTTTAGTCGCAATACAAGTCGCAATACAAGCTTGAAAAAACAATGAAAAAATCACCAGAATTGCTCTTTTCTCACAATTCCACAGCTGAAAATAAAATAATAAAAAACTCGGCGCTCCGCGTCTTGCCAGGGGGCTAGCCTGGACGCCCGGTTCTATTTACGTACTTCGAATGAAAATATTGAAACACAGAATGTGTTTTAGCTCACACGTTTCACGTAAACCCGCGAAACCCGCAAATAAGAATGATGCAGATTTTGCGGTGTATCTTATCACCACTATGTCGAGTTGTTTTATTTATTTATCACCAGCGCAACGACTCACCACCAAGCTCAGTGAAATCATCAGAAATTGCAATCATGTTCACAATATTAATCATTGAGAATGATCACCTGTGTGTAAATAATTGTTCAAATAACCATGCTCATAACTCAGCTTGTTGGCCACGCACTTCGCAGTATATGGCTGGATAAATAAATGGTATATATGGTTGGATATGGTACAGTATATATGGTTGGATAAATCGAGAGCTTATATATAAGGCAGTTTATATGGTTGGAAAAATCGAGAGCTTTCGAAGGAATGGTCAACGAATTTTTTTGGATGAAAAATGACGAAGTACCATTTTTCTAGCAACGACTCGGTTGTAAGAGGAAATCATTAGAAATTGATGCAACACATTTTCGTTACACATAAACATTCTGTGTTAAAAGATTTTTCGGTGTTTTTCCACGTTGGTATTGCGAATATCAAAAAATGAACATCACTACGTGATTCAAAGTAAAACAAATACACCAAACCCGTGTATCACATTTGGCTATTGAATACCTGCCTCGAAATGTTGAATTCATCGCACATCTTGCACGAAGTTTCGTACCTACCTTTTTGTGTTCTCAATAATTCTAGTGCTTGGTCATTTTTCCATGAAATTTCATAGAATTTCCGAATGCGCAATGAAAATTAGGGATCTATTGAAAATAACTGTTAGTTTGCATTACATACATTTTGCGCATGCACACGTGTGCCAAAATCTCTTATTTGGTTCTACGCAAAAAATTACGGGGAGTTACAATTTGAAATTTCTTCAAAAACTTATACTAATCGAGTTAAGTAGTGGTGAGGGAGGGGGGTATGTTGGTCATGTATACATAAGTACTGTTTTTCTTCTTTTTTTATGGTTATGCTTACCCACATTTTCGTTGCAGGTATGTACCTGATCATCAATCCAAAACGTTGTTCCACCCACTACGATTTAATAGAACATCTCGGTAAGTGTAGCCACAGACTGTACGTAAAACTTATTTATTTTTCAGATTTTGCCTGATATAGTGCATAATTCTATTTTAGATGTACTATTCTGTGTGATTAAAGCCTGAGTGTCACTCTCACTCACCTAAATGGAGGGTCACCCTCCACTCACTGGTTCGAATTCATAGTTGAGTGGGGTGGTTCACTCAGGAGTTAGGGACAGACTCAGATTACACGAGTTTAACAGTGCACTCGGGAAACACTCAACGCTTTTTCGACTCAAGTTGGCAGCTCTGACAGTATGTTGTAGTAGAATGTTGTAGTTTCCCTATTCTCTTTCGCATTCCGCGCTGATCAATAACAATCCTCAAAGGTTACCTACTCTTTTCTTTGTTTTTGCTTTTTTGCTATATCTTTATTCCTCCAGAACATAGGCCGTATCAGACAAAGACGAAAGTCATTGGTCATCTCGCCTGAATCGGGCTCCCACAGTTGAATTGAATCCTTTTTGCTTGTTTGTTAAAGTGCTGATAAATTGTGTTCTTGCATAAAGTTGTGACGGAAAAGAAATGAGGAAATGGGGAAACAATGATTCGCCAGTTAGTCTTGAAGAGCAGAGGTGTAGTTGAAAATAAGAAGTATGATGAGACTGTCATCAAATGTATAATGAGACTGTTGGTCAAAAAGAAAACGTGAAGTTTTGGGAGAGCTTCAAGCAATCACATTTTCTTGGAATCCTCATTCACCGTACTACCCTGATGAATGGAAGGTAGGTATTACCAACTCATTCCACAAACCAAGATTAATCGTAAAATCATGCACTACAAACTTGGTATTACAGAGATCGCTTAAAATCAAAAATCGACCAGCACTTTGAGCTATGGTGGTTATAAACCGTCTTCATTATATTTTAAGCTCCTTCGTTCGTAATTGTCCATGACTGTCTCTTTCCGAAATCGGAATAGTCTGCGAAATATTTCGTTGTTGATTGTATAACATTCTAATGCCAAACAACCATCTCCAAGTCGGCAATAGTCTGCGAAATATTTCGTTGTTGATTGTATAACATTCTAATGCCAAACAACCATCTCCAAGTCGGCATCCAGTACGTCCCAGACCCAGTAGATCATCAAGGTGCTAGGTACTTTTTGTACCTACCTAATGTAAATTATCACCTTCATCCTCTAGATCTCATTGTTATTTTGAACCTAATGCAAGAAAACTACATTATCTTCTTCCTCTCCAACGTTTATCATGTTTGAATGTTGATCCTACAAATTTTATGTAAGTAGATGTGAAGATAACAGGAAAAATACTTTACGCCGTACATTGGAGAGCCGAAAAACAGTCATTTCCGAGAGAAGGTAATCACTTAGGTAACTAAAAGTTTATGGAGCGTTCGGACAGAGTTGATAACTCTGAAACTGAAAGTTAAGACCATTACAAGGATGTTATCTTATCACCTTGATAATTAGTATTACCTCTGTACAGATAATTTGGTACCAAATAATGAGTGAAGTGCTCTCCAAAAAGCAGTCTAATCCTTAAAAAATCAAACTTAAAATACAGCATGTTCATCTTCTGGGTTGCGTTCATCTATTTGGCAGTTCACCTGCTAATAGTTCATATTGAACATTACATCCTCGTGTAGTTGCAATCGTACCTATTGTATTTTGGCTTTAGTCCGTGGGGCTCAATAAGTTTTAATAAGAATTATTCGCAGCAGCAAAATCAGTCTCTCTTTATCACCAAGGTAAAACGTTAAGGTCTGCATGTATTTGAACTACCTCACATCACGCTAAAAGACGCAAAACCGTCAGTCTTGACTCCAAACCTAAAGATGATCTAATCCCGATGCCGAATCTCTCCATCTTGTTTTCCTCCGTCGAAAATCTGTTCCAGTACGACCTGAAGTCGGCCCGGAAGATCGCTATCCCCTTCGCCGCTTCTCGAGTTATTGGATGAAAATCTCGTTGCCACCCGTTTCCAACTCTTATCAGTTGGAACTCGATCTGCTGGCAGCCCATTCAATAAGGCCCACGAGGCGATAACGAGAGCAATATCTGAACGAACCGCTCCGGCTCCAGATGTTGATAATATTTTCATTATTATAAACGCTCCTTCGATCTACCTACTTCGTACGGATCAGCATGTCTCCCTCCTTCACGAAATAATATCGCTCAACTATCTTCAAGGAACACATTGCACAGCCGATGTATTTGGGTGAAAACATTACATCAAAGCACCATCATATTCATGGGTAAACATTTATTATTCTATAGCTGGATGTGGAATTTTAGCTTTATTATAGCTGGGTCAGGAAAAATTTCGCGTTTCGAAAAAATCCAACATTATCTGAAGAGTAAGGTTAATTATTTTCCTAATCTTCCAACCAGTGACAGATTAATAGAATTTCGTGGGTGGGGGCGGTCCTCTACCGAGAATACCCCCCCCCCCCCCCCCCCCCCCCCAGATATGTTTTGAAAAAAGACCTTGAAAAACTAGCAGTTTTAGAGGTTAGACCCACACCTTATATTAGGCATGTAAAAATTAACATGAAAAACATAATTTTTATTTGCACAAATTTTAGCTTGGTTACCAAACATCCATGTTACACACAAAAAATAAAAAAATAAAATGATTATAGGAAAGTAATTTGTTTGGCAAAATTATATCGAAAAAGGCAGGGAATGAAACATAAAACGCTGGATAACTTCAGTCCTCGTGATGTAATTTTATCTATAAATTATACATTTATATTGTAAACACAGGATTAAATAATAATACACTCTTTATTTTTTCAATTTACTTTAGAAATAAACTACCATTCAATAAACACTCACGATGAAATTAAATGAACAAAGTACATTTTTGATTAAAGGTGAAAAAATTCACTTCAATCGAAAAACACAGGATGCAATCAATTAAGAAAACACGATTCGTTTCTTTCTTCGTCGAAACAGTAGTTGATTATGTATTATGGCTATTGATTATGTATTGTTACCGTTACCAAAAGCGGTAAACGAGAGACAAATACAGTAGGTTCCTACCGTGACTTGTTAAATAAACTGATGAACACAAACTTATCCCTATTAATTAAAATTATATTTCTTGCCTGCTGCCTAATGTTTTTTAAAGAAGAAAGATGTTATCTTCCATGCTCGTTTCTTGATGGAGCTAAACTCAAACACTAAAAAAAAAACTTTAGTTCGCATTTAACATGAAGTTTGGTTTCTACTGCTCTTCTGCTCACAAAAGGGCGACGATGGACGACAGCACAACACGGACTCAACACCACCGTTGCCTAACTGCTTTGATGATTTTTCCCTCAAGCACTTCTGGAAAGAGTTTACCGACAAAAATTCTGACACTACACACGTAAATCTCCGATCGATACCCCGTGACACCTACGCAGTTTGTAGGCCTACTAAAATTCAAACGAACAAATTAGTAAATTGGCCGTGACAGATTAGAAAAACCGGTACCTATCATCCCAGTTTCACCACAATATAAAGGTCCTTCATCTATGCTCGTATTTTTGTCAACCTACAAGCGCGACGGCGTGATTCTATTCTGACGTTCCCTCGCAAGAATTTTTTTCTTCTGCCTCTCGAGGGGGGGGGGGGGGGTCGACCGCCCCCCCCCCCCCCTTTAATCCGTCCCTGCTTCCAACGATGCTGAAATTTAAAATGTAGCCTCTCCGATTACAACTTGCAGAACCATCCTGATCAGCTGAGGAGTTGTGAGGCTAATTTTATCAAATAAGAGTAATTTGTACTAAAATTTTGAGTATCTTCTCTCTGGACCTCTGGAAGTTTATGACCTGTGCTGATGATCGACAGTGGCCTACTAACGCTTCTCTTGTAACATCTTCATGTCGTAATCCTAATTTATGTTTGTCTCTGGAGAAGCTCTCTGAGAAAACGTTAAAGGAACTAGAATATTTGGTTCATTTCCGATCGAAAGATTCTCGTAGAAATTTTCTTTAAAACCTTTTGTTTGCATGTTTTTTAATTTAATTTTTTATTTTTAATTGTAAATTGCGGGTTTTTATCTAAAATTGTAGCTAGAACACCAATAATTTTTTACGTATGTCACTGGCCATACCCCCTCTTATTCACAGATACCTGCTTAGTGCTGTAGCTCGAGATGTTGTGTGAGGTAGGTGTGGGGGTGATCTGTCCATCCGCCACTTCCTGGAGGACTGACGTTTTATCTGGACCAGGCGAGGTTCAGTCCCTGTTGTCGTACCTGAGAGCCGCTGAGCTCTACAACGAACTGTGATATCTGATTTTTGATATATTTTCTTGCAACCTAGTCATAGTTTTATTTCAATTTGCTGGTTTATAGAAACATATATTTAGTTATTGGCATATTCTCGATCTAGTCTTAGTTGTATTATTTTATTTTTAAGGTTTTTATCCGCTTTAGGGGCTAACCAGCGGCCATTACTGTATCCCCTCCCCCCGCCCCCTCCGATTTGCCAGTGGAGTCCCTGATGGCACTTCGTTTGGTGACGGAGGGCAGCATGACCCACCTTAGAATCGTGCCACTTGCAGTGTCCCTTCGGACACCTTGTTCAATGCCGCTAATGACCCTTCTGATTGAGGCTTAAACCATTAAATACAAAAATTAAAAAAATGTAAAATCAAGGACAGAGGCCTTTTCATTAAAATTATCCTTGTAAGGCATGCATTACTTACCAATATCTATATATATTTCCATTTTCAATGTCATTGGTAACAACTGTTCAATCAAATTACACCACCATACTAATTGTAAGTACAATATTTACAGTATCGCATTGTACGGGAGCGCTACAGATCCACGCAATGACGAGAAATGTAGTTAATTCAATGTTACAGTTCCGCGCCAGTCATTATTTTCCGATGGTAAGTTTCACGCCGAGCGGCCCTTAATCCAAGTCTAAAGTTGAAGGATCCGCGGTTCTAGTCCACCCGCCGTGTCCAAATAATCTGAATTTTTACTGAATTGACTACTTGATGTTATTTAGATTTGAGATGCGAGCGTAGCCATCCAGACCAGTGATCTAAGTAGAAAACTGATCCTTGTAAAATAGGTATCTCTTAAGGAGAGTCAGTTTTTTCGATTTTTTTAAAGATAATTTTTTATTATTTTCTACTCAATTTTGAGCATTTTGGTGTATACAAATTTATTGTTCCGAACATGGAAATCCAAGAAAACCGAATTTGAAGTTGACCATTTTATGGACGGGCTCTCTCTCTAGCCAAGAGAGACCGCACCTTCCACCTGCTCAAAAAACCGGAATAATTTGGGATTCGGAAGCAATAAACAAACTATAAACCTAAAAAAATCTTCCCTGACAAACTATGACCTAACAAAACCTTCCCTTATTCCTCTTCTCATTGTTTTTAGACAGCCAGGATAAAACGTGGGACTTTAGCAAGCTGTCAAGCTCGAAAAATATTCTTCAGAAAAACACGTTTTTTCAAAACAACATTTTTTTATGCATACGTGCAATTTATGCGGTATCCATCCAACCAATTTTGAATCTGTCTCTTTTATTTTGTTTGTACGTTGCTAATACGTCATTATGCGTGAATGTTTGGCATAATTTTGATTTCAAATGTTTGTGGTTGAGAAAATGTTACTTACCAAAAACCCGAATTTTTATTTTTTTGAAAACATAAAAGATAGCTGTATTGGAAGTCAAAAAACCACGTATGTTGAGAGTCCTTAGTGAAACAAACAAAGCGAAACAAAAATCATTGAATTCGGCTGAATAGTTACGGAGAAAATTGTACGGAAACTGAAAGAACTACCTAACTTTAGGTACTTATAGCGAAGTACGTGAATTATCTACGCTGATTTTTTTCCAGTACAGTTTTGTTCAACAATTTTCAGTAGTTTTGTTCGACAATTTTGTTCAACAATTGACAATTTGATCAACAATTTTCAGTAGTTTGTTGAACTAGCAACCATTTTTAATTTGATGGTTTTTGTAAAAAACACTGTTTTTCGAACTGGTTCTCCTTAAGAGACGAGCTTACACTAGTTTTTACTAGTCACACTGATCAGTAATCTGTATCGGTTAGTTATTTTTGTTTGGCGCAGAACTGTATTATTGTAATGCGAGGACCAGGTAGGTAGGAATAGTAATACGCACGGAACTGGTACCCACCGCAGTGGGGTTTCTTGATAGTAAATACTATAAAATTGCCTAGTCGAACAGCGTTTGAAATTTTCAAAGAAATACGACTGTTAAATCCGATCATGTCTACTATGAAACGTAATGTAGAAACGCGTCAAACATTTAACAACCGTGTCCCGCTTTTAAAAACCCTCCATCATTTCGAATCGGCCCCCTAAAACTTCGGACCAACTATGAAAACAAAAGGTTTAGCGCTGTACAATTTTACACCCTCTTTAACTCAAACCGCACGTAAAACACCAAACATATGTATGCATTCCCGGAAAAAATTGTTCATACGCACTGCGGATGGCTCAGACGGGATTTTTTTTACGATGTTTTCAACAAATGAGGCGAGATCCCGAGATACTGTACGGTTTACACGGCTGTAAAGTGGGAGAGCGTCGTGGTCACCTATGAAAGGGGAACATTGTAAAAGTTGAGCCGTCTGATAAGATCCGTCGTTATGTTTTCCGGCCGCATCCCGTGAGGGAAGAGCGGGGAGAAAATCCTGCTACCATGTAGCGATGAAAGGAAATCGTTTCTTTTTATTGCCGTTCGTCGGGATTAACGTTATAAAACGTGTTTCTTCGGAGGATATCCACCTTCAACATCCACCTGAGCCTTCAGATCCTTTGCGGGATTGAAAGATAATTTCCCGTTGCCTTATTTCTGAGTTACATCTCTTCCCAGATGAGATCCTTCAAAGTGTTTTCAAAGTGTTTTTGCCGCACGTGAGAGGTTTCCGGGAGGTAGAAGAAACGAGGATAAATATTTATCTAGAAGGGAGGGATGCTGAGCGAATTCGGCTGATCGGGAAAGAATAGTAAGCTGTTTGGATTTGCCGACAGTCTTCCAAGGTATGAAAGAAGCTTTATGTTTATTTTGTGAGTTTAAATTTTATTGTAGTCTAAAATCGAAATTCGTACTTGCATTTTACTGTGAATACCGTCCAGTACATTAGTCGATCGGGGGAGGGGATGAAGAATAAAATGACTCTCCGTGATGAAATGATTCCAACACGTAGAAAAAATTACTAATTGAGGCATTCAATAACTACACACCTTTAAGGGATCACTTTTCCTTGTAGACGTCAAAGACCCCAGATACATCGGACAAAGTTCACATTATATCTCATGATTAGGTATCTAATGGAGATGGGATGCACCCTGTTATTTTTGTTTTATCTCAAATACTGAGAAAGACCAGCGATATCAAGCTCATTAGCTTAGTCGTAGTTGTTTACATCCCTTCCCCTTTTATCTTCAGGCGCCTACGGTCCAAATTTTCGCGTGATTGGTTGTTCACTAAACTAAACTAGACTATGCTTCTGAAAGGCGCATTGAAGGTAAATACCAATAATAATTAAGTGATCATTGTTTCTACATCGCAACCGTGAAGATCCAAAGGGAGCCGTTATTGAAATAAAATCAAGCTTGCTGTGTTTACGTGTTAGCTACAGACACCAGCTTGACAATAGGGTGGTAGGACGGGTGGGCATTACCTACTTTCCTCTGTGATAACTATTGATTAGCACTACATAGCCGATTTTTGAAATTCTAACAAGTTAATTTCCATTAGTTGGAATCTCGAACATACCGAAGAACCAGGAAGTTACTTATACCTACCAACTGTTGATCTTTCCTCAAAGACTTTTTAGTTAATTGAATGGACATGTAAGTTGTACCGATTGAAACTCGTCCTGTCTTTTCACTCCTTTGATTGTTAGTAAATTCGTTTCCAATCTGTTATTGACTAATTCCCAAACGTAAATTTTTCCCCTTTGAGTGTGTAAATCTGTGGTCCGGATGCTCTCATCGCTGGGTACGTCTCAATAATTAATAAATGCTCGCGGTCCTTCACCCACATAATAAATCCTCTAGGGGCGCAGTTTGCAGCTCCAGTTTTACCTATTTCCCAAACTCGAAAATTCAACGTTTTTTCCAAAGAGGATTATAAAAATTTAAATCATGCAAATCGGTTCAAAAATGCTGGAGATAGTGTGCCAAAAGTATGACATCTTGACAATTTTCATACAATTTAAATTCAGTTTAAAATTTACTTGGTTCAGGAGGAACCACATACGAAATTGAGCTAATAATGCTTTCAAGTGTGAAAATTGGTCGACTACTTCAGAATCTATTGTATAAAATCCTCCTG
This sequence comes from Adelphocoris suturalis, assembly GCA_030762985.1. Classification (NCBI taxonomy): domain Eukaryota; kingdom Metazoa; phylum Arthropoda; class Insecta; order Hemiptera; family Miridae; genus Adelphocoris; species Adelphocoris suturalis. The sequence goes on from CM061049.1 coordinate 24,191,887, forward strand.
TGGGAGGGTTTGAACAGCCTTAAAACTCATCATATACGATGTAATGTTGGGCATTTCCAACTTCACTTTCACGGAAATTTCGGGATTTTGTAGTACCTTCAGGCGTATATATTAAAAATCAAATCTAATTTCACCATGGTACAGAAAAATGGCAAGAAGTAAACACATACGTAGATGGTACCTACTAAACGATTTATACGAAAACAAGAAATGACAAACTTTTGTTATATACAACTTTCTTCCACTTGGTTATGTATTTTTCTGTCTCGAACACAGGCGCAGGCGTAACAGACACGAACGACTTTACTTTGGATTAATAATGTAAATCGATGTGATGAATGATCAGTTTTTCCTTCAAAGACTCTCAAATGGTTCAAATCTATCCCACTTGTGGCTGCCATTTCGTGAGCGATCGCAGCGCGCCAACGGTAATCGAAATCACCAATTGGACAGCCTTCGTTAAGGGTATTTCATCCCGCAGTTCTTCACCACTATGTATATTGCATCCATCCTCTTCTACTGGTACAAGGTACAAGTGGTGGTTTTGATTTTTGGAATCTACGTATCTTGAAAAGTAAACCAACATATTTTTGCGGGGGGATAAAAAGTAAAAATTATTTTTATTTAAATATAACTTTTTTATTAGTTTTATTTTTTCGATTACTAAGGTTTAGGAGAAGAAGAAAACATGTTCATTAAACAAGAGTAAAGTGCTCGTAATATAGTTTTACAGAATAACTAACACTAAGTTCAACGTTGCGTGCGTATAAGGTTAATAGTAGAATAGAACATGATACAGCAATGGACTTGATGTCCGTCTGCTGGGATGATTCGAGCCGATACAATGGGAAGCAAGATTAAATTCTTTACACCAATACATTTAGAAATTTACTCTCAATCAGAGATCAATCAAAATTTCGGATCAAATTTAAGTAGAGAATATTTACTAAGGTTTACTATTGAAAATAATAATTGAAAATAATAAACCATAATTATGTTCAGAAATAAGGGTGAAAGTACTGGAGTGTCCCACTTTTACAAGGAAATGAGAGTTTTTCCAATAGAAAATCCCTTAAGGAAAAAAGGGGAAAAAAATACGTGGGTAGGAAAAATGGGCTCAGGCCCCGAAGTGGATTCTGTCCCCTAACCTCTCTGCTGTAGCCGATTGGGGTATAGCGGTAGGGTGTATATGGAATCGAGTGTGGTGAGAGGGGATTGGAGCATATATATATATATATATATATATATATATATATATATATATATATATATATATATATATATATATATATATATATGTATCAGGAAAGAAAGAAAAAAATGTGACGACCGGTAATAGAATGTGGCTCAAGAAAGAGCTGTCCTCCCCCACTCTACTGTGAACCTAATAGGAATCCTCGTTTCCCCCCCAAAGGGGCTTTTATGGTGTCCGGCCTTCTGAAGTTGTAAGGAAAAGAAGGACGATTAGACCCTCCCGTTCTTCCCTCACCTGACAAAAATAACCCCCACCCATTCCACCCCCTTTACAGCAAAAAAAAAACTGGTCCCAAAAGTCCATTTCGTTCTTTCGATTCCTCCCAAAACGGCGATATAACTTTTGGGATTGGAATACAATAAGTGGACGGAGAGGGTTACACTCTACACATGGTCCCTTTTCGGGGCCTCCAAGAAAAGGGAATCTTCTCATGTCCGTTATAAACTTCGTGTCAAAATAGGTTTTTTGTCACGCGGCTCCCCCTTACCTCTTTTTACGGTCAGCAGCCCAATTTGTCCGTGTGATTTATTTTCGGAGGAAACTTCCGTGATAGCTTTGTGAGTGGAGACGTTTTTTCGCGATGAAAAGAATACTGCTATTGCTGTGGAGAACGAAAGAACGTACGTGGAAGGTGGTGAGTTATGTTTTATTGCTGGTTTGTCTCCCACCAATCCTGAAGTGCGTGCGATTGGACGAGGTCTAAGGCCTTGAGATAGAATGAGCGGAAAATTAGGTTTCTAGTTGGATGACATAATAGTGGCTCTGGGCAACGAAATCCGTAAACCCTCCACAACAAAATACCATTTATAATTTTTGACGGGATACCTTGATTAAAACCGTCTGTCCACTTTATTCAATTCACTTGTGAGGTTAAGAGTGTTTTGTGTTAAAAACGCTGCAAACTATTACACAAAGGTTCATTATTTCTGTATTAGATAGCCATACTACGCAGATCACTGGTCTACTTATAATTATTAAACTCGGTTCATAGCATTTTAATCATCGAAACTCGAGGCTTCTCGCCTTAAAATGGGTTCACTGAATTACAGCACCAGGACCCCACCATTTAACGCTTTTCAGTGAAGTTAAAGAACAAAACGATTTATGACTATGTCATCTTCCCACCAAGTAGAAGGGTTGCTTACACTGTATATTGATTTGAATTTTTTTTTTTTTTTTTTCCCCTTGCTTTACTATTAATATATTTCTCTAGATTGATTAGAAAATAAATAGGTAGGCAACAATGTGTCTGCATAGATCTAGACGTCTACTGAAGAGAAATTAATACCCCATGACGAAGGACTAGCAGCAGTTAGACATTTTTTGGATCAAAGACCGATTCCCTAAAAACCATCATCTTCTTTTTTGGTGATGTTAGCGAATTTTGTCCTGACCAAAAACGTGTTCAAACTTGAAAATCAGCTTTTTCTTCAAGTAAAAAGTACTGTTATGGGGATCAGAATGGCTCCATCGTATGCAAATCTTTTCATGGCCCATACAGAACAAAAATTTCTTTCGTCGCGAACGCTTGTACCACTACTTTGGAAACGCTTTATTGATGACATTTTTTTCATCTGGATTGATGGAGAAGAAACACTCACGATTTTTTCAAATTATCTAAATTCTGTGTTTTCGGTCAAATTCATAGGATATACTCGACAACAACTGCCACATTCCTCGACATAAACATTCAACTTACAGATCACAGGCTTGCAAAATCAGTCCACATCAAACTTACAAACAAACAATTGTACGTACACTATGACAGCTGCCACCCACGCCATACAAAACAGTCAATTCCAAGAGCTCTCTCAGCTACAGGACATCGGATATGCAGTGAGCAGGAAGAAAAAGAGACATACTTGGAGAATTTATCCAACAAGCTTCTTACCAGGGGATATACGGCGCGTGTAGTGAAGAAGAGGCCAATCCCTCCTCATGTTGGTTATCGACCAGCAATCCGCAATAAAAGCAAGAAGGTCCAATTAACCACTACATTCTTCTTTGGAATCGAGAGAATGAATAAAGTACTGAAAGGTCTCTGCCCAATCTCATCCTCCCACCCCACAACAAGAAATGTTTTTTCGGAAGCCCCTACACTAGCATATCGTCGCTAACGATTTTACAAAAAGCAATTTATTGCTAAGGTTTCAAAGCTGTTATAGCAACCCTAAGCCAACCGGGACAAACACCACTCAAGCGTGGGGTTGATACGGTGTAGAACCGGATTGAACCGATCGAGTTGGCTGGAACAAACGTAACATCCGATTCGTTGGTCGGAACACCTGTTGACGAGTGAATCGTCACACCATGTTCTTTCGCAATTTAACCGCATTGATTTACTGGACCTCTAACAAAATTGCCCCTACACTAGCATATCGTCAGGCCTCCTCACTTGGAGATATACTCTCACACAGGTGGTCAGAGAGACCAGAACCAGCTCCAAGCAAAGGGTTGCACCCATGCAAGAAGCACCGTTGCAAGGTTTGCCCTTTAGTCATTGAGGAGGAAATTTTTGGATCACCCAACAATCCCAACTCATACACATGCAAAGGGTCAGCAGATTGCCAGACAACAATGTGTGTGTATGAGTTTATTTGTGAAGAGTGTCCTGCATTTTACGTAGGGAAAGCCGCAACCCAACTCAACTTGAGGGTCAACAATCATCGAGCGTCTGTGGTAAGTACTAATGAAGACCGACATGCCGCAACCCATAACGCGACGTTTGATGACTGTTTCGGCATAAAAGTATCGAAAACTCGGCGCTCCGCGCCTCGCCAGGGGGCAAGCCCCCTGGACCCCCGGTTACCTCTATTTACATACTTCGGACGAAATTATTGAAACACAGAATGTGTTTGCGTTGTCGCGCAACCAAACAAGCGTCATTGTTTACTATTCATTTATAACATCAATTTATATAGTTATAGTATGAAACTACGAAAATTGCGTTGTCGCGCAACCAAGTGACAACCAAACAAGCGTCATTGTTTACTATTCATTTATAACATCAATTTATATAGTTATAGTATGAAACTACGAAAAAAAAACGAATGGTGAACGATTTCTGTGCGATTAAAATGGCGGAAATTCCATTTCCCTACCAACGGCTCGGTTGTATGTGAAAATCATCCGTCACACATTAAATTTCTTTGTTAGTTTGAAAAAGGCAAAAAGCCGAAATATAAAAATAGTTTTGTGACGTTTTTTCTGTTATCTTTTCTAATTTTGTGATTATAATCAAGCTCTCCTTGAGTCATTTTCAATAAGTGATATAAATATATATATATATGAAAAAGCGTTAAACTCTAGGATTCGATTCGTTTCAGAATTCCTCAAAGCGGATTTCAATTATTCAAAAATTGTGATTTTAAAATTTTCAGAGCCATACTTAGTTTATTTTTTACGAAAATTCGCTAACATGTATACCTATCTGAACATTAAAAAAAAAATAATAATAAAATATCTGAACATAACGATCTTAGGAAAGTTTAAATTTCATTTCGAATTCCAGTACAAAATTTCAGTAAGAATTTCATGAATGAACGATGTAGTACATAGTCCCGATAAAGTACATTCGTACCCTGCAAATGCTGTTTCTTCCCGTGTATTTATTTCGTGTTGGTTTGTACGGCTTATTTGCATGTCCGCATTTACACATGATTAGTCAAGGGTTCTATTTATTCAATTGTGAGGTTTACATATGTACCTAGGTGGGTTTATTTTCGGGCGCTCGTACCTTCAAGCGCAAACGTTCCAGCACAAAGATTTAGTTTAGTCCGTTCCGCAGCTGCGAGGGCTCCATAGTTGGAATGATAACAAGGGACAACTCTGAAAGTGGTAGTAACAAGCGGCAGTTTGATAAATCAACATTCAAAGGATCAAAACCAACATGTTCTAGCCACGTAATTCGTTTAGCATTTTCATTGATGATAGAGGATTTCTAATGTTTCCAAGCACAACTAAACACGTTAAACAATTATGCTGGTAGAATTACATACGGCACATAATTAAGTAATTAATGAATTTGGTACCTTAAAGAAGTCTCTTCGACACACCTAGTATTAAATTGTTAAGAAAAGTTTATGAAGTGTTTTTCTGAATAGATTAATCGCAAGCTTACATCAATTTTACAAAGGTTCCGTTTCAGATATACTAAGCAGAACTCTTCGAAAGATTCAAGTACTACTTGTGGAAGAGAAAAAGGAGGCACACATTTTGATGGGTGAGGAAATGATTCATCGAATCTGATATAGAAGAAGTCCACTGGATTTTCGTGTGTGTTATCCTAGTGTGGTAGATTTGCAAGATACGACGAAAAGTGTAATGCAATATAGACGGACTTTAATGCTAGGTGACGAATTTGGTATGATTCACCAGATTCAACAATAATAATAGGTAGAGGAGTGTGATAGCTCTACCTTAAATACGTACATTAAACCTATAATATATGCTTTATGTTCACGTTATGAATTTAATTTTTGGATCACTTACTGAAACTTTTACTGATTTGAGAGTTGAGCCCCTCCCCCCCAGTATACGTATAAACAAATCCAGTTGCTCAAATGAGAATATTTATTTGTTTAATAAATACATCCAACGTAGTGCAATATTCAAAATTCTATTATCCCCAATTTCACAAAAATAAGTTATGTGCCTCTAATTTATTTTTATAATTTTGCTTTCGAGTCTACGTAAAGGTAGCGGAAGCATTGTTTTCACTTTCGGGAGAAAAAAAATCAAAATTTCCACTCGCATTTTACGTTTTAGTTTTAGACCATTCTGAACAACTTTGGTTCCGTGTCTGTCTGTGCGTCTATCGTGCGTCCACAAACCCTTGTAGCAAGCTTATTTTCTACAGTTTTCATCCGATCTGTATGAAATTTTCAGGGAACGTGCGGGCTAGAGTGTAGACTGTCCCCTGTTAGTTTCATTTTCGCCGAATCAATACTTCACTCTGCGCATGCGCAAACGTAAATTCCATTATGCTCCATTTTTTCACGCCCTAGTCTCGCTCAAATTTGGATGATCAGCTCATATAAATTTCAACATGATTGTATCATTAATAGCTACTGCGCATGCGCCCATGAGAAATTCTCGTAACGACCTTTATTTCCTTCTGTTTTCATCCTATTTCGATGAAATTGTCAGAGAATGCGCAGGTTAGGTTGTAGATGGTCCCCTATCAGTTTTATTGTTGCCAAATCAATACTTCATTCTGCGCATGCACAAACGTAAATTCCATTATGCTCCATTTTTTCACACTCTAGTCGTTCGATTTCGCTCAAATTTGGATGATAGTTGGAAGAAGATGACTTGATTACCTCATATCAATTTCAACACGATTGTATCATTAATAGCTACTGCGCATGTGCCAATGTGAAATACTTGTAATGACCTTAATTTCCACAGTTTTCATCCGATTTTGATCAAATTGTCTTCGAATCCGCGGTTTCGGTTGTAGATGGTCCCGTACCTATTTCATTGTTTTCAACTCATCAGTTCATTCTGCGCTTGCACAAACGTAAATTACATTGAGTATCATTTTTTCGTTTCTTAATTGACCAATTATGACATTTCACGCTTCTTGATTTACTCTTTTCCGCTATGGAATTTTTAAAGATCTTTTAAAATTTTTCAATGATCTATACATTCATGATAGGTAAACGTGGAAGCTATGCGCCACACCCAACTTACGACGTTTTTACGTTATGACGGCAGACGTTTTTATCTTTACCACTGCCACGGCGCGGCGCCTCCCTAACCTCGGCGCCCGGGACGATCGCCTATGTGACTGACGGCCCTGGAGTTGATAGGAACTTGGTAAGGATCAGTCCGGCGAAGGAATTCCACCATAGACAGTGACGGGTAGTTACTATTTCGTACTAATGCCACCGTGCCCTCTCAGTATAAAAACTCTGCAAATTATCATACAAGGGTTTATTATTTATGTATTAGATAGCCCTTCCACGCAGAACACTTGCCTATAATTATTAAATGTAGCCTATAGTAGTTATATTATCACTATATAACTTTGGAGTAAGTAAAGCCGCGATTACAAACATTACAGCAGTTGCAAACAGTAGTTTCAAATAAAAGTTTGCAATTTTTATTTCATGGTTTTATTTCCATGTTTCATGAAAATGTTTGAAACACTTTCGACCTTGATTATGACTCGCCTATGTTCTGATTCCTGGGATCAGTCCTTCCCAGGATGTCAAGTGTCGAGGATGTCATTTTAGCCGCGGCGGCGTGTGTCGTGCTGTCAAAGCAACGTAGGCCGAGACGATACTGGGTGAGGCCGTCTCTGCATTCCAGAGCTACGTACAGTGGAAACGACCTGTTGGACGATTTAAATAGAGATGATGTTGACCCTCTATCAGGTGAACTGAGGTGAAACAGCGAAGGGGATGGCGGGGAAATGTTTCTGTTTCGTGTTTCAACGGCACATAGTGATCGAAACCAGTGTTGCAAACAAAAGTTTGCAACTCCCTTTGATCTTTACCGACTTGAGGTTGAAAAAAAAATTTCTGTTGCAAACACTGAAAAACAGTTTGCAACAGCGAAATGTTTCGTCTAAAAATGCACGTTTTTAGAGACGTTTGCAATTTCTGTTTGCAACTCGTGTTTCAAACTCAGGTGTAAACGCGGCCTAAGCCGCTTTACGTATGACAGCCACGTGCGTCGCGGAGGTCATCAGCTATCCTCCAAATGGAGGGTCAGAATTCGTTCTGATGATTTCGCTTAAAGCTACTCATTGCCTCGCCCTCTTGACTGGACTGAGGTTCGCCGTACAGAAACGTGAAAATTACTTGGACGTGAGATCCTTACCTGGGCGGTCACCCATCCAAGTACTCATCACGCTCGACGTTGCTCAACTCCGCTAATCGCATAAGCAACGGTTCATTGCAACGCTTAACCCGTATGGTAACACCCTAGTGATAGTGAGCGCTAAACTCCGTTAACTTGAACCGCTCCGAGTTTAAGCTCGTTTCTAATTTTTTTGTGAAAGAGAGCTTTAGAAATCGTTTTTATATATCTTAGTTATTAATGATTGTTATAAAACGTATTAGAGTTCATTTCTATTTCAGAAAAACATATCGAGTCGTGAGATAGGTAGGTACATCTTAAGGGAGTAGCCCGAAAACACCATCATGCCATATCAATAACACCCTTGGAAATTATGAATATCATTATCCATATATAGATGATGTCATTGAATTTTCACATTTAAATAGGTACTGATTCAGATGATTGTAATTCCTAAAGCAATAACACCGACCGTTATGACTCCGATGACTTCAAACTGCTATTACGACTTCAAACCTTGGAGTCCCATCCTTTTGTTCAACTCGTCTAATAAAAATACCGATACAACTTCCATAACGACTGTCGTTACGTTACTCTCAGTTTCAGAGCCATTAAAGAGCTAATGTAGTCTTAGAGGAGGGGGAAATGAGTCGGATTTTATTAGAGTTAAGTACATTTTCAGGTAACATTCACCCGAATTGCTCAACGGGGAATGAAATTTCTGAGTAGCAAAGAGACGCTATATGACTGCTAACCGTCGTTTAAAACGGTGTAGTTAATGCACACATTCCGGTGTTGTTTTTTCTCTCTCTCTCTCTCTCTCTCTCTCTCTCTCTCTCTCTCTCTCTCTCTCTCTCTCTCTCTCTCTCTCTCTCTCTCTCTCTCTCTCTCTCTCTCTCTCTCAAATTTAACTGGTCTCTTCCTGAGAGAACCAGCGTGTGGGTGAGTAAAACGTAATGCTTTTTTTTAACCCGTTCCTATTTGTTGCGTCATTCTAAATGCCATCTTAACCGTGGCACCAACACTCATCCAACTGGTTATCTTGCTGAATTCGAATGATTGTAAAACTTCAGAAAATACTGACGGAACGTCACGCTGGGTGGCTACTAGGCTGATCGGCTGTGTGGTAACTTTGTCTTCAACTCAGATTTATATTCTAAGTGTTTTTAGTCCGGTTATGACATCGGGCTTGTTCTAGCATAAATGCGGCTGTTCAACCGAGCAACAATGCACCCTTGATTATTATTTGTTCTGCGGTTGATGTTGTGACGATTCAAGTAATTTTAGTGATTAAATTTCCATTTTTATATTATAAATAGCCGCTCATCAAGGTTAATATTGTTATAAGATGAGATGCACAATTTTATTACTTGGAAATTAAATACAAAGTGTGCACAATAGAATCGGTCTGAGGGAAGTTGAGCGCAGGCTACAAATACACGGAAAACGACTTTACAAAAAGCAATTTATTGCTAAGGTTTCAATGCTGTTATAGCAACCCTAAGCCAACCGGGACAAACACCACTCAAGCGTGGGGTTGATGCGGAGTAGAACCGGATTGAACCGATCGAGTTGGCTGGAACAAACGTTACATCCGATTCGTTGGTCGGAACACCTGTTGACGAGTGAATCGTCACACCATGTTCTTTCGCAATTCAACCGCATTGATTTACTGGACCACTACTAACATACTGCAAATACATAGGCCATGTAACACATAAGAGTAACGGCTCACGATTCCCCAGCATTTCTTTCGACTCTTAGAAATCATTATTTACCATTAATGTTAGTATACAGCAATTGAAGCAAATTAAAAACAAGGAGTAGAATTCCAGTATAATTTTATTGCGTCCCAAAACAAATTTCTTGAAATGTTCCTTGTTCCTGAATGAGGAATTTTCATGGATGATTTTTTATTTGCTCAGTGGAGAGATATGAGCGAGAGCAATTCAAAAAGGTGTTATGTGATGGGTATCTGACCAGTAAAACTGCTATCAAATTCATCTGTCCCATGACGTCACATCCCTCGCCTGCCTGGGGGCACCCTCAGCACCCTTCCCACCCGTTTACTAGCCAAACTAAACGGTCTTTTTAGCTGAAAATGGCTACATGGTTGTTTTGAAGTGCACTGAATACAAATCTGAGATCAAAATTGTGGAATTCCATCAAATAGAAGTTCCCCATTTTGACCAAATTCTCTTACCTTCAACATTTTTATCAAAAATAATTTGGCTTTCCCAAGAAATTTTTTGCTTTTGCAAAGCAGTGAGCTTGATTTAAGACTTCGTTTACCCACAAAATGTCTGGTGAAGACAAAATTCGGGATTATTGGAGTATAATATTTACTGTACGCAACTGCTAGAATTCCCCACACTAAGTTCAATGGAACTTTAAAGAAGTTTTTGGCGGTTATTCGAATTGTATAGCTAAGCAGTTACTTTTGGTTCTGGTCAATGCCTGGAAATTAGATACACTAGTTTCTGGGTGTGCTTTAGTCAAATCTGTAGTATTCACCAGCCAGTGCCGGTCTGGCCTTTTTGGGCGAACCCTTTTCTGATAGCACTCTATCCAATTCCTCACTCCCCCGCTCATTACTACCATTTTTTCAAAATTTCCCAATTTTCCCCCTCCAATTTCCCCTTACCTATTTGACCCAGTGCCTCCAAATTTTGGGCAAACCGTTTTCTGATAGCCCTCTATCCAACCTCCCACTGTCCTCATTCCTACCTTAACATGCCGTAGTGTAATAACTACATTTTTTTAAATCCTATCACGTTTCCGTGATTGTCGGACCGCCCCCATTTTTCATCTACCCAGGTAAAGAAGGCCACCCTCTAATCAAATCCCGAATTTCAGCCCTTTCGAAGGGCTCGAAGGACCAAATGACGGCGAACTGTCCCTTTCCCTCCACTCTCACTGCTGGCGTTGGATTCTTTACAAATTCTCGCATTGGTTAACTCATATAATTTTCTCTCTCTGATGAAAGTAATGTTAACTCATCAACTATGTGGGTATTGTACCGATCCCGACATTCATTATTGGAAATAATTAACCAAAAGAGTGGTTCGTATATCTGCGGATAAGTCAGGCATACAATTATTACGACAACTAATTGCTTTCCTAAAACTTTAAAATGCCATTTCTTGGCAGAGTACTGAATAAACTTGAAAATATATTCCCTTATCCGGGTAGTTGACGTTTTAATAAAACGGATTGTAATAAAGAAGAGGAGCTAAAGAATAAGCGTCGAAGCTGCACCACCATAGAAAGGGTTTCTCGTAGCCCTTTAATTTTTGTTAATAACGAAAAACGGGTCGCGACCCGGGTAAAACTTCAAGCAACAGCTTTCTGCGATGGAGTTTTAGGTTTCTGAAAAAGTATTAAGTGTCGGCTTTTTGGAAAGGGAAACCGCATTTTGAAAACTAAGGCGCTGCTACACTCCCTACCGAGAGAAAACTTTGTTCTTTCTCTCCGGCCACTTGAACATTTTGTTAAACTTTCTTGATTGTGTTCATCAATTTTAATTAAACCGGGTTCCCGGAGGGTGAAACCAGAGTGACGACGGAAAATGAGACAGAAGGGTTATACTCTGAACGGGACGTCTCCCTTGAAAATCGTCCTTTATTTTATTTTTTTTTAGCTTTTTTTTCGTTTTTCTAATCAAAATATTAAAAACTTGTCCGACAAGTGTCAAGGCCGAGGGGTTTCCGTTTTAGTATGGGATTTTTCCTCTCGTGGCATCTGGCGCTAAAGCTCTTTTCTTCTAATTGGGTTTTCATTTTAAACTCCGGGAAAAGGTTTTCCGTAGTGGTGGGAGGGGGGGGGGGGGGGGGTTCGGTGCGGAGCGTAAAAGGAGAAAACGGAGTTTGGATGAGTGGCGGGGGGTCGTTCCAAATTGAGATAAACCGTCGCTAATTGCTCGGAATAATTTTACTTTCCCGGCAATTCGAAGAGGAAGAGGAAAGTTCGGCAATCATCCTGAAGTAATTTTTTAATATAACTCCAATAATCCAAATACCAACTCATACTAAAATTTTCCAAATGAAAATCCGTTTTGAAATATTCTGAAACAATTCCTGAAGTTTGCAAAAAAAAAAAATATATATATATATATATATATATATATATATATATATATATATATATATATATATATATATATATATATATATATGTTCATTTATTTATTTTATATGTAGGTATAATTTATGTGTTATTCCAGACAAAAACTCACCTTAGCTGGGTGAGATAAATATACCGTTCTTGCACCAAAAAATCAAGCTTTTTAAATGAAAGGATGTATTTCTTGACCAGATTTTTCTGAGCACATTGAATTTTTCAATCCTCAAATTTAAAAAATGTGCTAAACAATCATTAAAATGGCTCAAAACAGCTAAAAAATGTTAGGTTTATGTGTTTTGCAGAATTTTAGTCGAAAAAAGGTTGCTAACAATTAGCTAGATAAATAAAAAAATTATGCAGAAAAATATACTGATAAATGTACTTAAATTTCATTAATATTTGCTGAAAATTGAAAAATAATGCAAAAAATCCAATAATCTAACATATTTTGGTTTATCATGTTTAATAATAAACCTTTGTAATCTACCAAGAAAAAAAAATTTTTCAACCCCCCCTGAAAATGTTTTGGTTTACGTTTCAAGATGCGTAGAATCCAAAAATCGAATTTAAAAAAAATCCTTCCGTCTGAATTCCATCAATGAACCATTGTAACCACCTAATAATTTGCTGCATTTTTTAATTGCAGAATATTAGTTAGAAAAAGTTTTTCTGCCGAAAAATTGGTAGTTAGCATTTTCTTTGTACTCAAAATGCTCAAATTTCAAATCAATGTAACATAATATTATATTACGATAATTTGCTCTTACGAACATGATTTTTTATCATCATAGAGATTTATCAGCTGGAATGGCAGATATATATGAAAAAGCGTTAAACTCTAGGATTCGCCTCTAACAGATTTTATTGAAGACAATTTTCCAAAATGTTTGGAACCATTGCAATAGCTTCATTTACTACGAAAATTCGCTAAAACTACTAAAAATTTTTGAATGTAGGTATATGTTATAGCAGAAATATTTTTGTGGAAAATTTCATTGTTGAAGCCCAACTGGATGTGTCAAATTTGAACCGCAAACGCGTGTGGTTTGTATGTTAAAACTCCCTATCAGTAGATGCTGAATATCGAGAAAAACGAACGTGTCTTATTGATAAGGATGTTTCACTAAGCAGCCGCTAGGATGGTTGCTACTTTTCGACAATTTGACTTCGAAGGCTTCAGCCCGTCGTGAATCGAATCGCCGAAAAATGCGTCGCGCATGCGCATTGGAACCCGTCGAACCACAAGTTTTGACGATTCATTTGATGTCGAGATGTCCATTACTTGAATATCCTTGATGACCGTCAAACGTAAGTAACTGTGTACTCTTTGACCTCCAATCAAGTTCAATTTTAGATCTCGCTTGATACCAGCTACTCGACTGCGCGCAAGTCGTGTCATAGTACTACCCTGTCCCTATTTCAAGGGCTTATGTACATTTAGGTATATATAGCTCATCGCTCAGGGCATCGGACGGGGGACTGTCAAGTTACCTGATGTGGTGGCACCGACGCTGAATTCAAGAGGGCACTTTGCCTGATTGCCTCCTCCTTCTGTCCCTTCCTACTTCTATCCGAAGTCCGCTAACCGGCCTCCAGGCCGCACTAACGTATAATAAATCAGGTGTGCGATAGATGGGAGATCCCTCCTAGTTTTTCGAAAACAATGGGCGCTTCCCCGTCAACAGTCCCCCGTTTCCTAGACCTCAGCCCCAGCACGCATTACAGTGATTGCAGTGACCTTTGGAACGACGTGGCTAACAACCTGGTATTGATTTTCTGTTATTGGCTTAGGATAGTTGTTCTTGATTGTTGGCAAAATGCCTTTAACTAAGCCTACAAATTTTCCTTAAAATGAGAAGTTTCCAAGGAGCAGTGAATAATTTTCGTGAGAGGGAAAATGGCGAAGTGACAAAGGTTCCTACAACGGATCGGTTGTACGTGATAAGCGTGACCCCTAGCGATTTTTCGTTTTCAGATCAAAAAATCAGCAATTATTACACAAAGGTTTATTATTTCTGCATTACGTAGCTCTCTACGCAGATCACTGTTTATAATAATTACCAAACTCCGTATATAGTATATTATCAGCGACGGATTAATAGAATTTCGTGGGTGCGGGTGGGAGTCCTCTACTGGGGTGGAGGGGGTATGGAATACCCCTACTAAAAGGTGGGCCCGGGAGCCTCCATATTTTAGTTAAAAAAGACTTTAAAAAACTATCATTTTTCTAGGTTTTAGGACCCACACTTTATATGTAAATGTGAATTAAAAAAACAAATATAATTTTTATTTGTACAAATATTAGCTTGGATATCAAAAATTCATGTAAACAAAAAAAAAATGAAAATAAAAATAAAATAAATAAAATTGACTGACCATAATATTATTATAATTTTTGGCAAAATTATACCGAAGAATGCAGGGAATGAAAACGCTGGAGTTAT